>LR738715.1:790037663-790147838 GCA_902687465.1 Secale cereale | reverse complement strand
AGATCTAGGGTTCTTCTAAAAAAACCGATATGATCTCTAAAAAAAACCGATGCGACATCTACCTCGTCTCCGGCAGGGCGGCGGCGTCAGGCGGGGCGGCGGGGTCCGGCGGGCTGGCGGGCGGGGCGGCGGCGTTCGGCGGTGGCGGCGTCCGGCGGTGGCGGCGGCTGGAGGGCGCAGCGGCGGCGGCGGCGGATTCGGGCTAGGGTTCGGGCGAGGCATGTTGGGCCGGCCTGGGCGCTATATAAAGCCCAGAGTCCCGGTCCGTTACTAGTCCTAGTCGGTTCCGTTTTTTTTAAATAGAGTCCCGGCGCAATAAAACTAACGAAATAAATATCAAACGGACTCCAAAATTCCCGAAATAAATTTTCACCGTCCTCCAATAATATTTAGGACAAAGTGAACATTTTTTCCCGGACCTAATTGCAGTTTTGAAAAACGCGTATTTTTCCTATGCAAATAAATCTGAAAATAAATCCAGAAAAATTCCAAAAGTGATTTTAATATTTTTCCTCCAATATTTCTGTTATTTTGGAGAAGTCATATTATCTCCGCTCATTTATTTTATTTAGAAATATTTTTAGGAGAGAAAAATAATTAGAATCACACTGTCCTCGTACTGGTATTCGAGCGAACTCAAATACGAAAACGGTAAAATCCCCAACTCTCTCCGTAGGTCCTTGAGTTGCTTAGAATTTCGAGGAACTCCACGAACAAAATGCAAAAATATGCAAATGAAATTATGATCTATGTATAACATTCCAAATTGAAAATTTGGGATGTTACACTAACAATCAAAGACTCAAATTATACAATACTCTCCAAGCAAAACACATATCATGTGGTGAATAAAAATATAGCTCCAAGTATAATTACCGATGGTTGAAGACGAAAGAGGAGATGCCTTCCCGGGGCATCCCCAAGCTTAGGCTTTTGATTGTCCTTGAATTTTACTTGGGGTGCCTTGGGCACCCCCAAGCTTAGGCCCTTGCTACTCTTTGTTTCATAGTCCATCAAAGCAATACTCAAAACTTGAAAACTTCACAACACAAAACTTAGAAAAATTCTCGTGAGCTCCGTTAATATAAGAAAGCAAACCACTACTCAAAGGTACTGCAATGAATTCATTCTTTGTTTATATTGCTGTTAAACCTACTGTATTCCAACTTCTCTATGGTTCATACTGCCCAATATTACTCATAGATGCATTGAAATAAGCAAACAACACACGAAAAACAGAATCTGTCAAAAACAGAACAGTCTGTAGTAATCTGCAGGTTTCGCATACTTCTGTAACTCCAAAATATTCAAACTAAATTGGTAAACATGAGGAATTTTTATATTAATCATCTGCAAAAAGAATCAACTAAATAGCACGCTCCAGTAAAATCTGATGACCATTCTAGCTAGCGCTAACGATTCTGTTTTTCACAGCAAGATCATATAAACTTCACACAAGTCTTCCCAAAGGTTCAACTTGGCACAAACACTAAACAAAACATGAAACCACATCTAAACATAAGCTAGATGCAATATTTATTCCCTAACAGCATCAAAAACAAAAAAATAAAATTGGGTTGCCTCCCAACAAGCGCTATCGTTTTACGCCCCTAGCTAGGCACGATACAAGGATAAATCTAGGTATTGCCATCCTCGGAAGGCAATCCATAAGTGGCTCTCATGATAGATTCATATGGTAATTTTATTTTCTTTCTAGGAAAGTGTTCCATGCCTTTCCTTAACGGAAATTGGAATCTAATATTTCCTTCCTTCATATCAATAATTGCACCAATCGTTCTAAGGAAAGGTCTACCAAGAATAATAGGACATGAAGGATTGCAATCTATATCAAGAACAATGAAATGTACGGCCACATAATTCCTATTAGCAATAATAAGAACATCATTAATCTTTCCCATAGGTTTCTCAATAGTGGAATCCGCAAGATGCAAATTTAAAGAACAATCATCAAGGTCATGGAACAATAGCAAATCACACAAAGTTTTTGGGATAATGGAGACACTTGCACCCAAATCACACAAAGCATAGCATTCATGATCTTTTATTTTTATTTTCATAGTAGGTTCCCACTCATCATAAAGCTTTCTAGGGATAGAAACTTCCAACTCAAGTTTTTCTTCATAAGATTGCATCAAAGCATCAACTATGTGTTTGGTGAAAGCTTTATTTTGACTATAAGCATGCGGAGAATTTAGTACAGATTGCAACAAGGAAATACAATCAATCAAAGAGCAATTGTAATAATTGAATCCCTTGAAATCCAAAGTAGTGGGTTCATCACTATGCAAAGTTTTAATCTCTTCACTCCCACTTTTAACAATTTTAGCATCAAGATCTAAAAACTCTGAATCATTGGGACACCTTAAAGCAGAATCATCTGCAATCCTATCTTCATCAAGATTTATACTAGAAAACAAGGATCTAATAGGAGACACATCAATAACTTTCAGATCTTCATCTTTATTTTCATGATAACTAGAAGAACACGCTCTAATATAATTCTCTCTTTTAGCACGCATCCTAGCGGTTCTTTATTTGCATTGATCAATGGAAATTATCATGGCTTTGAGAGACTCATTAATATCATGCTTAGGTGGGATAGATCTAAGTTTCAAAGAATCAACATCAAGAGTAATTCTATCCACACCTCTAGCCAATTCATCAATCTTAAGCAAATTCTTTTCAAGCATAGCATTGAAATTCTTTTGCGAGATCATAAACTCCTTAACACTAGTTTCAAATTCAGAAGGCATCTTTCCATAAGAGTTGTTGTAGGAATTACCATAATTATTAGAGGAATTACTAGGAAAAGGCCTAGGATTAAAATTCCCTCTATAAGCATTGTTACCAAAATTATTCCTACCAACAAAATTCACATCCAAAGATTCATTGTTATTTTCAATCAAAGTGGACAAAGGCATATCATTAGGATCAGAAGAAGCACTCTTAGCAGCAAATAATTTCATAATTCATCCATCTTTCCACTCAAAACACTAATTTCTTCAATAGCATGCACTTTTTTACTAGTAGATCTTTTGGTGTGCCATTGAGAATAATTGACCATGATATTATCTAGGAGTTTGGTAGCTTATCCTAAGGTAGTTTCCATGAAAGTGCCTCCTGCGGCCGAATCTAAAATATTTCTAGAAGCAAAATTCAAGCCAGCATAAAAGTTCTGAATAATCATCCATAAGTTCAAACCATGTGTAGGGAAATTGCATATCATTAGTTTCATTCTCTCCCAAGCTTGTGCAACATGCTCATGATCTAGTTGCTTAAAGTTCATAATATCATTTCTAAGAGAGATGATCTTAGCAGGAGGGAAATACTTAGAGATAAAAGCATCTTTGCACTTATTCCACGAATCAATACTATTTCTAGGCAAAGAGGAACACCAAGTTTTAGCACGATCTCTAAGTGGAAACGAAAATAACTTCAATTTAACAATATCCTTATCCATATCCCTTTTCTTTTGCATATCACACAAATCAACAAAGTTGTTTAGATGGGTAGCGGCATCTTCACTAGGAAGGTCGGAGAATTGATCTTTCATGACAAGATTCAACAAAGCAACATTGATCTCACAAGATTCAGCATCGGTAATGGGAGCAATCGGAGTGCTAATAAAATCATTATTGTTGGTATTGGATAAGTCACACAATTTGGTATTGTTTTGAGCCATAGTGACAAGCAAGAAATCCAACACATACAAGCAAACAAGAAGCAAGTGAACGATAAACACACAACAGAAGAAGGGCAAATAAAACGGCAAGGGTGAAGTGGGGGAGAGGAAAATGAGAGGCAAAAATGTAATGCGAAGGATAAGGTTTTGTGATATGTACTTGGTATATGACTTTTGCGTAGGCCTCCCCGGCAACGACGCCAGAAATCCTTCTTGCTACTTCTCGAGCTTGCGTTGTATTCCCTCGAAGAGGAAAGGGGGATGAAGCACAATAGTGTAAGTATTTCCCTCAGTTTTTGAGAACCAAGGTATCAATACAGTAGGATACCACGCGCGAGTCCCTCGCACCTGCACAAACAAATAAGAACTTCACAGCCAACGCGATAAGGGGTGGTCAATCCCTTTACGGTCACTTACTAAAGTGAGATCTGATTGAGATGCTAATTAATATTTTTGGATTTTTGTTTATAAGAACAGAAAGTAAAAGCGGAAAAAGTAAAGTAGATGTTGATTGATATGTTGGGAATAGACCCGGGGGCCATAGTGTTCTCTAGTGGCTTCTCTCATGATAGCGATATTCTACGGCGGGTAAACAAATTACTGTCGAGCAATTTATAGAAAACCGAATAATTATGAGACTATCTAGGCATGATCATTGTATATAGGCATCACGTCCGAGACAAGTAGACTGACTCCTGCCTACAACTACCACTATTACTCCACATATCGACTGCTATCCAACATGCATCTAGTGTATTGAGTTCATAAGAACAGAGTAACGTCTTAAGCAAGATGACATGATGTGTAGGGATAAACTAAAGCAATATGATATAAACCCCATCTTTTTATCCTCGATGGCAACAATACAATATGTGCCTTGCTGCCCCTACTGTCACTGGGAAAGGACACCGCAAGATTGAACCCAAAGCCATGCACTTCTCCCATTGCAAGAACAATAGATCTAGTAGGCCAAACCAAACCAATAATTCGAAGAGACTTGCAAGGATATTATGAGCACACATAAAGAGTTCAGAAAAGAACCAAATATTTCTCATAGATAATCTTGATCATAAACTCACAATTCATCGGATCTCGACAAACACACCGCAAAAAGAGATTACATCGAATAGATCTTCTCGAAGACCAAGGAGAACTTTGTATTGAGATCTAGAGAGAGAGAAGAAGCAATCTCGATACTATCTATGGACCCCGAAGGTCTGTGGTAAACTACTCACAACTCATGGTGAGCGCGATGATGATAATGTAGATGCACTCCGTGATGGATCCCCCCTCCGGCGGAGCTTCGGAATAGGCTCCAAGATGGGATCTCACGGGAACAAAAGGTTACAGCGGTGGAACTAGGGTTTTCTCTCTTTCTTTGATGGTTTCAGGGTACGTAGGCTTATATAGGAAGAAGGAGGACACCGGGGGACTCACGAGGGACCCACGAGGCATGGGGCGCGCCCTGGGCAGGGGGCACCTTACCCACCCTTGTGGGCACCTCGTGGCCCCTACTCCGTGGTTTTCAAGTCTCCTGTGCGTGATTTTCTCCAAAAATATCTCTCCCGAAGTTTTCATTCTGTTTGGACTTCGTTTGGTATCCCTTTTCTGTAAAACCCTAAAACAGGCGAAAAACAGCAATCTGGACTGGGCCTTTGGGTTAGTAGGTTAGTCCCAAAAATGATATAAACGTGTATGACAAAGCCCATTAAACATCCAAAACATTATAAATAATAGCATGGAACAATAAAAAATTATAGATATGTTGGAGATGTATCAGCGTTCGATCTATCAATATTTACAACTCTATCACGTCTGTTACCCGAAAGGGGTTGACAACCCCTTTTACACGTGGGGTTGCGAGTTTTTGTTATTTGTGTGCAGGTGTTGTTTACATTGTGTTGCTTGGTTCTTCTACTGGTTCGATAACCTTGGTCTCATCACTGAGGGAAATACCTACCGCTGCTATACTGCATCATCCCTTCATCTTTGGGGAAATACCGACGTAGTTCTAGCAGACATCAAAATGAATTTCTGGCACCGTTGCCAGAGAGCACCTTCAACATATACTTGGTTCCTAATCACAAATCTCATCTCCTCACAATCTACATTATTTGCAATTTGCCTCTCATTTTCATCTCCCCCATTTAACAAACATTTGTCGTTTAATTCGCCCTCTTTTTCGTTCACCGTTTTCTTGTCAGATATGTTCTTTGCTTGCAATCATGAGTGACTTTGGTATGGCACCAACAGATAATGGCCTAACTCCTAAGATTGGACGTACGAGCAATCTGGATGCTAAAACTTTTATCTTGGGGCAAGGGAATGTTATGGGAAAAGAACGTATCCAAGAGTTTTTCAATTGTGTTGGGAATCTAAGTATTGATGATGCTCATATACTTAGAACTACTAGATCTTATGTGGATGCTATTTCAGCACTAGTTCTGAAACTTGAAAGTAAATTTATCCGTACTCATCCCACTTTGCAAAAAGATTATTCTTGAGCTTCCCGATAAAAAAATCCTAGAGCTAAAAGGTTGGCCACTCTTGTCCATATGAATGAATTTGATTACATAATACGGGAAGCTAGAGAAATCTTTGATTTTTATGGTATGAATCATGAAAAACCCGTGATAGATGAAATTATTTACAATAGTGATTATGCTTTTAGGTATTTGCTTGGGGACAATAGAATCTTTGATGAGAATCTTAAGAAGGAAGTCCCCGTTTTAGATATAATCCAACAAGTTTTCAATAATGTTAACCAACATCACTCTTGGATTGTTGCTGGAAATCAAAGGGGATATGATGAAAATCAACTTAGAAATGCTAAGGTGTCTATGGATAATATGTTCTACATTGCCTTTACAAAGCCTCACGACAAGTATACCCCTAAGGAAATTAAAACCAAGGATGACAACACTTAGATCATTGCTTTATGCCTAGCTAAGGGCGTAAAACGATAGCGCTTGTTGGGAGGCAACCCAACTTGTATCTTTTTGCTTTTTGATTTACTTGCTGTTTTCAACAAAATACCGTTTAATACCTATGTTTAGATGTGTTTTTGCAGTTTGAATAAAGGTTTGTGTCAAGAAAAGCCTTAGGATCATGTTGGGTGTTAGTAGATTTGATCTTGCTGAAAAACAGAAACTTTTGCACTCACGAGAAAAATTCTCATTTTTAACAGAAGAGTGCTTTTGGGTTTATTCTTTTTGTAGAAGATTAATATACAAATTTCCCAAATGACCCTATTTTTCTAGATTTTTAGAGTAACGGAAGAATTTGAAACTTCCAGATTGCTATAGATAGTTCTGCTTTTGACAAATTCTGTTTTTATTGTGTTATGTGCTTGTTTTGATGATTCTATGATTTTCTTTGATGAGTTTTTGCCATAGAAAAGTTGGAATACAGTAGATATAATACAAATACAAAATATGAATTGGTTTGCTACAATATTTATAGTAGTGATTTGTTTTCTTATACTAACAGATCTCACGAAAGTTTTGTTGAGTTTTGTGTGATTGAAGTTTTAAAGTTTTGGGTTATCTTACGATGGACGAAGGAATAAGGAGTAAGAAGAGTCTAAGCTTGGGGATGCCCCGGCATCCCAAGCCATTATCTAAAAGAGAAGCAAGAAACTAAGCCTGGGGATGCCCCCCGAGTGGCATCCCCTCTTTCTTCTAACGAACATCGGTATTTTACTTGAAACTATAATTGTATTCGTCACATGATATGTGTTTTGCTTGGAGCGTCTTGTATGATATGAGTCTTTGTTTGTTTTTTTTTTGCTTTTTAAGTTATCAATCCTTGTTGTACACACCTATTAGAGAGAGCCCAAATTATGCCATGACATGTTAGAATAGCTCTCAATGCTTTAGTTAAATTTTTATGAGCTATGGATTTGCTCTGGTGCTTCACTTATATCTTTTTGAGCATGGTGTGCTTTAGTATTTTTTAAGAAATACTCTCTTGCTTCACCTAGATTTATTTGAGAGTGAGTTATTTTTTTCAGAAATTCTCTCTTGCTTCACTTAAATTATTTTGAGAGAAAGAAAGAAAATTATACTCATGATCTTCACTTATATTTGTTTGAGCTTATCAAAAGCAACACATGAAAATTAGTTTCAGAGTGATAGATATCCAAGAAGGATATAATAAAAACTTTCATGAAGATCATTGGATAAAATAAACTTGATTCCTTGTAATGGTTTTGAGACATGATGATGTGATATGCGAGTCATGTTAATGAGTAATTATGCTTTAGTAAGAATATTAGTGTTAAGGTTTGTGATTACTTATGTAAGCACGAAAGTCAATAATCATGCAATGAAATTACATCCTACTTGTGGTGCATTATTCGGTGTTATTTATGCTCAATGCTCGCTTATGATATTATTCATTTCAGGTCGCTTCCCAGTCTTTTGCTAGCCTTCATTTTGCACTAAGTATGATCACTACTTGTGCATCCAAAATCCTTTATCCTGGTTTTGCCACATGAGTCCACCATACCTACCTATATGCGGTATTCCTTTGCCATTCTAAGCAAATTTGTATGTACCATCTCTAATTTTCGAGATAAATTTCCCTTTTGTGTGCCCGTACCGCTCGTGGGGCGGTGAGGGGTGGCAGATATTTTCCATGCTAGATGTGTTATTCTCACGATGAGTGTTTATTCACTTATCATTGCATGAGAGTAAGGCAAAGATATTAGGGATGCCCAGTCCCAAAATGAAAAACAAATTTACTTTATGTTGTCAAATAATAAATTCCTTGGAAAGTGTTGGTATGGAAGGCAACCGTGGATTCGGCTAGCCATGGCTTGTGAAAGTTGGGTGGAAAAGGAATAAACTTTATTTTATGTTTGGGAACTGCCTATGATATATCTAGCATGGAAAATGTTGGGAACCTTAAGTCGTTTTCGTTGGTGGGAAAAGTATGCCTCCCAAAATAATTTTATCTCTCAATTTAAGCTTTGAGCTCTGGCACCTCTACAAATCCCTACTTCCCTCTGCGAAGGGCCTTTCTTTTACTTATGCAATTTTTATTTTTGAATTTGAGTCTCCATCTTCTCTTATAAAGCACCAACTAGGAAACACTATGATCGTACTTGAGCATTGGGTGTAACTAATATGCGAATGTGTTTCATGAATGGATCAATGGTTGAGCATGATGGGCTAGGGATAACTTATTTTAGCATTGATATTTTGAAAGACATGGTTGCTTGTTGATATGTTTGAGTACTTAAATCTCATGTCAAAACTAGACTATTGCTTTAAACCATATAAAAGTCCAAATGTCCATGCTATAAAGAAAAGAATATGTTATGACATGATAGGCAACATTCCACTTCAAAAATTATGTTTTTATCATTTACCTACTCGAGGACGAGGAGGAATTAAGCTTGGGGATGTTGATACATCTCCAACGTATCTATAATTTTTGATTGTTCCATGATGTTATATTATCATTCTTGGATGTTTTACAATCATTTTATAGTCAATTTTATATCATTTTTTGGTACTAACCTATTGACATAGTGCCAAGTGTCGGTTGCTGTTCTCTGCATGTTTTTTACATCGTAGGAAATCAATATCAAACGGAGTCCAAACACCGTGAAACGTTTTGGAGATTTTTTTTATTGGCCAGAAGACACCCATTGGGCCAGAACTGCACCTAGGGGGTGCCCCGAGGGGGTAACAACCAACCAGGGCGTGCTAGGCCCCATGGCACGCCCTGGTGGGTTGTGCCCACCTCGGTGGTCTCCCGCACCGCCTCTTTGCTCTATAAATACTAAGATATTCTAGAAACCCTAGAGGAGTCGATGAAATTCTATTCCAGCCGTCGCAAAGTCCAGAACCACCAGATCCAATCTAGACACCATGACGGAGGGGTTCACCATCTCCATTGGTGCCTCTCCAATGATGTGTGAGTAGTTCCTTTTAGACCTACGGGTCCGTAGTTAGTAGCTAGATGGCTTCCTCTCTCTCTCTCTCTCTCTCTCTCTCTCTCTCTCTCTCTCTCTCTCTCTTTTAATTACCAATACAATGGTCTCTTGGAGATCCATATGATGTAACTCTTTTTGCGGTGCGTTTGTTGGGATCCGATGAACTTTGAGTTTACAATCAGATATATCTTTTTATATCCATGAAAGTTATTTGAGTCTTCTTTGATCTCTTATATGCATGATTTCTTATAGCCTCGTGTTTCTTCTCCGATATTTAGGTTTTGTTTGGCCAACTTGATCTATTTATCTTGCAATGGGAAGAGGTGCTTTGTGCTTTGTAGTGGGTTTGATCTTACGGTGCTTGATCCCAGTGACAGAAAGGGAACCGACATGTATGTATTGTTGCTACTAAGGATAAAAAGAGGGGGTCTATTTCTACATAAATAAATCTTGTCTACATCATGTCATCGTTCTTATTGCATTACTCTGTTTCTCCATGAACTTAATACACCAGATGCATGCTGGATAGCGGTCGATGTGTGGAGTAATAGTAGTAGATGCAGGCAGGAGTCGGTCTACTAATCTTGGACGTGATGCCTGAAGGAAATATGCCCTAGAGGCAATAATAAAGTTGTTATTTATATTTCCTTGTATATCATGATAATTGTATTTTATTCATGCTAGGATTGTATTAACGAGAAACTTGATACATGTGTGGATACATAGACAAAACAGAGTGTCCCTAGTATGCCTCTACTAGACTAGCTCGTTAATCAAAGATGGTTATGTTTCCTAACCATAGACATGTGTTGTCATTTGATCAACAGGATCACATCATTAGGAGAATGATGTGATGGACAAGACCCATCCGTTAGCTTAGCACTATGATCGTTTAGTTTTACTGCTATTGCTTTCTTCATGACTTATACATGTTCCTCTGACTATGAGATTATGCAACTCCCGAATAGCGGAGGAACACCTTGTGTGCTATCAAAAGTCACAACGTAACTGGGTGATTATAAAGGTGCTCTACAGGTGTCTCCGAAGGTGTTTCTGGTGTTGGCATAGATCGAGAATAGGATTTGTCACTCCGAATGTCGGAGAGGTATCTTTGGGCCCTCTCGGTAATACACATCGTAATAAGCCTTGCAAGAAAACAACTAATGAGTTAGTCACGAGATGATGTATTACAGAATGAGTAAATAGACTTGCCGGTAACGATATTGAACTAGGTATGGTGATACCGACGATCGAATCTCGGGCAAGTAACATACCGATGACAATGGGAACAACATATGTTGTTATGCGGTTTGACCGATAAATATCTTTATAGAATATGTAGGAACCGATATGAGAATCTAGATTCCGCTATTGGTTATTGACCGGAGATGAGTCTCGGTCATGTCTACATAGTTCTCAAACCCGTAGGGTCCGCACGCTTAACGTTCAATGACGATCGGTATTATGAGTTTATGTGTTTTGATGTACCGAAGGTTGTTCGGAGTCCTGGATGAGATCACGGATATGACGGGGAGTCTCGAAATGGTCGAGACATAAAGATTAATATATAGGACGACTATATTCGGACACCGGAAGTGTTCCGGATAAGTTTCGGATAAAACTGGAGTGCCAGAGGGTTACCGGAACCCCCCGGTGGAACTAATTGTCCACATGGGCCTTAGTGGATAGAGAGAGGGGCGGCTAGGCCAGGCTGCGCGTCCCCTCCCCCTTGGGTCCAAATTGGACTAGGAAGGGGGTGCCCCCCTTTCCTTCTCCCTCTCCCTTTCCTTCCTTCCTCCTCTCTCCCTCTTGGTGGGCTCCTACTAGGAATAGGATTCCTATTCCTAGTAGGACTCCCCCTTTTGGGGCGCGCATATAGGGGCCGGACGGCCTCCCCTTACTCCTTTATATACGGGGGCAGGGGCACCCTAGAACAGACAAGTTGACAATTGTTTTAGCCGTGCGCGGTGCCCCCTCCACTGTTACACACCTCGGTCATATTCTCACAGTGCTTAGGCGAAGCCCTACGTCGGTAAATTCATCAACACCGTCACCACGCCGTCGTGCTGACGAAACTCTCCCTCGGCCTTAACTGCATCAAGAGTTCTAGGGACATCACCGAGCTAAACGTGTGAAGATCACGAAGGTGTCATGCGTTCGGTGCTTGATCGGTTGGATCGTGAAGTCATTCGACTACATCAACCGCGTTACTAAACGCTTCCGCTTTCAGTCTATGAGGGTACGTAGACACACTCTCCCGCTCATTGCTATGTTTCTCCTAGATAGATGTTGCATGTTCGTGTAAGTGCATCTAGTGCCCCTTAGTGATTTTGGTATATTGAAGACTTATAGGTTAAGGGACTAATGTGTTTATGAGTGTACACAGGTCTATAAGTCTATGAGGAGTTTGATATTTACATAGAAAGTTGACCCCTAAAAATGAAGTTCTTCGACTGGAGACTTTGGATTTCTGAAGACTTTGAAAGTGAAGAAATTGGTGTGACCTTGAAGACTTGGTATTCATTTGAGGAACATGAAGCATGAAGACTTTTGTTTTCGTAGTTTCTTTTTCTCTTTCTTGAGTCATAGGAAACACCGTACTGTTAAAGGGGGTCAAGGAAATACTAAGGAAAAATTTACATTTGATGCTCAACTCAAAATCCTACACCTACCAATCCCTTCGAGTGAAGCCATTGGAAATCTCATACAGTTCAGTCATATTCTTCAGTGACAAAGACGAAGTTCTTCTGGTCTCTGAGGAATTTGTTCTGACTGAGGAGTTAGGAATTCGCCAGTGCGAATTTCCTAACAGTGAGGAACATGATAGCCCTGAGGAATTTGATACTCAAATTTCAGACCGTTGCTGTGTTATGCGCCAGCTGTCCCAAAATATCTACCTACCTAACGGTCATATCATTAAAGGGCATTTATGTCTTATCATGTCGGGCTGCTCCCTAGGCTATAAATAGCCGCCCCCTACAACCACTAGCTGGTTGGCAGAAACTAACACTTGTCATAAGAGCAACCCATCCTCCGAGGACTTTGAGCGAAAATCAACAAGTGAGGACAAAACCCAAAACCAAACCCAAACACCTACAAACCCAAAAGTTATTGAGCATCACTGAAGAGATTGATCCTGAGTGGATCCGACGCTAGTTACCTTTGAAGACTGTGCTTCTTCCAGACGGTTAGACGTCATGGTCTAGAGCATCCAAGAGGAATTGTGGGTCACCGAGTGACCGAGTCTGTGAAGGTTCGGAAGTCACCTAAAAACTTACCACGAGTGATTGGGCGAGGTTCGTGTAACCTTAGCTCAAGGGGAATACGGTGAGGACTTGGTGTCTTGGACTGTGTGTCCATGACTGTGTGTCCAGGACTGTGTGTCCGGGGCTGTGTGTCCTCATGTTTAAATACCTAGCCGCCCCAACTAGATGTACAACTGAGACAGCAGTTGGAACTGGTCTAACAAATCATTGTATTCACCAAGCTTACTGGTTCTATTTCCTGAACTCTTCCATTTCCTCATATCTGTGTTGTGTGCTTGTTCATATCTGTTTGAAGACTTTGACTGAAGACTTTCTCAATTTCCTCAGTTCAATTTCTTCAGTCTGTTTTGTCTTCATGCTGTGATTACGCTTTCTGTACTCTGTGTTTGTCTTCATTTCTTCATGATGACCATGCTTGTATTCTGTTATGCTTACGTCTGAGTACTTATTCCGCTGCAAGTAGTTCTTCGCTAAGGAATTTCCTCAACAGCAAATTCCTAAGTGAAGAATTCATAAAAATCGCCTATTCACCCCCCTCTAGTCGATATAACTCACTTTCAATTGGTATCGGAACAAGGTACTCCCTTGTTCTGTGTGATTTTGGTTTAACCGTCTGGAGTTTTAGTTATGTCGACCGCAGGTATGATCAAGGTCTCAGCTGGGTGTCCTACCTTCGATGGGATGGACTACCCCTACTGGAAGAACAAGATGCGAATGCATCTTGAGGCAATTGATAACGATCTCTGGTATGTTGTGGAAAATGGTGTTCCCTCGGTATCACCTTCTCTGAATGTTGCTGATGTGAAGAGATTCAAGCAACTCGATTCTCAAGCAAAGAATATCATTTGTGGCCATCTGAGCAAAGGGCAGTATGGAAGAGTGAGTGCTTTGGAAACTGCTAAGCTTATCTGGGATAGGTTATCCAAAGTCAATGAAGGAGTCTCAACACAGCGTGACTCTCGAGTTGATGTTCTTCGCAATCTCTTCAACCACTTTAAAAGACTTGACAATGAAATTGTTCAGCAAACCTTCGATCGCCTCACTGATATCTCAAATGAATTTCAAGCACTCGGTGCCACTGACATCACCGACCATGTGGTGGTGAAGAAATTGCTGAGATCGCTTGATTCCTCGTTTGATACTCTGGCATTGATGATTCAAGAGCGTGGTGATTGCAAGTCACTTGATCCCGCTGATATCCTCGAATGGCTAAACACTCATGAGCCAGCTTGCTAAAAAGAGAGATCTCTATGGTCCGAGCTATGGCAGATCACGTGCCCTGAAGGCCAAGGTCATCTCTGAATCCGAAGGTGAAGATTCTGGTAGTAGCCTTGGTGATCCTGAAGAACTGAGCCAGGAGCTAGCACTGCTCGTGAAGAAATTCTAAAGGTTCTCAAGACATGGTCACTTTGGAAAGTTCTCAGAGAAATGATTCCTCATCCAGTGACTACAATAAAAGGCTATGTCACAAATGCAAGAAGCCTGGTCACTACATTCAAGATTGTCCTCAGTGGGAAAAGGAATCTAGGAAGAAGAAATACAAGGATTACAGTTTTGATGATGCAAAGAAGAAGAAGAAATCTTCACAATCTTCATCATCAAAATCCTCAAAGTCTCCATCTCACAAGAAGAACAGCTCCAAGAAAGCTCGGGCATTCATAGGCAAGGAAATGGACTCTGAAGCTGAATCTGAGGATCATGAGGAAGAGGAGGAATCTGAGGAGTCCGAGTCAGGTGTGACAAGTCTAGCTCTCGCTAATGCATTCGTCAGCAAGTCTATCTTCAACACTGAAGAAAATGGTTTCACCAACAAGGCTGATGAAGGCAATGATGACTATGCTCCCACCTATTGCTTCATGGCAAAGGGTGCCAAGGTACTCAAATATACCTCCTCATAATCTAGTGAGAATGAATCTGATGAAAATCTTAAGCCCAGCTATTCTAAACTTGCTAAGATTGATGTGCAACAACAAAAGGCTCTTGATAAGGTTCAAAACATGCTAGATAAAAGTGATGATATGTTGGGTGAAGAAATGGATCGATCTAAAATCTTGACTGAAAATCTTCAGAGACTTCAGTCCAAGTATGATAACCTTCAAGGTGATCATAACACTCTCTTGTCTGATCATGAGAACCTTTCTTATGAATTTCTTCAAAGAAAGCAAGATCTTGAAAAGCTAAGAGTGAGTTATGAAGATATTCAGAAGGAGTGTGATTCATTACTTGCTCAACAAATCAGCGCTTCTCAGGAAGAACTCATTCCTCCATGCTTGAAATGCATTGAACGAGAAACTGCTAATTCTTCACCTGAATGTTCGAATGCTTCAAATGCTACAATTTCTTCAACTGTCTCTGCAATCACTAATTCCTCATCTGAGGACATTGCTAGTATCACTGATAATGCAGGGCTGAAGGAATTGTACATGACATGCATGTACAAAAGCCTCAAAGGGCATCAGACTCTTTGGGATGTGCTTAAAAAGCAGATCCTCAACAGGAACCCTAGGAAAGAGGGTATTGCCTTTGAGAGGAAACTTAATGCTGATGGTTCATATTGGAAGCCTAAGCAGTATCCCAAAACCTCATGGGTTGCTGCAAAGGGACCTCCAGTTGATCCATCCAATTTATCTGGCTTTACATGTGAATCTCCCCATTCTTCTGATGAGTCATTTGACTCCAGCTATAAACTATTCAAAAATTTGAATGGTGAAGTATTTGCTAGATATGTTGGAACTAACTGCAGGAACAGTCTCCCTATGAAAAAAATCTGGGTCCCTAAGAGGCACCTTGAAAATCTTCAAGTGGATGTTCTCATGACACCTCGTGTGAGGAATAGGAGCCCTAGATCCAATTCTTCATATGGAGTAAAATCCTCATATGGACCAAATTCCTCATATGGATCAAATTCCTCAAAAGGATCAAAGTCCTCATATGAATATCATCGTGCTAACAACTCTGTTTCGCAGGGAAGAGCTAAGGGCTATGAATATGAGCATTATTCTTCTAACCATTATGTTCATAAGTCCTCGAAGAATTACTCTGCTTATGCATATACTTATCCTAACTCCTCTTATGTGAAACAAAATGGGCTGGCGTCTATGACACCTTTCTCGTATGGAGCTCGCAGAGTGATGAACTCTTTGCCACCCCTTCAGATGTGGGTGGTGAAGAAAAAGAACTAATATTTTCTACAGGATCAGGTCTCGAGACGTGCTCAAACATCTGAAGAATTTGCTGGAGACTTGAAATATGCCTGAAAGGACGCATGCTAATCATGAAGAAATGAACTCTGATTTCTCACAGCCTCCTACTACTTTATCTGTTGCATTGCTTGATGAAATTGATCTGATGATTTGATGTCATATTCTTCACTGATGAAGTATATGAGTTTGTAAGCTGCACTAATTCATCTGCAGGATGATCAACCCAAAGCCTTTGAGTAGGTCCTCGATAGTGGATGTACAAATCACATGACTGGTGACAAGAATCTATTGATGGATGCTCCCTTCACTACTAGAAAAAGCCCTATTAGTGGCGCACCTGTTTTCGTTAGTAATGGCGCACTATAGGTGCGCCACTATTAACACGCCACTAGTAACAGATAGTAATGGCGCACCTCTGGTGCGCCATTAGTAATCCAGATAGTAATGGCGCACCTCTGGTGCGCCACTACTAACCCTTAGGTGCTCCACTGGTATTCCCTCTAGGTGCGCCACTAATAGCCTTATAGGTGCGCCACTAGTAATAAAGGAAGGTGCGCCACTAATAAGGGCTGAAATGCGCCACTAGTAATGTATTTGGAAAACAAAAAAAATCCAAATTTACAGAAAACAACCTATAAGGAAAAATAATTTAAAAACAATGAAATAGAATCATAATTTTTATTATAGTAAGAATATTACAATGTCTTTACAAGTATCCAATAAAAGAAAAATTACAAGGAAATAAAAGAAAATTCTAAAACTAATCTTCTAGTAATCTTTTCTTCTTTTTCTTTACTTTATCCCTGCAAAGAATGATAGAAATATGTGAGAATGAACATTGCAGAGAAGTGAAATTGAGCAATTATTTGCATCCGACATCGAAGATCTAAGATACCTTGAATCATAGACATGGGTCATTTCATGAAGCCAAGAGTCTATGCCATTCAGGATGCATAGTTCCCTGTCAGAAGAACTTAATTATTCAGTAAACACAGTCCTAAGCTTTTTACATGAGACAAAACATAAGGTACATGCTTGACCTAAGCTACGGCCACGCTAATCACAGCCACAAAAACCCGCAAACTAGTGAGCCACATAGATAGTACAAGCTGCCCATGCTCATGCTTAGATCGGAAAGAGAGAAAGAAACACTGCCCATAACTGTGCAGAAGTAGAAGAGAAGGTGAGGGGGAGGAGGGGTTCATACCTGTGCTACAGTCAGTTGCCATGGCCGGAGATGGCTGGGTGTGGTTGTACAGCTGCTGGTCTTCACTGCCCATGGCGCTTCTGGTGCTGGCCAAGAGGGGTCTTCATGGTGCTTGGGCTGCTGAGTGCGTGCACATTATAAGTGTTAAATATGGCAGAAAAGGAAATAATAGTGTTCTTCTCAATAATGGTGTTTGTAACAGTGCAAGCTAATGATTAGCATTTCTTTGTATGCTGCACCAAAACATAACATTCAGCCAGAGTGTAATGCAATGACATATGATTGCAGCAGCAGATCATCTATCTAATTATTGGGCTCTTTTACAATGTAGGATATGATTCAAATCAATAAGATGATTAATCTCACAAGTTAATATTAACTCTTATTGTCCGTATCATATATAGTTGTGTAACTATGGATGAAGTTCAATCTCATTGGTCATACACATACACACTAGGCACACAAAACGGTAGGATAAAATAGCCAGGAGTTGAATCAATTGACTCCATACACGTGAATTTCTCTAGGGCTACATCTTTACTATTGAAACATCGGGATTCCAAAGTTAGTTCTTGTTTACAACTGATGGGTACGTCCTCGTATGCACGTCTAAACTAAGATGAATGCAAGTGTTTTTGTCGTGGAAACTATATGAACAAACAGCAATTGATTCCAGAAATCATGATGGATTTCTTTCAACACACAATTAAGCACAAGAAAATGTGGAGCTAGAAACCTGCAGTCCAAGAATGCTCCCGTGACCAGGGGAAAGAAGGAAGGACGGCTGGATGGATGGATGAAGAGAAGGCCGCGCGCATAAGGACCTTTTTCCTATAAAAAAATCCACATAACTCACATGTCAGCACACGCATCGACAAATCATCGACATATTAGCGAAACCTAATAAGGTGGAGTTAATCAGAAGGTCCCTCGGCAACGAACGCTTACCGACTCGCTCAAGCTTTGCCGACCTGAATTAAAAAATTACTCCTACCATGGAAGGAAATAATTAGTTCCTGGATCATGATCAAATCACTCAAATCTAACAAACTAATTACTACTCGTGTGCAGAGAGAAATCGAGAGCAGGAATTTTTTTTCAATGTTCAAACCGAGTAAACAAACATATGCATTGGCTAAATATTACTCCCTCCGTACCAAAATATAAACCGTTTTTGCAGTTCCAATGGAACTACAAAACGTCTTATGTTTTGATACAGAGGTAGTACAAAGAAAATAGTCATGAGGCATCCAAAGTTTAACCATATCAAGCACAGTACTGGATCTGAAATTCAGGCCTATAATTCAAATAGAAGAGCCCCTATAACTTCTGGTTTGTATAAGTCACATAGAAGCACTACAAAAAAATGATCTCAGAAATGCACCTCCTGTCTGGAGATACTTTTAAACAAATACACATTTGTATCATCATATCAATGTTCATCTGTTGAGTTAAGGTAGGGAGGGCAGAGCAGGGAACGACCTTGTGCGGGGCTGGTTGGATGAGGTGTCCGACGTCTTTGTCCTTGTGGATGTCGGCCATGGATTGGAACTGGAGTATATAGCAGTGATAGAATCCCTCCCTTGAGATGACTTGTTGTCCTGTTGAGGATCCCCTATCCCCATGGAGAAGAGAAGCGTCATGAGCACACACACAACACAGAAGGAGGCTCTGAAAACTGAAACAGAAGGAGGCTCTGAAAACTGAAACGACCATGGGGATGGGGGTGCTGCTTGGCTTACCCGAGCTAGAAGCCATCGACGTGGTCGAGGACCATGGAGACGTAGTCATCGGCCCAACTCGGCTGCGCCACACCGAGGCACTGTTGTTCCATCGAGCTCGACCATGTGCGGGGCTTCGTCGTCGCCGTGGAGGTCCCAGTGATCGTCCTGGTCCATGGAGTCTGCACCTTATTATTTCATTTCAGAGAAAACGTGAAACACAAATGGCATGTATATGGATCACATGGACAAGCAAACTTAGCTAATAAATATGAACAAGGTCTACTATAGCATAGCAGGTAAGGGGTTCAATTCACTCACGTATTGGTGACTAATAGACCTATTATTTCATTTCAGAGAAAGCGTGAAACACAAATGGCATGCATATAGATCCCAAGGACAAACAAACTTAGCTAATAAAAATGAACAAGGTCTACTATAGCATAGCAAGCAAGTATTGGTGACTAATAGACCTATATTAAGAGTAAACAGAACTAGCTCAGGAAACAACTCTATAGCACTGATATTGATGCATTCAAGTTACCACCATTCAAATATGCATACACATCATAATGTTCAAGTATGCATACATATCATACACATCAGTGATGTTAATTTGTTCATAAGATTCATAACACTAAGTGCCATATCCATTGATTTGTATAAAAAGGTTCCAGATCCATTAATTCACATGCAAAGGCAGAGAGTGCTGCTGAAATTAACAGTGTGTGCTTCATCAAATTTTCTTAATTAACAGTGCCAAGTTAATAAGTGCCTTGCTTGTTTAGATCTTGCTCACCATGGTCAGTAATTAATCCAAATTGAGATGGAATGGAGGGGAAATAAGGGAAGTACCTGCGCAGGCGCGATGAGGTGGACGGTGCGGCCGCCGGCGTGGTCCTCGATGTCGGGCCACCTGCGATGACCGGATCCATGGAGGAGAAGCGCGGATCCGTGGAGCACGCACGCACGCGCTCACTCTGCTCCCCCGTCTAGGCGCGGATCCGTGGAGAAGAAGTACGGGTGTGGGGGATCCATCAGTGGGTGGCCCTTCTTCTCCTCCTCAGTGGGTGGCGGGTGAGGCGTGGGGAAGGGGAGGCCGGCGGTTGAGGAAGGGGAGGCCGGCGGTTGAGGAAGGGGAGGCCGCGGTGGAGGAGGCGCAGGGAGGAAGGGGAGGCCGGCGGTGGAGGGGGGTGACGAGGGGAGGGATGGGATTGGGGTGGGTGCAGTGGGAGACGAGGCGTGCCCGAGGGGGTGCGCCGTACATATTTGCTAGCAATGGCGCACTTTTTAGGGGTGCGCCATTAGTAATGAAAAATAGCAATGGCGCATTTTCCCCTGGTGCGCCACTGCTAAGTCTGGGGAGGGGTGTAGGGTCAGGACAAACTTAGTAGTGGCGCACCACATGCAATGTGCGCCATTAGTAATATGATCATTAATGGCGCACCCATATCTGGTGCGCCACTGCTATATAGCAGTGGCGCACCACATACATGGTGCGCCACTAATAGTGATATTACCTATAGCCTTTTTTCTAGTAGTGCTTATCACCATCTCATCTGAAGCATA
Organism: Secale cereale; assembly: GCA_902687465.1. Taxonomy (NCBI): domain Eukaryota; kingdom Viridiplantae; phylum Streptophyta; class Magnoliopsida; order Poales; family Poaceae; genus Secale; species Secale cereale. Next base: position 790,127,225 of record LR738715.1, on the reverse strand, counting down.
TCATCTTCGCTGACAAAGGCAAAAGTCAGGTATTGGGTCTAGGTAAGGTTGCGATCTCAAAGGATCGACACATGGACAAAGTCATGCTTGTCGAGTCCTTAGGATACAACGTCATGTCCGTCTCAATGCTTTGCGATCTTGATATGGTTGTAGTCTTCGGCAAATATCGCTGTGTTGTGGTCATGGAATCTGACAATTCCAAAGTCTTCGAAGGCTTTAGGAGAGGAGACTTGTATATTGTTGATTTCTCTACAGGACCTCAACCAGTTGTGTGTCTACTTGCAAAAGCTTCAGAAGGCTGGCTATGGCATCGACGACTAGGTCATGCAGGCATGAGGAATTTGCACACGCTTGCGAAGAAGAAGCATGTCATTGGCATTGAGAATGTCAAATTCCTCAAGGATTACTTATGCGGTGCCTGTGAAGCTGGAAAGATGACCAAGCCCAAGCATCCAGCGAAGACTATCATGTCTACTAATCGACCATTTGAATTGCTTCACATGGATCTCTTCGGTCCTAATCATTATTCTGCAGTTTCAAATGATGCTTCTGAATATGGCTTTGTTATTGTTGATGATTACTCTCGATACACATGGGTACACATTGTTACTTACAAACATGAAGTGCAGGAAGTCTTCAAACGATTTTCCTCAAGGGCTTCAACCAACTTTGGTGTGAAGATCAAGCACATCAGAAGTGACAATGGAACTGAGTTCAAGAACTCTGGTCTCAATGACTATCTTGATGAACTTGGTACTACTCATGAGCTATCTACTCCTTATACTCCTCAGCAGAATGGCGTCGTGGAGCACAAGAACAACACTCTTGCTGAGATGACTCGCACTATGCTTGATGAATAAAAAACGCCTCGTCGTTTCTGGATTGATGCAATTGATACTGCGTGCCACATCATCAACAGAGTATATCTTCACAAATTCTTCAAGAAGACTGCATATGATCTCCTCACTGACAAGAAACCCAATGTGAGTTATTTCAAAGTCTTTGGTGCTAAATGTTGGATTAGAGATCCTCATTACAACTCAAAATTTGCACCGAAAGCACATGAAGGGTTTATGTTTGGTTACGGAAAGGACTCGCACACCTACAGAGTCTTCAACAACGTTCTTCACAAGGTTGTTGAAACTGTAGATGTGCGGTTCGATGAAACTAATGGCTCGCAAAGAGAGCACCTACCTACTGTGATAGATGAACCAGTACCTGAGGAAACTATCAAATTCAAGGCTACTGAGGATGTCATTCCTACCGAAGAATCTACTAAAGAATTCATTCCAGAACCCAAAGAACGTCGAACTAATGCACCTGAGGAAAATGCTGAAGAAAATGGTGCTGAAGAAAATGTTGATCAAATTCCTCGACGACAACCAGCTCATCCTCGCGTTGCAAAAGAAGTGCAGATTGAGAAAATCATCAGTGACATCAATATACCAGTGATGAATTTGGCTATATGATGAGTGAAGAATATCAAATGTCTATGATGGGAGAGTTGAAATTCTTCCTAGGTCTCCAAATTCGTCAACAACGCATTGGCATATTCATATCTCAGGAGAAATACCTCAAGGATGTACTGAGGAAATTCGGCATGCCCGATTGCAAAGGCGTCAAAATTCAAATGCCCACAATGGCCATCTATGCACTGATGAAAATGGTATTGACTTCGATCATAAGGTATACCGCTCCATGATTGGTTCTTTATTGTACCTATGTGCATCTAGGCCAGATATAATGCTTAGTGTTTGCATGTGTGCCCGATTTCAAGCTACACCAAAGGAATCACACCATAAGGCTGTGAAACATATTCTTCGATATCTAGCTCACACACCAACACTTGGATTATGGTACCCCAAGGGCTCGTCTTTTGATCTCATTGGATATTCAGAATATGACTATGCTGGTGATCGTGTGGACCGCAAATCAACATCTGGTACATGTCATTTCCTCGGAAGATCTTTGGTCTGTTGGTCCTCGAAGAAACAGAGTTGCGTATCACTGTCTACTACTGAAGCTGAGTATATTGTTGCTGGCTCTTGTTGTGCTCAATTGTTATGGATGAAGCAAACTCTCAAGGACTATGGCGTCAACGTGAAAAATGTGCCTCTCTTCTGTGACAATGAGAGTTCCATCAAGATTTCTCACAACCCAGTTCAGCACTCGAAGACAAAGCACATTCAGATTCGTCATCATTTTCTTCGTGATCATGTATTGAAGGGCAACATTTTTATTGAGCATGTGAAGACTGAAGAACAGCTAGCCGATATCTTCACAAAGCCTTTGGATGAGAAGAGATTTAGCAAGTTGCGGTGTGAGCTAAATAAATTATTCTTCACCCGAGGTAATCTTACGGTCATTTCATTTCATAAATTACATTTGAAATACAAAATAATTATATTCATATTGATTTACTGCATAAAATTTGGCATAACAAACAAAATATAGGTCAAAATTGTATTTTATGTACATTTTACACTATATTTTTACATTTGTAATTTTACGTAACATAAAATATTTTTTACAACGATTATAGGTTTTCTTACGTTCTCTTTTTATGTCTAAAATAAGACAAAATTTACGAAACGTAAAATTACGATGCATAGATGATAAAATAGAGGTCGGTGAAGAATAACTATTCCTCACCCAGGGTGACGAATAGTCAATCCCTATATATATGAGTTTATGTCCTCTACAGCATTCACTTATTGCTATTTCTTCAAGTTGCTTTTTTCTGCTAAGTGAATGTGATCGTACCCTTCCCCCTCTATGCTAAACTCAACCCATTCTATTCACAAATTCTTCATATGCGTTCTATTTGAAACTTGTTCAAAATCTTCACTGTGTCCTTGTCAGCTGAAGAAATTGCGAACGCAACGTTAAAACTTATCCTTTCCAAAAATTTCGGTTTTGCCGCTTGAATCGATCCGCATCCCACGATAATACTTATCTATTCACCCACGATCTCACACGATCTCCACTACACAGTACGTGGGTGACACATGTCGTGCGAATGAGAAGGGTCAGGGGCATGTTCGTCCAAATTCTTCGGACGAACGGTTATTCATCTCCGCTATAAATACTCCTCCCCTTCCCTCACTTCACTTTTTACTCCGCTCGTTCTCACTCTCCCACTCGAGCTTCTCCAACCCTAGCGCCGCCGCTACTTCATCATCGCCGATGAGGAGGAGCTTCACTGCCTCGACCTCGTCGCCGTCGTACTCTCGCCGGCCGCAGATTTCTTCACTCCGCCGCCGCCGTAGCTGTCTTCCTCTGCCAAGTTAGGGCGTGGAAGATCTGCATAGACGAACTTCACTTCTCCATCTCCAGTTCATCGTGTTCTTCATCCAGGGTATTTAAAAGTTACTTTTACTGCCCCCTTTGATTCAAATGTTTTTCATCAAAATTCTCAAAGGTGTTTTCTTCTTCAAATCTTCACACACTAAACACCTCACATGTCATCTGTTCTTGATTCGATTTCTCCAAGCTATGTTTTTCTTCAAGATTCCTCAATTTTGTGGATTTTCGATCTATAGAACTCTGGAACCTAAGACAAAGAACGCTTTATGAAATTCTTCAAGACACATCTGGTCAAATTCCTCAAACTTGTTCTTTTTACAAAACCTTCTGAGAACGCATATGACCTCTCCAAATTCCTTGCAACTATACTCTATTCACAGGTACTCATGTCCGCTGCTGAATCACTAGGTTCTCATCAACTTAATCCATTTGCAGCGTTCCTCAAAGAAAAGTTGCATACTTCTTCAGAGAATTCAATTGTTCAAATTCCTCGTCTGAAGAAAATGGCTAATGGAAAAAAGCCACTGAAAGGAGGAAAGAGGCCTGAGGTCAATACTGCTTTCGAGATACCTTAAGACATATATGCTGACTATTGCACTCCTGATGAGGCAAAGTTCGGAAAAGAGGACAAGAATCAACGCAAAGTGCGCATACAAAGAATAGAGAGGAGATGGGCAAGAGAGTGGAGGGAGTACAGATATGTGACTCCCAAATACATGAAGAAATTCGCACTCAATCCTCCCTACCCAAGACCTGTTGGAAATATGCCCTAGAGGCAATAATAAGAATGATGTGATAGACAAGACCCAATCCTAAGCCTAGCACAAGATCGTGTAGTTCGTAAAAAGCTTTTCCAATGTCAAGTATCTTTTCCTTAGACCATGAGGTTGTGCAACTCCCGGATACCGTAGGGATACTTTGGGTGTGCCAAACGTCACAACGTAACAGAGTGGCTATAAAGGTACGCAACGGGTATCTCCGAAAGTATCTGTTGAGTTGGCATGAACCGAGACTGGGATTTGTCACTCCGTATGACGGAGAGGTATCTCTAGGCCCACTCGGTAAGACATCATCATAATGAGCTCAATGTGACTAAGGAGTTGGTCACGGGATGATGTATTATGGAACGAGTAAAGAGACTTGCCATGACAAGATTGAACAAGGTATCGGTATACCGACGATCGAATCTCGGGCAAGTCCTATGCCGATAGACAAAGGGAATTGCATACGGGATTGAGTGAATCCTTGACATCATGGTTCATCTGATGAGATCATCGAGGAACATGTAGGAACCAACATGGGTATCCTGGTCCCACTGTTGGTTATTGACCAGAGAGTCGTCTCGGTCATGTCTGCGTGTCTCCCGAACCCGTACGGTCTACACACTTAAGGTTCGGTGACGCTAGGGTTGTAGAGATATATGCACATGGTAACCCGAATGTTGTTCGGAGTCCCGGATGAGATCCCGGATGTCACGAGGAGTTCCGGAATGGTCCGGAGGTAAAGAATTATATATAGGAAGTCCAGCTTCGGCCATCGAGAGAGTTTCGGGGGTCACAGGTAGTGTGCCGGGACCACCGGAAGGGTCCCGGGGGTCCACCGGGTGGGGCCACCTATCCCGGAGGGCCCCATGGGCCGTAGGGGGAGGGGAACCAGCCCATAGTGGGCTGGCGCACCCCCTTGGGCCTCCCCCTGCGCCTAGGGTTGGAAACCCTAGGGGTGGGGGCGCGCCACATGCCTTGGGGGGCAAGCCTCCCCCCTTGGTCGCCGCCCCCCTAGGAGATTGCATCTCCTAGGGCTGGCGCCCCTGGCCCCTATATATAGTGGGGGGAGGGAGGGCAACCGCACCCTTGCTCCTGGCGCCTCCCTCTCCATCCCGTTACACCTCTCCCTCCTCCTGCGGTGCTTGGCGAAGCCCTGCAGAATTTCCGCTGCATCCACCACCACGTCGTCGTGCTGCTGGATCTCCATCAACCTCTCCCCCCCCCTTGTTGGATCAAGAAGGAGGAGACGTCGCTGCACCGTACGTGTGTTGAACGCAGAGGTGCCGTCCGTTCGGCGCTGGGATCATCGATGATTTGGATCACGACGAGTACGACTCCATCATCCATGTTCTCTTGAACGCTTCCGCTCGCGATCTACAAGGGTATGTAGATGCACTCCTTTCTCCCTCGTTGCTAGATGACTCCTTAGATTGATCTTGGTGAAGCATATTTTTTTTTTGAATTCTGCTACGTCCCAACAGTGGCATCAGAGCTAGGTCTTTGCGTAGCATCTTGCACGAGTAGAACACAAAGTAGTTGTGGGCGTAGATTTGTTCAATACTCTTTCCGCTACTAGTCCAATCTTGATTCGGCGGCATCGTGGGGTGAAGTGGCCCGGACCGACCTTACACGTACGCTTACGTGAGACAGGTTTCACCGACTGACATGCACTAGTTGCATAAGGTGGCTAGCGGGTGTCTGTCTCTCCCACTTTAGTCAGATCCAATTCGATGAAAAGGGTCCTTATGAAGGGTAAATAGAAATTGGCATATCATGTTGTGGTTTTGGCGTAGGTAAGAAACGTTCTTGCTAGAAACCTATAGCAGCCACGTAAAAACTTGCAACAACAATTAGAGGACGTCTAACTTGTTTTTGCAGCATGTGCCGTGTGATGTGATATGGCCAAAAGATGTGATGAATGATATATGTGATGTATGAGATTGATCATGTTCATGTAATAGGAATCACGACTTGCATGCCGATGAGAATGACAACCGGCAAGAGCCATAAGAGTTGTCTTATTTATTGTATGACCTGCGTGTCACTGAATAACGCCATGTAATTACTTTACTTTATTGCTAAATGTTAGCCATAGTAGTAGAAGTAATCTTTGGCGAGACGACTTCATGAAGACACAATGATGGAGATCATGGTGTTATGTCGGTGATGATGATGATCATGGAGCCCCGAAGATGAAGATCAAAGGAGCAAGATGATATTGGCCATATCATGTCACTACTTGATTGCATGTGATGTTTATCATGTTTATGCATCTTATTTGCTTAGAACGACGGTAGTAAATAAGATGATCTCTCACTAAAATTTCAAGAATTGTGTTCCCCCTAACTGTGCACCGTTGCTAAGGAACGTTGTTCCGAAGCACCACGTGATGATCGGGTGTGATAGGCTCTAACGTTCGCATACAATGGGTGTAAGACAGATTTACACGCGCAATACACTGAGGGTTCACTAGACGAGCCTAGCATGTACAGACATGGCCTCGGAACACGGAAGACCGAAAGGTCGAACATGAGTCGTATGGAAGATACGATCAACATGAAGATGTTCACCGTTGATGCCTACTCCGTCTCACATGATGATCGGACACGGGCTAGTCGATTCGGATCATGTATCACTTAGATGACTAGAGAGATGTCAATCCGAGTGGGAGTTCATTAAATATGATCAGATGAACTTAATTGTCATGAACTTAGTCTAAATTCTTTTCAATATGTCTTGTAGATCAAATGGCCCACGGTCATGTCACCCTCAACTTCAACGCGTTCCTAGAGAAATCCAAGCTGAAAGACGATGGTAGCAACTATACGGATTGGGTCCGTAACCTGAGGATCATCCTCATAGCTGCCAAGAAAACTTATGTCCTAGAAGCACCGCTAGCTGACGCTCCCGCCCCGGCAAACCAAGATGTTATGAACGCTTGGCAGTCGCGTTGTGATGATTACTCCATGGTTCAGTGCGGCATGCTTTACAGCTTAGAATCGGGGCTCCAAAAGCGTTTTGAGCACCACGGAGCATATGAGATGTTCCAAGAGCTGAAAATGGTTTTCCAAGCTCATGCCCGAGTCGAGAGATATGACATCTCCGACGCGTTCTACAGTTGTAAGATGGAGGAGAATAGTTCTGTCAGCGAGCACATACTCAAATTGTCTGGGTTGCACAATCGCTTGTCTTAGTTGGGAATGAATCTCCCAGACAAAGCGGTCATTGACAGAATCCTTCAGTCGCTCCCACCTAGCTACAAGAGCTTCGTGATAAACTTCAATATGCAAGGGATGGAGAAGTCCATTCCCAAAGTGTATTCAATGCTGAAATCAGCGGAGGTGGAGATCAAGAAAGAGCATCAAGTGTTGATGGTGAATAAAACCACTAAGTTCAAGAAAGGAAAGGGTAAAAAGAACTTCAAGAAGGATGGCAAAGGAGTTGTCGCGCCCGGTAAGCCAGTTGCCGGGAAGAAGCCAAAGAATGGACCCAAGCCTCAGACTGAGTGCTTTTATCGCAAGGGAACGGGTCACTGGAAGCGGAACTGCCCCAAATACTTAGCAGATAAGAAAGCCGGCAACGTCAAACGTATATATGATATACATGTTATTGATGTGTACCTTACCAGCACTCGCAGTAGCTCCTGGGTATTTGATACCGGTGCAGTTGCTCACATTTGTAACTCAAAGCAGAAGCTGCGGAATAAGCGGAGACTGGCGAAGGACGAGGTGATGATGCGCGTCGGGAATGGTTCCAAGGTCGATGTGATCGCCGTCGGCACGCTACCTCTACATCTACCCTCAGGATTAGTTTTAAACCTTAATAATTGTTATTTAGTACCAGCTTTGAGCATGAACATTGTATCTGGATCTCGTTTAACGCGAGATGGCTACTCATTTAAATCTGAGAATAATGGTTGTTCTATTTATATGAGAGATATGTTTTATGGTCATGCCCCGCTGGTCAATGGTTTATTCTTGATGAATCTCGAACGTGATGTTACACATATTCATAGTGTGAATGCCAAAAGATGTAACGTTGATAATGATAGTCCCACATACTTGTGGCATTGCTGCATTGGTCATATTGGTGTCAAACGTATGAAGAAGCTCCATGCAGATGGACTTCTAGAGTCTCTTGATTATGAATCATTTGACACGTGCGAACCATGCCTCTTGGGCAAGATGACCAAGACTCCGTTCTCCGGAACAATGGAGCGAGCAACCAACTTATTGGAAATCATACATATCGATGTGTGCGGTCCAATGAGTGTTGAAGCTCGTGGAGGCTATCGTTATGTCCGCACCCTCACGGATGACTTAAGTAGATATGGGTATGTATACTTGATGAAACACAAGTCTGAGACCTTTGAAAAGTTCAAGGAATTTCATAATGAGGTTGAGAATCAACGTGACAGAAAAATAAAGTTCTTACGATCGGATCGTGGGGGTGAATATTTAAGTCACGAGTTTGGCACACACCTAAGGAACTGTGGAATTGTTTCACAATTGACACCACCCGGAACACCTCAACATAATGGTGTGTCTGAACGTCATAATCGCACTCTGTTGGACATGGTGCGATCTATGATGTCTCTTACCGACTTACCGCTATCATTTTGGGGTTACGCTTTAGAGACTTCCGCATTCACTTTAAATAGGGCTCCGTCTAAATCCGTTGAGACGACACCGTATGAACTTTGGTTTGGCAAGAAACCTAAGCTGTCATTTCTGAAAGTTTGGGGTTGCGATGCTTACGTCAAGAAACTTCAACCTGAAAAGCTTGAACCCAAATCGGAAAAATGCGTCTTCATAGGATAACCAAAGGAAACAATTGGGTACACCTTCTACCTCAGATCCGAAGGCAAGGTCTTCGTTGCCAAGAATGGATCCTTTCTGGAGAAAGAGTTTCTCTCAAAAGAAGTGAGTGGGAGGAAAGTGGAACTTGATGAGGTGACAGTCACCCCTCCCGAACCGGAAAGTAGCGTAGCGCGGGAAGTTGTTCCTGTGGTGCCTGCACCGACCAGGGAGGAAGTTAATGATGATGATCATGAAGCTTCATATCAAGTTACCACTGAACTTCGAAGGTCCACAAGGACACGATCCGCACCAGAGTGGTACGGTAACCCTGTCATGGAAATCATGTTGTTAGACAACGGTGAACCTTTGAACTATGAAGAAGCGATGGCGGGCCCGGATTCCAACAAATGGCTTGAAGCCATGAAATCCGAGATAGGATCCATGTATGAAAACAAAGTATGGACTTTGGTGGACTTGCGCGATGATCGGCATGCCATAGAAAATAAATGGATATTTAAGAAGAAGACTGACGCGGATGGTAATGTGACCATCTATAAGGCTCGGCTTGTCGCTAAAGGTTATAAGTTCAAGGGGTTGACTACGACGAGACTTTCTCTCCCGTAGCGATGCTGAAGTCCGTCCGAATCATGTTAGCAATTGCCGCATTCTATGATTATGAGATATGGCAAATGGACATCAAAACAGCATTCCTTAATGGCTTCCTCAAGGAAGAGCTGTATATGATGCAGTCGGAAGGTTTTGTCGATACTGAGAATGCTAACAAGGTATGCAAGCTCCAACGCTCAATCTATGGGCTGGTGCAAGCATCTCGGAGTTGGAGTATTCGCTTTAATGATGTGATCAAAGCGTTTGGGTTTATACAGACTTGGGGAGAAGCCTGTATTTACAAGAAAGTGAGTGGGAGCTCTGCAGCATTTCTCATATTATATGTGGATGATATACTGCTGATGGGAAATGATATAGAATTCTTGGAAAGCATAAAGGCCTACTTGAATAAGAGTTTTTCAATGAAGGACCTTGGAGAAGCTGCTTACATATTAGGCATCAAGATCTATAGAGATAGATCGAGACGCCTCATTGGTCTTTCACAAAGCACATACCTTGATAAGATATTAAATAAGTTCAATATGGATTAGTCCAAGAAAGGGTTCTTGCCTGTATTACAAGGTATGGGATTGAGCATGGCTCAATCCCCGACCACGGCAGAAGATAGAGAAAAGATGAGTGTCATCCCCTATGCCTCAGCCATAGGTTCTATTATGTATGCCATGCTGTGTACCAGACCTGATGTGAACCTTGCCATAAGTTTGGTAGGGAGGTACCAAAGTGATCCCGGTATGGAACACTGGACAGCGGTCAAGAATATCCTGAAGTACCTGAAAAGGACTAAGGATATGTTTCTCGTTTATGGAGGTGACGAAGAGCTCGTCGTAAAGGGTTACGTCGATGCTAGCTTCGACACAGATCTAGATGACTCCAAGTCACGAACCAGATACATGTATATTTGGAATGGTGGGGCAGTCAGCTGGTGCAGTTGCAAGCAGAGCGCCGTGGCGCATTCTACATGTGAAGCGGAGTACATAGCTGCTTGTGAAGCAGCGCAGGAAGGAATCTGGATGAAGGAGTTCATCACCGACCTAGGAGTCATTCCAAGCGCGTCGGGCCCGATGACTCTCTTCTCTGACAACACTGGAGCTATTGCCATTGCCAAGGAGCCCAGGTTTCACAAGAAGACCAAGCACATCAAGCGCCGTTTCAACTCCATCCGGAATTATGTTCAAGATGGAGACATAGATATTTGTAAAGTGCATACGGATCTGAATGTCGCAGATCCGTTGACTAAACCTCTTCCATGGGCAAAACATGATCAACACCAGAACTTTATGGGTGTTCGATTCATCACAATGTAATTGGATTATTGACTCTAGTGCAAGTGGGAGACTGTTGGAAATATGCCCTAGAGGCAATAATAAAATGGTTATTATTATATTTGCTTGTTCATGATAATTTTCTGTTATTCATGCTTGAATTGTATTATCCGGAAACAGTGATACATGTGTGAATACATAGACCACAATGTGTCCATGGTAAACCTCTAGTTACTAGCTCGTTGATCAACAGATGGTTACGGTTTCCTGACCATGGACATTGGATGTCATTGATAATGTGATCACATCATTAGGAGAATGATTTGGTGGACAAGACCCAATCCTAAGCCTAGCACAAGATCGTGTAGTTCGTAATGCTAAAGCTTTTCCAATGTCAAGTATCTTTTCCTTAGACCATGAGGCTGTGCAACTCCCGGATACCGTAGGGATACTTTGGGTGTGCCAAACGCCACAACGTAACTGGGTGGCTATAAAGGTACGCAACGGGTATCTCCGAAAGTATCTGTTGAGTTGGTATGAACCGAGACCGGGATTTGTCACTCCGTATGACGGAGAGGTATCTCTGGGCCCACTCGGTAAGACATCATCATAGTGAGCTCAATGTGACTAAGGAGTTGGTCACGGGATGATGTATTATGGAATGAGTAAAGAGACTTGCCATGACGAGATTGAACAAGGTATCGGTATACCGACGATCGAATCTCGGGCAAGTGCTATGCCGATAGACAAAGGGAATTGCATACGGGATTGAGTGAATCCTTGACATCGTGGTTCATCCGATAAGATCTTCGAGGAACATGTAGGAACCAACATGGGTATCCAGGTCCCACTGTTGGTTATTGACCAGAGAGTCGTCTCGGTCATGTCTGCGTGTCTCCCGAACCCGTACGGTCTACACACTTAAGGTTCGGTGACGCTAGGGTTGTAGAGATATATGCACATGGTAACCCAAATGTTGTTCGGAGTCCCGGATGAGATCCCGGACGTCACGAGGAGTTCCGGAATGGTCCGGAGGTAAAGAATTATATATAGGAAGTCCAGTTTCGGCCATCGGGAGAGTTTTGGGGGTCACCGGTAGTGTGCCGGGACCATCGGAAGGGTCCCGGGGGTCCACCGGGTGGGGCCACCTATCCCGGAGGGCCCCATGGGCCGTAGGGGGAGGGGAACCAGCCCATAGTGGGCTGGCGCACCCCCTTGGGCCTCCCCCCTGTGCCTAGGGTTGGAAACCCTAGGGGTGGGGGCGCGCCACATGCCTTGGGGGGCAAGCCTACCCCCTTGGCCGCCGCCCCCCTTGGCCCCTATATATAGTGGGGGGAGGGAGGGCAACCGCAACCTTGCTCCTGGCGCCTCCCTCTCCCTCCCGTTACACCTCTCCCTCCTCCCGCGGTGCTTGGCGAAGCCATTCAGAATTTCCATTGCATCCACCACCACGCCGTCGTGCTGCTGGATCTCCATCAACCTCTCCTCCCCCCTTGTTGGATCAAGAAGGATGAGACGTCGCTGCACCGTACGTGTGTTGAACACAGAGGTGCCGTCCGTTCGGCGCTGGGATCATCGGTGATTTGGATCACGACGAGTACGACTCCATCATCCACGTTCCCTTGAACGCTTCCGCTCGCGATCTACAAGGGTATGTAGATGCACTCCTTTCTCCCTCGTTGCTAGATGACTCCTTAGATTGATCTTGGTGAAGCGTAGAATTTTTTTGAATTCTGCTACGTTCCCAACAAGACCTCCATTGGCACATGGCCAGGTTGCTGATCCCACTATCCTCAAGCGTGGTGAGGATTATCCTGAAGAATGGGCCAAGCGCCCGGCCAAGTTGGCCAAACAAGCTAAAGAAGCGGTGAGTAAATTCAATGAAGACTCTACTGCTGCTGCTGCCACTTCTGAGGCCTCGGCCTCCAAGCCTAAGAAGGCCATGGCAAGGAAGCCTGCTCACAAGCCAAGTGCTTCTTCCTCAATGCCCTCACGGCCAGATTCTTCAAAGCCCTCACGGCAAATTCCTCAGACTGCTCCTGCTCCTCCAAAGTCCTCAACTCCTCCGCCAAAGTGTTCAGATGCTACAGCAAAATCATCTGCTCCAGTGCATCTTGCCACATGTCAAAGGACTACGGGCATATCCATTGCCTCAGGAGCCTCTGCAACTTCCTCAATGATACCAAATTCCTCAGCTGGTCCCTCGCTACTGAAGAAAAAGACCACTGCTGGACGCGGCTCTCGCCCAAGTTCTCACAAGAAACAAGTTGCTTTCCAAGTGCCGTCTGATGACGAAGCTGATGATGATGAACTTGTTCAAATCATCAGAGACAGGCAAGAAAGGGCCGCTAGAGCCAAAGGAAGCGAAGTGCCACTACTTTTGGATCCAAAGGTGGTCCTTGGTTTCATTGATCTCTGGCATCAGGACCTAACACTCCTATGCCCGACTTCAACTTGACACCTGGCCAAAGTCATATGCTGACCGCCTTCATAGGCAAAGAAAAATGGAAATTTGAAAAGGCCAGGCAGACGAAGAAAGCGCAGTACAAGAAGGAGCACTTCCCGAAGAAAAATGTTGTCAACATGACAACTGAAGAACTTGTCAGGCTACAGTGTGAAATCAAAACCCTCAGTGATGAATTTGATGCATATCACGCATACTGGATGGGCGCCAAAGTCAGATTTGTGAATTTGACTAAAGTTTTTTCTTCAAGTGCTGCTTGACAAACGCACATTGAAATTTCTCAGGTTGAAGCATCTGCTCAGTCTGCTGAAGGACATGCCAACACCACTGAAGAACATCAGACTGCTGAAGAAAATACCACGGCAGATGACTGCATTCCAGCTGCTGAAGAAATTGCTAGGGCAACCTCTAGTGTTGCGCCTGAAGAAAATATCAGGCCAGCTGAAGCTCCAAAGGTTGTGCCTGAAGAACATGAAGAAGTCAGGGCAACTGCATCAGCTGTGCCTAAAGAAAAACAACCAGATTCATCTGCCCCTCCTGCGCCTACACCAACTCCAACCCTTCCATCTGCATCAGATGTGAAGAAGGCAAAGGCTGCAGAGCATGCAGCTGTGAAGAAAAGGAAGGCATCAGCTTCATCAGATTCTTCAGCCCCGAAGAAGATGAAGCCTTTGACAAGCTCAGCTGAAAATCCAATTGATGTTGTTCCAATTTCCTCCATGCCATCAAAGGAACTTATTCCTTTTGATGAAGAGTATGTGATTCCTAGTGAATCATTTGAATATATTCCCTCTACTGCTTCCTCAGAGCAGACGGACGAAGAAATTGAAGTGGATGCAATCCCTTCAACCCCAATCATCTCCTCGCATATGCCTCAATTTACTACTGAAGAGGACGGCGTTGAGGAATTGGAAGAACAAGACTCGGACGTGGACATTGGGAGTGCCACTCCTTTGATGAACGATGAATTTTGGGATAGTCAGCATCCCAACTCTCATCTGTTCACGCCGCTGCAACAAATTCCTCATTCACCAGCGCAAATTGTTCCATTGGGCTCTGAAGAAACTCATCCCACTGAATCTGTTCATGAAGACATTCCAGCCACTAGTGCTAAAGAAACTACTGCTGCTGAATCTGTGAAGACTGCCACTTAAGAGGAACCATAAATTCCTCAGACTGAAGAACCTGAGATTGCGAATCCGGAGGTTGTGATGCAATTGAATGACACTCCTCAACCCAAGCCAAAGGATCCTTTCTCAAGAAAGCAAACTTTCAAGAAGGCTAATTTCTTCGGCGAGCATGTGTTCTTCACTGACTTCAATCCTTATGACTCTGCTCGCATAAGGAAGAGGCGTTTCTGGACTGCCGGTCAGGCAAATTTCTATTCCTCAGTGCTATACAATAAAGACAAAGTCTTCGATCATCAGCATATTCCTCACGTGGATATGGAATCACTTCCGTGCTTCGTGCCAGTCCTTAGTGTTCTTCACGACGCTAGACAGTTGGGTTTCTGCACTGACATATGCGATTGGAATGAAGAACTGATTCTTCAATTCTATGCAACGCTACACATCACTGGCAATTCTGAAGATGTGAATTCATGGGTGCTGGACTGGATGACCGAAAACACTCACTTCAAGGCACCAGCCTCTGAATTACTTCAAGCTCTGCCTCTCAGTCCTCCCACTAAAGCAGCACGTTGCATGTATGAAGAAACTGGACTCACTGATCACTACATGCAAGTGCTTATGAAGCCTTTGAAGCCTGGTCAAGCCTCACGGACCAAATTCCTCGTGAAGGAATTGTTGTTTCTGCCACGGACTGTCTATCGCATTCTGACGAAGACATTGAGTCCAATCAAGGGCCACGACTCAAATGATGAAGAAGTCATTGGCATCATGAATAATCTGCTGTTCAACATCATCCATGGCGTTCCCGTCAACTTCCATGATTTCTTCATGAGGACTATGGCAAATGTTGCATTGCCCCTTTCAACCTGAAGCCTTATGCTCCATGGATTATGAGATTCATCTGGACAAGGTCTTCAGTGAATTACAAAGCTGACACACTGAATCATTGCAGCTACTTGCCCCCAATTGAAGTCCTCAAACGGACATTTTGCTCAGCTAATGACAAGGGCAAGGCCACTGCTGTTTTTGATGAAGGCATTCGTCCATTGGATGGTCAGTTTCGCAAAGCTGCATCTTACTCCACCAATGATGACTCTGCCACTCATGACTCTGCCGCCAACGCTCCCAAGCCAAATCCTCAAGGCACAACTCCCGGGGTGATGATTGATCGTGAGCTTCTCCTCAGTCTTCATCAGAAGGTTGACCGCAACCACAAATGGGTCAAGCATCAGTTTGGTTCAATTCTTCACAACATGACCTCTACACATAATGTAGTGAAGAAAAACCATTACTACCTTCATGAAACCCTCAACCGCACCTGGGCTGTTCTGCCTCATCTATATGGCGAAGAAGATCTGTAGAAAATGGGTCTCAAGGATGACTTTGACTGGTCTGCTCCTCCACCGAACAAATACAAGAAGGTCAAGGTTCCTCCCTTGGTGGCCAGCTCCTATTCTTCATCGCGCGAAACCGACGAGTATGAAGACTTGGACGACACTGCGGCAGGCCCTACTTCAACCATCGACCCCAACAACGTTGGCGCTCCTTCATCATCTTGAATTTCTTCAGGGGTGTTAGTCCTCAGTTTTGATCCTTTTGGTCATTCAATGACAAAGGGGCAGAAATTTGAGTTAGTCTTCAAGCGGGTCTATATATATGGGCGTTTTTTTGCTAAGTTACAACTCTCGTTCTTCTGATGACTTTGTTGGATCGAATTGTAAACTTAAACTCTATGGTGACCTGATACTTTTGTTGTGGTGTTTCTCATTAATGTTATGCACGCATGTTGAATTACATCAGTCACCATATTTCATCATGCATTTCAAATTCTTCATATTATATGTCAAATGCATGTATGAATTACAATATATAGGGGGAGATCTCCATGATTCTACTCTTCAAGTGTGCATTGCTTCAAAAGCAAATTCCTCACTATGCACATCTTCAGGGGGAGTTCTTCTATATCTTGCAATCAAATTCCTCAATATTAGTATTTACACTTCATATGTTTATCCCCGTTGAAAACTTAACCTATATTGTCATCAATCACCAAAAAGGGGGAGATTGTAAGTGCATCTAGTGCCCCTTAGTGATTTTGGTGTATTGAAGACTTATAGGTTAAGGGACTAATGTGTTTATGAGTGTACATAGGTCTATAAGTCTATGAGGAGTTTGATATTTACAGAGAAAGTCGACCCCTAAAAATGAAGTTCTTCGACTGAAGACTTTGGATTTCTGAAGACTTTGAAAGTGAAGAAATTGGTGTGACCTTGAAGACTTGGTATTCATTTGAGGAACATGAAGCGTGAAGAATTTTGTTTTTGTAATTTCTTTTTCTCTTTCTTGAGTCATAGGAAACACCATACTGTTAAAGGGGGTCGAGGAAATACTAAGGAAAAATTTCCATTTGATGCACAACTCAAAATCATACACCTACCAATCCCTTCGAGTGAAGCCATTGGAAATCTCATACAGTTCAGTCATATTCTTCAGTGATAGAGACCAAGTTCTTCTGGTCTCTGAGGAATTTGTTCTGACTGAGGAGTTAGGAATTCGCCAGTGCGAATTTCCTACACAGTGAGGAACATGATAGCCCTAAGGAATTTGTTACTCAAATTTCCGACCGTTGTTGTGCTATGCGCCAGCTATCCCAAAATATCTACCTACCTAAAGGTCATATCATTAAAGGAAATTTATGTCTTATCATGTCAGGCTGCTCCCTAGGCTATAAATAGCCGCCCCCTACAACCACTAGCTGGTTGGCTGCTCCGAGAGAAACTGACACTTGTCATAAGAGCAACCCATCATTCGAGGACTTTGAGCGAAAATCATCAAGTGAGGACAAACCCAAAACCAAACCCAAACACCTACAAACCCAAAAGTGATTGAGCATCACTGAAGAGATTGATCCTGAGTGGATCCGACGCTTGTTACCTTTGAAGACTGTGCTTCTTCCAGACGGTCAGGCATCATGGTCTAGAGCATCCAATAGGAATTGTGAATCACCGAGTGACCGAGTCTGTGAAGGTTCGGAAGTCACCTGAAGACTTACCACGAGTTATTGGGCGAGGTCTGTGTGACCTTAGCTCAAGGGGAATACGGTGGGGACTTGGTGTCTTGGACTGTGTGTCTAGGACTGGGTGTCCGGGACTGTGTGTCCTCAGGTTTAAATACCTAGCCGCCCCAACCAGATGTACAAGTGAGACAGCAGTTGGAACTGGTCTAACAAATCATTGTCTTCACCAAGCTTACTGGTTCTATTTCCTCAACTCTTCCATTTCCTCATATATGTGTTGTGTGCTTGTTCATATCTGTTTGAAGACTTTGACTGAAGACTTTATCAATTTCCTCAGTTCAATTTCTTCAGTCTGTTTTGTCTTCATCCTATGTTATCCCGTGATTACGCTTTCTGTACTCTGTGTTTGTCTTCATTTCTTCATGATGACCATGCTTGTATTCTGTTATGCTTACGTCTGAGTACTTATTCCACTGCAAGTAGTTCTTCGCTAAGGAATTTCCTCAACAGCAAATTCCTCAGTGAAGAATTCATAAAATCGCCTATTTACCCCCCCCCCCCTCTAGTCAATATAACGCACTTTCAGTTCGTAGGATTTTTTTGAAATACTATGTTCCCCAACAATGCCTATATAATGATCATTGCCTGGATATCATCATGATTATTTGAAGTTCTATCAATTGCCCAACAGTAATTGTTTTCCCACCGTTTGCTATTTTCTTGGGAGAAGCCACTAGTGAAATCTACGGCCCCCGGATCTCTTTCTCATATTATTTGCCTTTGCGATCTATTTTCCTTTGCTTTTATTTTCAGATCTATTAAATCAAAACCCCAAAAATACCTTGCTGCAATTTATCTTATTTGATGTTCGATCTATCAATATTTACAACTCTATCATGTCTGTTACCCGGAAGGGATTGACAACCCCTTTTACACGTCGGGTTGCGAGTATTTATTATTTGTGTGCAGGTGTTGTTTATGTTGTGTTGCTTGGTTCTCCTACTGGTTCGATAACCTTGGTCTCATCACTGAGGGAAATACCTACCGCTGCTATACTGCATCATCCCTTCCTCTTTGGGGAAATACCGACGTAGTTCAAGCAGACATCAGGATCCCAGGAGTTTGGAGCTCGTAATCGGAAACGAATATGGCTTCCCAATGGCGGGGGGAGTCCCGTTCGATTCTGGGTTTGTGAGCGGCACGATCGCCTTTGAGCCTCCGGCTGAAAGTTCCATGGAGGGGGAGAGTCTAGCGGGGTTTATCCTCCTGTCTTCGGATGAAGTGATCTACTCTGGATCTAGGGCCAGAGCAGATATGGGTGTCGACCCCTGGACGGGATCTGATGATAGATCTGAGATGTCTTTATCGCGCAGGCAGGGAGCGACAGCCGAGGGCGCGAATCCTTCGAAGATCAGGTCTCCTCGGATATTCGCGGCGTAATTCAGATTTCCAAACATGTCTGATGACCAGGGATGTAGCTGTCAACCTGCTCAAGATGGCCATCCGAGTTGGCGCATAGCACAAAGCCGCCAAACACGAAAAGCTGGCCGGGGAGGAAAATATCCCCGGGGGTGGCGATGTCGCTGATGACGAAGCGAGCCATTGATCCTTTTGTTGACAACACAGTGGAACTCTCAATTAAAGCACCAAAGTCGGTGTCAAAACCAGCGGATCTCGGGTAGGGGGTCCCGAGCTGTGTATCTGAGGATCGGTGGTAATAGGGGGAAATGAGGACACGATGTTTACCCAAGTTCAGGCCCTCTTAACGGAGGTAATATCTTACTTCCTGCTAGATTGATCTTGATGAATATGAGGATTACAAGAGTTAATCTACCTCGAGATCGTAATGGCTAAACCCTAGATGTCCAGCCTATGATAGTTGTTCTTGTCTCTATGGACTAAACCCTCCGGTTTATATATGCACCGGAGGGACCTAATGTTGTACATAATCATCTGGCAGAGGAAGGAAAACATTACACCCGGGCTTAAACTTGCCATTCTATACACATAGGAGTCCTATCCGGACACGAGGGACAATCTTCTGTGTTGATCTTCATGGCCCACCAGTCCGACCCATAATGAGTAATCCGGACACCCGAGGACCCCCTAGTCCAGGACTCCCTCAATCGGCACCTTCGAGCCAGGCGAGGAGGCAGGGGCCTTGTTTGACAGTGGTGCTGGAAGGACATGGCATGTCGGGGCCGCTCGTAATTTGGCGATGGCGTGCCCTTCCGACGACGATTTTATGTTTTCTTGTATTGGTTTCGAGTTTGTAATCCTGGTCGGTTGATGACTTTGTTAATTCAAAATCGGGCTTTTCTTGAGCCTTCAAAGAAGATGCGGACACTAAGACATCCGCAGATGCACGTCAGGCTGGGCCGGACGTGGCAGGAGCGTGCAACCAAAGACATGCATGCAACATACGCAGCCGATCCTGCGTTGCTGCACAACACCATTGCCAACGCCTGGCGTATCCGCATAGATAACCAATCTCGCGCGGGCGGCGTGAGAGGTCTCGGGCCATGCAGCGCTAGACGAAGGCTAGGTAGGACCGCATGAGTGGCTAACCACACAGTCTGAACCAGCAAGCCAGCGCAAGAGTAGGAAAACGACGCCAATGGAGTGGCCGCCTGTGACGGAGTAGATGGGCGACGGATATGGCGAACGGCGGCGAACGACGCAAACTGATCTTAGATCGAAGAACCAAAAAAACGACGATCAAGATGACCAGCGGGAGAGAGAAAAACTCGGAGCAAGGTCTCAGGAAATAGACTCTCTAGGGCAGCCGGTCAACACGATCAGCAGACGAACCCTAGGTAAGGGTGGCGGGGCCCCCGACGGCGATCATGGAGATCGACTGCCCCTGAGGCGACACGGTGCGGAAGGGGCGGCGACGCTAGGGTTTGGATCGGTTAGGCTGCTACCTTGTTAGATGGGATAGAAAGAGATTGATAAAATCAATGTTTATTGGTTGAGCCATGTGGGCATATATATAGAAGTACATGATCATCTTGGAGTAGAAGGCAAGGTGGAATAAATCCTATCTGGTATTTCCTAACTTATATCATAATACTCAACAACTATGATGATTTTCTCGTTCGCCAGCTCATTCTTGATCTGGCCCTTCTTGAGTCGGTGCTGCAGGATCGAGGAGCTGCAAGGTGTGTGCTGTTGCTCCTCCTGCAACATTTAAAACACAAAGACATGTGGCAATGCCCGCTGCTCGGGTTGCGCCTTCACCATGACAACGTTTAAGTGCGCCAACGCTAGCACCACCGGCGGAGCTACGTACAAGCAAAAGCGTTCCATGTCCCGCCCAGCATAGACCCAAAACAGAGTAAAAACTAGGCTATAATGGTAAAAAATTACAGTCTTCCTTTAGTCCTAAGCATACTGGCCCGCCCAAAGTATTTTCGGTAGCTCCGCCACTGGCTAGCACCATGGTAAACCGGCCTACCGGCACGGGCGCGGGCTCGTCGTTAGATGCCTCATATGTTATCCCGTTGTCATATGCCGAGCTCTCATTTGGCGAGCTCTGGGGTAGACCCACTTCTATGCGATCTGGGTGCTAGGCCTGCCAGTTGTTCATGATGTCCGCGATCTCGTGCTGGCGTTGCGATCAGAGGTACTTCCATCACGGCATGTCGCTCGCAGTCATTGCATCAGTTGCTGTCGCGCGTACGACCATCTATAGGATCATGATGTTCCCTTTGTGGTTCGTGGGGAGATCATCAAGCACAAAGAGCAGATCAAGTAATCAACGCAAGGATTTACCCAGGATCGGGCTGCTATGAAGCGTAACTCTACTCCTTCTTTGTTGTATTGGATGTGTATATGCCTAGTTACAAGGAGCGCAACTTGCTGGCAAGGTGCGCGCGAAGTGCAGCTACGCGTGCAAATGGACAGGGTTTCGACCTTTGTAAAGGTAACCATGGGTAAGAATGAAAGCGGATATGCACAGACGGTCATGGATGGAGGAGTAAGCAAAGCGGAGGTGGTGCGATTTGTGTTGTCGACCACCGTGTTTATATAGCGGGCGTCGACAAGGCCAACCGACGATTTGAATGCATGTGCGTAGAGTCGGTTTCTTGGCCTCCGGACCTGTTCAATGCCGAACAGGGGGATGTACGAGCAGCCGACTTCAATACAGTAGGAATCCAGCCCATCATCCCATCAACTCGTGTCGCTCTAAGCCGAAATTTTTTTGAAGCGTTTTTGTTTATAGTCATGGATCTCTATTCCTATATAGGATAGAAACCAACCCTCCATAGTTTAAAGAAAAAAAGTATTAGCCTAGAGTTTGGGCCCGACACGAACGCAACACAAAAAGCGAGTGAACGCCGTGTGGGCCGCACTCTTGGCCGCCGCGCAGATTGAATGCCTAACCTTTGGGCCGGCATGCTGTAGTGGTATGTCATGTTGGCGCTCTGGACCGGTATGAATGTGACGCTTAAAGTGGTGACAATGTTCGAGCGCATGCATGGGAAAGATTTTTTGGGTGGCTCCGTTTTGTCGGGCTCGTACGTGGCATGAGTTCGGATGCCTGCAAGCCTCCCCTGATTTGGTCAGTTTACGGGATTTCGAACACGCGGATATAGTATATTAGAATAGAACCAGTAATCAATTTTCATTGATATTTATATAATGGGGTGAAGACGTGAGATCGGACTCGGGGAACGGATTAAGAACTATACTAAAGAATGTGGAGGAGAGGAATTCCTGTTCCTCACTGTGCTGCTGTTTTTTTTGCGGGGTAATAGGGTGTTTTTATTACTCAATCAAAGGGCAGTCCGCCTTACAAAGTTCTAGAACAACATTCGGACCCGATCGAATCCACAAAGCAGTGCGATTCTCACATCTACCATAATTAGCTAAAAAATGACTCACAACATTTTGATCACGCTTTACATGCGTGATCTTCACCTCTCTGCCCTCCTGCAGGGTTCTCAAGATAGTATCCACCATCATGGTGTATCTTGAGCGGCCTGCATGCCCTTGAGAAATTAGATTCTTCGCCTCGAGACAGTCGGTCTCCACAACAATCGGCAGCGTAGTCCATTGCAAGGCAAACACGATCCCCTCCTTACAGGCTGAGAGCTCCGCCTCTAGCGCATCCGCACACGACCTCAAGGATCGACAAGCTGAGAAAATGATGGCTCCTATATCATCACGCAAGACCATTCCTGCTCCAGCCGTTCCATCCGCATCACAGAAGGACCCATCAACTGATAGTTTGGTCCATCCGGCTGGTGGTGGAGACCATGCAAGCCTCGGCTGCTGCTCCTGCTCACCCTTGGATGTCAGCACTTGCTTCCCATGTGGTAAGAGCACCACTTTGCCATTCAGTTGGTCAACCGTTGGATGTTGCTGAATGCTATGGAGCGTGTTGACGTAGCTAAGAAGAAAGCGCATTGAAGATTCAGTATCCGGTGGCTTCTTGTTGTGGACGATTTCATTTCGCACATGCCAATACCTCCATAAAGTCATCAGGAGGCACATACGATCATGATCCGAAAGATCCGCGAGCACCGAAAGCAGCCACTCCGGGCCCTCGTCTCTCACAGTACGCACGTCCGGGATATTCCAATGTTCCGCCATAGCTTGCCACAACGCGACCACCCTCGGGCACCTGCAAAAGGCGTGATATGTATTCTCCCGCCCAGTCATACAAATGGGACAAACATCAGATACTTCAAGAGTTCGGTGATGCTTATTTTCCCAAGTAGGGAGGGAGTTAGTAGCCAGCCTCCACGCAAAGACACGCACCTTCGGAGGAGCAGGGCACCTCCATAAATAAGCCCAGACGGCTCGTCGCCCGTCCGGTGCCCTGCTCGCTGTGACTGAAGACGGTCGGATGCGCTCGTTGAGGCCCAGCTGATAAGCGCTCCGAACGGTGAAGACTCCAGAACGCTCCGGCGCCCATGCCAGAACATCATCACCGAGCCTTGGTGAAGTACGAATTTTGAGAATAGCATCAATATCTGGAGGAATAAACCAGCGATGAAGGAGATTCAATCGCCAATTGCCAAATTCATCCAGCAGCTGGCCAACCCGGCGAAGACGACACCTTCCCTGAGGAGAAATTGGCATGGTAGGTTCCCCTCGCTGAATCCACTGATCGCGCCATATGCGGATGGATGCACCGTTTCCTACCCGCCAAATAATTCCTTTTTTCAACAATTCCAGTCACAATTGCTTGCCAGGTCACCGAAGCACTTCCAGAGAATACAGTATCGAGCATGTCCCCATTTGGGAAATAGCGTGCCTTTAGGACACGCGCACATAAACTATCTGGGACTGTGAGGATGCGCCACGCCTGTCGGGCGAGTAAAGCTTGGTTGAAAATCCGCATGTCTTTGAATCCCATTCCACCATGTGACTTTGGTTGAATTAAATCCTTCCATGCACGCCAATGCGTTTTTCTCCTACCTTTTGCTGCTCCCCACCAGTAGTTTCGAAGCATACTTGTAATATCATCACATGTAGCAGCTGGTAGCCTAAAAACACTCATCAAGTATGTTGGCAACGCCTGGCCTACTGATTTCATTAGTATCTCTCGTCCACTTTGAGCTAGCTGAGAATCCCCCCACAACACAAGATTATTTGTGAGTCTCTCTTGAAGGTTTTGAAACCAGCCCTTTGACATACGCTCTTGTGGAGTTGGGAGGCCGAGATATTTTTCCTCAAACTGAACATTCTGCACTTGTAATACTTGAACCACCTCTTCACGATCTGAACTCCTACAATGTTCTCCAAACAAAATAGAGCATTTGGCATGGTTGATCAATTGTCCTGTAGCCCGAGCATATGAATTTAGGACCCCTTGGATCCTCAAAGCTTCTCCTGCTGTGGCACGAAAGAACAAAAGTGTGTCATCGGCAAACAGTAAATGGGATATTCCGGGCGCCCGTGGAGTAATATGCCTATTCTCAACGTTCTGTCTCAATAAAGCAGCAAGGCCGTCAGCAATAAAGAGAAACAGAAAAGGTGAAAGAGGATCTCCCTGCCGAAGGTCGCGCTTCAGTGCAAATGAATCTGAGAGGGCTCCATTAACATTAACCTTGTATCTCACGATGGTGACACATGACATTATCCATTGCACCCACCGATGAGCAAAGCCCAACTGTTGCATCACTCGCTCCAAGAAGATCCAATCCACGCGATCATAAGCTTTAGATAAATCAAGCTTATATGCACAGAAACTCCTATTCGGGTCCTTTTCTTGCTTGATGAAGTGAGTACACTCAAAGGCCATAAATGCATTATCAGTAATCAACCTACCAGGCACGAATGCACTCTGTTCTGGGGAGATAATGTCATTAAGCAGAGGTCGAAGGCGATTAACAAGACACTTGGAGATGATCTTGTACACCACATTGCATAAGCTTATAGGCCGAAACTCAATCATCTTTGTCGGGTTGTCCACTTTAGGGATGAGGACGATGGTTGTGGTGTTAACGCCTTGGGGCATTTGACCTGTATCAAAAAACATTTGAACTGCAGCAACAATATCCTTTTTAAGAGCAGCCCAATGACGCTGAAAAAATCTTGCCGGGAAGCCATCCGGCCCCGGTGCCTTAAGTGGTCCCATCTGAAAGAGCGCATCGGATATTTCCTTTTCAGAAAAAAGGTTGACAAAGCTTCTCATTCATATCATCAGTAATTAACTTCTCAAACAGGTTGACTACAGCCTCTTGATTTAAATCATTTTCTGCATCAAAAAGATGCTGAAAATACTCCATAGCTAACCGGCTCATACCTGCTTGGTCATCACGTTTTACCCCCTCATCATCAACCAGATATTTTATTTTATTTTTCCTAGCTCGCCACACCGCTTTCTGCTGAAAGAAATTTGTGTTTCGATCTCCTTCTTTAAGCCAGTCAATTCGTGATCTCTGCCTCCAAAGCATCTCCTCTCTGTACAGGAGTTCGTTCATATGATCCGCTTCCTTCCTAATTTCTGCACGATCTGCATTCATGTTCATTAGTTCCTCCAATCGCGACCGTGATTTTTCTAGCTCTCTTGTGACATTTCCAAACTTTCTCCGGCTCCAACCTTGAAGCTTTTTCATAACCAAATTGAGTGCCTTGCTAACATCAGCCAGCCCATGGATCGCACCTTGGTCTTTCCATGCTTTCTCCACTACATCAGTTAATCTCGGGTCCCTTTCCCACATGACTTCATACCTGCAGCATCTCCTCGGCCTATCATCACTCTCTTGTACACATCGCACAAGGATAGGACAGTGATCTGAACATGGTGAAACCAAGTGTTGCACTGTTGCATCAGAGAAAATGTTCTGCCATCCAAGATCAGCCACCGCTCTGTCAAGTCTTACCTGCACATTTGCATTGCCACTTCTACCATTATTATATGTGTAGGGATATCCAGAGAATCCCAGATCAGCTAACCCACACGTATCAAGCATATCTCGAAAGGCCAACATCTGAGATGGTGCACGAGGTGTCGCCGAGAGGTGCTCAAAGTCCCACTGAACCTCGTTAAAATCCCCCACTATCAGCCATGGAGTATCATTCATTGAGCGTAGCCGCCTCAAGCCATCCCACATAAGATGTCTATTTTCGACCCGCGGTTCGCCATAAACAAAAGTAACCCTCCAAAGAGGGCTATCCGGTGACACACGAACATGAAGATCAATCCACCTTTTATTCATATCTTGAACATCCACATGTAGAGACTCATTCCAAAAAAGCGCTAGACCACCACTGTTTTCAGAACTACTAACTCCCTCAAAACCACGAAGACCCAAACGATTACGAAGACGATACATCTTTTCTTTTGATTGCCTAGTTTCACACAACACCAAACTTGGGGAATGGGCTCGAATTAGAGCCGTCAAATCACGAACTGTACGAGAGTTCCCCGCCCCTCGACAGTTCCAACTTAAGCAATTCATTGCTCCTGACGGGGCGCCACATATGGCCCCGTCAGGTTGCCGGCAGCCCCTGGGCCGGTCGCTTCCAAATCGTCATGCTCCTCACCCAATTTGACCTCCTGTACTCCTCCAACTGAGCTTTCATCATACATACCAATCGTCTTGTCAAGTTGTCATGCACCTTCTGGTTCACCACTTGTTTCTTTTCTGTAGCAGCCTTTTTACCTAGAATTGATTCAGCATTTGACATCCCGGTATTCCTCTCACCATAGTGCATGATCACTAAGTTGCATAAGTCACGTAGTGGAGCTATCAACACCTCAGAACATATAGGAACATACAGATCTGCTATCAAGCCCGTTTTCTTGTTCTTGTGCACACACTTTTTTAGCCCTGAAGTTTCCTGAATAATTCCATCCTTCTGATCAAAGTTACTTACGCCATCCTTGACCTTGCTGTACATTGTCTGCTGCTTGGCTAACTGAAACATTAGCTCCTTAACCTGCTTGGGCAAGGCTTGAATCACCGCTGCCTGCAGATCCCAGCTCACCACCATATGATCCAGGGGTTTCTCAGTGGCTGGCTTCGGGCGGGTAACTCCCTCATCGGGTGTCTCGTTCTCGCCCCCACCAGACGCCGAGTTCACCACAGGGTTCATCAGCAGCAGATCCGTAGGTGTTGCCGTCCTCAATATCATCATTTTGCCCATCCCTAGATCGCCTTCAGAGATGTACATCGCAATACGGTCTGGCGGCTCCCTCGCTCTTAGATCAATCTGTCCTGATGTAGGAACCCTGTGCATCTTTATATATCCCGATGTAGATCCGACATACTCACCAAGCATGAGGTTCCTGCGGTCATCGGACTTGGAATACAGACGCAGTGCGCCGTCGTCCTTTCCAAATCGAATAGCCTTGGAGAACACCTTCTCGAGAGTTCCGCTTCCGCATCCCTCCGAGTCACGGGCGGACGGAGCCGCAACAGGGCCGCCATGCAAACCAGGGTCGCATGTGGCAACGGTGCCGGCCTGCCTGACGGTCGGCCGGGCTGCTGTTAAGTGCGTGTAACGAGGATTTCCAAGATGACATAATGCATGGTGTATTTTTATTAGGCCTCCTTTGAATTAGATATTTTTTTAGGAATTTTATGGGATATGATTTTATTGGAAAAAACAATCCTTTGAAGTTCTTTGTTTTATAGGAATGGATATGTACTAGATGGATGCGCGTGCTTTGCCGCGCCCGTTGAACAGCCAGTTAATCATATTTTTTGAACACGCCAGTTGGTTATTGATGTTATAGACAAACCACCAAATTTTGCTACATTTCCAATTTTAGTTTACAAAGTAAACATGCAACTTATTATAGGAAAACAAAAAATTCAATGACATAGTCAAGCTGTATGTTCGTTGCTTGAAGCACACAAAACAGAAAAGGTTCACACTTTGGAACTTATTTGCTCGAGAAAGCCAGGAGCAAAAGTCAGAAGAAAATGCAGCTTGAAAGTTGAACTAAGACAATCCCGCAAACTCATCAGCATCCCCGGCACCTGTAGACAAAGTGACAAGACTATGCCATGCTGGGAAAGAAAACAAGCAAACACGTGTATAAGCGAAACGTGTTGAAATTTTGCTAGTAGGCCTTTGGCCCAAAGCCCAACTAAAATTCTGAAATTTTCTTGGCCCATTCATGCAGATGTGAGTGGTGTGAATGGCGCTAAAGTTTAGTCCCATCACGGAAGTTGAGAGAGAGTTGCACCTCTTTTGCCATCTATTCCTACAGGTCTGGATGCCGTTGGGGAAAACGCGTGACCAGCAGTACATGAAAGCAGTGATGGAGAAGATCAAGACGGTGACGAGGCAGGCGCGACACCATGGAGGATCACCACCTCGCTCCACCTAGATGCTGCTGACTTTTGAGATCGGTCCCCTCCTAGTGTGTTTCGGTTTTATTTTGTGAGGGGTTTCGGTGTCCTTTTGTGCAAACTTTATCTGGTCTGTAATAACGACTTATGTTTGTTGACGACGATGCCTATGTGGCTTTATTAATTTAAAGCCGGACGCTCCTAGCGTCTACGTTCCAAAAAAAAGGTGAGCTCTTCTACCACTTCTATGAGCATGAGAAGATAATACCGACGGTGCTGCTCCCGCTGCACCGTATGTGTTTCTATCCTTCCTGTTCGAGATCGTGGTAGAATTCATCTTTCTAGTATGTGCCCTAGGTGTGATATGTTCATCTACTATGCTAGTTCGCATGATTAGTTTAATCTCTGCTATTGTAGTCATGATTTTCTTCTGTTTATTCAGATTAAATCTCGTAGTAATTTGCTCATATTTCCAACAATCCAAAAAACTGATTATAGGAAAATTATTCTGAGTGGTTTTACTGCGTATTTGAAGCTGACTGCCATTAAGGGGGTGCACGAGAGCAGTCTACTGGTTTCAAACCATGTACTGCTATGACGCCACTAAGGGCAAGCCTGAGGGCGATCTTCATCCAGCACAGCTGGAAGCTTTTGAGAAGATCGACACTCTCTTGAAAGGCGCCTTTCTGAGTGTTCTTGATGATTCCATTGTGGATTCATATATGTCCTTTGACAACGGCAAAGACATGTGGGCTGCGCTCAAGGCCAAGTTTGGTGCCTCAGATGACGACAGCGAGTTGTACGTCATGGAGCAATTCTATGACTACAAGATGACTGATGAGCGTCATGTTGTACAGCAGGCTCATGAGATACAGTCACTCGCCAAGGAACTTGAGTACTTTAATTGTGTGTTGCCGGACAAATTTGTTTCCGGGGGCATAATTGCCAAGCTTCCACCTTCGTGGAACAATTTTGCTACTTCCCTGAAACACAAGAGACAGGAGTTTTTCGTTTCGGATCTCATTGGTACTCTTGATGTTGAAGAGAAGGCAAGATCAAAAGACACACGTGCTCGAGTTGCTGAGGGAGCTTCTAGTGCCCACATGGTACAGAAGAAGAACTTCCAGCCCAACAAGTTCAAAAATAACAAGAACAAAACTCAGGGCAAAGGCAAGTTTGATGCAAAGAACAAGTCGTCACATATTACCAACTTCAAGAAGAATTCTCATCAGGAGGGGAAGGGACTTTGCCATGTCTGCGGTGATCCTAATCAATGGGCTCCGAAGTGTCCTAACCGCTTTGAGGAGCGCGAACATGAGAAGAGTGGCAAGTCCTCTAATGTTGTCATCGGTGATACTGATATGAAGGAATCTGGGTACGGTATTCTTCCTGCCATCCTTTCGGTATTTCAATCTCCTGATTGGCTAATTGACACCGGTGCCAATGTACATGTTTGTGCTGACGCCTCCATATTTTCTTCTTACCAGGTCACAGGGACTTCTCCCATGCTGATGGGGAACGGGTCGCATGCCATCGTTCGAGGTGTTGGTACGGTCGATCTGAAGTTTACTTCGGGGAAGATCGTGCGTCTGAAGAATGTTTATCATGTGCCCTCCACCAATAAGAATCTCATCAGCAGTTCCCGTTTGTGTCGAGACAGTTTTAAGTTGGTTTTCGAGTCCAACAAAGTTGTAATTTCTAAGTATGGACAATTTGTTGAAAAAGGCTATGAGTGTGGAGGCTTGTTCCGCGTGTCTTTGTCAGATATTTGCACTAAAGTTATTAATAATGTTTGTCACAATAATGAGTCTAATATTTGGCATTCATGACTTTGTCATATTAACTTTGGTTGCATGACGCGGCTAACCAATATGAGTTCAATTCTGAAATTCACTAATGTCAAGGGCACCAAGTGCCAAGTGTGTGTGTGTGCAAGCTAAGCAACCTCGCAAGTCCCATAAGACTGCAGAGGCTAGAGACTTGGCGCCACTAGAGCTTATACATTATGATCTATGTGAGATGAATGGCGTGTTGACAAAATGTGGAAAGAAATACTTCATGACGTTGATTGATGAATCCACTAGATTTTGTCATGTGTATCTTCTGAAATCAACATATGAGGCTTTAAATTTCTTCAAAATCTATAAAGTTGAAGCAGAGAAGGAACTTGATCAGAAAATTAAACATCTTAGGTCTGATCGTGGTGGAGAATATTTTTCCAATGAGTTTGACTTATTTTGTGCGAAACATGGTATAATCCATGAGAGGACGCCTCCCTACTCACCTCAGTCAAATGGGGTGGCCGAAAGAAAGAACCGAACTCTAAATGATTTGGTTAACGCCATGTTAGACACATCGGGTCTCTCCAAGGCATGGTGGGGGAGGCGCTAATGACTGCATGTCATGTCCTAAACCGAGTTCCCACAAAGCATAAAACCATGACTCCTTTTAAGGAATGGGAAAGGAAAAGATTGAAACTCTCCTACCTACATACTTGGGGTTGTTTGGCAAAAGTCAATATACCAATTCCCAAGAAGCGCAAGCTTGGACCAAAAACCGTGGATTGTGTTCTGGGATATGCTTTTCATAGCATTCGCTATAGATTTTTGATAATAAAATCTGAGGTATCTGACATGCATGTTGGTACAATTATGGAGTCGAATGATGTGACTTTCTTTGAGGACATATTTTCTATGAAGGGTATGTCGAGTTCATCAAATCAGGAGATACCTACTCCTTCTAGTGAGGAATTTGCTGTAATTCTTGAACCCACCATTGCGATGGAACACCTTGAGAATCTTGTTGAGGGTGACAATGAAACTCCTGTAAGGAGTAAGAGACAGAGGACTGCAAAGTCCTTTGGTGATGATTTCATTGTGTACCTCGTGGATGACACACCCAGGACTATTTCAGAAGCCTATGCATCTTCTGATACTGACTACTGGAAGAAAGTTGTCCGCAGCGAGATGGATTCCATCTTAGCTAAGGAAACATGGGAAATCACTAATCATCCTTATGGGTGCAAACCTGTAGGATGTAAGTGGGTGTTCAAGAAAAAACTTAGACCTGATGGTACGATTGAAAAGTACAAGGCACGGCTTGTGGCTAAGGGTTATACCAAAAAGAAGGTGAAGACTATTTTGATACTTACTCACCTATGGCTAGACTGACCACTATTTGGGTGCTACTATCACTGGCTGCCTCACACGGTCTTCTCGTTTATCAAATGGACGTTAAGACGGCTTTCCTCAATGGAGAGTTGAAGGAGTAAATTTATATGGATCAGGCCGATGGTTTTGTAGTACTTGGTCAGGAAGGAAAGATGTGCAAGTTATTAAAGTCTTTATATGGCCTTAAACAAGCTCCTAAGGAGTGGTATGAGAAGTTTGAAAGAACATTAACTGCTGCAGGCTTTGTAGTAAATGATGGTGACAAGTGTGTGTACTATCGCCATGGTGGGGGCGAAGGAGTTATTCTTTGTCTGTATGTCGATGACATACTGATCTTTGGAACCAAACTTGATTTAATCAAGGAGGTTAAGGATTTCTTATCTTGTTGATTTGAAATGAAGGATCTAGGAGTGGCTGATGTTATCTTAAACATCAAGCTATTGAGAGATGAGAATGGTGGGATTACATTGCTTCAGTCTCACTATGTGGAAAAGGTCTTGAGTCGTTTTGGGTATAGTGACTGCCAATCTTCTCCAACTCCATATGATGCTAGTGTGTTGCTTCGAAAGAATCGACAGATTGCTAGAGATCAACTGAGATACTCTCATATTATTGGCTCGCTTATGTATTTGGCGAGTGCCACGAGGCCTGACATCTCGTTCGCTGTGAGCAAACTGAGCCGGTTTGTGTCAAAACCGGGAGATGATCATTGGCGTGCGCTTGAGAGAGTTATGCGCTACTTGAAAGGCACTGCGAGCTATGGGATTCAATACACCGGGTATCGAAGGGTACTGGAGGGTTATAATGACTCAAACCGGATCTCTGATGCTGATGAGATTAAGGCCACAAGTTGATATGTTTTTACAGTTGGTGGTGGCGCTGTTTCCTAGAAGTCTTGTAAGCAGGCCATTTTAATGAGGTCAACTATGGAAGAAGAACTCACGGCATTAGACACTGCCACTGTTGAAGTAGAGTGGCTTCATGAACTCTTGATGGACTTACCTATGGTTGAAAAACCAATACCCCATATCCTGATGAACTGTCATAATCATACTGTGATTGTTAAGATAAACAGTTCTAAGGATAATATGAAGTCCTCAAGGCATGTGAAGAGGAGATTGAAATCTGTCAGAAAATTGAAGAACTCTGGAGTTATTATGTTGGATTATATCCAAACGTCGAAAAACTTGGCAGATCCCTTCACAAAGGGTTTATCACGTAATGTGATAGATAATGCATCGATGGAGATGGGTTTGAGACCCACCGCATGAGTTGTCCACAGTGGTAACCCACTCTATGTGATCGGAGATCCCGTGAAGTAGAAGTGGGAGACAAGATGTTGGTCAGCTGGGAGGAGAGTATCCTTGTATTAGTTATCCAACTCCGCAAAGATGCAATACTCTCCTGATCTGCATGGCAGGTTGATAATTATCTTAATGTGTTCCAAGTGGCTAATTCGGGTAAACAGAGATGTTGCCCTGCAGAGCATCTTCTGAGGAACACACCTATATGAATTTGACTTTTAACGTCGCAGTCTGTGAGAATTGGGTGTTCTCTAATAAATTCATGAAAGTCCCTGGAGTATGACGTATACGCTCCACCCACGGGGAAGCCTTGCGGCAGCCCAGTATCGGTCAAGAATTTGTGTGAAACTAGTCTCACAGAAAACTTGTAGTTCAAGGCATAGTCCACTATTCAAGTTGTGATCCAGTGTAGCATAAATCTCTCAGTGGAAGTTCAACTTTACAGTCTCCACTGAGAACCGGTATATAAACAATGTTTTGGAACTAAATGATGAGATGTGCCAATAAGACTTTGTGGGGGATGGTTGGAATTTTTCTAGTAGGCCTTTGGCCCAAAGCCCAACTAAAATTTTGAAATTCTCTTGGCCCATTCATGCACACATGTGAGTGGTGTGACTCGCACTAAAGTTTAATCCCACCACGGAAGTTGAGAGAGAGTTGCACCTCTTTATAAGGTGAGCTCTTCTACCACTTGTATGAGCATGAGAAGATGAGACCTACACGCGCGCTCCTCCTCCTCGCTCGCCTCGCCACGCCTCGCCTCGTCACGACGCGGGTTGCGGGAATGAGCCGAGCCGAGGACAAAGTTATGCTATATTTTTGCAGCTTGGGAATAATTAATGGACGCATTAATTAGTCAGCCGTTTCCGATTCTTTTGGATCGTGGGGTTGTTACTTGGACGTGGGGTTTTCTCCACAACCTACCCGGCCCGCATTATTGTTGGGGAACGTAGTATTTCAAAATTTTCATACGAACATGCAAGATCTATCTACTAGATGCATAGCAACGAGAGGGGAGAGTGTGTCTATGTACCCTCGTAGACCGAAAGTGAAAGCGTTTATCAATGTGGTTGATGTAGTCGTGCACCTTCACGATCCGTCCCGATCTAGTACCGAACGTATGACACCTCCGCGTTCAGCACACGTTCAGCTCGATGACGTCCTCGCCTTCTTGATCTAGCAAGATGGGCGAAGTAGTAGATGAGTTCCGGCAGCACGATGGCGTGGTGACGATTGTTGATGAAGAACAATCTCTGCAGGGCTTCACCAAGCACTACAGAAACTAGACGGAGGATAAACTAGAGGGTCGGGGTTGCCGGCACACGGCTTGCTGTATCTTGATGTGTCTTGGGTGCTAGCCCTACCCCTCTATTTATATGTTGAGCCTTGGGGTCGAAACTTGGAGTAAAAGCCTTCACAAAGTCGGTTTCACCCGAAAGGCAAGAGTCCTTCTCGGACTCCAGGGCCAGACGCCAGGGTTCCCGGCGTCTGGACCCAGACGCTAGGGGCCCTGGCGTCTGGACCATGGACTATGCAAAACTTCCTTTTGCGCCTTCCAAAAACCTTGTGCGCTTTCCCTTTTGGCCCAAATAAAGTGTTCTCGTACCCAAACATTTCGGGAAACATCCGGAACCCCTTTCGGTGAATTCTGGAACCCTTCTAGAGGTCAAACACTATTATCCCATATATTAATCTTTATCTCTGGACCATTCCGGAGTTCCTCGTCATATCCGTGATCACATCCGGGACTCCGAATAACATTCGGTCACCAACATACATAACTCATTAAATACTATATCGTCAACGAACGTTTAAGCGTGCGGACCCTATGGGTTCGAGAACTATGTAGACATGACCGAGACATCTCTCCGGTCAAGAACCAATAGCGGAACTTGGATGCCCATATGGGCTCCTACATATTCTACGAAGATCTTTATCGGTCGAACCGCATAACAACATACGTTGTTCCCTTTGTCATCGGTATGTTACTTGCCCGAGATTCGATCGTCGGTATCTCAATACCTAGTTCAATCTCGTCACTGGCAAGTCTCTTTGCTTGTTCTATAATACATCATCTCGTGACTAACTCATTAGTCATTTGCTTGCAAGGCTTATTATGATGTGCATTACCGAGAGGGCCCAGAGATACCTCTCCGACACTCGGAGTGACAAATCCTATTCTTGATCTATGCCAACACCACTAACAACTTCGGAGACACCTGTAGAGCATCTTTATAATCACCCAGTTACGTTGTGACGTTCGATAGCACACAAGGTGTTCCTCCGGTATTCGGGAGTTGCATAATCTCATAGTCATAGGAACATGTATAAGTCATGAAGAAAACAATAGCAGTAAAACTAAGAGATCATAGTGCTAGGCTAACGGATGGGTCTTGTCCATCACATCATTCTCCTAATGATGTGATCCCGTTGATCAAATGACAACTCATGTCTATGGCTAGGAAACATAACCATCTTTGATCAATGAGCTAGTCTAGTAGAGGCATACTAGGGACACTCTGTTTTGTCTATGTATTCACACATGTACTAAGTTTCTAGTTAATACAATTCTAGCATGAATAAAAGACATTTATCATGATATAAGGAAATACAAATAACATCTTTATTATTGCCTCTAGGGCATATTTCCTTCAATTATATAGTCAGGCAGACGTCTACCCTAGCCGCCGTCAAAACATATGGTTTCGCACAACCGTTCCAGATCATTGAGCCGCCATGCAAGTCTTCTCCATCCCTCCTTCCGGCGTGCAACACGAGAAGGGACAGCAGGCCTCCGGAACCCCGCATCTTGTGATCATGTACGGGAGAGGGGCGATCAGGTTTTTGGGGAGTGCACTCGTGCGACTGCTGGCAGCGACGACTTCGCCAGCGACGACTTCTTCCCCGACCTCGGCGACCTCATCCTCAACGACATGGGTGACAACATCGGCGCCGGCTGTGCTGCTCCCGCTGCACCGTATGTGTTTCTATCCTTCCTGTTTGAGATCATGGTAGAATTCATGTTTCTAGTATGTGCCCTAGATGTGATCTGTTCATCTACTATGTTAGTCCGCATGATTAGTTTAATCTCTGCTATTACTATCATGATTTATATTCTGTTTATTCAGCTTAAATCTCGTAGTAATTTGCTCATATTTCCAACAAAAAGTAGTAGAGTGTCATGATCAGCAAAAATATATGTGAGAGAAGCATGTCATATTGTTCTCCCTTTATGTACACGACAGTGTTTTCTTTTGCTACTCACAGGCAAGGGCAATTTTGGTTGTCAAAACATGGGTACATCTATTGAATCGTTCATGGGAATATTGCAGGACCCAATATTGTAGATATCATAGCCACATTTATCAGATACTCCATACAAAAAGTTTCACATTTCTATTCAATAGTGTGTGAGAAGCTCCAGTTGCATGCAACTAAGCTGATAAGGGAACACTTGCATTACCAGTTCACCACTATTTACCTCTCTCTACTAACACCATCAGAAAGAGAGATGAGATCGGGTATACCAGTTCAGCACTATTTACTTCTCTCTACTAACACCGTCAGAAAGAAATATGAGATGGGGAATAACTATCATGTTGCTCACAAAAAAATAATCTGGTTGCACAAATTCGCAAGAACAAATATTAGCATTGACCAAACTGCAAAACAAATGGGCCTGGTGCTGATAGTTCAGGCGATCGAGCTAATGGGGATAATTTGAGACATCATATAGTGATAAATCTCACTGCAAAGCATGTTGCATTATAAGGTTTAATGGTACACGAATCACTTTGTATGGTCAATATTAATATTTGTTCTAATGTTTGCATCATAAGCTTTCATCTCACTGCAAAGCGTGTGGCTGGAGCGAGGTCATCATATAGAGCTAATGTTTGCATTATAAACTTTAATGGTACACTGATTGCTTTGTACAGGGAGTATTTAGATGTGTGCATACCAATGTGTGAAATGATGGACGCGAGGTGATAAAAAAACTACAAAAAGGATCTTGCCAGTGATTGATGCTAAATGAACTGCAGCTGCATACAAGGAGAGGATGAAACATGAGCTCTCGCCGGCCTCCATTCCTAGGAGCGGTGCAAGACGACCTCGCTCCAGCCACACGCCGCTGATATTGCACCGAGGAGGGCATCATTGTCCTGCCGTGCTGCACCGTGGCGCTAGGGTCAAGCTCGCTCTCGAAGCGCATCACCCCCGTCGTGCCGCGGGAAGCCACCCCGAGGCTGAGGACCACGCTCCTAGGCTGCACCGCCGTTGTCATGAAACAGTAGGGCCGTGCGCCGCCACACAACCGAGGGAGCTGCCCCACGCACCGGCTGTTGGTCGAAGCCGCCGCCGCCGTGTTAGGCATTAGCGCAGTGATGTGCTGTTGGAAAATTAGGCAAGTTCATGATTAATTCCAGTAAATAATTCATGATCAAAAAAGATACTAGCATGAAACAATCTAGCAAACTAGAAGAACAGCAAAGCAGGCAGAACAACAGCAACAGCGCACACGAAACAATAGCTGTAGAGACAGACATGAACAATTGATGTTGGATATACTGTTCGTTGGCTATTGTGGGTGCGACGGTGTTGATCACGATGTTGGCGACGATCTGCTGCTGACGACGATGAAGGACACGATGAGTAGCACCGCCCGACTTGGACGGAAGACGACCCGTGTTGACGAATTTGAGCAGTCGCGCAGAGCGCTTCCCAGTGCAGGATCACAAGGATGCACGGTTCTGGAGACCTGCTCTCCCACACGCCGATGCACGCCGGCGTTTGGGATGAAGTAGACTACGACAGCGGCACAAGTTGCGAGATGAGGCAAAACCCTAGGTGTTTTCGGTGTGTCTTTGGCCGTAGTCGGTAGCTGTATATATATTAGGACCAGAGGCGGTATTGTTTCGCGATCAGAGACGGACCGGATTTCGGCGGACCATTCACGCGCATGTCGCACGTACGCGCCGCCTCGCCACGCCCCAGCCCGGCCCGGCCCGGCCAGGCGAGGCGAGCGAGCACGCGCGTGTGGTCTTCCCTTTCTCTTCTCACACATCACTTAGAGTCGTGGAGAGAACCCACTATATAAAGAGGTCCAATTTTCCTTCAACTTCCGGGGTGGGACTAAACTTTAGCACCACCACTTGCCATTTTACACATGGCCCACTATTTGAGATTTCAGAAATTGATATGGGCCTAGCCCATTAATTCTAACAATCCCCCACGAGATCTCAAATACCCATTTAGAGATTTGCCTTCTCTCACCACTTGTTTAATATACCAGTGTTTCGGCAGAGACTGTTAAGTTGAACTTCTGCCTAGAACTTTAAGCTACATCCATTCACAACTTGACAATGGACTATGCCTTGAATTGCTAGTTTTGTGTCAACAGGTTTCACTCAAAGTCTTAACCAGTACCTGACCGCCAGTAGGCTACCCCGCTGTTTGGAGCTTATACGTCATACTCCCTGGTCTCTTCATGAGCTTACTAGAGATCACCCAAATCTCATAGAGAACAACATTTATAGTCGGAACTCATATAGGTGTGTTCTTTCAAGACTGCTATGTAGGACATCATATTTGCTAATTATAGCCAATAGAACCACATTAAGGCATGTTGCCAACCTGCCTTACAGCTCCAAGCTTTACAGCTCTGAGAGTTTTGCATCTTCACATGGAGATGGTCATTAGTTATTACTATCCTCAGTTAACCAATAGCTTGTTCTTCCTAGATCCTAATTCACGGGATCTCCGATCACAAAGGTGTGGTTACTACTATGGTGTAAGATCTATGGGTCTCATACCCATCTCCCTCGATGCAATATCTATCACATTTCGTGATAGTCCCTTTGTAAAGGGATCTGCCAGGTTTTTGTCTGTTTGAATATATGTAACAGTTATTACTCGGGAGTTTCTCAACTTCCTGACATACTTCAAACGTCTCTTAATGTGTCTTGATGACTTCGCATTATCTTTAGAATTGTTCACTTTAGCGATAACCGTTTGGTTGTCACAATTCATAAGAATAGCCGGTACAGGTTTTTCAACGACAGGCAAGTCCATCAAGAGCTCGCGCAGCCATTCTGCCTCAACAGTAGTTGTGTCTAAAGCAGTTAACTCTGCTTCCATAGTCGACCTCGTCAATATGGTTTGCTTGCAAGACCTCCATGACACTGCGCCACCTCCATGAGTAAATACATACCCACTTGTTGCGTATAGTACATCAACATCGGGGATCCAGTTTGAATCACTATATCCTTCTAGCAGAGCAAGATGCCCTGAATAAGTAATTTCGTAACTCATAGTACCTCTCAGATAGCGCAAGACCCTTTCTAGTGCATGCCAATGATCATCACCCGGGTTGGACATGAACCTACTCAGTTAGCTCACAGCAAAAGAGATATCCGGCCTTGTAGCGCTAGCTAAGTACATGAGTGAACCGACAATTTGAGAGTATCTTAATTTATCTCTCGTTTCTTTCTTGTTCTTTCTGAGTGTCACACTGGGATCAAAGGTGTTGGAGAAGGCTTGCTATCCATAAAGCCAAACCGGCTCAAAACCTTCTTTACATAGTGAGATTGCGTTAGAGTAATCCCACTCTCATCCTTAATAAGTTTGATGTTTAGAATTACATCGGCTTCTCTCAGATCTTTCATGTCAAAACTTTTTGATAGAAAAGACTTGACCTCATTGATGGCATTAATGTTTGTACCAAAGATCAGTATGTCATCCACATACAAACATAATATGACACTATTGCCCCCACCATGGCGATAGTAAACACACCTATCTGCCTCGTTAATGACAAATCATGCAGAAGTCAGGGTTCTTTCAAACTTCGCATGCCATTTCTTAGGTGCCTGTTTCAAGCCATACAAAGATTTTAACAACTTGCACACCTTTCTCTCTTCACCCTTTACCACAAACCCGTCAGGCAGATCCATATAGATTTCCTCTTCCAACTCTCCATTGAGGAAAGTTGTCTTTACATCCATTTGATGAATGATAAGACCATAAGAGGCAGCCAAGGAAAGTAACACTCGAATGGTGGTCATTCTAGCAACGGGTGAATAGGTGTCAAAGTAATCTTCGCCTTCTTTCTGAGTGTAGCCCTTGGCCACTAGCCGCGCCTTGTACTTATCAATAGTACCATCAGGCTTTAGCTTCTTTTTGAACACCCACTTACATCCCACAGGTTTACAACCATACGGTCTATCAGTTAGTTCCCAAGTTCCATTAGAAAGAATTGAGTACATCTCATTATGAACAGCTTCTTTCCAATCATCTACATCTGGAGATGCATATGCTTCTGCAATAGACTTTGGTGTGTCGTCCACAAGGTATACAATGAAATTATCACCAAAGGATTTTGCAATCCTTTGTCTCTTGTTCCTTATAGGAACTTCATTGTTATCCTTCTCAAGGACTTCCTCATGTGATTGTTCGAAATATTCATCAGTTGTACTAGATTCAGGAATTATCTCAGAAGAAAATCTTGCAATGCTATGCATATCTTTCATAGGAAATATGTTCTCAAAAAATGTTGCATCACGAGATTCCATTATAGTATCAACTTGCATATCAGGTGCTTCATATTTTACCACTAAAAATCTATAAGCAATGATCCGGTGAGCATACCCTAGAAAGACACAATCACTATCTTTGGTCCAAGTTTGCGTTTCTTAGGAATAGGAATATTGAACTTTGCCAGACATCCCCAAGTGTGCAAATAAGAAAGTGATGGTTTTCTCCCAGCCCACTCCTCATAAGGGATTTTCTCCTTATTATTGTAAGGAACTCTATTCAGGACATGACATGAAGTGAATAAAGCCTCCACCCACCATGCCTTAGATAAACCAGCAGTTTCTAACATAGCATTCACCAAGTCAGTCAACGTGTGGTTTTTCCTCTCGGCAACTCCATTTGATTGGGGTGAATAGGGACGCATCCTCTCATGAATAATACCATGTTCCTCACAAAATTCATTAAATACTTTGGGAAAATACTCTCCACCACG
This sequence comes from Secale cereale, assembly GCA_902687465.1. Taxonomy (NCBI): domain Eukaryota; kingdom Viridiplantae; phylum Streptophyta; class Magnoliopsida; order Poales; family Poaceae; genus Secale; species Secale cereale. The sequence continues at coordinate 790,086,597 of LR738715.1, read as the reverse complement.
ATCAGACCTAAGACGCTTGATCTTTCTCTCTAGTTGATTTTCAACTTCAGCTTTATAGATTTAAAGTAGTCCAATGCTTCATCTTTAGTTTGCAACAGATAAACATAGCAAAATCTAGTCGCATCATCAATCAAAGTCATGAAATATCTCTTTCCACCTTTTGTCAACACATCATTCATCTCACAAAGATCAGAATGTATGAGTTCTAGAGGTGCCAAGTTTCTCTCCTCGGCAGCCTTATGAGGCTTTCGAGGTTGCTTCGATTGCACACAACTATGGCACTTAGAACCTTTGGCAACGGTGAAGTTCGGAATTAAACTCATACTGGATAGCCGAGACATTAAACCAAAATTAATATGACATAAACAAGAGTGTCAAGTACTTGCATCATCATTAACACTAGCAAAAATTTGGTTTACTGACTTATTGCAAAAATCTAAAAGCGAAAAGCGCAACAAGCCTCCGCACTCATAGCCTTTGCCTATAAATTGTCCAAATCTTGTCACGATTACTTTATTCGACTCTAAAACTACCTTAAACCCATCTCGACATAGAAGGGAGCCGCTAACTAGATTCTTGTTCATAGTAGGGACATGTTGCACGCTCCTTAGTTGCACGATCTTTCCCAAAGTAAACTTTAGATCCACCGTGCCAATGCCACGAACAGAAGCATGTGACCCATTCCCCATTAGGATGGAAGAATCCCTTGTGACCTGATAAGAAGTAAACAGGGAGATGTCAACACACACATGAACGTTAGCACCCGAATCAATCCACCACGAAGATGATTGAAATACTGAAAGCACAATAGGTAAATTACCATACCCATCAGTATTGCTAGCGGTCACTATGTTGACAGTCTTGGAGCTCGTTTTCCCTTTGTGGTTTGCACGTTCAGGGCATTCCTTGGAAAAGTGTCCGACCTTCCCACAGGCGTAGCACTCTAACTCAGCCTTGTTGAACTTCTTCTTCTTGAAGGTAGTAGTCTTGGCAGGCTTGTTGAGAACAGGTTTGTTCTTCCCTTTATTCTTGTTCTGTGGGTACCTATGCACCATACTGGCGGTAGGTTGAACCTCACCTCCTTTCTCAGTAGTGTCTTTAGCCCGAGCTTTTTCTTCAACATCAAGAGACGCGATCAGATTTTCAACTGATATCTCCTGTCTCTTATGTTTCAGAGTTGTGGCGAAATTCCTCCATGAAGGAGGCAACTTTGCAATCATGCACCCAGCCATGAATTTGTCGGGTAAAACACACTTAAGGAGTTCAAGTTCCTTCACAATGCACTATATGTCATGAGATTGTTCAACCACAGAACGGTTATTCACCATCTTGTAGTCATGAAAACTCTCCATGATATACAGTTCACTGCCTACATCTGTTTCACCGAATCTTGCATTCAGTGCATCCCACAGAGTCTTTCTGTCATCTATGTGCATGTACACATCACACAGACGGTCAGGAAAAACACTCAGAGTGCATCCCAAAACATAGTATTGGCTTCCTGGAATTTTCTCTGATCTTCATCAGTCATTCCCTCTGGAGCACCAACACTAACGTGGAGAAGTTTCAGAGCGTTAAGCCAGAGCGTGGTCTTCACCTGCCACCTCTTAAAGTGCACACCGGAATTTTCTCTGATCTTCATCTATGTGCATGTACACATCACACAGACGGTCAGGAAAAACACTCAGAGTGCATCCCAAAACATAGTATTGGCTTCCTGGAATTTTATCTGATCTTCATCAGTCATTCCCTCTGGAGCACCAACACTAACGTGGAGAAGTTTCAGAGCGTTAAGCCAGAGCGTGGTCTTCACCTGCCACCTCTTAAAGTGCACACCGGAATTTTCTCTGATCTTCATCAGTCATTCCCTGTGGAGCACCAACACTAACGTGGAGAACTTTCAGAGCGTTAAGCCAGAGCATGGTCTTCACCTGCCACCTCTTAAAGTGCACACCGGTAAACTTATCCGGTTTGAAAAGATGATGATGTTGGTCCTCTCCCGGTGCAGGGATCGCAAGAACGAACGGTTCCGGAGAGCATGTGTTTTCGATGTGTCTTTGGCCGCTTCGTATACTTACCGGACAAGAAATCATAAACTTGTCTGTCAAGCGCATGTCGCCCCTCGAGCGCGCGCATGTGGTCTTCCATTTCTCTTCTCACACACCACTTAGAGTGGTGGAGAGAACCAACTATATAAAGAGGTCCAACTCTCCTTCAACTTCCGGGGTGGGACTAAACTTTAGCACCACCACTTGCCATTTTACACATGGACCACTATTTGAGATTTTAGAAATTGCTATGGGCCTAGTCCATTAATTCTAACATGTGCGGCCACTTTTCTGCGAGGAGTGGGGCATGGGGGTCGGGCGGGCTTAGGGGCGTTTGTCCGAGGAAGCTCCTGTCGCGGCCACCAGCGGGCGATAGCTGTTCACCGGAACTCTAGCCGCCTGTCGTCGACGCACACTCATTTTGGTCGGGTGAAAAAGGGAACGCAAGCTGCTGGAACCAGGTGTGAACATGGCTCGCTAGCTATTGACTGGAAGGATCCATTCCACACGCTGAAACACTCAGATGCATCACAAGAAGTTTTAGGAGATGCCAGTCGCCCCAGCTATCAACCTCTAACCGCTTAGGACACGTGCCCACATAGTCAATGCACAAATCACGACTGCCATCCGACCAGTTTCACCCCCTGTAACACGGGACCCACCCGACTTTCACCATCCTTGATTCACCAGGACGCTCCTAGCCCAGGAGCTTAGTATCTGTACTGATGATAGGAACCTAATTCTTCACATTTTAAGCAACTCTAACCGAACCCCTAAAAATAATGAAGTAAAACGGCGGAGGAAACCTTAGTGGAGTAAATTTGTTCTACAAAGGGCCCGTTCGGATCTCGTCTGGCTTCCAGATTCCAGAGAATCGTGCGAGAAGCTAGCCGAACAGTTCAGCTTCGGGAATCCAGCTTCTGGAGAACGAGCAGACCTGCGTGCAAATTTGCGGAGCAGCTATCGCCCAGCTTCGCGAAAAGGAGAAGCGGGAGTTGGTCCAAATTACGTGGTAATGCCATCTCGAAGTGCTATAGTCCACCAGCGAATCATTTTCCTATCGCTAAAGCCTCGCATGAACCGTTTTCTCTCAGCGAACAGTTTTTCTATCGCTACAGCCCACCAAGTCGGCAGCCGAACGCTCGCCCAGCTCCCGCAGAAGCCATCTCGTTTGAGAAGCTGGAGAGCTTCCGAACGAGCCCTAAGTTTTGGTCATTCTAGCCGATCCCCTAAACTTAGTGAAGTAATGTTTCCCCTTTTGCATCACATATTCGGCCATCGAAACACATTTCATTGCTTTTTTTATTTCATTCAACGACATTGGAGTACATAATTCACTAATTCTTCGCTACTAGAGCAAGACCAAAGAAAATAAGAATCACAATCAGACATTGTAGAAGATTTCCAACTTTCCTAACTGCTCTAACTAGTTGGATCAATATCTTCTCTATGTCTTCATTGTTGATCTGCGGATTCTTGAGATTCAATACTTCTTTCTTATTTGATTCTAAAGAAGTAAATGTTGCTTCTTTAGTAATCTCATCTCTAACCTCAATTCTAGCAACAAGTGCCTCAATTTTCGTGCTATCAATAGATCGTTGTATTCTTCTTCCTAATACCTAAACTTGCATCCATCCTACACACATAGATGATCAAACAAGCACATAGATGAGCTACCAAAATTGCGTCGAATCGGGTAAATAACCGAATCAAAACAAGCACATACCACACCATTTGTGCACTTGAAGAACACCCATCCGGGATGTTGTGGCGTAGTAGAAACTCGGCGCACCACCTTCTGCATGCAGTCGTCGCACTGTATGACCGGCATCGGCGAGCCGCTGCGCCAGTGTCGAGCTCGGGCGACGGCCGGGCGTGTATTTGTCGGCGAACCTCCATGCGATTTGGATGGCTAGAGGAGGAACCGGTACCTGCATGCGGCCCGAAGGCGTCGTCGTGGCCGTGCGGTCTGCTTCCCGACCAATCCATGGCGACGGCAGCAACCGTAGATCCACCGCTTTTTCGCCGGCCACAAGACGAGGCGGCGCAAATCCAAGCAGTATGATACGACGATGGAGCCTACTAAGCGTACCCGGCGACGGGTGAGTGGTGGGTGGGGTGGTAGCGCCGGCACATATGCGGTTCGGAAGTAGGCAGTGGAGGAGAGGCGCGGCTTTTACTTAGCCGCCCCGCGACGGAGCAAATATAATGAGATTTTAAGGGAGATGAGTAAAATTTACTCCCTTACGACGGCTAAGGGATCGACTAGATTCACTAAATCGGGATCGGTTGTCCTGAAAGGAGAAAAAGCATTTGCTTAAGACGCAACGGCGGATAAGAGATCGGCTACTTAACCGGGATCGGTTAGAGGGAAAAAGACATTTGCTTTATAGCTCGATGAAAAAACGCCGACCGTGGGGATCGAACCCACGGCCACGTGGTTAAAAGCCACGCGCTCTACCACTGAGCTAGGTCGGCTTGTGGTAATGGTTACGCTGTTAATTATTTTGTAGTGTAGTAGCAAGCTTTTTGGGTCAGAATCAAGAGTGTAGTATGGTTTTAAGTTCTTGAACTGTGATGGAGAGAGTGATCTGGAGCCTGGAGGGTAGAAAATGGTTGGAGCAGACAAATATGGGATCCTCCACATGGAACTCTTGGAACAAAGCCTCACCCTTCTTCCGAGTAACCCCCTTACAGGACACCTTTTTTGGTATACCACCAGCACAACACACACACACCAGCCTACCAAAACTGTAACCATCAGATGTGCACCACAAATTCAGCATCAAAATTCCTGACCGTTCTGGCCTACTACCATTAGCTCTACTCAGCGTGTGTCAGCGGTTCTTTTCTCTTGAAAAAACGAGCTCTCCAAAAGCATAGCATGAGGCGCCCTGCCTCACCCACCTCCATCCTGCACCATTGCTCAACTCCTGTGCGGCGGGAGAAGATGGAACCTCTTCACATGATCTCTCCTGGACCGACAGTGCGACGCGAGCCGCTCCTCGTCCACCTCCCCCGTGTCCGACAACGAAACGCCGTAGCCGAGCAACCTCCTCACGTCCCTGCCGGTGGGGCTCCGCCACCGGCCGTCCCACCACGCGTGCGGGAGGAGCGGGGTCAGCGCGCACTGGTGCGCCTGGCGCGGGCAGCTCAAGGGCCCCGCGTACCTGCTCCAGGCATGGCCCCAGCCGGCCTGCGTCGACAGCCCGTCGACCAGCAGGTTGCTGTGGATGCTGCTCAGGAACGTGAAGTTGGCGCCCGAGGGCTCGTGGCCTGAAACGCACACCGGAATCACGGAAATAGATATCAGTTTGGTGACTCTCAGACTCGAGGGAGTGTAGAAATGTTCCGGGAGACGGTCGGAGCACGGTGATGATGTAATCCTACCTTGTCTGTTGGCTGCGGCCAGCGCTGCAATGAGCTGCGCGTAGGTTGTTCCCACGCGTCGATGCGCTCCGGCGACGACCGCGTGCCTGGCGCTTGAGGCCAGGAAGAAATCGACAAAGGCCGCCCACCTCGGAGCCGATCCCCAGTCTCTTGAACGGAATTCCAAAGGCTACACACAATAGAATGAGCGAAATGAGATTCTGTAAAGTCAATGCAGTACATTCATGATCTTAGAGTATACACAACATGTCAGTTTGTTGTGTCTGATCTTAGAGTATACGGTCCATGATATAAACTTAATGACCATGGACCATGGTCCATGGAAATAATACTAAAGGTTTCAGGCTTTCCGCTCGTATCGCCTATTAGATGATGTAGAAAATGCAGCAAAGATCTTTCAGGTAAGAGTGTAACATACCTTGCCGTTTCCATTCATCTCCAGTTCAAAACTCTTGGCAAACGATTTGTAATCAAAGTAAGTTACCTGCCCAGAACGTATAGAATAGTCATATCATTTTCTGACAGATTACAGCTAAATTACTATGAACACATGAATTCTAACCATGGTCCACGATACTTGAGGAAAAGTACGAAGTCCATCTCATCGGTATTCAACTGAAAGCAACTAACCTCTGCAAACTCACTGATCTCTTGCTTCATCTCCTTGACAAATGATGGTGTGTCGGAGATCAATACCACCCGAGGTGTACCCTTCAAACCAGAAATTTGTATAGCTCTCTGAATACAACTAACTGCAGCAGTTTTCGCTCGTACTGGCCTGGTCAGAAAATCAGTTGTCTTCAGCCTCTGAAATAATATGATGAGGAAGGGTCGCAAATAAAGATAATCTGCATGATGTAGGTTGCTGACATTCTAAAGCTGAAAGAGTCTCAAACAAAGATAATCTGCATGGGGTGCAAAGACTTTGAACGCCATTACCATCTGCATTAATTTGTCTAGCTTCTGGGGTGCAAAATATTTACTATCAAACTTCTGAATATAATTTCAAACTACCTATCCTCTTTGTTGCAAAAGCTGAGCATGAGATGGCATACTTTGCAGCATTTCTCACCATATTGGAGAGGACTAAAACTAACGTATAAATCAGGAAGAAATAACCAGAAAAAAAGGTTGACTTAAGTTTCGATCCACAATTTTCAGGTAAGAAGCAGCATACTTCAATGCTACTGATGAACCGGATTTCATGACAAATGAACATGATGGCAATACCACTTTATAGTAGATGTTGTACAATTATGACATATTTCTTCCATTTAAGCCACATATAGTGTGTCATACCTATTGGCCATCATTCGCATGTGCAGAACAATATCTGGACTGAAACCCTTCGATGCCCACTGAACTGCTTTCTGGACTATCTGGGAGGGATATATGATCACTCGCATAAGTTCCCCGAATGTATTAGGCCTGGCATGTAACGTGCCTAGGGATCCAAACATTGTTGAAGCAGCAGTTTTGATTGCAGGGTGAACATTCTTCAGAAAGAACTGGATTCCAACCGCATCTGTTGTGCCATCAAACCTAGCGCCGTGAAGAAGTAATGCCTGTCAGCACGCTTTGTACTTTACATTTAGCTTTCTCAAGAACATTAATAATAAACAGAACAAAATTCATCTAAGCAAACAATGCAAGAAAATAGAAATTAAAAAATGAGCCACTTCAGTGACGAGCAGATGCTTGCGAACAAGGGAAACAGCCGCCATTAGTTGAAAATAATTTACAGGTAAACATGGAAGAAATGTATAAAAATATAAATAAAAGTAGTCAATAAAAGACAAGGTAATTAGATCAGAGCTGGCGAATTGGATTTCTTCCAGATAAAACTGGCCAAATTGAATGCAATGTTGTAGGAACGTTCCTACCTACCAGGAAATGTAGATGCTTAGCGGCCTATGATTTGGAGTTCAACCGAGCAGGAAATGTAGATGAAAACCAAACTAACTTCTCACATCCTGGGTAAGGAGTACTATTTCTAAGAATCCCAAAATATTTTTCCAATTTTATTTAGCAAAACAGTGGGGAAAATTTCGATTGCAACTTTTATCTCAATCAAATGTACACTGATAATTTTGGCAAAGGTAGTTCAGTGTACAACTAGGGGTATTCTACTGGTTGTTAGCTGGAATTTATTCTAAATGGTTTAAGTATCTCAACAAGGATTTACTAAAGAAAAAGGAAGTTCAGAAGGAAGTTGCACCAGAGACTAACATTTCAACAGAGTAAACAGTGACTTGTAATTGCTAAGAGTCTGAAAGGATAATGCAAAGAAACAAGTAATATCATGGTGCTTATACTTTCACATCTGCTCAAATCCTTATTGTGCTAGAAAGTATTTGAACATTTATGTACCCAAAATGAAAAAGAAAAGACCAGGAAGGGGTAGCGGTCACAAGTTCATGACACATCACGCCTAGTTGTCTGAATGATTATGTTACAAAGCATTGTAAAAGTGTGCTATTGTGAAACAGTAAGTGGAACCACAGAAGCAGAAGCACAAACTTGACAGCTTCATATGTCCATAAGTAACTGCAAAACCTACTGAAAGCTCGAGATCTGTTAAGTTGCAAGTGTAGTGCTAACCATATGATTGGATCTTTCCATCGATTCCAGTCACTACAAAGAACATTGGTCTCTGATGGATTCTCAAAATCGTCTACCCTCACACTCAGATCTCTACCATATGTTTGGGCACATCGATTTTTCCTCCATAAATGCTTGATTTCTCCAATAGTAAACGAGTGATCAGTATAAGAAATGTACTGTCCAAACGGATATAATCCCCTGGAAACAAAAGACAAAGGGTAAGAGGACAATCACCACCATTTTTGTGCTACATTGGAATCATTTGCATCAAATAACCACACGGATTCACAGTGACTTTGTCATCCAAGTACAAAAACGAACCGATTACCAGATTTTGTTTTGCTTGGCTAAAGATACAAGTACGAGGGAAACCCATCATAGATAAAGAAGGAAGGTAACTGGGTGTGGATGCATATGCCTGGTTTGGCCGATGATCAGGGAGCGGTTTAACATAACACTCAGAGCTGCTGCCGTTAATATCTTGTACATCTCATTGCCAAACCCAGCTTCAGATGCTTTCCCCAACACAAAGCCTTGTTTGCAGAAATCAGCTGCGGGCAGCGACCTAACTCTCGCAGCGCCTGACAAGTTAACCGGAGAAGTAAGCATCGGGGCGGTTGAACCAACCTAGTAACTGCAAGTCTTCCTATTCAAAACTAGCCTGGCTACAGAGGTATAGTGTGACTGCTGATGCAGATGAATGGAAAACAACGCAACGACAGGTACATTTCAGAGTAGGTTTACTTGGACAAACGAAACGAGAGCTACATTCAGGTAAAGGCGCAGGTGATGTTCGGTTTTCGTCAGTGAGATTCAGCCCAGCTCCATGAGAGAGGGGATTGCAGATCACATTCAGTACTAAGAGGATGAAGCGTTGAATCGAATGTGGGTATTACGCACCGTGGAGCAGGAAGTGGCGCCGAATCAGCTCGCGGACGCGGAGGCTGGCCGCCTCCGTCGACCCCCCGCCGACGGCCTCCTCCCCCATCTCCTCCACCGTCGCGCACGTTGACCCGCCGACCCCTCCCTCCGAACCAGCCGTCGCGTGGGGCGGCACGACATGGAGCTCATCCGAGGAGGCCGAGGCTGGAGGCGGCTCAACGGAGAACTCTTCCGGCAAGGGCGAGGTGGGAGGCGGGTCCACGGAGAGCTCTTCCGAGAAGACCAAGTGGGGAGGCGGGTCAACGGAGAGCTCTTCCGAGAAGGCCAATTCGGGAGACCAAGAGGAGGGTTTATGGGGGTCAGGGACCTGGTGGCTGAGGAGAAGGAAGAGAGCGGCGGCGGAGACGGCTGCGAGGAGGAAGGCTCGACGGAGCAGGAGCAGCGACGAGCGGCCGCGACGCCATCGCGACATGGAAGCTGGCTGCGAGCCTGCGACTGCGAGTGTGCGCTGCTAGTGGATCTCGCGAGGTAAAAACATATCTGTATCTGCCCCTTCATCTCTAACTAAATCCCTATACTAACCATTTTTTTTTTCAAAAGGACTTAGATCTAATATAAAAGTTCACCAGAAGTACGAAACACGTCAAACATGAAAAAAAAAAACTACACCGAGGTCTCTAAACCACCGAACGACCACTGCTGCCATCAGAACGAGACATTGATGTGTTGTTGTAGCCTTTCGGCTCCTGAGCCGGCTTGAGCTTGTCGATGGCAACCGGGAGGTCTTTATGCACGTGCCCCTAGGGAACAACACCCTAGATCCACGGTCGTCACCGTTGAACCCTTCAATATATCGAAAGAAACTAACATCAAATCTTGTTGTCGCGTGCACGACAAGAAACCCTAACCTCGCCGTCCCAAGGAGACGGCAAGAATCTATGCCTCGGCGGTTAGGGCAAATGCTCCCCTCCAGGCTCCATCTGCGAGTCCACGGATTCACCTCCTTTCTAACTGCCGCCCCTGTGGCTGGTGGCGGGGAGGAGAATCTTGATGCCTTCGCTCTCGGCTAAGGATGGCAATGGGTCGGGTTTGGATCGGGTTGAACAATATCAAATCCATATCCATATCCATGAAGACAGTCTTTGCCCGCCCATGAAAAAATCCATGGATGAACAATTATGTCCATGTCCAAACCCGATGGATATCCATACCCACTGGATATCCATTGGGTCCTCTTTAGACATACAAATAAGACATAACACAATGTTAACACAAGATCTTCCATTCTTCACTTCGTGGCAGGCTAGGCTTCACTTATGGTAAATCAACGTCCACTAACAACATAAGATCATTTAGTATTTTTCTAACAAATAAGAATGACGAGTCATCTAACAAGGAGATAAAAATAAGGGAAGGGCATTGGGGTATGTTACAGTGGGGATTGAATGTCGACTAATAAAAGTTATGACGAGGATTGTGTAATTTCTTTTGCATGTTTTGAATAACAAAGTCTAAAATTGCAGTGGGACATGTGATTGCGGGGTAGGGATAGCAGATTTTTGCCATTAAGTCATACTATCAGGTCGGGTTTGGATATACCCACGGGTACAAGATTATATCCATCTCCTACCCACGAGTAATCGGGTCGGGTTTGGGCGTTGCCCTTGGACACAAAAGCATATCCAAACCCTATCCATTCGGGTCGGATATCCATGGATAAAATTGCCATCCTTACTCTTGGCTAGTAGTTTAGTTTTGAGATTTTTGTTAGTCCTCGCAAGTGCGGCATTCAGGTGGATGAGAACGTTTCTTCTTTGAGTTTGTCTTTCTAGCTCCAATCTTCCGCCAGTTCATCCATATGGACGTAGTCGATGAAGCTCCAGCGTATAATCACAACCTACTTAAACTTATTAATTAAACATACTTACAGAAATATCATATGAACTCCAACATCATCAACATAGTTCTCAAAATATGCAAACAGTAACAACCTACTGCATAATTAAACACAATTAAGCATAAACTATTATTCCAGCCCCCTCTTCAACTCGAACAGGCAGTGACACATGATGTCCGGCCCAATCTTCCCCGCCTAATCTTCATTTCTGGTTCCACTTCTTTCCTTTTATGACATGGGAGAAAAGGAATGTTGGAAGGGTATCTCATCCGCGTTAGGGTGAGAGAGTGGATCAAGATCAATGGTATAGGCGGAACTGTGCGGCTTTATATGTTGGGGAACATAGTATTTCAAAATTCCTACGATCACGCAAGATCTATCTACCAGATGCATAGCAACGAGAGGGGAGAGTGTGTCTACGTACCCTCGTTGACCGAAAGAGGAAGCGTCTAGTGACGCAGTTGATGTAGTCGAACTTCTTCGCGATCCAACCGATCAAGCACCGAACGTACGGCACCTCCGCGTTCAGCACACGTTCAGCTTGATGACGTCCCACGAGCTCTTGATCCAGTTGAGCTTCACGGGAGAGTTTCGTCAGCACGACGGCGTGGTGACGGAGATGATGAAGCTACCGACGCAGGGCTTCGCCTAAGCACTGCAACGGTATGACCGATGTGTGTTTCTGTGGAGAGGGGCACCGCACACGGTTGGGAGAGATCAACTGACCAACTTGTGTGTCCATGGGGTGCCCCCACCCCCGTATATGAAGGAGTGGAGGAGGGGAGGGCCGGCCCTCTCTATGGCGCGCCCTAGGGGAGTCCTACTCCCACCGGGAGTAGGATTCCCCCTTTCCTAGTAGAACTAGGAGCCCTTCCAAGTAGTAGGAGTAGGAGGGAAGGAAAGGGAAAAGAGAAGAGAAGGAAGGAGGGGGCGCAACCCCTCTCCCTAGTCCAATTCGGACTAGCCTTGGGGGGGGGCACGCAGCCTCCTCTCTCTCTCTCTCTCTTTCCCCTAAAGCCAAATAAGGCCTAGATACTCCCGGGCGAATTCCCATAACTCTCCGGTACTTCGAAAAATACCCGAATCACTCGGAACCTTTCCGATGTCCGAATATAGTCGTCCAATATATCGATCTTTACGTCTCAACCATTTCGAGACTCCTCGTCATGTCCCCGATCTCATCCAGGACTCCAAACTACCTTCGGTACATCAAAACTCATAAACTCATAGTACCGATCGTCATCAACCGTTAAGCGTGCGGACCCTACGGGTTCGAGAACTATGTAGACATAACCGAGACTCGTCTCCGGTCAATAACCAATAGCGGAACCTGGATGCTCATATTGGCTCCTACATATTCTACGAAGATCTTTGTCGGTCAAACCGCATAACAACATACGTTGTTCCTTTTGTCATCAGTATGTTACTTGCCCGAGATTCGATCGTCGGTATCGCCATACCTAGTTAATCTCGTTACCGGCAAGTCTCTTTACTCGTTCCGTAATACATCATCTCGTGACTAACTCATTAGTCATTTGCTTGCAAGGCTTATTATGATGTGTATTACCGAGAGGGCCCAGAGATACCTCTCAAACACTCGGAGTGACAAATCCTATTCTTGATCTATGCCAACACCACGAACACCTTTGGAGACACCTGTAGAGCATCTTTATAATCACCCAGTTACGTTGTGACGTTTGATAGCACACAAGGTATTCCTCCGGTATTCGGGAGTTGCATAATCTCATAGTCATAGGAACATGTATAAGTCATGAAGAAAGCAATAGCAGTAAAACTAAACGATCATAGTGCTAAGCTAACTGATGGGTCTTGTCCATCACATCATTCTCCTAATGATGTGATCCCGTTGATCAAATGACAACTCATGTCTATGGCTAGGAAACATAACCATCTTTGATCAATGAGCTAGTCTAGTAGAGGCATACTAGGGACACTCTGTTTTGTCTATGTATTCACACATGTACTAAGTTTCCGGTTAATACAATTCTAGCATGAATAATAAACATTTATCATGATATAAGGAAATAAATAATAACTTTATTATTGCCTCTAGGGCATATTTCCTTGAGTCTCTCACTTGCACTAGAGTCAATAATCTAGATCACATCACCATGTGATTAACACCAATAGTTCACATCACCATGTGACTTAACACTTTATAGTTCACATCGCCATGTGACCAATACCCAAAAAGGTTTACTAGAGTCAGTAATCTAGTTCACATCGCCATGTGATTAACACCCAAAGAGTAATAAGGTGTGATCATGTTTTTCTTGTGAGAGAAGTTTAGTCAACGGGTCTGTCACATTCAGATACGTATGTATTCCGCAAATTTCTATGTCTACAATGCTCTGCATGGAGCTACTCTAGCTAATTTCTCCCACTTTCAATATGCATCTAGATTGATACTTAGAGTCATCTGGATTAGTGTAAAGCTTGCATCGGCGTAACTCTTTACGACGAACTCTTTATCACCTCCATAATTGAGAAACATTTCCTTAGTCATCTAGTAACTAAGGATAATTTTGACCGCTGTCCAGTGATCTACTCCTGGATCACTTTTGTACCTTCTTGCCAAACTCATGGTAAGGTACATAACAGGTTTGGTACACAGCATGGCATACTTTATAGAACCTATGGCCGAGGCATAGGGAATGACTTTCATTCTTTCTCTATCTTTTGCCGAGGTCGGGCTTTGAGTCTTACTCAACTTCATACCTTACAACTCAGGCAAGAACTCCTTCTCTGACTGATCCATTTTGAACCACTTCAAAAACTTGTCAAGGTATGTACTCATTGAAAAAATTTATCAAGCGTCTCGATCTATCTCTATAGATCTTGATGCTCAATATGTAAGTAGCTTCACCGAGGTCTTTCTTTTGAAAAAACTCCTTTCAAACACTACTTTATGCTTTTCATAAAATTCTACATCATTTCTGATCGACAATATGTCATTCACATATACTTATCAGAAAGGTTGTAGTGCTCCCACTCACTTTCTTGTAAATACAGGCTTCACCGCAAGTCTGTATAAAACTATATGCTTTGATCAACTTATCAAAGTGTATATTCCAACTCTGAGATGCTTGCACCAGTCCATAGATATATCGCTAGAGCTTGCACACTTTGTTAGCACCTTTAGGATCGACAAAACCTTCTGGTTGCATCATATACAACTTCTTCTTTAATAAATCCATTAGAGAACGCAGTTTTGTTATCCATTTGCCAAATTTCATAAAATGCAGCAATTGCTAACATGATTCAGACAGACTTAAGCATCGCTACGGGTGAGAAAGTCTCATCGTAGTTAACTCCTTGAACTTGTCGAAAACCTTTCGCAACAAGTCGAGCTTTGTAAACAGTAACAGTACCGTCACTGTTGGTCTTCCTCTTGAAGATCCATTTATTTTTCAATTGCTTGCCGATCATCGGAAAAGTCAACCAAAGTCCACACTTTGTTATTATACATGGATCCCATCTTAGATTTCATGGCCTCAAGCCATTTTGTGAAATCTAGGCTCATCATCGCTTCCTCATAGCTCGTAGGTTCATCATGGTCAAGTATCATGACTTCCAGAACTGGGTTGCCGTACCACTCTGGTGCGGAACGTACTCTGGTTGATCTACAAAGTTCAGCAGTAACTTGATCCGAAGTTTCATGATCATCATCATTAGCTTCCTCACTAATTGGTGTAGGAATCACTCGAACTAGTTTCTGTGATGTACTACTTTCCAATTCGGGAGAAGGTACAATTACCTCATCAAGTTCCACTTTCCTCGCACTCACTTCTTTCGAGAGAAACTCCTTCTCTAGAAAGGATCCATTCTTAGTAACGAATATCTTGCCTTCGGATCTGTGATAGAAGGTGTACCCAACAGTCTCCTTTGGGTATCCTATGAAGACACATTTCTCCGACTTGGGTTCGAGCTTATCAGGTTGAAGTTTTTTCACATAAGCATCGCAGCCCCAAACTTTAATAAACGACGACTTTGGTTTCTGGCCAAACCATAGTTCATAAGGCGTCGTCTCAACGGATTTAGATGGTGCCCTTATTAAACGTGAATGCAGCTATCTCTAACGCATAACCCAAAACGATAGTGGTAAATAGGTAAGAGACATCATAGATCGCACCATATCTAATAAAGTACGGTTACGACGTTCGGACACACCATTACGCTGTGGTGTTCCGGGTGGCGTGAGTTGTGAAACTATTCCACATTGTTTTAAATGAAGACCAAACTCGTAACTCAAATATTCACCTCCATGATCAGATCATAGAAACTTTATTTTCTTGTTACGATGATTCTCTACTTCATTCTAATATTCTTTGAACTTTGCAAATGTTTCAGACTTGTGCTTCATCAAGTAGATATACCCATATCTGCTCAAATCATCAGTGAAAGTCAGAAAATAACGATACCCGCTGCGAGCCTCAACACTCATCAGTCAACATACATCAGTATGTATGACTTCCAACAAATCAGTTGCTCGCTCCATTGTTCTGGAGAACGGAGTTTTAGTCACCTTGCCCATGAGGCATGGTTCACAAGCACCAAGTGACTCATAATCAAGTGATTCCAAAAGCCCATTAGCATGGAGTTTCTTCATGCGCTTTACACCAATATGACCTAAACAGCAGTGCCACAAATAATTTGCACTATCATTATCAACTTTGCATCTTTTGGCTTCAATATTATGAATATGTGTATTACTACGATCGAGATCCAACAAACTATTTTCATTGGGTGTATGACCACTGAAGGTTTTATTCATGTAAACAGAATAACAATTATTCTATGACTTTAAGTGAATAACCGTATTGCAACAAACATGATCAAATTATATTCATGCTCAACGCAAATGCCAAATAACATTTATTTGGGTTCTACACTAATCCCGAAAGTATAGGGAGTGTGCGATGATGATCATATCAATCTTGGAACCACTTCCAACACACATCGTCACTTCACCTTTAACTAGTCTCTGTTCATTCTGCAACTCTCGTAAGATCTATCTACCAGATACATAGCAACGAGAGGAGAGAGTGTGTCTACATACCCTTGTTGACCGAAAGCGGAAGCGTCTAGTGACGCGGTTGATGTAGTCGAACTTCGTCGCGATCCAACCGATCAAGCACCGAATGTACGTCACCTCCGCGTTCAGCACACGTTCAGCTTGATGACGTCCCACGAGCTCTTGATCCAGTTGAGCTTCACGGGAGAGTTTCGTCAGCACGACGGCGTGGTGACGGAGATGATGAAGCTACCGGCGCAGGGCTTCGCCTAAGCACTGCAACGGTATGACCGAGGTGTGTTTCTGTGGAGAGGGGCACCGCACATGGTTGGGAGAGATCAACTGATCAAGTTGTGTGTCCATGGGGTGCCCCCACCCCCGTATATAAAGGAGTGGAGGAGGGGGAGGGCCGGCCCTCTCTATGGCGCGCCCTAGGGGAGTCCTACTCCCACCGGGAGTAGGATTCCCCCTTTCCTAGTAGAACTAGGAGCCCTTCCAAGTAGTAGGAGTAGGAGAGAAGGAAAGGGAAAAGAGAAGAGAAGGAAGGAGGGGACGCAGACACTCTCCCTAGTCCAATTCGGACTAGCCTTGGGGGGGCACGCAGCCTCCTCTCTCTCTCTTTCCCCTAAAGCCCAATAAGGCCCATATACTCCCCGGAGAATTCCCGTAACTCTCCGGTACTTCGAAAAATACCCGAATCACTCGGAACCTTTCTGATGCCCGAATATAGTCGTCCAATATATCGATCTTTACGTCTCGACCATTTCGAGACTCCTCATCATGTCCCCGATCTCATCCGGGACTACGAACTACCTTCGGTACATCAAAACTCATAGTACCGATCGTCATCAAATGTTAAGCGTGCGGACCCTACGGGTTCGAGAACTATGTAGACATGACCGAGACTCATCTCCGGTCAATAACCAATAGCGGAACCTAGATGCTCATATTGGCTCCTACATATTCTACGAAGATCTTTATCGGTCAAACCGCATAACAACATACGTTGTTCCTTTTGTCATCAGTATGTTAGTCGCCCGAGATTCGATCGTCGGTATCACCATACCTAGTTAATCTCGTTACCGGCAAGTCTCTTTACTCGTTCCGTAATACATCATCTCGTGACTAACTCATTAGTCATTTGCTTGCAAGGCTTATTATGATGTGTATTACCGAGAGGGCCCTGAGATACCTCTTAGACACTCGGAGTGACAAATCCTATTCTTGATCTATGCCAACACCACGAACACCTTCGGAGACACCTGTAGAGCATCTTTATAATCACCCAGTTACGTTGTGACATTTGATAGCACACAAGGTGTTCCTCCTGTAAGGGCATATTTCTCCCTAAGTAGTTTTGGTGATTGATGACAATGCATTTGCGGACTAATCGTGTGCTCTAAGCTCTTTCAGATATATCTCACCTAGGCACAAGACGATTATGAGCCCCTCGGATTCTATGGAAGACGGTGTTTCCTTCTTGCTCTCTTTCGGTGGTTTTGAGTAATAGGAAAGCCGTACTATTAAGAGGGGGTTCGCTTCGGAAAGGTTTGGGCGGAATCAACACGTACACATCTACACTCTCGCACCACCTTTCCTTTGCTTCTCTGGAGCTCCGGTCGTTCTTCTCGTATATGCAAACCATGGCTTCCTACTAGTACAACTGCCTGGCAAGCGGTAGTACCGCTTATGTAAGCGGTAGTACCGCACAGCCACACGGTAGTACCGCCTCTGGACGCGGTAGTACCACACCAGCGGTATTACCGCATCCCGAGGATGGTAGTACCGTGTATCTGCCCGGCACTGCACCAAGTACGGTAGTAGGTTGATACGTCCCAAACGTATCCATAATTTTTGCTTGTGACATGCTTGTTTTGCATCATTGTCTCATGTTTATATCAAAGTTTTCTATCTTTTTAGGCATTTATTGGACTAACCTACTAATGGTTGCAAAAATGCACAATGTTCTTGTTTTACACTTTATTGTGTAGGAATTATTTGGAAATTGACAAAAACACAAAAGGAGTCGTATTGGAGTAGGACTCTGACTTTCCTAAAATCTGTCTGAGAACGTTTTTAGAAGATGGTCAAGTTCCGGCCCGAAGACGACGTCAAACGGAAAAAGCCTAGTTGCGAAAGTTGTGGGGAATTTTGAGAGGATGCTTCTGGATATAAAATTCGTCCAAATCGGAGTCCGGACGGCCAAGAAAAACCCGTTTTACTGAAGCCCAAAATCTGATGACGGGAATCCGAGAGTCTATATAAAGAGAGGAAACCTAGGTCACCAAGGGCCACGAATTTTAATCCTCCCAAGCTGCCGTCTTGGAGGGGAGGACCAGCACCATTGCAGCACCATCCACAAGGAAGAAGGGGGGGGGGGAGGAGCCGCTGCCCCCTAGGGCCGCCGCCGCCCCGAGGGCTGCCGCCGCCGCCACGGCTGCCGCCGGCCGCCTCCTCCTCTCCGGGCTGCACCTCTCCATCAACACCACCATCAATCTCTTGCTCACCATGGCCATGTGTGAGTAGTCTTCTCCAGGGCTGAGGGCTTGTACGTGTAGCTATGTGGTTATCTCTTTCTCCCATGATGTGATCTTCGTTGTGATCATAGGCTATGTTAATCTAGGTGATTCCATGATATTTCCCCTTCCTCTATGTATTGAATTGATGTACTCACTTGTCTTTATCTAGTATAATCCCCGAGACCAAGGTGACAGCGGTCTATTGGACATGGATTAGAAGAATATTTTCATGAGTGATTTCCTCTTTTATGTGTTGATTGAAGATTGAGAGTCTCTTGGTGCTTGTCTTTGACTATCCCGGAGATATGTTGTGGTGATTGTGGTACTCTCTTTGGATGGCCGCGGTGACATTGGGAAATCCATAGATTGAGAACTACGAACTTTGAGGTGTGCTTTTGTAGCCCTACATAATTCTCGTCCTCTCTTGACCACAAAGGAATGACCTCCGAGTGCGTCTCCATTGCATGTTTTATGGGAAATATCATGTGATTAGACTATGATAATGTTATTGGGAGTTGCCACTAGTGAAAGTATGAAGCCTAGGCCTTGTTTCCACCATTGCAATACCATTTGTGCTCACGTTTACCACTTGTTTGCTTGCTGCACTTTTTATTACAGATTTATATTACTTTGCTTTGCCACTGCTATCATCCATATTTTACCATCTCTTCGCCGAACTAGTGCACCTATACAACTCCTAGTTGTATTAGGTGTGTTGGGGACACAAGAGACTTCTTGTATCTTGATTGCAGGGTTGCTTGAAAGGGGTACGTTCAACCTCCACTTCCTTGAGTTCGATAAACCTTGGGTTACTCACTTAAGGGAAATTTGTTGCTGTCCTACAAACCTCTGCTCTTGGAGGCCCAACACTGTCTACAGGAATAGAAGCGTGTAGTGGTCTTGATGTTTGTTACTACTGTAGCAACATCATTGTATCTTTTCTTTTCAGCTTTGTGCCAAGTTTAGCCTCCGATTGCAAGAAAGTTCAAAAGTTGTGACATGCTGTCCAGAAAACAGATTCTGTCCTTGGACAGAAAAATTCGAATAAAATCACCATATCATCTTTTTGATCTGAATTTTTTTGACAGCGTGCTCTATACAATTGGCTTTCGAGCGTCTGTTCTGAGTTTTTTGATTTGAGTTGCAGAAGTGCCCCGAACAAATTATTTACTACCTGCTGGTCTGTTTTTCACAGATTCTGTCCTGTTTTGCCTTTTCTTCGTTTTGCAAACCTTGAGCTTGCTTTTTCTTTGCAAAAACCTTTTGGCAATCTTGAGAAACAGTAGCTCTTCAAAATTATCTTTATTTCCAGTAGGGAAAAAATATTTTATTGTGGGTACTAACCTCGCTAATCAGATTATGATGAGTTATGTATGAAGGGATTTTTCAAGTGTGCGAGGGAAGATGATAAAAGAAGACTCAGGAGGGTCAAACACTCAAGCTTGGGGATGCCCCCGTGCACCCCCAAGAAATATTCAAGAAGACTCAAGCGTCTAAGCTTGGGGATGCCCCCATGCATCCCCTTCTCCATCAACAATTATCAGTTCGTCTTTCGTTCCACTATAATTATCACTTCATGTGTTATGTGCTATGCTTGGAGCGTCTTGCTCTTAGTTTCCTTTTTAGTTTTCTTTAGCTTTGCTTGCTGGTCATAAATAAGTTGCATCTGATCATTCTTGTTTGGGAGAGAGACACGCTCCGCTTTTTCATAAAACACTCATGTTCTTCACTTATATCTTTTTGAGTGTTTTAGCTACCTTCTTATATGCTTCTAGCTCTTGTTTTTCTTTCATATCATGTTCAGAGCTATTATTTCTTTTATAGAAAGTACTCTCTTGCTTCACTTATATCTATTTGGAGAGTTGATTGGTTTGAATTGCTAAATAATATGTTGGATCTGAAAAATGCCAAGTGTGGCCGTGGTGCAGAGAATAAAAAGCTTGCATAGTTTTGAAGATCATTGAGTAACTTGATCCCTATCAATTGTTTTGAGAAATTAAGTAGTGATGCCTAAACATGTAGATCATTTAATAAAGTCTTATTAGTGAAGAAATACCTTTGAAGTTTGCAATTGTTTAGTTTTTCACCATTGGTAGTTTTAAAGTTCTTGTTCTCTTTTTAGAAGTAAGTTGGTTGACAAGGAAGACAGTGTAGAAGTCTTATAATTATGCTGAAAGGAAGTTATAATTCTCTTGTACCGGTTAACATGTGCTTGCTAAAAACTTGCAAAACCAAAAACTCTGTACTGAGCGGGAATGCTGCTCGTGCATCCAAATTCCATAGCCAAAATTCTGCCATATGTGTCCACCATACCTACCTATATGCATGGTATTTTATAGCCATTCCAAGTAAATTTCTCATGTGCTACCTTTAAAACCTTCAAAATTTATCCTTATTTGTGTCTCTGTTTTAGCTCATGAGGAAGTGGTAGATAGTTCATTATTACTTGTGTTGGACAGAACGACCCCTGACGTGCATGAATAATGTGCATGTCCTTAATTTTGCAAAAAGAGCTGGCAAAAGGGTATGCCCAGCCCACTTTACATGTCATCAATATCAATATCAAAAACCTCCTTCACACATCGTACCTGAGAAATCAGACAAACTTTGGCTAGTGATAAACAAAGGAGAAAGGGGAGTGTTATCATTCCTCTATGGGAGCCGCTCTTAAGTTCTGTTTGGCATGAGTAGTAGTGCATTGTTTATTACCATTCGTTGACATAAGCATACATCTCTCAAAATTGCTTTTATATCTCTATGTTTTCAAAAATAAAAAGCTCTAGCACATGAGTAATCCCTGCTTCCCTCTGCGAAGGGCCTATCTTTTACTTTTAAATGTTGAGTCAGTTTTCCTATGTTCTAATCTTCTTCCTCCACCATAAGCAAGCATCTAGTGTTAACCCTGGGTTCAAGTTGATTATGTTCAAAATTTCTGCTTAGTTATATATAATCCTTGTGCATTGAACTTATCCATGAGATAAAATGTTGAAAAGTGGAAAGCATTGCTGAAACTTTATCTTCCTTTGTGTTAACTAGAATGCTTTTGATGAGAGAACTCCTTTGGGGCTAACAGTTGTGCTTAACTTTATAGTTTCATGTCTTCAATTGTACTATTCATGAAAAGAATTTACTTAGATGATCACTTGGTTATTCATTGTTTACTTGCTTTCAACTATAGACAATTGTTTTGGTTCACTTTATTTCAGTTCATGTGCTTTACTATATTACTTGATCAAGATTGTGTTAGTAGCATGTCACCTCAAAAATTATCTATGTTATCATTCTACCTACTCGAGGACGAGTAGGAATTAAGCTTGGGGATGTTGATACGTCCCAAACGTATCCATAATTTTTGCTTGTGACATGCTTATTTTCAATCATTGTCTCATGTTTATATCAAAGTTTTCTATCTTTTTAGGCATTTATTGGACTAAACTACTAATGGTTGCAAAAGTGCACAATGTTCTTGTTTTACACTTTATTGTGTAGGAATTATTTGGAAATTGACAAAAACGCAAAAGGAGTCGTATTGGAGTAGGACTCTGACTTTCCCGAAATCTGTCTGAGAACGTTTTTAGAAGATGGTCAAGTTCCGGCCCGAAGACGACATCAAACGGAAAAAGCCTAGTTGCGAAAGTTGTGGGGAATTTTGAGAGGATGCTTCTGGATATAAAATTCGTCCAAATCGGAGTCCGGACGGCTGAGAAAAGCCCTTTTTACTGAAGCCCAAAATCTGATAACGGGAATCCGAGAGTCTATATAAAGAGAGGAAACCTACGTCACCAAGGGCCACGAATTTTCCTCCTCCCAAGCCGCCGTCTTGGAGGGGAGGACCAGCACCATTGCAGCACCATCCACAAGGAAGAAGGGGGGGGAGGAGCCGCTGCCCCCTAGGGCCGCCGCCGCCCCGAGGGCTGCCGCCGTCGCCACGGCTGCCGCCGGCCGCCTCCTCCTCTCCGGGCTGCACCTCTCCATCAACACCACCATCAATCTCTTGCTCACCATGGCCATGTGTGAGTAGTCTTCTCCGGGGCTGAGGGCTTGTACGTGTAGCTATGTGGTTATCTCTTTCTCCCATGATGTGATCTTTGTTGTGATCATAGGCTATGTTAATCTAGGGTGATCCCATGATATTTCCCCTTCCTCTATGTATTGAATTGATGTACTCACTTGTCTTTATCTAGTATAATCCCCGAGACCAAGGTGACAGCGGTCTATTGGACATGGATTAGAAGAATATTTTCATGAGTGATTTCCTCTTTTGTGTGTTGATTGAAGATTGAGAGTCTCTTGGTGCTTGTCTTTGACTATCCTGGAGATATGTTGTGGTGATTGTGGTACTCTCTTTGGATGGCCGCGGTGACATTGGGAAATCCATAGATTGAGAACTATGAACTTTGAGGTGTGCTTTTGTAGCCCTACATAATTCCCGTCCTCTCTTGACCACAAAGGAATGACCTCCGAGTGCGTCTCCATTGCATGTTTTATGGGAAATATCATGTGATTAGACTATGATAATGTTATTGGGAGTTGCCACTAGTGAAAGTATGAAGCCTAGGCCTTGTTTCCACCATTGCAATACCATTTGTGCTCACGTTTACCACTTGTTTGCTTGCTGCACTTTTTATTACAGATTTATATTACTTTGCTTTGCCACTGCTATCATCCATATTTTACCATCTCTTCGCCGAACTAGTGCACCTATACAACTCCTAGTTGTATTAGGTGTGTTGGGGACACAAGAGACTTCTTGTATCTTGATTGCAGGGTTGCTTGAAAGGGGTACGTTCAACCTCCACTTCCCTGAGTTCGATAAACCTTGGGTTACTCACTTAAGGGAAATTTGCTGATGTCCTACAAACCTCTGCTCTTGGAGGCCCAACACTGTCTACAGGAATAGAAGCGTGTAGTAGACATCATAGGTGCGGAAGTAATTTTTTACTTCCGCATCCTACGCGGTAGTACCGCTTGAGTCAAGCGGTAGTACCGTGCCGTGTTTTTGCTACTACCGTATTTCTGCGGATGTAGCTACGGATGTATTTTATTTCATCTGTGCTTGTCCTCAGCCTGCTTGTCTCTGCCTTGCGGTAGTATCGCAAGGACGAGCGGTAGTACCGCTCAGGCAGTACTACCGCCCGTATGTCTTTGCAATAGAGTGCATTCTAGGCTAGTACTCCTCCAGCGGTAGTACCGCACCCAGAGCGGTAGTACCGCTGGCCAAGCGGTAGTACCGCAACTTACGTGCGGTAGTACCACGCTCTGTGGGCAGAAATGTGGGATAACGGTTGGATTTGTTCTCCCACTATATAAAGGGAGTCTTCTTCCCCAAGAAGACTCACCTCTTCCACCCCAAAGCTCCATTGTTGCTCAAAGCTCCATTTCCGCACGATCTCTCTCCCTAGCCAATCAAACTTGTTGATTTCCTCGGGAGAGCTTGAGGAGGCATCGATCTACACTTCCACCAAGAGATATTTGATTCCCCCCACTAATCCTTGCGGATCTTGTTACTCTTGGGTGTCTGAGCACCCTAGACGGTTGAGGTCACCTCGAAGCCATATTCCATTGTGGTGAAGCTTCGTGGTGTCGTTGGGAGCCTCCAATTCGGTTGTGGAGATAGCCCCAACCTTGTTTGTAAAGGTTCGGTTGCCGCCTTCAAGGGCACCATTAGTGGAATCACGACACCTTGCATTGTGTGAGGGCGTGAGGAGAATACGGTGGCCCTAGTGGTTTCTTGGGGAGCATTGTGCCTCCACACCGCTCCAACGGAGTCGTACTTCCCCTCAAAGGGAAGGAACGTCGGGAACACATCCTCGTCTTCACCGGTTCCACTTGTGGTTATTTCTTCCCTTTACTTGTGCAAGCTTTACTTGTTTATCTTATATAGCTTGCTTGTGAGGTTGTTGTCTTTACTTCCTATTAGTTGTCTTCGTAGTAGCTTATCTAGACAACTTACTTTGACGCTTAATTTAAAGTGGTTAAGAAAAGCTAAAAATGTTAGTTGCCTATTCACCCCCCTCTAGTCAACCATATCGATCGTTTCAATTGGTATCAGAGCCTCGTCTCTTTTTAAGGACTTTACCGTCCAAAGAGTATGGGTGACAACGTAGTCGAGACGGAGGAACATTCCGATGGAACACCGTCCTTGCCTATGTCCGATGGGGGAGCCTCGATCTCTCGCGAGGAGTTCAATGTGGCTATGACCACATTGAAAGAATCACTAGCGGCCGAGGTCAAAGGCATGTTTAAAGATTTAATTGAAGGGCTTAAATTATCCACCACTTCGTTGGAGGTGGTTCATCCCGCCACCATCGTGTCGGAGGCTACTCCCGACAAGGGAGAAGCTAGTAGTGGACAAGCCCCGGATACTAAGAATGGGAATGGCGTCTTTGCCCACTCTGCTCCTCCGACTCACTATGGAGGACCCGTTCCCACACCGCATTTAAATTCCATTGGGCCCCCTCCTAAGTTTATAAAAAATTCCGATTTCGCTACGTGGATGTTTCGCTTTAAACGTCATTTAAATCATTGCTCTACTAACCTTTGGAGAATCATTGAGCAAGGTTTTTATCCACGTGATCTCGACAACATGACTCCGAGAGAAACAACGGATCATCAATTCAACGAGTCCGTTCTTTGCATACTTCAAGATGCAATCCCTCCCGAAGACATTGCACATCTTCGACCCTTCACTGTGGCCAAGGAAGCTTGGGAGCATGTTGGCACTATGTACAAGGGGAGCGCTAGCATTCAACGCTCAAACTATGAAGTTGTGCAAGATGAAGCCGATGAGTTTGCTATGATCGAAGAAGAAGATCCTCGTGAACTTTATCGGAGATTAACCACTCTTGCGGTTTCTCTTCGAGATCATGGGAGCAAGGACACGGATGACAATTGGATCAAGCGCAAGTTTCTCAAGGCCATGATGCCCTATCATAAGGCCATGTCCTCTGTCATCCGTCAAAGACCGGACTTCCATCACTTGTCATCAAATGAAGTGTTGGATGAGTTCGTTGCTATGAGGATCTTGGATAAGACCCCCGACAATGCGGTTCTAAGAGCTCAACGATCAAAGAAGCCTAACCTCACCTTGAAGGCCAAGGCTTGTGTGGAAGAAGAGGAGGAGGAGGATGATGATGAGAGTAGCCCCGAGGACACCAAATATGCCTATCATGAGCACATGGCTCTTGCTTCACGGCAATTTTGGGGCAACAAGAAGAACACAAGACCCAACTTCAACAAGAACAACTCAAGTGGGAACAAGGGCAAGCAACGAGTGAAGACTTGCTTCAATTGTGGGAATGTGAGCCACTTTGTTGTTGATTGCCCATATGAGAAAAGAGAAGACTTTGGAGGCAAGCTTATCCGGAAGGACAAGGCCAAGTCTTATCCCAACAAGAACAAGTTCAACAAGAAGACCCCTCCTAAAGGGTTGGTGGCCCAAAAAGAATATGTTGAGGATGATGATAATGATGAAGATGATGAGGTGGTCACCATGGCCACAATTGCTATTGCTACTAATCCACACTCATCTCTCTTCGACTCGCCTAATGAGAACATCACCGCCAAGTGTCTCATGGCCAAGGCCACCAACAAGGTAACCCCAAACATCAATACTACCATCCCTTCTAATCCTTCATTGACGGATTGTATTGATGAGAGTGAGGGAACTAAGGAGGGAGAGAATGAATTTGAGTTGTTTATGAGTAACTTAAGGGCAAACCCAAGAAGCACTTTGTTGCTCTCTTGGAAGAACTCGGTGAGACCAATGACATGATCGAGGCTCACGAGGAGACCATTGCTAAAATGGAAGGACATAGTCGAGACTATGCCGATGAGATATCGGATCTCTCTAACGCCCTAGAGGAAGAGTGTGGTCTTCGTTTGGCTCTTGAGGAGTCACACAACGATGATCATGCTAAATTAAAGAAAGATCTCGATCATGCTTTAGTTGTCTCTCGTATGCTTAATTCCGAGAAGGCAAAACTTGAGGTTGACCATGCTAAACTCAAAGAGGAGTTTGTTATACTCAACAGGGCTCACAAGGCCTTGAAAGGTATGCATGCTTCTCTCAAGGAGTCTCATGATCAACTCCAAGTTTCGCTAACCAAGGAAAAGGCTATCTTTCCTCGCATGGTGTTAATTGATAATGCAAATGCTACTAACCCATGTTGCGAGCATGTGCATCTTGTTGAAGAAAATGCCAAGTTAAAGAAGCAACTTGAGAAAGGCCTTGTGACATGCATACAAGGTGAGAAGAACCTCAACAACCTTTTGAGCAATCAAAAGGAGGTTGTGGCAAAGGAAGGAATTGGGTTTGTTCCTAAGCCCAAGAAGAAGAAGAATGACAAGACCAAGCTACCTCCCCCTCTCCGACAAACTTTTGTGAAAGAGGGAGAGGGCGCCTCTAAGATGAAGAAATCTGTGAAAGGTGGTGGTGTCAAGAAAAACTCCACCATACCATCAAACATGGGCGGTGACTTTAATCCTTCATATGTTTTATGTCGTGCTAGTGATGGTCATGTGGTTGCTAAATTTGTTGGTTCTTCTTATGAGTACATTGAATGGTCTATTAGGGTTCCTAAGACCCTTGTTACTAACCTCAAAGGACCCATTACCAAATGGGTACCTAAATCCAAGCATTGATCTCTTGTAGAAGTTTGGTTCCAGTGGGGGATCATGGTTGCTCGATAGTGGAGCCACAAATCATATGACCGGAAGCAAAGACTTGGTGGTGGACGTGCATCTAGGTTCATCTATGACCACCAACGTCGAACGGGGTGATGCCTCATCTTCTAAGGTATTGGGGCTTGGCAAGGTGGTTGTCTCTCATGATCTCACGATCGAGAAAGTCATGCTTGTTGAGTGCCTTGCATACAATTTACTTTCTGTTCGCCAACTTGCACTCATGGGCTTTGCTACATTCTTTGATATTGATACCATGGCCCTCTTGTGGAGCAAGACTCTTAAAATAGCCTATGTTGGGCATGTCGAGAACGGTCTTTATGTGGTTAACTTCTCGAAGCAACCCACTAAGATCGCGACATGCCTAATGGCTAAAGTTGATGTGGGATGGCTTTGGCATCGCCGTTTGGCCCATGTCAATATGAGATCTTTGCAAAGTCTTCTCAAGGGGGACCATGTCCGTGGACTAACAAATGTGAGCTTTGCCAAAGATCGTGCTTGCAGGGCTTGCATTGAAGGAAAGTTACATGCGATGGCTCACCCTCCCACGACTATCATCTATTCAAAAAGACCCCTAGAGCTCCTTCACATGGTCCTCTTTGGGCCTCCATCTTTTGATAGTCTTGGGGGTAGAAAGTATTGCTTGGTGATTGTGGATGATTATTCAAAATACACGTGGGAATACTTCTTCAAGAAGAAGAGTGAGACCCAACAAACCGTCATCAACTTTGCAAATGAAGCTCAACGACAAAATGAAGCAAAGATTTTGATGATCCGAAGTGACAACGGCACCGAGTTTAAGAACTACACCTTGGATGAGTTTCTTTGTGATGAGGGGATCAAACATCAATATGCAGCACCCTATACCCCTCAACAAAACGGTGTAGCAGAGAGAAAGAACCGGACTCTGATGGATGCGGCAAGGACCATGATGGCGGAATTCAAATCTCCATACAACTTTGGGCCGAAGCCATCAACACCACATGTCATGCATCCAATCGGCTCTATCTCCACAAAGCCTTGAACAAAACTCCATATGAGATACTTACCGATAACATGCCCAATCTCAAGTACTTCCGGGTGTTCGGGTGTAAGTGTTTCATCCTCAAGAAAGGTGTTCGCTTGTCTAAATTTGAATCTAGAGCTCATGAGGGCATATTTGTTGGTTATGCTACAAACTCTCATGCTTACCGTGTCCTCAACAAGTCCAATGGACTCATTGAGGAGACGAGTAACATAGAGTTTGATGAAAATAACGGCTCCCAAGTGGAGCAAAGTGGTACTTGTGATGTAGGTGATGAAATTCCTCCTCAAGCCATAAGAAGAATGGGTGTTGGATATATCCTACCCATTGAGGAACCCCTTGTGGCTGAAGGAGAAGGACAATGTTCCCCTCAAGTGGAACCATCACCAACCCAAGACCCTCACGCTTCCGAAGAACAAAATGAAGGCCCTCAACCGGACGAACAAGGCCAAGTGCAAGATCAATCACAAGATGGTGGGGAGCCACCAAATGATGCACAAGGCCAATTTCTCTCCTCCGAGCAAGATCAAGGTCAAGAGGATGCTCAAGATCAGGATCTAGCTCCTGACGTCGCTCAAGATGATCAACTCAGTGCTCCTCAGTTATCTCTTGAAGAGCAATTGGAGCGTCGTGCTGCAAAAGTTGCCTCCAGGCTTGCTTCTAGAGAACATCACATGGAGAACATTCTAGGAAGCATCAAGGGGGGGGGGTTAAGCACTCGTAGACAATTAGCAAACTATTGTGCTCATCAAGCTTTTGTCTCCTGTGTTGAACCTCAGAAGGTATATGAGGCGCTCGAAGACCCTGATTGGCTTAATGCCATGCATGAAGAACTCCATAACTTCGAGCGCAATAAAGTGTGGCGTCTGGTGCCAAGGCCAAAGGAGAACCATAATTTCGTTGGAACCAAGTGGATCTTTAAGAACAAGCAAGATGCTCATGGCATCGTCATTCGCAACAAGGCGCGTCTGGTGGCTCATGGCTACTCCCAAGTCGAGGGTATCGACTACGGTGAAACCTTTGCCCCTGTTGCTCGCCTTTAATCTATTCGTTTGTTGCTTGCCTATGCTTCTCATCATAACTTTAAGCTACAACAAATGGATGTGAAAAGTGCATTTCTTAATGGTCCTATTAATGAGTTGGTATATGTCAAACAACCCCCGGGGTTTGAGGATCCCAAGTTCCCCAATCACGTGTATCAACTCGATAAGGCTCTCTATGGCCTTAAACAAGCCCCACGTGCATGGTATGAGCATCGTACCGAGTTGTTACAAGATCGTGGGTTTGAAATTGGGAAAATCGACCCCACTCTTTTTACTAAGAAGGTCAAAGGGGAGTTGTTTGTCTGCCAACTATATGTTGATGATATTATCTTTGGTTCTCCTAACAAAGCTTTCAATGATGAGTTCGCTGCACTCATGACCACACATTTTGAGATGTCCATGATGGGAGTTGAAGTACTTCCTTGGGTTTGAGATCAAGCAAAGAAGAGAAGGAATCTTCATCAAACAAACCAAGTATACTCAATACATGCTCAAGAGGTTCAATCTAAGTGATGTCAAGCCGGCTACTACTCCAATTTACCAAGTGCCAACTTGACATTGATCCCAATGGTAAAGCGGTGGATCAAAAGGTATATCGTTCTATGATTGGATCCTTGCTTTACCTTTGTGCATCTAGACCGGATATTATGTTGAGTGTCGGAATCTGTGCACGGTTTCAAGCCTCACCTAAGGAAAGTCACTTTGTGGTAGTCAAGCGAATCTTTTGATATTTGGTTCATACCCCAAACTTTGGCTTATGGTACCCAAGAGGAGCAAATTTCAACCTTGTAGGTTTCTCTGATTCGGACTAGGCGGGAGACAAAGTGGATAGGAAGTCCACTTCCGGAGGGTGCTAATTTCTTGGTTGCTCTCTCGTTAGTTGGTCTTCCAAAAAGCAAAGTTATGTGTCTCTCTCGTCCACCGAAGCTGAGTATGTGGCAGCTGGCAGTTGTTGTGCTCAACTCTTATGGATGAGGCAAACTTTAAAGGATTACGATGTCACTTGTGACAAAGTGCCTCTTTGGTGTGACAATGAAAGTGCCATCAAGATTTCTCTCAACCCGGTGCAACACTTCAAGACGAAGCATATAGAGATTCGGTATCACTTCATCCGGGATCATATACGGCAAGGAGAGATCGAGCTTCTCTATGTCAACACTCATGATAACCTTGCAGATATCTTCACAAAGCCATTGTATGAAGCAAGATTTCGCGAGTTAAGGCATGAGCTAAATATCATCGATTTGAGCAATGTGGCTTGAGACTTTGCACACACACCTCCCACTCAATATAGTTATCTTGTCTAGGTGTAGGCATGGACATAGGGGGAGTATTGTTCTCTCAATGAGCTATTCCTCCCCCCATTATGCATAAATTGATCAAGTCTTTGTCATTTGCCATAATTAGATGGTTTAAGTGCTTCAAGACGAGTATTGGTCATGGGCCCAAGGATAGTTCTTTGCGGTGCCATACCAAATAACTCAAACATAGGTGGCCTCGGCCACCGACCTCCTCGTTGGAGTAGTGTTTTGCCTTGCGTGTGCGTTTCTTTGTTTTTCTTCTCTCCTTTTATAAAAGCCTCTTGTCGAAACGTGCAAGTTCTCGGAGGGGCAGTACAACCGTGAGCTGTCACGGTACTACCGCAAAAGAGACTACGGTACTACCGCAAGTCCAGCACGGCAGTATTCTTTTACTACCGCTGGTAGAGCGGTACTACCGCTTCGCGTGCGGTACTTCCGCCCAAGCGGTACTACCGCGATGACCGCGGTACTACCCCTCTTACCGAATGGGTGGGGGTTATAAGCGGGCAGGGGGAGTTCCAACTCCCCCATACCCATTCATCTCCTAACCCCCACGCCGTCTCTCTCTCTCCCTCTCAAGAATGCCGCCAGAGGACCTCGCCGGATCTCCTCCCTCGGCCACTCTCCTCGCATTCCGACCGGTGGGATCGTTCCCCACCTTGACCTCTTGCCATGGATGAAGGTTTCTCCCCAAATCCCCTCTTCTTTTTGCCTAGTTGTTGTTTTTAGGGTTTGGGGAGATGCTTGGTGTTCTAGCGTTCTTCGTGTTCTTATCCATGGAAGATTAGGATGTAGGAGAGTGTTTTTGCACTATAAATGCTAGTATGTATGATGCTACCAAGTTACTATGATCAGCCGTAGTACCGTTCGTCGTTCTACGCGTTCTAGTCTAGATCCGTTCTTTTCAGATCTGACCCAAGCGGTACTACCGCTCGCTAACCGCGGTACTACCGCTCTGCTGCGTAAACGGTACTACCGCTCTACAGAGCCGTACTACTGTAACTACGCGGAAGTAAAATTTTACTACCGCATACTGTGCGGTACTACCGCAACCCAAAAGCGGTACTACCGCTCCCTAAGCGGTACTAATTTTTTTACTTCCGTGTTCGTACACGGAAGTAACTTTTACTACCGCATAATGTGCGGTACTACCGCAACCCTCAAGTGGTACTACCGCTCACTAAGCGGTACTAATTTTTTACTTCTGTGTTCGTCAGGCAGTACTACCGCTTGTATCATAGTTCCTTCGTAGCACTTATGTATTATCCTTTCTACTCGTTTCATGTGCTTTTTGTGGCTTTTGCATTGATTCTCTTTGTGTTTCCGTCGTGTTCTTGTGTTTGTGTCTTAGGTGGTGGCTCCGGTTCCGATGTTCGTCGTACCAATCCCATTCGTGACACCGGGTCCAAGCGTCTGCGCAACCCCAGTGATGTGCCAGAGGGCTCCAATCCCCAACGCAAGTTCAAGACCGCCGCCAACAAGCAAAAGCGATCATCTATGACTATTGAAGAAATGCCAGCTAATGAGTTCATGGCAAGGAGGAAGATCAACCCTTATGGAGAACCCAGGGCCCAGTTTCATGGTGATGAACTCTTCTGGACCAAGCAGCAGTATCGCATCTACACAGAGGTGCTCAAGAGCAAGCACAACCTGTATGTGGATGCTCATCGGGTGGACATGGTCCACATGCGAAGGGCTGATAACCTGGCCTACTTTGCCGAGGCTCTGGATCTGGTAGAACAGTTTGGGATTGAGCACTTCATGACCTTTCAGAATGATTTTGACCCAGAAATCATTGCTTAGTTTTATGCTTCAGTGCACTTCCATACCAAGGAAGATCGCCCAATGACTTGGATGACAAATGGTCACAAGATGACTGCAACTTGGAAGGAATTCATGGATCTTATTCAGGTTGCCGACGAAGGACTCCACAACCCAATTGGAGCTCGGCCTCATGCCAACCCAGAAGCTGCAAACAAAGACCGTCTGTTACCGTTTTATGTGGAGAAGACACTTGCGAGTGGCAAGAAGACATGGGTGTTGAACCCCTTTTTGGACATCATGCATGGGATCTTCTGCAACACCTTGTTTCCTCGAGTTGGGGACAAGGACAAGATTCATGCATACCTCGTCGACATGCTGCTGATGTGTGAGGCAGCTCGCACAGCGCAGTTTCCACCACTTGACATATCCCATATCATGTGGTGTGAGCTCTATTTTGCGATCTACACTCGCAAGGTGCCCATCTATGGCCCGTTCCTATTTCTGCTCATCTCCAAGACTTGGGAGAAACTTTACCCTGATGAGGAGTTCGAGGCAGAGTGTATTCTTCATGACCCCATCCGTCTTCGTATCAAGACTCGTTGGGCCAACACGGCCACTCGTGAACAAGCTGCTGCAGCACAGATGGGTACTGACGAGGAGCCTGTGGAGGAGGAGCCAGCTGAGGAGAGACCTGGAGGATATGCTCCTCCCTCATCTGAGCCCTCTTGGGCTAAGAAGCTGAAGAAGAAGATGAAGGCCCTTTTCTGCATGCAAGCTCAAGGTCAGTACAGGGCTCATGTCACTCACAAGGAGTCTCGCCAGCGTGACAAGAAGATCATGAGGATCTTTGGTGAGCATGTGTAACGCCCCGGACACACCCGCCGGTGGTCGTTACTCCTGGCGAGATCTAGACTGGCCTCACATATCAATACTAGTCCACCTGGGAGAAACTTCCCGATCGGTCACCCATCCTGAAACTACTCCAAGCTGAGCACGCTTAACTTTGGAGTTCTATCCGAATGGGCTCCCGGAAAAGAAGGAATTCCTTATTGATATGAGTAGTCTAGCATCCCTAATAAGCCAGGCCATCACATACACCCTCACTCAGAGGAACCGACGTCCTCATCGGGCCACAGGAACGTTCCCTCTTGGCACAACCGTCTGTGCTTCCAGGATAGCACATGTGCCATGCCGTTTGCCACGACGGGTCACAAACGTCATGCACAACATGATTGCAAACTGTCCGCAAACATCCGTGTAACCGCGAGGGTCGGCTCTGATACCAACTTGTAACGCCCCGGACACACCCGTCGGTGGTCGTTACTCTTGGCGGGATCTAGACTGGCCTCACATATCAATACTAGTCCACCCGGGAGCAACTTCCCGGTCGGTCACCCATCCTGAAACTACTCCAAGATGAGCACGCTTAACTTTGGAGTTCTATCCGAATGGGCTCCCGGAAAAGAAGGAATTCATTATTGATATGAGTAGTCTATCATCCCTAATAAGCCAGGCCATCACATCATGTGTCCAGTGGGTCAGAGGAGATCATCACTCCTGAGGCAGCATGGATGGCCCACCAGGGGTACAAGTGGTCTGAGTCTGACGAGGAGCAGCAGGAGTCCGATGGAGAGCATGATGACTGAAATCTTCTGCCAGAGCTACCACCTCTCTTAGTTGTCCTCTTTCCCTTTGTGGTGTCTCGATGCCAAAGGGGGAGAGAGTGATTTGCGTCTTGTGCCGTTCTCTTTTGCTTTTCGTTGGTCGAACTCTGTTTGCCTGTTTGCTTTTGTGTCGTGTGCGTGAGACTTTCGTATGGTGTAAGACATATGCTCCTCTACCGTTAAACTCGTTGTTATGTCTCTACTATATTATGTTGTGAGCAGTTAGTTTACTTCCCCTTGTTTATGTGCTCACCCCATCCTCCTTACTAGTGTGCATAGACTCTTATTCTTTATATGCAAGGAGTATATTATCTGTAGAATATAGGGGGAGCTTTGATCCTAGTATGTGTGTTGTGCAGTCCAAAGCACTATCTTTGTATGCACACATCTAGGGGGAGCTTGCCTATATTCTAGCGTCTATTAGGATTGCATACTTTATTATATATCCTTGTGCAAACCCCGTATTGTCATCAATCCACCAAAAAGGGGGAGATTGTAAGGGCATATTTCTCCCTAAGTAGTTTTGGTGATTGATGACAATGCATTTGTGGACTAATCGTGTGCTCTAAGCTCTTTCAGATATATCTCACCTAGGCACAAGACTATTGTGAGCCCCTCGGATTCTATGGAAGACGGTGTTTCCTTTTTGCTCTCTTTCGGTGGTTTTGAGTAATAGGAAAGCCGTACTATTAAGAGGGGGTCCGCTTCGGAAAGGTTTGGGTGGAATCAACGCGTACACATCTATACTCTCGCACCACCTTTCCTTTGCTTCTCTGGAGCTCCGGCCGTTCTTCTCGTATATGCAAACCATGGCTTCCTACTAGTACAACTGCCTGACAAGCGGTAGTATCGCTTATGTAAGCGGTAGTACCGCACAACCACACGGTAGTACCGCCTCTGGACGCGGTAGTACCGCACCAGCGGTAGTACCGCATCCCGAGGACGGTAGTACCGTGTATCTGGCCCGGCACTGCACCAAGTACGGTAGTAGGTGCGGAAGTAATTTTTTACTTCCGCATCCTATGCGGTAGTACCGCTTGAGTCAAGCGGTAGTACCGTGCCGTGTTTTTGCTACTATCGTATTTCTGCAGATGTAGCTACGGATGTATTTTATTTCATCCGTGCTTGTCCTCAGCCTGCTTGTCTCTGCCTTGCGGTAGTACCGCAAGGACGAGCGGTAGTACCGCTCAGGCAGTACTACCGCCCGTATGTCTTTGCAACAGAGTGCATTCTAGGCTAGTACTGCTCCAGTGGTAGTACCGCACCTAGAGCGGTAGTACCGCTGGCCAAGCGGTAGTACCGCAACTTACGTGCGGTAGTACCGCGCTCTGCGGGCAGAAATCTGGGATAACGGTTGGATTTGTTCTCCCACTATATAAAGGGAGTCTTCTTCCCCAAGAAGACTCACCTCTTCCACCCCAAAGCTCCATTGTTGCTCAAAGCTCCATTTCCGCCCGATCTCTCTCCCTAGCCAATCAAACTTGTTGATTTCCTCGGGAGAGCTTGAGGAGGCATCGATCTACACTTCCACCAGGAGATATTTGATACCCCACTAATCCTTGCGGATATTGTTACTCTTGGGTGTTTGAGCACCCTAGACGGTTGAGGTCACCTCGAAGCGATATTCCATTGTGGTGAAGCTTCGTTGTGTCGTTGGGAGCCTCCAATTTGTTTGTGGAGATAGCGCCAACCTTGTTTGTAAAGGTTCAGTTGCCGCCTTCAAGGGCACCACTAGTGGAATCACGGCACCTTGCATTGTGTGAGGGCGTGAGGAGAATATGGTGGCCCTAGTGGAGACGCACTTCCCCTCAAAGGGAAGGAACTTCGGCAACACATCCTCGTCTTCACCGGTTCCACTTGTGGTTATTTCTTCCCTTTACTTGTGCAAGCTTTACTTGTTTATCTTATATAGCTTGCTTGTGAGGTTGTTGTCTTTACTTCCTATTAGTTGTCTCCGTAGTAGCTTATCTAGACAACTTACTTTGACGCTTAATTTAAAGTGGTTAAGAAAAGCTAAAAATTGTTAGTTGCCTATTCACCCCCCTCTAGTCAACCATATCGATCCTTTCACCTCCGTTATTCGGGAGTTGCATAATCTCATAGTCATAGGAACATGTATAAGTCATGAAGAAAGCAATAGCAGTAAAACTAAACGATCATAGTGCTAAGCTAACGGATGGGTCTTGTCCATCACATCATTCTCCTAATGATGTGATCCCGTTGATCAAATGACAACTCATGTCTATGGCTAGGAAACATAACCATCTTTGATCAATGAGCTAGTCTAGTAGAGGCATACTAGGGACACTCTGTTTTGTCTATGTATTCACACATGTACTAAGTTTCCGGTTAATACAATTCTAGCATGAATAATAAACATTTATCATGATATAAGGAAATAAATAATAACTTTATTATTGCCTCTAGGGCATATTTCCTTTATTATAACCCTAACGCCGCCGTCCCAAGGAGATGGCAAGAATCTATGCCTCGGCCGCTAGGGAAAACACTCCCCTCCAGGCTTCATCGATGAGCCTATGGATTCGCCTCCTCTCTGCCTGCCGCTTCGGTGGCTGGTGGCGAGGAGGGAAGTGCTACTTCTTGAGCTTGTGTTGATGTTTCCCTTGAAGAGGAAAGGGTGATGCAGTAAAGTAGAGATTCGTATTTCTCTCAGTTGAGAACCAAGGTATCAATCCAGTAGGAGGTACAAGCAAGTCTCCAATATATGCACCTGCACAAACTGGCAAATACTTGCACACAACGCGGAAAAGGGGTTGTCAATCTCTTCAACGTCACGAACAAGAGTGGGGTCTGATAGAGATAGATTTAAAACTAAAGTAAAAAAGCAAAATAAAGTAAACACGAAATAATTGCAGCAATGTATTTTTGGGTTTTTGGTTTTATAGATCTGAAAATAATAGTTGTAAAATAGACCCGGGGGGCATAGGTTTCACTAGATGCTTCTATCTTGAATAAAACATACAGTGGGTAAACTAATTACTATCGAGCAATCGATATAAAAGCGCAAAGTTATGCCGATATCTAAGGCAGTGATCATGAATATAGGCATCACGTCCGTGACAAGTAGACCGAAACGATTATGCATCTACTACTATTACTCCACACATCGACCGCTATCCAGCATGCATCTAGAGTATTAAGTTCATAAGAACAGAGTAATGCCTCAAGCAAGATGACATGCTATAGAGGGATAACTCAAGCAATATGATATAAACCCCATATTTTTATCCTTGATGGCAACAATACAATATGTGCCTCGCTACCCCTTCTGTCACTGGGTGAGGACACTACAAGATTGAACCCAAAACTAAGCACCTCTCTCATTGCAAGAACTATCAATCTAGTTGGCCAACCAAACCAATAATTCGAAGAGAAATACAAAGATATCAAATCATGAATATAAGAATTAAGAGAAGATTTAAATAATAAACATAGATAATCTGATCATCAATCCACAATTCATCGGATATTCAAAAACACATCGCAAAATAAGATTACATTGAATAGATCTCCAAGAATATCGAGGATAACATTGTATTGTAGATCAAAGAGAGAGAAGAAGCCATGTAGCTACTAGCTATGGACCCGTAGCAGGCCGTAGGTCTATGGTAAACTACTCATGCATCATCGGAAGGGTAGCGAGGTTGATGTAGAAGCCCTCCGTGATCGAACCCCCCTCCGACAGGGTACCGGAAAAGGCCTCTAGATGGGATCTCATGAGATCAGAAACCTACGACGGTGGAAAAGTATTTTCATGGATGCTTCTAGGGTTTCGGGAATATTTCTGAATATATAGGCCAAGGAAGAGGGTCTCCGAGCGGGCCGCAAGCCCTAGGGGCGCCCCCCCAAGGGCGCGCCCTCCCGGCTTGCCATCTCCTATGATAGTCCCCAAAATTCTTTCTTGCGAAAGTTTTATTCCGTTTGGACTCCGTTTGATAATTATTTTCTGCGAAACTCAAAAACAAGGAAAAAAACAGAAACTAGCACCGAGCTCTAGGTTAATAAGTTAGTCCCCAAAATAATATGAAATGGCATATTGATGCATATAAAACATTCAAAGTAGATAATATAATAGCATGGAACAATAAAAAATTATAGAAACGTTGGAGACGTATCAAGCATCCCCAAGCTTAATTCTTTCTCGTCCTCAAGTAGGTAAATAATAAAAACAGAATTTTTGATGTGGAATGCTACCTAGCATATTTAGCAATGTATTTCTTCTTTATTTGACATGAATGTTCAGATCCATATGACTCAAAACAAAATTTTATCAATATCAAAAAATAATACTTCAAGCATACTAGAAAGAAAATTATAAAGCTTCAAAAATAACATGGCTAAAGAAAGTTATCCCTACAAAATCATATAGTCTTGTTATGCTCCCTCTTCTTAGCACAAAGTATAGATCATGTCCACCTCCGGTGTCAGCCAAGCAATTGTATTGATACATTTTAGAAGTGAGGGAGATGAAAACGAGAGGCAAATGGCAAATAATGTAAGTGCAAGAGATGAGCGTTTATGACAAGTACTTGGTAGGCTTGATGTAGAACCTCCTTGACAACTTACAAACACTTGCACACAATGCGAAAAAGGGGTTGTCAATCCCTTCACGGTCACTTGCAAGAGTGTGATCTGATAGAGATAGATTTAAAATAAGAGTAAATGGCAAAATAAAGTAAACACACAATAATTGCATCAAGGTATTTTTGGCTTTTTGGTTTTATAGATCTGAAAATATATGATGGAAAATAGACCCCGGGGCCAGAGGTTTCACTAGAGGCTTCCCTCTCGAAGAAAGCACACGGTAGGTAAACAAATTACTGTTGAGCAACTGATAGAAAAGCGCAAAGTTATGACGACATCCAAGGCAATGATCGTGAATATAGGAATCACGTCCGTGACAAGTAGACCGACTCCTGCCTGCATCTACTACTATTACTTCACTCATCGACCGCTGTCCAGCATGAATCTACAATATTAAGTTATGAAAATAGAGTAACACCTTAAGCAAGATGACATGATGTAGAGGGATAAACTCATGCAATATGATATAAACCCCATCTTTTTATCCTTAATGGAAACAACACAATACATGCCTCGCTACCCCTTCTGTCACTGGGTGAGGACACCGCAAGATAGAACCCATCACAACGCACCTCTCTCATTGCAAGAAAAACAAATCTAGTTGGCCAAACCAAATCGATAGATCGAAGAGAAATACAAAGCTATCTTAATCATGCATAAAAGAGTTCAGAAAAGACTCAAATAATATTCATAGATGATCTGATCATAAATCCACAATTCATCGGATCTCAACAAACACACCGCAAAAGAAGATTACATCGAATAGATCTCCAAGAACATCGAGGAGAACATTGTATGGAATATCAGAGAGAGAGGAGAAGCTGTATAACTACTAGCTATGAACCCGTAGGTCTGTGGTAAACTACTCACACATCATCGGATGGGCATCAAGGTTGATGTAGATGCCCTCCGTGATCGAATCCCCCTTCGGCGGAGTACCGGAAAAGGCCCCAAGAAGGGATCTCACGGGAACAGAGACCTACAGCGGTGGACAAGTATTTTTAGCGACTCCTCTAGGGTTTCTGGAATATTTGGGAATTTATAGGGCAAAGAGTCGGTGCAGGGGATTCCCGAGGGGGCCACAAGCCCAAGGGGCGTGCCCCTATGGCTTGTCGCCTCCTCGTGGCTCCCTTGTCCCCTACTCCAAGTCTCGTAGGTGTCTTCTGGTCCAAGAAAAATCATCATAAAGTTTTATTCCATTTGGACTATGTTTGATATTCCTTTTC
Organism: Secale cereale; assembly: GCA_902687465.1. Lineage (NCBI taxonomy): Eukaryota > Viridiplantae > Streptophyta > Magnoliopsida > Poales > Poaceae > Secale > Secale cereale. Next base: position 790,046,913 of record LR738715.1, on the reverse strand, counting down.
TGCGAAAGCCAAACACAAGGGACAACATAAACTGGTACTGGGCACTGGGTTAATAAGATAATCCTAAAAATAATATAAAATAGCATACTAATGCATATAAAACATCCAAAGTTGTTAATATAATAACCGGAACAATAAAAAATTATAGATACGTTGGAGACGTATCAACGATCTGTGTGTCTTTGCGCAGATGCCTCTTGTTGATTCTTTCTTCCTCCATTTTCCTTTCATTCCATTCCCACACGCCCTTTTTAGCCCATTTCCGTGGAAACACATCAAGGAGAGGATTTGTGGAATATTTTGCATTCATTAGTCACTAGTAGCAATATCAGAGGGAATATATATTTTAAATGAGTGTAAAAATATCACTCATCAGGAAGCTCGTGAGATCTTTGTAATGAAGAACAAGCGAGGGGATATGTCATCTACCTACTGTTATGGACCCATAGTCCAAGGAGGACTACTCACAAATTATCATGGTGACAACGAGGTTGTTGAAGATGGCTCAAGTGATGGATTCCCCCTCTGATTGAGTGTTGGAAATATGCCCTAGAGGAAATAATAAAAGTATTATTATTATATTTCCTTGTTCATGATAATTGTCTGTTATTCATGCTTGAATTGTATTGTACGGAAACAACGATACATGTGTGAATACACAGACCACAACGTGTCCCTGGTAAGCCTCTAGTTACTAGCTCGTTAATCAACAGATGGTCACGGTTTCCTAACCATGGAAATTGGATGTCATTGATAACGGGATCACTTCATTAGGAGAATGATGTGATGGACAAGACCCAATACTGAGCCTAGCACGAGATCGTATAGTTCGTAATGCATAAGCTTTTCGGTGTCAAGTATTTATTCCTTAGACCATGAGGTTGTGAAACTCCCGGATACCGTAGGAATGCTTTGGGTGTGCCAAACGTCACAACGTAACTGGGTGGCTATAAAGGTACGCAACGGGTATCTCCGAAAGTGTCTGTTGAGTTGGTACGAACCGAGACTGGGATATTGTCACTCCGTATGACGGAGAGGTACCTCTGGGCCCTCTCGGTAAGACATCATCATAATGAGCTCAAGGTGACTAAGGAGTTAGTCACGGGATGATGGATTACGGAACGAGTAAAGAGACTTGCCATGACGAAATGGAACAAGGTATCGGGCATACCGACAATCGAATCTCGGGCAAGTACCGCACCGATAGACAAAGGGAATAACATACGGGATTGAGTGAATCCTTGACACAGTGGTTCATCCGATGAGATCATCGAGGAACACGTGGGAACCAACATGGGTATCCAGATCCCGATGTTGGTTATTGACCGGAGAGTCGTCTCGGTCATGTCTGCGTGTCTCCCGAACCCGTAGGGTGTACACACTTAAGGTTCGGTGACGCTAGGGTTGTAGAGATACATGCACGTGGAAACCCGAATGTTGTTCGGAGTCCCGGATGAGATCCCGGATGTCACGAGGAGTTCCGGAATGGTCCGGAGGTAAAGAATGATATATAAGAAGTCCAGTTTCGGCCATCGGATGAACTCCGGGGGTCACCAGGAGTGTCCCGGGACCACCGGAGGGGTCCCGGGGGTCCACCGGGTGGGGCCACCCATCCCGTGTTGGGGAACGTAGTATTTTAAAATTTTCCTACAATCACGCAAGATCTATCTACCAGATGCATAGCAACGAGAGGGGAGAGTGTGTCTACGTACCCTCGTAGACCGGGAGCGGAAGCGTCAAGTGACGCGGTTGATGTTGTCGAACTTCTTCGCGATCCAACCGATCAAGCACCGAACGTACGGCACCTCCGCGTTCAGCACACGTTCAGCTTGATGACGTCCCACGAGCTCTTGATCCAGTTGAGCTTCACGGGAGAGTTTCGTCAGCACGACGGCGTGGTGACGGATATGATGTGTTCACCGGCGCAGGGCTTCGCCTAAGCTCCGCGACGGTACGACCGAGGTGTGATTCTGTGGAGGGGGGCACCGCACACGGCTAAAACAATTCAACTTGTGTGTCTTTGGGTGCCCCCCTGCCCCCCTATATAAAGGAGCAGGGGAGGAAGGCCGGCCGGCCCTTCCTGGTGCGGCTAGGGAGGGAGTCCTACTAGGAATAGGATTGCAATCCTATTCCTAGTAGGATTCACCGAAAGGAAGAAGGGGGAAAGGAATAGGAGAGGTGGCGCCCCCCCCCCCCCAATCCTAGTCCAACTAGAAACCCTAGGTGGGGGCGCCGGCCAGCCCTATGGGCTGCCTCTCTCTTTCCCTTTAGGCCCACTATGGACCATCCCCTCTCGTAGGGGGTTCCGGTAACCCCCTCCAGCATTCCCGATAAATCCGAAACTTTTCCGGTATACTTCCGGTGTCCGAATATAGCCGTCCAATATATCAATCTTTATGTCTCGGACATTCCGAGACTCCTCGTCATGTCCGTGATCTCATCCGGGACTCCGAACTACCTTCGGTGCATCAATACTCATAAACTCATAATACCGATCGTCATCAAACGTTAAGCGTGCGGATCCTACGGGTTCGAGAACTATGTAGACATGACCGAGACTCATCTTCGGTCAATAACCAATAGCGGAACCTGGATGTTCATATTGGCTGCTACATATTCTACGAAGATCTTTTATCGGTCAGAACCGCATAACAACATACGTTGTTCCTTTTGTCAAACGGTATGTTACTTGCCCGAGATTCGATCGTCGGTATCTCTATACCTAGTTCAATCTCGTTATCGACAAGTCTCTTTACTCGTTCCGTAACGCATCATCTCGTGACTAACTCATTAGTCTTTTGCTTGCAAGGCTTATTGTGATGTGTGTTACCGAGAGGGCCCAGAGATACCTCTCCGACAGTCGGAGTGACAAATCCTAATCTTGATCTATGCCAACACCACGAATACTTTCGGAGACACCTGTAGAGCATCTTTATGATCACCCAGTTACGTTGTGACGTTTGATAGCACACAAGGTGTTCCTACGGTATTTGGGAGTTGCATAATCTCATAGTCATAGGAACATGTATAAGTCATGAAGAAAGCAATAGCAGTTAAACTAAACGATCATAGTGCTATGCTAACGGATGGGTCTTGTCCATCACATCATTCTTCTAATGATGTGATCCCGTTGATCAAATGACAACTCAAGTCTATGGCTAGGAAACATAACCATCTTTGATCAATGAGCTAGTCTAGTAGAGGCATACTAGGGACATACTGTTTTGTCTATGTATCCACACATGTACTAAGTTTCCGGTTAATACAATTCTAGCATGAATAAAAGACATTTATCATGATATAAGGAAATACAAATAACATCTTTATTATTGCCTCTAGGGCATATTTCCTTCATCCCGGTGGGTCCCCTAGGCCGCAAGGGGGAAGGGGCCAGCCCCTGGTGAGCTGGCGAACCGCATGGCCCCACTCCATGCGCCTAGGGTTGAAACCCTAGGGGGAGGGGCGCCCCCTATGCCTTGGGAGGCAAGTCTACCCCCCTGGCCGCCGCCCCCCTGGAGATCTGATCTCCCTAGGTCCGGCGCCCCCCCTTGGCCCCTATATATAGTGGGGGGGAGAGGACAGCCGCACCCCAAACCTCTGGCGCCTCTCCCTCCTCCCGTCACACTTCCTACTCCTTACGCAGGGTGCCGGCGAAGCCCTGCAGGTTTTCCTGTTGCATCCACCACCACGCCGTCGTGCTGCTGGATCTCCGACAACCTCTCCTCCACCCTTGCTGGATCAAGAAGGAGGAGACGTCGCTGTACCGTACGTGTGTTGAATGCGGAGGTGCCGTCCGTTCGGCGCTGGGATCATCGGTGACGAAGAACGCAAAGAGTACGATTACTTCATCCACGTTCCTTCGAACGCTTCTGCACGTGATCTACAAAAGGGTATGTACATGCACTCCATTATGCTCGTTGCTAGATGACTCCTTAGATTGATCTTGGTGAAGCGTAGGAAAATTTTGAATTCTGCTACGTTCCCCAACAGTGGCATCTGAGCCAGGTCTTTGCGTAGCATCTTGCACGAGTAGAACACAAACAAGTTGTGGGCGTTGAGTTTGCTCAATTTTCTTGCCGTTACTAGTCCAACTTGATTCGGCGGCATCGTGGGATGAAGCGGCCCGGACCGACCTTACACGTACGCTTACGTGAGACTGGTTCCACCGACAGAAATGCACTAGATGCATAAGGTGGCTGGCGGGTGTCTGTCTCTCCCACTTTAGTCGGATCGGATTCGATGAACAGGGTCCTTATGAAGGGTAAATAGAAATTGACAAATCACGTTGTGGTTTTGGCGTAGGTAAGAAACATTCTTGCTAGAAAACCTATAGAAGCCACGTAAAACTTGCAACAACAATTAGAGGTCGTCTAACTTGTTCTTGCAGCATGTGCTATGTGATGTGGTATGGCCAAGAAGATGTGATGAATGATATATGTGATGTATGAGATTGACCATGTTCTTGTAATAGGGAATCACGACTTGCATCTCGATGAAATTGACAACCGGCAGGAGCCATAGGAGTTGTATTAATTATTGTATGACCTGCGTGTCACTGAATAACGCCATGTAATTACTTTACTTTATTGCTAAACGTTAGCCATAGTAGTAGAAGTAATAGTTGGCGTGACGACTTCATGAAGACACGATGATGGAGATAATGGTGTCGAGCCGGTGACAAAGATGATCATGGTGCCCCGAAGATGGAGATCGAAGGAGCAAGATGATATTGGCCATATCATGTCACTTTATTTGATTGCATGTGATGTTTATCATGTTTATGCATCTTGTTTACTTAGAACGACGGTAGTAAATAAGATGATCTCTCACTAAAATTTCAAGAATTGTGTTCCCCCTAACTGTGCACCGTTGCTAAGGATCGTTGTTCCGAAGCACCACGTGATGATCGGGTGTGATAGGCTCTAACGTTCGCATACAACGAGTGTAAGCCAGATTTACACACGCAATACACTTAGGGTTCACTTGACGAGCCTAGCATGTACAGACATGGCCTCGAAACACGGAAGACCGAAAGGTCGAACATGAGTCGTATAGAAGATACGATCAACATGAAGATGTTCACCGTTGATGACTAGTCCGTCTCACGTGATGATCGGACACGGGCTAGTCGATTCGGATCATGTATCACTTAGATGACTAGAGAGATGTCAATCTGAGTGGGAGTTCATTAAAATTTGATTAAGATGAACTTAATTATCATGAACTTAGTCTAAATTCTTTACAATATGTCTTGTAGATGAAATGGCCCACGCTCATGTCACCCTCAACTTCAACGCGTTCCTAGAGAAATCCAAGCTGAAAGACGATGGTAGCAACTATACGGACTGGGTCCGTAACCTGAGGATCATCCTCATAGCTGCCAAGAAAACATATGTCCTAGAAGCACCGCTAGGTGACGCTCCCGCCCCGGCAAACCAAGATGTTATGAACGCTTGGCAGTCGCGTTGTGATGATTACTCCCTGGTTTAGTGCGGCATGCTCTACAGCTTATAATCGGGGCTCCAAAAGCGTTTTGAGCACCACGGGGCATATGAGATGTTCCAAGAGCTGAAAATGGTTTTCCAGGCTCATGCCCGAGTTGAGAGATATGATGTCTCCAACGCATTCTACAGCTGTAAGATGGAGGAAAACAGTTCTGTCAGTGAGCACATCCTCAAGATTTCTGGGATGCACAACCGCTTGTCTCAGTTGGGAATGAATCTCCCGGACGAAGCGGTCATTGACAGAATCCTCCAGTCGCTCCCACCTAGCTACAAGAGCTTCGTGTTGAACTTCAATATGCAGGGGATGGAGAAGTCCATTCCCGAGGTATATTCAATGTTGAAATCAGCGGAGGTGGAGATCAAGAAAGAGCATCAAGTGTTGATGGTCAATAAAACCACTAAGTTCAAGAAGGGCAAGGGTAAGAAGAACTTCAAGAAGGACGGTAAGGGAGTTGCCGCGCCCGGTAAGCCAGTTGGCGGGAAGAAGCCAAAGTATGGACCCAAGCTTGAGACTGAGTGCTTTTATTGCAAGGGAACGGGTCACTGGAAGCGGAACTGCCCCAAATACTTAGCGGACAAGAAGGCCGGCAACGTAAAAGGTATATGTGATATACATGTTATTGATGTGTACCTTACCAGCGCTCGTAGTAACTCCTGGGTATTTGATACCGGTGCAGTTGCTCATATTTGTAACTCAAAGCAGGAGCTGCGGAATAAGCGGAGACTGGCGAAGGACAAGGTGACGATGCGCGTCGGGAATGGTTCCAAGGTTGATGTGATCGCCGTCGGCACGCTGCCTCTACATCTACCCTCGGGATTAGTTTTAAACCTTAATAATTGTTATTTAGTACCAACTTTGAGCATGAACATTGTATCTGGATCTCGTTTGATGCGAGATGGCTACTCATTTAAATCCGAGAATAATGGTTTTTCTATTTATTTGAGAGATATGTTTTATGGTCATGCCCCACTGGTCAATGGTTTATTTTTGATGAATCTCGATCGTGATGATACGCATATTCATAGTGTGAATGCCAAAAGATGTAAAGTTGACAATGATAGTCCCACATATTTGTGGCATTGCCGCCTTGGTCATATTGGTGTCAAACGTATGAAGAAGCTTCATGCAGATGGACTTCTGGAGTATCTTGATTATGAATCATTTGACACGTGCGAACCATGCCTCTTGGGTAAGATGACCAAGACTCCGTTCTCCGGAACAATGGAGCGAGCAACCAACTTATTGGAAATCATACATACCGATGTGTGCGGTCCAATGAGTGTTGAGGCTCGCAGAGGCTATCGTTATGTTCTCACCCTCACAGATGAGTTGAGTAGATATGGGTATATCTACTTGATGAAGCACAAGTCTGAGACCTTTGAAAAGTTCAAGGAATTTCAGAATGAGGTTGAGAATCAATGTGACAGAAAAATAAAGTTCTTGCGATCAGATCGTGGTGAATATTTGAGTCATGAATTTGGCACGCACCTTAGGAACTGTGGAATTGTTTCACAATTGACACCGCCCGGAACACCTCAGCGTAACGGTGTGTCTGAACATCGAAATCGTACCCTGTTGGACATGGTGCGATCTATGATGTCTCTCACCGACTTACCGCTATGTTTTTGGGGTTATGCTTTAGAGACTGCCGCATTCACTTTAAATAGGGCTCCGTCGAAATCCGTTGAGACGACACCGTATGAACTTTGGTTTGGCAAGAAACCTAAGTTGTCGTTTCTGAAAGTTTGGGGTTGCAATGCTTATGTCAAGAAACTTCAACCTGAGAAGCTCGAACCCAAATCGGAAAAATGCGTCTTCATAGGATACCCAAAGGAAACGATTGGGTACACCTTCTACCACAGATCCGAAGGCAAAGTCTTTGTTGCCAAGAATGGATCCTTTCTGGAGAAAGAGTTTCTCTCGAAAGAAGTGAGTGGGAGGAAAGTAGAACTTGATGAGGTGACAGTCACCCCTCCCGAACCGGAAAGTAGCGCAGCGCGGGAAATTGTTCCTGAGGTGCCTGCACCGACAAGGGAGGAAGTTAATGATGATGATCATGAAGATACAGATCAAGTTACTACTGAACTTCGAAGGTCCACAAGGACACGTTCCGCACCAGAGTGGTACGGCAACCCTGTCATGGAAATCATGTTGTTAGACAACGGTGAACCTTCGAACTATGAAGAAGCAATGGCGGGCCCGGATTCCAACAAATGGCTTGGAGCCATGAAATCCGAGATAGAATCCATGTATGAAAACAAAGTATGGACTTTGGTGGACTTGCCCGATGATCGGCACGCCATAGAAAATAAATGGATATTTAAGAAGAAGACAGACGCGGATGGTAATGTGACCATCTATAAGGCTCGGCTTGTCGCTAAGGGTTATCGACAAGTTCAAGGGATTGACTACGACGAGACTTTCATGCCCGTAGCGATGCTAAAGTCAGTCCGAATCATGTTAGCAATTGCCGCATTCTATGATTATGAGATATGGAAAATGGACGTCAAAACGGCATTCCTTAATGGCTTCCTAAAGGAAGAGTTGTATATGATGCAGCCGGAAGGTTTTGTCGATCCAAATAATGCTAACAAGGTATGCAAGCTCCAGCGCTCGATCTACGGGCTGGTGCAAGCATCTCGGAGTTGGAATATTCGCTTTAATGATGTGATCAAAGCGTTTGGCTTTATACAGACTTGGGGAGAACCCTGTATCTACAAGAAAGTGAGTGGGAGCTCTGTAGCATTTCTCATATTATATGTGGATGACATATTGCTGATGGGAAATGATATAGAATTCATGGAAAGTGTAAAGGCCTACTTGAATAAGAGTTTTTTTAATGAAGGATCTTGGAGAAGCTGCTTACATATTAGGCATCAAAATCTATAGAGATAGATCAAGATGCCTCATTGGTCTTTCACAAAGCACATACCTTGACAAGATATTGAAGAAGTTCAATATGGATCAGTCCAAGAAGGGGTTCTTGCCTGTTTTGCAAGGTATGAGATTGAGCAAGGCTCAGTCCCTGACCACGGCAGAAGATAGAGAAAAGATGAGTGTCATTCCCTATGCCTCGGCCATAGGTTCTATCATGTATGCCATGATGTGTACCAGACCTGATGTGAACCTTGCCATAAGTTTGGTAGGGAGGTACCAAAGTGATCCCGGTATGGAACACTGGACAGCGGTCAAGAACATCCTAAAGTACCTGAAGAGGACTAAGGATATGTTTCTCGTTTATGGAGGTGACGAAGAGCTCGTCGTAAAGGGTTACGTCGATGCTAGCTTCGACACAGATCTGGATGACTCTAAGTCACAAACCGGATACATGTATATTTTGAATGGTGGAGCAGTCAGCTGGTGCAGTTGCAAGCAGAGCGTCGTGGCGCATTCTACAGGTGAAGCGGAGTACATAGCTGCTTGCTGATACGTCCAAAACGTATCTATAATTTCTGCTTTCTCCATGCCTCTTTTGGGTGATATTGCTATGATATTTATACACTTCCATACACTTTTAATCATATTTGGACTAAGCTATTAACTTAGTGCACCCCAGTGCCAGTTTCTGTTTTCTGCTGTTTTTGTATTTCAGGTTTTCCCATTACGAGAACTGCCAGAAAAATCCCGGAAAAATTATATAAAAAATCAGTGTTCCAGAAGCTTCCCAGCAGCCAAAGTACAGCCGGAGGGGGGCCACCAGGGCTCCAGGCGCCCTGGTGGCGCGGCCCCCCTGGCCGCGTCGGGG
>LR738715.1:790005985-790032341 GCA_902687465.1 Secale cereale | reverse complement strand
GAGCCTCCGCTGATGCCCCTCTTTGGCATATATTTATATCGTGTCCCGAAACCCTCGAGACGGGAACCCCTTTTCGCGATCTCATCTCTGTTCCGCCGCCGCCGCCGCTTCCAAGATCGGGAGCACCAGGAGAACTCTTCCCGGCACCCTGCCGGAGGGGAGGATCACCACCGGGAGCCTCTCCACCACCATGGACGCCTCCCGGATGAGTTGTGAGTAGTCTCCCTTGGACCATGGGTCCATGACCAGTAGCTATGTGATGTTCTCCTCCCGTTCTTGTGCTTCACTAATTAGTCCTCGTGAGCTGCCCTACATGATCGAGGCACATATGTAATCCTTATGTTGTTGCTATGTTGAGTTTGCTGGGATCCGATGGATTGTGAGATTATGTTCAGATTGTGTTTGAGTAATATATTTGATCTACCTCTTTTATATTTATGTTCATAAGTAATTCTTGCATGTTCTCTGTTGTTATCTATTGCTTTCGCAAAGTAGTAGGTAGTGACTCCAAGAGGGAACGTTATGCTTGATTGTGGGTTCATGCCCCTCGATGACTAGCTTGAGTGACAGAAACATGAGTCTAGGGGATGTGTTGTTGCTACAAGGGGGAAAACAACGGTGCTTGTGCCCGCGGGTGCAAGGATTGTTTACTTTACGCAAAGTTCTTTTAATGCAGTTGTCTGTTGCTTTGAGTTTACACTATGGGTGGGACTCGCAACTTAATACCAGCGAGATGTTCTGGATAGATATCTCAAGGTGGATGATTAGTAGTAGATGCAGATGGATTTCGGTCTACTTGCCTTGGCGTACCGCCCATGCTTTGAACCTCTACCTTTCTTGTAACATAGTTAGCATTGGTTTGCGCACATAATCCTGTCAATTGCCCAGCTGTAATTCGTTCACCTCACATAGCTGTTTTATCGTCTTTTGGGAGAGAGACATCACTAGTGAACATCATGGGACCCCGGTCCATATTACCATCATTGATCACACCCGCTATTTACTTTGCGCTTTTATTTACTATTGCAGCATTACATATCACTATTATCACTTGCGTTTGATCCTTTGTAAACTACAAGGCCGGAGAGATTGACAACCTCTCTGTACTCGTTGGGAGCAAAGTTATTTGTATCTGTGTGCAGGTCCACGTTGATTGCTAATATCTGGCGCCGTTAGCAGTTGACACCTTCTTGTTGAAACTGGGAGTCTCAGGGAAATCGATCCTTGGTATCTTTGCCAAGGGAAAACTTCCGCTACACTGCATCTCAAACCTTCCACTTGGGGTAACCAACGAGGGGCGAGAAGCCATCACTTGCGAAGCAGCGCAAGAAGGAGTCTGGATGAAGGAGTTCATCACCGACCTAGGAGTCATTCCAAGTGCGTCAAGCCCGATGACTCTCTTCTGTGACAACACTGGAGCTATTGCCATTACCAAGGGGCCCAGGTTTCACATGAAGACCAAGCACATCAAGCGCCGTTTCAACTCCATCCGGAATTATGTTCAAGATGGAGACATAGATATTTGTAAAGTGCATACGGATCTGAATGTCAGAGACCCGTTGACTAAACCTCTTCCACGGGCAAAACATGATCAACACCAGAACTCTATGGGTGTTCGATTCATCACAATGTAACTAGATTATTGACTCTAGTGCAAGTGGGAGACTGTTGGAAATATGCCCTAGAGGCAATAATAAAAGTATTATTATTATATTTCCTTGTTCATGATAATTGTCTGTTATTCATGCTTGAATTGTATTGTACAGAAACAGCGATACATGTGTGAATACACAGACCACAACGTGTCCCTGGTAAGCCTCTAGTTACTAGCTCGTTGATCAACAGATGGTCACGGTTTCCTGACCATGGACATTGGATGTCATTGATAACGGGATCACATCATTAGGAGAATGATGTGATGGACAAGACCCAATACTGAGCCTAGCACGGGATCGTATAGTTCGTAATGCATAAGCTTTCCGGTGTCAAGTATTTATTCCTTAGACCATGAGGTTGTGCAACTCCCGGATACCGTAGGAATGCTTTGGGTGTGCCAAACATCACAACGTAACTGGGTGACTATAAAGGTACGCAACGGGTATCTCTGAAAGTGTCTGTTGAGTTGGTACGAACCGAGACTGTGATATTGTCACTCCATATGACGGAGAGGTACCTCTGGGCCCTCTCGGTAAGACATCATCATAATGAGCTCAAGGTGACTAAGGAGTTAGTCACGGGATGATGGATTACGGAACGAGTAAATAGACTTGCCATGACGAGATTGAACAAGGTATCGGGCATACCGACGATCGAATCTCGGGCAAGTACCGTACCGATAGACAAAAGGAATAACATACGGGATTGAGTGAATCCTTGACACAGTGGTTCATCCGATGAGATCATCGAGGAACACGTGGGAACCAACATGGGTATCCAGATCCCGCTGTTGGTTATTGACCGGAGAGTCGTCTCGGTCATGTCTGCGTGTCTCCCGAACCCGTAGGGTCTACACACTTAAGGTTCGGTGACGCTAGGGTTGTAGAGATACATGCACGTGGAAACCCGAATGTTGTTCGGAGTCCCGAATGAGATCCCGGACGTCACGAGGAGTTCCGAAATGGTCCGGAGGTAAAGAATGATATATATGAAGTCCAGTTTCGGCCATCGGATGAACTCCGGGGGTCACTAGGAGTGTCCCGGGACCACCGGAGGGGTCCCGGGGGTCCACCGGGTGGGGCCACCCATCCCGGTGGGTCCCCTAGGCCGCAAGGGGGAAGGGGCCAGCCCCTGGTGGGCTGGCGCACCACATGGGCCCACCTCCATGCGCCTAGGGTTGAAACCCTAGGGGGAGGGGCGCCCCCTATGCCTTGGGGGGCAAGTCTACCCCCCTGGCCGCCGCCCCCCCTGGAGATCTGATCTCCCTAGGGCCGGCGCCTCCCCTTGGCCCCTATATATAGTGGGGGGGGGGGAGAGGGCAGCCGCACCCCAAGCCTCTGGCGCCTCTCCCCCCCTCCCGTCACACTTCCTACTCCTTACGCAGGGCGCCGGCGAAGCCCTGCAGGTTTTCCTGTTGCATCCACCACCACGCCGTCGTGCTGCTGGATCTCCGACAACCTCTCCTCCACCCTTGCTGGATCAAGAAGGCGGAGACGTCGCTGTACCGTACGTGTGTTGAACGCGGAGGTGCCGTCCATTCGGCCCTGGGATCATCGGTGACGAAGAACGCGAAGAGTACGACTACTTCATCCACGTTCCTTCGAACGCTTCCGCACGCGATCTACAAAAGGGTATATAGATGCACTCCATTATGCTCGTTGCTAGATGACTCCTTAGATTCATCTTGGTGAAGCGTAGGAAAATTTTGAATTCTTCTACGTTCCCCAATATTGAGTACCGCAATAGGCCTTCAGATTAGATCGCAATGGAAAAGAATTGTGATGGCGGCGGAGTCTGGCGAGGGTTTTCGGGGAAATATAAAGGCATCAGGCATCGAGAGGTGTTGGAAAGGTAACGCGTGGAGGTCTCACAGCCCACCACCCGACCCTCCTTTGCGGTGCTAACAAGACATATGGGGCCCACAACCTTCCCCCAAGTGGGCTCAAGTGCCTCTGTCTTTGTCCTTTTGTAAAATTCGGGACGTGATTTTTGTTGATTTTTTTTGTCTTAGAAAATTTGATTTTCTTGAGAAGTGCAAAAACAACAGAAAACATCAACAAGCTTTGGGCACTGAATTAGTAAGTTAATCAAAAAACGTATATAACTTTATGCCAATGATATGCAATTATGATATAAAAGGGGCATGATACAAAAGAATTGATACGTTGGAGATGTTTCAAGTATCAACTGTTGTTATGCTCTAACAACATTGAAGTAACCATTGGAGAAGAACCGCACAACCAACAATAATCGTAGGAATAGGAAAAGATCATTGCCAATTGGCTTCATGAGCCACGGTATCAACCTGCATGTGAAGACATAATTGAAGTCGTCGCTTAAAGAACATGACCAGGGCATCAAGGCCCCGTGCTTATTTCACTACTAGGAAAAGGGCTATAGATGGAATTGTTACTAATGGCGCACCAGACATGTGATGCGTCATTACTATATACTAATGGCGCATCAGGTGTCGGTGCGCCATTAGTGTCCAAATACTAATGGCGCACCACACCCACGATGCGCCATTAGTAACATTTTTTTTTTCATTTTTTCTTCAAAACTACTAATGGCGCACCAGTGGATAGTGCGCCATTACTAGTTAAACTAGTAATGGCGCACCACACCCACGGTGAGCCACTAGTAATTTTTTTAAATTTTTTAAAAATATTTCTTTCAATTTTTTTAAAACTACTAATGGCGCACCAGTGGATAGTGTGCCATTACTAGTTCAACTAGTAATGGCGCAGCACATCCACAGTGCGCCATTAGTATTTTTTTTTTCAAATTTTGTTTTTATTTTTTTTTCAAAACTAGTAATGGCGCACCGTGGGTGTGGTGCACCATTACTAGTTGAACTAGTAATGGCGCACCACATCCACGGTGCAACATTACTAACTTGGCACAATATTTCACCAACTACACCCCCCTCGTGAACCGCCTTTTTCAGTTAAAAAAATAAAAAGAAATGATGTAAAAAAATAAGTTTCCCATGTGATATGTGGTCTACTTGTTGGGAAAATTTACAAATATGAATTTTGACTTTATTTGCAAAATATCCCTGGAATTTAGTAAAACGGGCATAACTTTTGCATACGAATTCGGATTAAAAAGTCTTTTATATGAAAAATCATCTACTCAAAATCCCAAAAACCAAACAGAAAAAAAGTTACGGGGCTTTTAAGATCTAGAGGCAAAAAAATTCAAAAAATTTAAAACTTACTAGTGACGCACCGTTTGCTAGGTGCGCCACTAGTAACAGAAAAAAAAATTGGTTTCGAAAAAAAAATATTTGATTTTTTTTTTTCAAAATATGATACGCAATATGACCGGAAAGTTTGAAATATATTTTCAAAATTTCATCATACTCATGAACATGAACAAACTCCTAGACATCAAGAAGGTTTAATAGGATTGATATGATAGATATATCAACAAGTGTCTATGAAGTAAGCTGGTGCTGGGGTTGAATAGAACTACAAAGTTAAGCGTGCTTGAGCTAGAGTAGTGTGAGGATGGGTGACCTTTCGGGAAGTTTGACCATAGAGTGCGATTTGACTTGAGATTAAGCCATAATGACTTGAGATTAAGAAAAACAATTGAATTTTTTTTTGAAAAAAATACTAGTGGACGGAGGGCCCACCCATCAGTTGACCTGTTAAGTTGGACGGAGGGCCCACCCGTCAGCACCCATATCTCTCCCAAACTACCTTCTTCTCTTTGGAGGCTTTCCATCAAACAACTTGAGTTCATCCAATGCTACTGCCGCCCTCAATGTCGTGCCGCTGCACGCCAGCCAGCTATCGTCGCACCGAGGAGCGTGCCGTCCCTGAGTCGCATGGCCGCCGCATTCAAGTAGGTCGCCTCGCATGGCCTCACGCCTCGTTCCAAAGCTACACGGCAGCCTCCTCCATGCAGGTTGTCCCGAGCAGCTGCGTGTGAGGCCGCCGCTCGACGACACATAGGGTCGTCGTCGATGGCAGCAGGAGGTGAGGCAACCAATGATGCAATCATCCCAGGTTGGAGAAGGCTGACACATCGGCTTCACAACGCAGTTGCTGGAGCTCGTCATGGCAGGGTCGTGTGTCACCAGCGACACACTATTCTGCCAAGCTGTGGCCATGGCAGCCCATGCAAGCAGAGGCGGCCATGGTTACGAGAGCAGGCGCAGGAATCGGGTAGAAGAAGGAGGGTGAGAGGAGCGGGGGAATGGTGGAGGACCATGGCGGAGCTCTGCTCACCGGGAGGTGGTGTTGATTCAGGCGATGGCTGATGCGGGAGAACCTGGGTTGATGGGGAGAGAGAAGGAGAGGAGGAGAGGGAGGAGAGGTTGCCAGAGATGGGCTCATCGGCTACGCCCCAATAGGAGGAGTGACCAGGGGTCCGGGCGACACGGGAGAGTTGATGCGTGCTCGCCAGCGAAGACCCACACACGTGAGAGGAAAGGGTGGCTTGAGAGTGGGCCCTCTATCCAAACTAATGGTCAACAAACGGTGTTGACAATTTTATGCCACGTCAGAGCTTGCAGCGGGCCTGAGCTATCAAAAATCAGATTAATTCAGTTTCAACCGGTCATCGGTGTTTATTGAGAAAATTAGCAATAAAAGAGATAGATTTTTGGGGCGTACAAGAAATATGGTGGCGATTTTGGATGAAAACTTTAAATGTGATGATTTTTTTGCAATTCACTTCTAAAATGGACACATTATTTGTCCTATAGATTTATCCGAATCAGCCCACAAATATGGACGGAAGCTGACCATCCAATTACATCCCCTAAAAGCTGCCCAGGTTTGATTATCATCATTTTAAATGCATAGCAATATGTGCGATAGTGCTACTATATTCATAACACCCAATCACAAGCTAAAAGAGGCGGGTTCTTATAGTTTTTACATTCGCCCGGTCACAAAAGAACCAGCCTGGTATTCCATGAAAAAAAAATGACATTTTTGGTCTCAAATCTCTCACTCATCTTGACCGACGGCCCTTCTCACTTCAACTTGGCGCGGAAATGATTGGAGAGGAGAGGATGGGAAGCGCGGGTTTTGCCGCGGAAACAATACGGACCGCTCACAATGCGTGGCGGAGCTCCGGACTGCAGCAATGCCACCTTGGTTTGCTACCGATTTGCTGGAAAATAGATAAGCAGATGTGTTCGCAGACAAATACTAGACTGCGTTAATGATAGATTGCATTCGGACATTTTGGTCTAGAAAAGCGCATGCATTTTGAGGGTCCGCATCCAAGATGTATGACTAGTCAAATAAAAAGGAGTATGCAATTCATCCATAGACGAATTCAAGATTACATCATCGATGTCAGCATGGAAACGAACATAAAAATCCCAAAAAATCCTCTAGCTAGAACCTGTCGAACGTCCTTGTTGTTGTCGCCGGCGCTGCTCGCCCTGGCCAGGTCTGGGTCAATCTCGCAGTCAGTCTCCTGCCGCTCCTTGTGGTCGTGATTGTCTTCATGAGCCACGGTATCAACCCGCATGTGAAGACATAATTGAAGTCGTCGCTTAAAGAACATGACCAGGGCATCAAGGCCCGTGCTTATTTATGCCTAAACCGGCAGCTACCGACGAACATCATGGAAGAAGACATCCATATCTACACGTTGCACACCAATAGTAGCCACAAAATGTCTTTCGTGAGCTTATTTGAAGGACCACCGCTATCATAGCACAAAACCGAAGCTTAGGTTGATCAATGAATCTTGTACAAGCCTTCTGATACAATGAAGGACTGGCAACTTGAACCCTCTCTGTGTTGGGGAGGTGATGCATTGGCATCGGCTAGGCAGAGGATGAGGAGAGACGTGCCACGACAGTGGGGACAAATGGTGACGGGGGGCGAGGGGCGACTAGTGAGGCGAGGCACCAGCTTTTCGACAATGGAGGTGGACGATCACGCAGTCGCCACCATCAGCGAGAGAGGGGGAGAGGGTTAGCCTCATGCGAGTTTGGATTTTGTTCCCACCTCCGTTTGATTGCAGGGGTTTAGTGAAGGCTTCCAGCTACACATTCAAGGCTACCAGCCACAACCTTGGATGTGTGACTGGGAACCTGGATGCAGGTCGTGTAGGTAAGGAAGAAAGATTAGAAGACCAAACATGATTCTGGTGCGTCTCAATTTTTTGTGACACTCTTCCTCAAGCAAGGCAATCGTAGCGCGTGGACCAAATCGGGCACATGACGCAAGTGGGAGATGGTCGATCGGATGCAACCATCAATCTGACGCCGATGAATGTTTCTCAAATTATGTTGTTATTCTTCTATTGTGAAGGTAGCCTAAGAACCAATCCAATAGATCCCCATACAAACTTTCCGTAAAAGTTGTTTTTATGGGATGATTGTATATTTTGAGAAAGTTGTCTTAGAGCTACTTTTTTCAGTTCCCCTATATTCCATTTTTTTTCTTTCTATTCTCTATTAAATTATAGCCTACAGTCCACAAGTCAGTGACACTTGCAGCACAGTGGCACGGGTCGGCAAGCGTGTATAACTCGTTGTAGTGGTGGTGGTAGGTGGTGCTGGTGGTGGCATTTCAGCAGCCAGATGATGATAATGAGGAGGCGTAGCCGTGGGGAGGCTCGCCGCCGGGCGGCGTCATCAACTGCGGTCGGCATGGCCGGGGTGCGGCACCCGAGGTGCCTCACTTGTGAGCTCCTCTCCCGGTGTCGCGAGGCGAAACTCCATGCGGTGATGGTGGTGGTGCGACGACAACGGTCAATGGTGCTGCTGGTGGAGTGTCGGTGTGGGACAATGGGAGTAGCACAATGGTATCCGAGCCATAAAGTTCAGGCGGTTTCAAGCTGCCAAAATTATACGAGAAGGTCATTTCCCTGTAAATGTGAGGGGAGTTGGGGGCAATTATACCCAATCATGTAAAAAACCTTTTCGGAAATGTTTGGGTTTACAAAAGTTGTTGGAGGCTATTTTTGTCTTTACTATTGGAGTTGCTCTAAGTATAGTGATTATAAACAGTTGTTTCTGTAGTTTGTATGGTGGCAAGTGGTAAGGGCATCTTCAACGCCGGTTTTAAAATGGACACATTATTTGTCGAATCAGTCCACGAACATAGATAAATGCCGCCCATACTCGGTTATCCTTCATTTTAAATGCATAGTAATATGAGTAATAGTGTGGTATTCATAGCAACCAATCACAACCAAAAAAATGTGGATGTTTATAGTTTTTACATGCGTATAAACACAAGAGAACTAGTCCGACAGTTCATTCAAAAAAATATGTCATTTTGCCCTCCCAGACATGTTGTCCGAGCCTCTTCATTCACTCTGCCACCGCTTTCTCCTCATCATCCACCTCGTGATCGTTCGCGCCCTCATTATCCGCCTCCTTCTGGGACGTCTCCATTGCGGCCGCCAACCACTTCAACATCCTAACATAAACGAATCGCATAATCGTCGCCACATCGCAATCCAACTCGTCCAGTCCTCATGGTCAACATCTTGGTATCCTCTCGAGCGGCCGCACGCTCAACCTTCTTCTCTTCGAGTTTGGTCTTCTCTTTGAGATTGATCTTCTTCTCGGTCGCCGCCATCAAGATGTTGATCCTCTCATCATTCTTTTCTCCCTACACGTCATAGCGCTTGACATATGCCTCCTTCGTCAAGACATTCTCGAACCACTCCGTCATATTAACCGGCGCCCCTTCTCGCTTCAACTTGGCGGGGAAATTAGAGGAGAAGCTGGGAAGCGTGGGTTTTGGTGCGAAAATAATATGGACCGCTCCAAATGCGCTGGCAGAGGTCCAGACTCCCGCAATGCCTCTGGTTTACTTTCGGTTTGCGGGAAAACGGACAGGCATATGCGTTCGCGGACAAGTACATGACTGCATTAATGATATATTGCGTCCATCAGGAAAACTGCATGCATTTTGGGAGTCCGCGTTGAAGATACATGACTAGTCAAATATAAACATACGATGCAGTTCATCCATAGAGGAATTCAAGATTACATCATCGATGCCAGCATAGAAACAAACATAACAATCCCAAAGAATCCTCTAGCTACAACCTGTCGAACGTCCTTGCCGTTGCCGCCGGCACTGCTCGCCCTGGCCACGTCTGGATCAATCTCGCCGTCAGTCTCCTGCGCCGCCTTGTGGTCGTTATTGTCTTTCTCCTCCGTGTGGAGAGACGGCGGAGTGAGAGCGAAACCCTGGAACTCGACGACTGCCGCCGCATCGGCGTCCACGTCGGTGGCCGCATCATCGTCGGCGGCGTATCCGTCTTCCATACGTACCACGTAAAAGCAAAACTCCATGTCCAGCTCCAACGGTGTCTGCAGCTTCACGCAAGGGCTCTCAGCCGACAGCGTCCCGAGCATGAGGTTCCGCGTGCCGATCTCGACGCAGGCGGCCACGATGCCCTGGCCGCCGGCTGCTCTCTCGGGGCGGACGAGGACGACGTCGGTGACGTAGAGACGCTCGTCGGTGCTCCTAGGTGCCAGCGTCTCCTCCTCGCCGGACTTGAGCCTCGAAAACAAGGGCTGTCGTTGCAACCGCTGCCCCTCCGTGCCCATGTCCATCCTTGATCGATCCATCGGCCGAGTTGCACGTACTAGCTTTCCTGATTGGACGAGACCTCAGCTTGCTTTGTGCACTGTGCATCGACGCCTCTGCATATATACACGGGACTTCGATTCCGGTTGGCGGTCAGCATGCCCCGGTCCCACCAAACCAATTGAAATTGGGATTCCGACTCGGAGCAGGAGCAGCAGCGGCCGCCTACGTTACGTCCCAGCGTGCACATTTGCTTTTACTTCTTTTTTAATAGGAAGTATACATTCTTGATACAGTGTACAATTAAATTATAAATACAATTAAGAAATATATATATATATATATATATATATATATATATATATATATATATACGAGATATGTATGTGGCACACGTGTGCCACATTGCTAAAAGTGCCACACCACTCAGTAGCCATCCCTGCGCCCACCCATCCGCAACTCTTTCCCTCCACCCGCTCGCGCTCACGGCCGCCGGCCCGCCGCGATGCCGCCACCGCCACCGCCGCCGGTCCACCTCCGCCACCGGGTCTCCATCACCGCGCCCCACCCTCTTCCTCTCCCCTACTCTGGCCTAGCCACCGCTCGCCACCGCTCCCTCCGCTGCGGCAGCCGGCGCCGCGCCCCCGTGTGCGCCGCGCGGAGCGAGGCCGCGGGGGCGGAGGGGTTCGACGAGGAGCTCGGAAGGCTCCTGGAGCTTCTCCCAGGGGAGCTGCGGCGGCGGGTGGAGGACCACCCGGCGGCTGAGGTCGAGAGCAGCGACACCATCGACAATGTCAAGGCCAAGATCCAGGACAAGGAGGGTGGGTTTCCGCTTCTTCTTCTGTGCTTTTCTAATTCCCAAAGATTGCTTCTTTGGCTATGGCCGGCCGTCGAGCTTTTCCGATTCTGACGTGCGTGGTTGTGGGCGTGTGCGCAGGGATCCCGCCGGACCAGCAGCGGCTCATCTTCGCCGGGAAGCAGCTGGAGGACGGGCGCACGCTGGCCGACTACAACATCTAGAAGGAGTCGACGCTGCACCTCGTGCTCCGCCTGCGTGGGGGTATCATCGAGCCCTCGCTCCAGGCCCTCGCCCGCAAGTACAACCAGGAGAAGATGATCTGCCGCAAGTAATTTCTCGATTCCCCCTTGTCTTGACCGATTGCTTTTGTGTACGTATATGGACGATGGGCCGTGTATACGAGTGAGGAATTGTTCATTGGTTGATTGCCCGCCTATACTTTGTCATCTGCGTAGCCCAATTCAGCAGTTGATTTTCAATGGCGGGCAGATTAGGTACCACCCGCCTATACTTTGTCTCCTGCCTCGCTCACTTCAGCAGCTGATTTTCAACGGCGGGGAAATTCACTATTTTGTTGTGTGGCGCATCATTTTTTTGTTTCTGACCTGATAATTTTACCCGCAAACATCGTGGTAATTTTGACCTGAGGAAAAAAGTGCTTGAAAAACATAACCACGTTAACTTGTGTGTAAATAAGATGATAATTTACGCTCCGCGGACTTGATAACATACATACAAACACCACAATAACTTTGACCCCAAGGGGTGTATTACAAATGTGCCACCAGTAATCTCTATGTAAATAATGTGGTAATATAAGCACCGCTTAACTGATAACTTACATACAAAACATGATGATAACTTTCGGACTCGGATTTTTTTTTGCCGAAAACATATGCTTGCTAATTTATGTGTAAATAGTACGGTAATATATGTGTCACATACCCGATAATTTACGCAAAAAACACCGCAGTTCCATTGACCAAACAGAAAAAAGTTGTTTAAAAACACACCCTCGGTAACTTATGTGAAAATAGCATGGTAATATACGAATAAGCACCGCGATAACATTTTTTGCGAAGGGCAAAAGTTGTTGAAAAATATACACTCGATAACTTGTGTGTAAGTGCCATGATAATATACGAACTGTAGATCTGATAACTTGGGTATAAACACCACGGTAACATTGACCAAAAGGGGGAAATGTGGTTGAAAAACATATCCTTGGTAAATTGTGTGCAAATAACATGTTAATACACAAATCGAAGAATTGATAACTTATGTACAAACACCGTGGTAATTTTTTCAGGGAAACACCGCGTTAATTTTTGACCTATGAGAAAAAATTATTGGAAAATTTAGCCTAGTAATTTATGTGAAAATTGCATGATAATAGACGAGGTGAAACTTGATAACTGTATAAACATCGTGGTAATTTGAAACATGGGATGTAGTATGCAAAACTTCATGTTTTTTTGTCCTCTTTTTGTATGCTATCAGGCTTCCTCTAAAAACCATAACGTACACTCAAAACGTCATGGTAACTTTCACGAAGGGGAAGGGGGTTGTTCAAACATAACCCCCCCCCCCCCATCCGGCGCGCACTTTAAATTTTGTGCAAAATTACGATGTTGCACATGTTAAAGTTACTGTGATTTTCACGCTGTAGTTATCGACCCTCTCATGACATAGTTAACAGCTTTATCATGTCATTTTTTTAACCAGGGGTGTTAATATTTGAAGTTATCAGCATGCACATGTCATAGTTATCATGCTGCTCGGCCAAAGTTATCAAGCCTAAAATTAAGCTTTTCGTTGACATGGTAGAAAGAAGAAGGGTTCAAATTCCGTTATTTGCATACTATGGACAACAATTTAAGATGGGTGAGTTGGTTATTAGTCACAGCGGGCATGCATTAGACCTGAGTTCAAGTCCTGGTTTAAGCACTTTATTATTTCTTTTTCTTCCCACCTGAATTAACTAGCATAAAACCGGAAGAGAAAAAAAACCGTTTTGAAAATAAAAATCGAGAGGAAAAAAAATTGGTGGAAGCCTCCTACGATCGAGCCGAGTTCAAACGCTCGTTCGATCGAGCGGAAGCTGCGGAACGAGGCCTTCTATACGTGTCAGTTATCTATAAGGATCGGTGGTGTGGTAGTTTTGCTATCCACCACACATGTGCCAAATATAACAGTCCATATATATATATATATATATATATATATATATATATATATATATATATATATATAATGGCTGTGTACTCCTGGGAGTACGTACTCGCTCCTCATATACCATATAGATGAATCTTTTATACATTTTTATTATTTTTAATATACTTCATTATTAATTATTAGATACCCCAAAATAGTTTTCATGGAAAAATTCATGCGAGTCTACATATTTAAAATGTTTACGTATATACTGATGTGTTTGTACGTGAAAAAGATATATTACAAAAAGTACGTCGCAGATGATATTTTTTCAACAAAACTCGTATTGGGGTATCTTAGAATATTTAATGAAGTATATTGTATACGTACTAAGAGCATCTCCCATAGAAGATGCAAATTTGGAGACATAAAACAGGAGATGTAAAAATTTACATCTCCAGTAAATGCTTTTTACGTATTAAGAAAAAGGCAACTCCAACAGATAATGTAAATTGGTGAAGTAAAAGTGCAACTCCAATAGATGATGCAAATGAATACGTAAAAAAATAGAATTGGGGCGGCTAAGCGGCGGCGGCCATAACACGGCATTTGAATCGGGGAGGTGGCCGTCGGGCAAAAATTGTGGGACGGGGCGACGGTGGGTGTGGGGGCTGGGCGGTTGAGGATGAGCGGCGGCGATTGCGGAAGCAGCGGTGGGGACGGACCGGACGACGGCGGTGGAGCGGCGGGAAATATGGTCTATTCGCGGCGTGCGGGCGGAGCCACGTTGCGGTGGTGGCTGGGTGGGTGCTTGGCGGTCGGGTGGTGGCCGTGGCAAAGGCGATAATGGCGGCGGGGATAAATGGGGTGGCGGTGGTGGAGCGGCGAAAAATACGGCCGATTCGCCGGCGTGTGGGCGGAGCGATGTGGTGGTGGCAGGGATAGGCCGCGAGGTCACGATGGGGTCCGGCATGGACAGACGGGCGGTGGCGGCGTTTCCATGCACAAATCGCCGGCGACGAAGGCAGGCAGTCGTCGGCGTAGAGGACTCAAATCGGCGGGTCGGCGGCGGCTATGGCGGTGCGGCCGCTGGCGGGGTAGTGGATGGGTCGACGGGCGGCGCGTTTCAGTGCAAAAATCTCTGGGGGTGGGCGTCGGCGGTCGCATGGAAGCCAAATGAAGGCGGTTGGACAGTTGACGCGGAACCGTTAGTTTTACATCTCCTGTAGGTGGAGATGTAACTTTACATTGCAGGTGTTGTATTTTACATCTTCGGGAGACAAAGACTTTTTTTTTACATCTACATCATTTGTTGGAAAAGGGTTTTTTGTCTCGAAGATGCAAAAGTTAATTATGTTTGCATCTACATCATCTATTAAAGATGTTCTAAGGATATCTCCAATGTGAACACGTCAGACGCACTCCGGGATTCGTCCACTCGATGGTTTGGACATCATTTTTTCTGCGCTTTTCATCCAACTTATGCGCTACTCCCCACGCAGCATTTTTCCGCGTAAACGGTAGCCTTTTTTTGCGGGGGTAAAAATCGTGTATTAATCAAGAGCAAATCAGTTCATCCCTATACATACTAGGGATTTTGTCCGGCCCGGACTGGATCCAAACAATAGTGCGATCCTCAGTCCTACCAAAGTTTGCTAAAAAATGACTAACATTATTCTACTCTCGACTAATATGTGTAATGATACACTTCCTTTCACCCATGAGTCTCTTTATTTCTTGGACCACCATGGCGTACTGAGACCGATCCTGATCCTTCGAGTTCACCATCTGCACAGCCAACAAGCTGTCACACTCAACTATTATCGATAGGTTAGTCCATTGATGAGCCTAGGCCTTCCATGCATCCGGCCAGCTCGGCGTGCAAAACGTCCGGGCAAGACCATAGGGACCGGCAGGCAGAAAAAAATGATAGAACCATCATGGCCACGCAATACCATGGAGAAGGAACCATCCACATTTAGCTTAGCCCAATTCTCAGGTGTTACTTGCCATTTCCTGTGTGAGGACTTCACATGTGATGATATGGGCGCTGCAATACCTTCATCTATGACAGCCATCTTGCCTTTCGCCAAGTCTGCTGCCGAATACTGGTTCATGCCTAGCAGAGAATTTCGTAGCTTTGCAAGAACAGGGATCCTATTGGAGCTGCATTAAATCTTGAGGTCTTAAACTATGGTTTCTGTAGTTTCTACGGTGGTAAGTGGTAAAGGCATCTTCAACGCTTCCTAAAATGGACACATCATTTGTCCTATGTATTTATCTGAATCAGTTCACAAATATGGATACGGAAGCTGTCCATCTAATTACATCCCCTAAAAGCCGCCCAGGTCGTACTATCGTTCATTTTAAATGCATAGCAATATGAGCAATAGTGCGATATTCATAGCACCCAGTCACAAGCAAAAAGATGTGGGTGCTTATAGTTTTTACATGCACCCGGTCATAAAAGAACCAGCCTGGTAGTCCATGCAAATAATTGACATTTTTGCCCTCCAAGACCTGTTGTCCGAGCCTCTTCGCTCACTCAGCCACCGCTTCCTCCTCCTCACCATCCGCGTCCTCACTATCCGTCTCTTTCTGGGATGTCTCCATCGCGGCTGCCAAAAGCTTCAACATTCTAACATGGACGAAGCACACGATCATCGCCGCATCGAGATCCAACTCATCCACTCCTCATGATGATCATCTTGGTATACTCTGAAGCGGTTGCGAGCTCAACCTTCTTCTCTTCGAATTTGGTCTTCTCTTCTTCGAGGTCGCCGCCATCAAGATGTTGAACCACTTCACATTCTTTTCTCCCTACACATCATAGTGCTTGACGTATGTCTCCTTCGCCAATATGTTCTCAAACGTCTTTACCATCTTGACTGCCGCCCCTTCTCGCTTCAACTTGGGGTGGAAATGATTGGTGGAGCGGAGAGGGTGGGGAAGCGCGGATTTTGATGCGGAAACAATACGGACCGCTCAGAATGCACGGGCGAGGGTCCGGACTCCCACAATGCCACCTTGTTTTGCTATCTATTTGCCGGAATACGGACACCCAGATGCGTCCGGAGACAAAATACTAGACCACGTTAACAACAAAATGCGTCCGGACAGTTTGGACCAAAGAATTGCATGCGTTTCGAGGGTCTGTGTCGAAGATGCATGACTCATCAAATATAAATTCGCTGCATTCCATCCATAGTCAAATTCAAGATTACATCATCGATGCCAGCATAGAAGCAAACATAAAAATCCCAAAGAATCCTCTAGCTACAACTTGTCGAACGTCCTTGCCGTTGCCGCCCGCACTGCTCGCCTTGTCCACGTCTGGATCAATCTCGCCGTCAGTCTCCTGCCGCTCCTTGTGGTCGTGATTGTCTTTCTCCGTGCAGAGAGACGGCGGAGCGAGAGCGAAACCCTGGAACTCGACGACTGCCGCCGCATCGGCGTCCACGTCGGTGTCCGCATCATCGTCGGCGGCGTAGCCGTCTTCCATACGTACCACGTAAAAGCAAAACTCCATGTCCAGCTCCAACGGCGTCTGCAGCTTGACGCAGGGGTTCTCCGCCGATAGCATCCCGAGCATGAGGTTCCGCGTGCCGATCTCGACGCAGGCAGCCACGACGCCCTGGCCGCCGGCTGCTCTCTCGGGGCGGACGAGGACGACGTCGGTGACGTAGAGACGCTCGTCGGTGCTCCTAGGTGCCAGCGTTTCCTCCTCGCCGGACTTGAGCCGCGAAAACAAGGGATGTCGTTGCAACCGCTGCCCCTTCGTGCCCATGTCCATCCTTGATCGATCCATCGGCCGAGTTGCACGTACTAGCTTTCCTGATCGTGGACGAGACCTCAGCTTGCCTCTGCATATATATACACGGGACTTCGATTCCGGTTGGCGGTCAGCATGCCCCGGTCCCACCAAACCAATTGAAACTGGGATTCCGACTCGGAGCAGGAGGAGCAGCAGCCGCCTGCGTTACGTTCCAGCGTACACATTTGCTTTTACTTCTTTTTTTATTTTAATAGGAAGTATACCTTCTTCATACACTGTACAATTAAATTATAAATACAATTAAGAAATATATCTATATCTATACCTATACGTACTAAGAGCATCTCTAATAGAAGATGCAAATTTGGAGACATTTACATTTCTAGAAAGTGCTTTTTACATCTTCGAAAAAGAGGCAACTCCAACAAATGATGTAAATTGGTGAAGTAAAAGTGCAACTCCAATAGATGATGCAAATGATGATGTAAAAATTAGAATTGAGACGGCTGAGCGGCGGCGGCCATAACATGTCGTTCGAATCGGGGCGGCGGCCGTGGGGCAAAAGTTGTGCGACGGGGCGGCCGTGGGTGTGGGGGCTAGGCGGTTGCCGATGAGCGGCGGCGATTGCGGAAACAGCGGTGGGGACGAACCGTGCGGCGACGGTGGAGCAGCTGGAAATACGGGCTATTCGCAGCGTACGGGCGAAGCGACGTTGCGGTGGTGGCTGGGCAGGTGATTGGCGGTCGGGTGGTGGCCGTGGCGACGACAAAAACAACCGCAGGGATGAACGGGGCGGCGGCGGCGGCGTAGCGACGAAAAATACGGTCGATTCGCCGGCGTGCAGGCGGAACGGCTGTCGGTGGTGACAGGGATATGCCGCAAGGTCGCGACGGGGTCAGGCATGGACAGACGGGCGGTGGCGGCCTTTCCAGGCACAAATCACCGGGGACGGAGGCGGGTGGTCGTCAGCGTAGCGGACTCAAATCGGCGGGCCGGCGGCGGCTATGGCGGCACGGCCGTCAGCGGGGTGGTGGATGGGTCGACGGGCAGCGTCGGCGCGTTTCAGGGCAAAAATTGCTAGCGGGTGGGGTGGGGGGAGGGGGTTTCGCACGGAAGCCAAGTGAAGGTTGTTGAACAGTTGATACTCAACCGCCAGTTTTACATCTGCTGTAGGTGGAGATGTAACTTTACATCGTGATGTGTTGTATTTTACAGAGATGTAATTTTTTAATCTACATAATTTCTGCGAGAAGGATTTTTGGGTCTCGGAGATGGAAAGGTTAGTTATGTTTACATCTACCTCATATATTAAAGATGCTCTAATAAGGGCATCTCCAATGTGGACCCATCTGAACGAGTTTGGACATCCGACGC
Source organism: Secale cereale (assembly GCA_902687465.1). Lineage (NCBI taxonomy): Eukaryota > Viridiplantae > Streptophyta > Magnoliopsida > Poales > Poaceae > Secale > Secale cereale. The sequence continues at coordinate 790,014,055 of LR738715.1, read as the reverse complement.
GCTCCGGGATCCGTCCACTTGGCGGTTTGGACGTCCTTTTTTCTGCGTTTTTCATCCAACTTACGCGTTGCTCCCCGCGCTGCATTTTTGTCTCTACTTTCCATAAACGGTAGCTTTTATACAAACATAAACGCTATTTGGAGCTGCATTAAGTCTTCAGATCTTAAACTATGGTTTCTGTAGTTTGTACGGTGGTAAATAAGGCATCTCCAACGCGTTATTAAAATGGAGTGAATTGTAAAAAACCATCATATTTGAAGTTCTCATCCGGAATTGCCACCACATTTCTAGCGCGTCCCATAAATCTACCTCTTTTCTTGTAGATTTTCTTAATAAACACTGGTGACCGATTTGAAGTGATTAATCTGATTTCTGACAGCCAGGGCCCGCTGTAAGCGCTGACGTGGCACAAAATTGTCAACATCATTTGTTGACCTGTTAAGTTGGACGGAGGGTCCACCCGTCAGCACCCATATCTCTCCCAAACTACTTTCTTCTCTTTGGAGGCTTTCCATCAAACAACTTGAGTTCATCCAATGCTGCCGCCGCCCTCAATGTCATGCCGCTGCACGCTGGCCAGCTACCGTCGCACCGAGGAGCGTGTTGTCCCCGAGTCGCATGGCCGCTGCATCCAAGTAGGTCGCCTCGCACGGCCTCACGCCTCGTTCCAAAGCTACACGGCGGCCGCCTCCATGCAGGTTGTCCCGAGCAGCTGTGTGTGAGGCCGCCGCCCGACGACAGATAGGGTCGTCGTCGATGGCAGCAGGAGGTGAGGCAGCCAGTGATGCAATCATCCCAGGTTGGAGAAGGCTGACACATTGGCTTCACGACGCAATTGCTGGAGCTCGCCATGGCAGGGTCGTGTGTCACCAGCGACACACAGTTCTGCCAAGCTGTGGCCATGGCAGCCCGTGCAAGCAGAGGCGGCCATGGTTACGAGAGCAGGCGCAGGAGTCGGGTAGAAGAAGGAGGGTGAGAGGAACGGGGGAATAGTGGAGGACCATGGCGGAGCTCTACTCACCGGGAGGTGGTGTTGATTCAGTCGATGGCTGATGCGGGAGAACATGGGTTGCTAGGGAGAGAGAAGGAGAGAAGGAGAGGGAGGAGAGGTTGCCAGAGACGGGCTCACCGGCTACGCCCCAATAGGAGGAGTGACCAGGGGTCCTGGCGACGCGGGAGAGTTGATGCGGGCTCGCCAGCGAAAACCCACACGCGTGAGAGGAAAGGATGGCCAGGTTTTAGGGCCCTCTATCCAGGTTTGACTATCATTCAATTTAAATGCAGAGCAATACGAATGATAGTGCGATATTCATAGCACCCAATCACAATCAAAAAGAGGCGGGTGCTTATAGTTTTTACATTCGCCCGGTCACAAAAGAACCAACCTGGTATTCCATGAAAAAAAGGACATTTTTGGTCTCAAACCTCTCCGTCATCTTGACCGGCGGCCCTTCTCACATCAACTTGGCGCGGAAATGATTGGAGAGGAGAGGATGGGAAGCGCGGGTTTTGCCGCGGAAACAATACGGACCGCTCACAATGCGCGGCGGAGCTCCGGACTACGGCAATACCACCTTGGTTTGCTACCGATTTGCTGGAAAATAGATAGGCAGATGTGTTCGCAGACAAATACTAGACCGCGATTAATAATAGATTGCATCCGGACAGTTTGGTCTAAAAAATAGCATGCATTTTGAGGATCCGCATCCAAGATGTATGACTAGTCAAATAAAAAGAAGTATGCAGTTCATCCATAGACGAATTCAAGATTACATCATCGATGTCAGCATGGAAACGAACATAAAAATCCCAAACAATCCTCTAGCTACAACCTGTCGAACGTCCTTGCTGTTGCCGCCGGCGCTGCTCGCCCTGGCCAGGTCTGGGTCAATCTCGCAGTCGCCGTCAGTCTCCTGCCCCGCCTTGTGGTCGTTATTGTCTTTCTCCTCCATGTGGAGAGACGGCGGAGTGAGAGCGAAACCCTGGAACTCGACGACTGCCGCCGCATCGGCGTCCACGTCATCGTCGGCGGCGTAGCCGTCTTCCATACGTACCACGTAAAAGCAAAACTCCATGTCCAGCTCCAACGGCGTCTGCAGCTTCACGCAGGGGCTCTCTGCCGACAGCGTCCCGAGCATGAGGTTCCGCGTGCCGATCTCGACGCAGGCGGCCACGACGCCCTGGCCTCCGGCTGCTCTCTCCGGGCGGACGAGGACGACGTCGGTGACGTAGATACGCTCGTCGGTGCTCCTAGGTGCCAGCGTCTCCTCCTCGCCGGACTTGAGCCGTGAAAACAAGGGATGTCGTTGCAACCGCTGCCCCTCCGTGTCCATGTCCATCCTTGATCGATCCATCGGCCGAGTTGCAGGTACTAGCTTTCCTGATCGTGGACGAGACCTCAGCTTGCTTTGTGCATTGTTCATCGACGCCTCTGCGTATATACACGGGACTTCGATTCCGGTTGGCGGTCAGCATGCCCCGGTCCCACCAAACAAATTGAAATTGGGATTCCGACTCGGAGCAGGAGCAGCCGCCTACGTTACGTCCCAGCGTACACATTTACTTTTACTTTTTTTTAATAGGAAGTATACGTTCTTCATACACTGTACAATTAAATTATAAATACAATTAAGAACTGAGTCTGTCTATGTCACATCTAGATGTGAAATATTTTCTCACATCTAACTCCCTCATATACATATACGTACTAAGAGCATCTCTAATAGAAGATGCAAATTTGGAGACGTTTACATCTTCAAAAAGTGCTTTTTACATATTCAAAAAAGAGGCAACTCCAACAGATGATGTAAATTGGTGAAGTAAAAGTGCAACTCCAATAGATGATGCAAATGAAGATGTAAAAATTAGAATTGGGACGGCTGAGCGGCGGCAGTCAAAACACGCCGTTCGAATCGGGGCAGCGGCCGTGGGGCAAAAGTTGTGCGACGGGGAGGCCGTGGGTGTGGGGCTAGGCGTTGCCGATGAGCGGCGGCGATGGCGGAAACGGTGGTGGGGATGAACCGGGCAGCGACGGTGGAGCATCGGGAAATACAGTCTATTCGCGGCGTACGGGCGGAGCGACGTTGCGGTAGTGACTGGGCGGGTGCTTGGAGGTCAGATGGTGGCTGTGGCGATGACGAAAACAACGGCGGGGATGAACGGGGCGGCCGCGATGTAGCGGCAAAAAATACGGCCGATTCGCCGGCGTGCAGGCACAGCGGCGATGCGGTGGTGACAGGGATAGGCCGCAAGGTCGCGACTGGGTCAGGCATGGACGGATGGGCAGTGGCGGCGTTTCCAGGCACAAATCGCCGGGGATGGAGGCGGGTAGTCGTCGGCATAGCGGACTCAAATCGGCGGATCGGCGGCGGCTATGGCGGCACGGCCGTCAGCGGGGTAGTGGATGACTCGACGGGCAGCGGCGGCGTGTTTCAGGGCAAAAATTGCTGGCGGATGGGCGGCGGGGAGCACATGGAAGCCAAATGAAGGCGGTTGGACAGTTGGTACGCAACTGCCAGTTTTACATCTCCTGTAGGTGGAGATGTAACTTTACATCGCGAGGTGTTGGATTTTACAGAGATGTAATTCTTTTTACATCTACATCATTTCTTGGAGAAGGATTTTTGGGTCTCGGAGATGCAAAAGTTAGTTATGTTTGCATCTACCTCATCTATTAAAGATGCTCTAAGAGCATCTCCAATGTAGACCTGTCTGGATGAGTTTGGACATCCGACGCGCTCCGGGATCCGTCCGCTTGGCGGTTTGGACGGCCTTTTTTGTGAGCTTTTCATCCTACTTCGTTGCTCCCAGCGCTGCATTTTTGCCTCTACTTCCCGTAAATGGCAGCCTTTTTACGAACAGAAACGCTATTAGAGCTACATTAAGTTTTGAGATCTTAAACTACGGTTTCTGTAGTTTGTATGATGGTAAAGACATCTCCAATGCGTTACTAAAATAAACACATTATTTGTCCTATAGATTTATCCGAATCAGTCCACAAATATGGACGGAAGCTGACCATCCAGTCACATCCCCTAAAAGCTGTTGAAATTTGGGATGGGCTTTAGGCCCATATAGCAATTTCTGAATAATCTCTAAGGACCCATGTGGGTTTACTGGTACTAGGTGTAGTGAGAAATTTAGTCCCATCCCAGAAGTGGAAGAAGAGTTGGACCTCCTTATACGGGATTCTCATCCACATGCTATTGGAGCTTGAGAAGAGAAGAGGCCCTCGCGCACTCCTCCGCCGCCCGCCGCGAGTTGCGGGATTGAGCTTGTTTACTGTTTTACCCATGCTAGTGTTATACGTAGATTTGTCTGCCATTAGCGTAGTATGTGCTTGCATTATTGAATATCAGTATGTGATTATTTGTATCAATGCCATGCTAGTGGTTTATTCCTGGATTAAATTAATCGAAAAATTGCCTATTTACTCAGCAAAAGCTGCCCAGGTTTGACTATCCTTCATTTTAAATGAATAGCAATATATATGAGTGATAGTGCGATATTCATAGCACCCAATCACAAGCAAAAAGAGACGGATGCTTATAGTTTTTACATTCGCCCGATCACAAAAGAAGCAGCCTGGTAGTCCATGCAATTTTTTTTTGACATTTTTGGCCTCAAACCTCTCCGTCATCTTGACCGGCGGCCTCTCTCACTTCAACTTGGCGCGGAAATGATTAGAGAGGAGAGGGTGGGAAGCGCGGGTTTTGCCGCGAAAACAATACAGACCGCTCACAATGCGCGGGCGGAGCTCCGGACTGCGTTAATGCCATTTTGGTTTGCTACCGATTTGCTGGAAAAATGGATAGGCAGATGGGTTTGCAAACAAATACTAGACCGCGTTAATGATAGATTGCATCTGAACAGTTTGGTCTAAAAAATCGCATGCATTTTGAGGGTCTGCATAGAAGATGTATGACTAGTCAAGTAAAAAGGAGTATGCAGTTCATCCATAGACGAATTCAAGATTACATCATCGATGTCAGCATAGAAACGAACATAAAAATCCCAAACAATCCTCTAGCTACAACCTGTCGAACGTCCTTGCCGTTGCCGCCGGTGCTGCTCGCCCTGGCCAGGTCTGGGTCAATCTCGCCGTCAGTCTCCTGCGACGCCTTGTGGTCGTTATTGTCTTTCTCGTCCGTGTGGAAAGACGGCGGAGTGAGAGCGAAACCCTGGAACTCGACGACTGCCGCCGCATCGGCGTCCACGTCGGTGTCCGCGTCATCGTCGGCGGCGTAGCCGTCTTCCATACGTACCACGTAAAAGCAAAACTCCATGTCCAGCTCCAACGGCGTCTGTAGCTTCACGCGGGGGTTCTCCGCCGACAGCGTCCCGAGCATGAGGTTCCGCGTGCCGATCTCTACGCAGGCGGCCACGACGCCCTGGCCGCCGGCTGTTCTCTCCGGGCGGACGAGGACGACGTCGGTGACGTAGAGATGCTCGTCGGTGCTCCTAGGTGCCAGCGTCTCCTCCTCGCCGGACTTGAGCCGCGAAAACAAGGGATGTCGTTGCAACCGCTGCCCCTCGGTGCCCATGTCCATCCTTGATCGATCTGTCGGCAGAGCTGCACGTACTAGCAGCTTTCCTGATCGTGGACGAGACCTCAGCTTGCCTTGTGCCTTTGTGCATCGACGCCTCTGCTTATATACATGAGACTTCGATTCCGGTTGGCCGTCAGCATACTCCGGCCCCACCAAACCAATTTTCAATTTGGGATTCGGACTCGGAGCAGCAGCAGCCGCGTACGTACGTCCCAGCGTACACATCTATTTCACTCTTTTTTGTACGTTCTTACACCCTACAGTAATAAAAAATTGTAAATAGAATTATATATATACTGACCTATACAACATACACTACTATGGAGTGGATTAGGCTAGTTGTGTGCCTGCATGTTGACCAGGCTAATCATCATTGTTTTTCGGCTCAGGCGGGCTAGCAGAGGAATCACCAGGCCAGCAACCAAAGAAGGTAGCGTTCAGAGACCCCTCCAGGCCAGGCACCTTTGTGCGATGACAGCAACCAAACACACTCTTGACGCGTTTGATTCGGCCTCGGTAACGCATTCGCTTTGCCGTATCAGGAAGCGCAGCTTCCGACTAATTTTACATAATACGTCCATTGTTTGGTTGGTGCAGCCCAGTCCCGTTTCCCTAATCCCTTTTGATCGGGCGGTTTAGATTTTCTGAAGCGATGTATCAGGAGGCGCTGCTACGGAAAACGGTGTGCGCGAAACAAACGCCAGCTACGGTTTTGGAAATCGCTGTAATCAGAAGCCACGCCTTTTTTGCGGAACCAAACGCGTCGTCTATGTATGAGAACCCCTTATTCCATCAAAATATCGTGTATTCCTGTGCCTTGCGATCAGGCGGAATATAAAAGATATAACATGCTCAAAAACATTGGACACAGCGGCTGCGATATTTGCCCGGTTGCAGAGACAATGGCGTCCATTTGAAACTCGATAAAAACATGCTTTGACGAGTTCCATCTACATGGCACTCGAGAAAGACATTTTTTCCTTTCTCTTTTTCCCATTTTTCCTTTTGTATATTATACTAGTTTTATTTTTCTTTAAGCTACGTTATTTCTACATTTATAGCCGCCGCCGTCTCCTCCTCCTCCTTCACAAAAAGCTAGGATTTTTGACTCTCGCCGGCACCACCACAGGTCAGCCTCCTCTCCGGTGGTCCTAGGGCCATGGGGGCGCAGTGGATCTCGGCAAGGATCGGCGGGAGGGCTCCGTTTTTAGTCGTTTCTTTCAGTTTTGCTAGGGTTTGTGTCCTGCACAGGAAGACGAGACGGCGGCGGCTCCTGGAAGATGGAATGAAGTTCTCCCCGCCTAGCCCCCGCCTTGGCGGTGCATCTAGCACCGTTGGTGGGCGTGCGGAGGTGTGTCTCCGGCAGATATATATTTGGTGGATTTGCTCGGATCTCGTCGTTGTTCGTCTATGTTCGTTTATCTTCGGGTTGGATCTTTCCGATCTAAATTATTCTTTATCTGCGGCGGTTGTTGTTCTGGTGCGCTGGTCCTACGGGGCCTTAGCACGACGACTTCCCGACTGTCTACTACAACAAATTGTGCCCGACTCCGACAATGGAGGGGCGATGACGGCGGCGCGCCTTCGGCTCGCTTCAGTGCTGGTAGTCGTCGCTAGGTGGTCTACGGATTTAGATGTAATTTATGTTATTTTTGGTATTCATTGTACTGCCATGATTGAAGATGAATAGATCAGAAATATTCTCGCAAAAAAAAAGTTATTTCTATATTTTTTAATTTTTTTTCTTTCTCCACCTACTCTATTTTATTTTATACAGCCATTTAGTGCATTTATAGGCATTTAGTGAATGTAACTAAAATTTATCTGTAAGTCCATGATTATTTTTCTGAAAATTGGGTTGAAAAATTCTAGTTGTTTTATCGAGTCTATGTTTAGGCCTTATTCAAGAGAAGAAAAGGAATTCTAGACATGAGAGTGCGAAGAATCGACCCCGAAAATGGAGATTATTGGGTTTTTTATTTCAAAAAGTGCAAATGAAGTCTCCAAAATATGAAAATTGGCATTGGCGTCATTATATGATCCCTAAGGGATGTGGTAAAAAATTGAGAAAGGCTTCTAGAAAAAAAGTCAGTACTTAGAAATCATACCATGTACGAGGGGGAATCATGATTTCAAGGGAACGGGTCAAGTTTGGCCTTGGAAAACAACTTTACACTCAACATACACCATTACATGTACCATGTAAAATTTTGGATTTTTTCGGGGTTCATTTGCTATATTTAAGCGATTATGTGCATTTTTAGGTATAGTGTTTATAATGAAAAAATGAATTGCAAGTGCATGGGAACTTGGCAAAATTGGGTTTAAAATCAAATTTGTGTCCTCCAGTCCATGTTTAAGTCTTATCCAAGAAACATTAATGAATTTCAAACATGAGGGTGCCAAGACCGAACCCCCAACATGGAGTTTATTAGATCTTAATTCCAAGAAATGTAAACAAAGTCCCCAAAACATGAAACTTTACATGCTGCCATTATATGATCCTTATAGGACCTCCCCC
>LR738715.1:789973895-790005893 GCA_902687465.1 Secale cereale | reverse complement strand
CCCCCCCCCTCGGAAAAGAAGATCCTTATAGGACGTGATTAAAAATTTAGAAGGCAAAAGTTGTGGCAATGATGCTTATAAACTGGACCACTGCGTCATCCATTGGCCATGCGAATTTTCTACACTCAAGATGAACATTACATGATCCGTGTCAAAATTTAGCATTTTTTGGGGCCAGCTTGCTATATTTAAGCCATTAAATGCATTTCTAGGTATTTAGTGAATACATTTAAAATATGAACTACAAGTGCACACAATTTTTGGAAAATTGGGTTGAAAAAACATATTTGTGTCCTTGATCAAGTTCATTTTTAGGCCATATATCCAAGAAAAAAAATAGATTTCAAACTTGAGGGTAGCAAGGCTAGACCCCCAACATGGAGTTTATTAGCTTTTCAATTCCAGAAAATGTAAACAAAGTTTGGAAAACATTAAAGTTTCCATAGTGTCATTATATGATCCCTAGAAGTCGTGGTAAAAAATTGAGAAGGTTTCACAAAAGTTGTGGCATAGGGTGCATAGAAACCGTACCATCTCCATTAGGGAATGGGTCATGATTGAAAAAGAGGAGTTGCTTCATTTCTTCGGCTAGATTTTTTTAGAAACTCCAGATACACCATCGCATGAACAATGTCAAAATTTGACATTTTTGGGGGTCATTAAGTGCATTTCAAGGCATTTAGTGAATATAATTGAAATTTAAATTGCAACTGCATGAAAATGCTGGAAAAAGTTGCGTACAAAATCATATTTGTGTTGTTGAGTCCATGTTTAGGACTTATCCAAGAAAAGGGAACAAACTTCTAACATGAGGGTGACAAGACTCGACCTTAAACGTGGAGTTTCTTGGTTTTTAATTATGGAAAATGCAAACAAAGTTAGGAAAACATGAAACTTGGTATGTTGTAATTATAAGTTTCCTAGAGGCCGTGGTAAAAATTGGGGAAGATTTCTAATAGGATTCAATGGAAAATGCTTAGAAACCAGACCATCCCCGAGGAAGAATCATGGTTCCGAGAGGGAATGTGTCAGGTTTGAAGGCAAAGTGACAATTACTTCATTGGTTGGCCTTGAATATTTTCTCCATGCAAGGGACACCAATACATGGTGAAAGGATCGATATGTTTGACTAGGGGGGGGGGTGAATAGGCAACTACCAATTTTTAACTCTTTTTAATAAATTCGGGTTAGCAGCAAATAGGCTGTCTGCAACTAGGTGGACAACCTATATGATGAGCTCAAGAACACAAGCAAGAACAAGATACATCAGAGTATAAACTTGCACACAGTAAAGGTAAGAAAAAAATCACAAGTGAAGTCAGTGAGGACGAGGTTGTGTTACCGAAGTTCCTTCCCTTTAGGGGAAGTACGTCTCCCTTAGAGTGGTGCGGAGGCACAATGTTCCCCAACAAGTCAATAGGGCCACCATATTCTCCTCACGCCCTCACATGACGCAAGATGTCATGATTCAGCTAGCATGGTGCACTTGAAGGCGATAACCGGACCTTTACAAACAAGGTTGAGGCTCTCTCCACGACTTAATTGAAGGCTCCCAACACCCACGGAGCTTTAACACAATGTCAAGGGTGCCCAAACACCAAAGAGTAACATGTTGATGATGATCGGAAGAACCTCCTCCTATCCCCCAAAGTAGTGTGGAGTTTGGGTGGTTGGGGACAAAGATCTCAAGATTTTGGTGGTTTGGGAATGGAGCAGGAAAGCTTGGGCAAGGGTTAGAGTTAGGAGGAAGAAGAAGGGGGTATAAATACCCCCATGAAAAATGTGGCCGTTACATAGCCGCCACCTCGGGCACCTGGACAAAAGAGGTCTGGGCACCCGGACTCACCATAGAAAAACACTACAAAAGAGAAGAGCACCGACACCCAGGAGAGAAACCCCGAGCACTGCGACGGCCGAGGCAAGGGGGCCCGTCACTCGGGGGTGGGACCATAGGCACCCGGGATGGCCACGCACAGCAAAGTCCAGGCACCCGGAGGTGGCCGACCCAAAGTGTAAAGTTTAGGGTGACCCCGGGCACCCGGTCTTGGGACCTGGGACATCCGGACCCGGCCGAACCAAAGTGTAAACTTTAGGGTGCCTCCGGGCACCTGGACTTCTAAGAGAGGGAAAATCTCGGTGAGATTTTCTTCCAACGAAACCTAACACGGATAGGGAGCAAAGTGTATGGAAATTTTTTGAGTTCTCCAACTCCGAAATCATAGAAACCCCTCTTAATAGTACGGATGTTCTTAGGACTCAAAGAGAAAACCAAAAAACTTTTCGTGTCACCAGTGAACACCATCTTTCTCCCTTTTTGTATCGATGGGGCTACCGATGTCCATAGACACAATAGAGGAGATGTCCTGGGATAAACTTACCAAATGATATTAGTCCTCAAAAATCTTATGGTGATCAATCACCAAAATCATGATTAAGTGATAATTACACTTTCACATGGTACATGTAAAAATTCGGCATTCTTCAGGGTTCGTTTACTATATATAGGTCATTTAGTGCATTTATTTTCTAGGCATTTAGTGCATATAATTAAGATTTGAAATTTGAATGGACAAAAAAGTTGGCAATATTGGGTTGAAAAAGGTATTCATGTTCTCTAGTATATGTTTAGGCCTTGTCGAAGAAAATGAAAGGAATTTGAAACCTCGGGGTGCCAAGATTTGACCCCAAACATGGTGGTTTGATTTTAAGTTGCATAAAATGTCAACTACGTATGAACAACATGAAACGGCATGGTGCCCTCATATGACATCAATATGTCATAGAAAAGAGTTTGAGAATATTTCACAAAACTTATCACAAACACTTCTTAGTAACTGTACCATCTCCAAGGAAGAAACTAGGTTTTGAGTGAGAACTAGTTAGGTTTGAAGGCAAAGTAATGGTTGCTTTATCGATTGACCTTGAAAATTTTCTACACAGTATACACCATTAGGTGACGCATCTTAAGATTGGGCATTTATTCAGATACAGTTGCTATATTTAAGTCACTAGTAAGCGTGCACGTGCAACGCACGTATCAAACATGAAAAACTCTAACGAAATATAGATATATTTCTTGAAATTATTGAAAATTCATACAAAGTGCATTTCTTGACTCATACAAATAATTTGATTATCATTCTTCATCAACATTCTTGTTGAAAAAAACATTGCACATCTTTGCGTTAATTATATAATCTCTTATCTAAATGCACACTTTCTCAATGCATAGCGCCCAAATGATTACAATCCCCTAGTTGAATTTCAGTATTTAAACAAAATATACAGGTGGGCTTCTGCCGATTGCAGTATGTGTCAAATATACAACCGTTTGAATTTTTGCTAATCATATTGTTATAGTATAATCTAATCAGAAATTAGAATCACCTAGTTGGATAATGGATTATTTAAAAAGTTGATTGCCATTCTACATACACACATACAAGTACCACTCAATAAAGATCCATTTATGTATCAACAATAATAAAGAACTATTACTATGAGAAAAAAATGAAGTGTCTTTCATAGAAGTTATAAGATGAGAAATCAAGTATCAACATTTATATATCTCTAGCCAATTGAAGATAATGTCATGCAAACCAAACCATGCCTTCGCTCTTTACAACAAGAATTCCTACCAAGCAAAGCAGAGAAGTGCAAAATAAGGAATTTTGTTTATAGAGCTATCCTCCAATTCCTAAAACACATGTATTATTCATGCATGACACACTTTACATTTCCAGTGTTGGCACTGCAAAAATAGCATATCATGATTTCCCTATATACTTTATTGGTACATATATACGGAACTCCTAACCCAAACTTACCCAAGAAACTGTAGGTTCTTATCAACAAAATTCCATCAGAATATCAGAACGGGCGAATGAGGATTTTTTTTACTTAGAGAACCTCACATCGACCATCCGACATGTCCCAATTTTGTGAAAAATAGCAGACCATCAACAAGCTCACACAACATTGTTCATCAAGCTCTAAACTCTGAATGCGAGGGGAGCTCCCAGTACATGTTTCCCCCGCTGGTTTTCCAACTGGCCAGTCGGCTGATGGTACCAAACCAACTGCAATACATAATAATACTTGTTGGTTGATGCAACCCAACCAACTACAATACATCCTAAGCCAAGTCGGTTGACACACCATAAATCAGCTGCAACTCCAAATAAGAAAATGTTTAGACAGAAAAAGACAGCAATGAACTTGAGATCTTGCCTGCACCTTGTCAATCTTCTCCGGGACTTGTTGACGCCTTTGAGAATTGTAAGCACTTCACGCGGAGGAAAACAATATTCAGGCAAGTATCCGCCACTACATCAGTGCATCCACCAAGTATAAAAAAAGGTTCCCAACTCACTGTAGTTATATCTTTTTAGCACAGTTTCCTTATAAGTTATATCTCTTTTAAGTTATAAAAGAGATATAACTCAAAAACGCAGACCTGCACAGTTGGGAATATTTGAGTAGATGTAACTCGGAGTTGGGAACCTTTGAGTTATATCTCTTTTAGCACAGTTGGGAACCTTAAGTTATATCTATTTTAAGTTATAAAAAAGGTTCCCAACTCACTGTAAGTTATATCTCTTTTAAGTTATATCTCTTTTAGCACATCCGCCACAGGCTTTAGAGTAGGCTTTTCTAAAAAAAACTCAAAACTGAATTAGACCACAGTTTACAAGATTAAGGTAACTGGGAGAAAGATATGACAAAATTCCTAAAATTCTCATAACATATGTACTGTGAATGACAATAGAAAGAAGGAAAGAAGATCTGAATAACAATAATTGGAAGGATAGAACAACATTTGCTTTACGTAAAATTAGCTAGTTGAGGCTGCAAGAACAACATAGAAGCTAGCATGGATCTAGCAACTACTAAAGTAAATTTTAGGCAAGCACGCCTGAACAGCTACAGACCATTTAATCGCTAGTGTTAAAAGAGATATAACTCATAAACGCATACATGCATGTCTCCTTGTGTGTTCTAGGCTATTTGTGTACTTGCCCTTTGTCCGGATGGTCTTCTTCATGTTGCACGGGCCACCGCACTCAGATCCTCCTAAACCACATCTCCAACCATTATAAAGAACAAAATGATTCAAGCTCGACGAAAATATGAATTGGTTTGTTACAAATTATGTGAAAATGCACATGCACCAAATCATGAAGAAAATGCAAGGCGATTGAAAATGCAAAGACTCAGTATCACACATCAATTCAACTTGAGTACACACGCATAGTTCATATGCTGGACATGAGAATAACTATACACAGAATCCCGCTTCTAATTCTGAACTAAAACGCTAAAATGGAACGTATGAACGGAACGGGAATTCCAGCTGGTACCTTTAGAATTTAGAATGTGGCGGTTGGGTGTAGGAAGAGCTAAAACAATTGATATATCCAACATAAAGTATTGATTGGCATCTTTCATGCTTTCTAATTATTTTTCTTACCCTATCCATGGGTGTAGGAAGAGTAGATTGGGCAATCATAACATACAAGAATCCAATACATGACAACGTTCAGAGAAGCATGTACTAATTTAGCTTGTAGAAATTCAGAGAAACATGTGTTGAAGAAGCTAGCTCACGGGAAAGCATGACGCCAGGTGGTGAGTTCCCAACGTGGCGGCGGCGGTGTTCAAGCAGAGGAGTGGAGGGCGGAGCAGTAGCCCGCAGTCACATCCATGGGTATTACTTGTGGTTGAAGACCATGTTGCCTCATCAAGTTTACACACTCATGGCAAAGAAGCATCTGTACGACATTTACATCTCAAACCTGCACAAGAAAGGTTAATATGCAAATTTCCGCCATATTTCTTTGCTGGGTTCTAAATCTGACATTGACAGACAACATAAGGTTAATAGGCTCACATATCCTTGCTAGGGAAAAAGTGGTACCATACAGGAATAGTAGGAAATAAGTTAGAGCACACTAATAACTTAAGAGTACATATAGCTTGCACATGCATGGACTCACACTTAGCATCAAGGAATAAGATAGCACATAACTGCATGACGAACAGATCAGCCATGCCCATCTACTTCCCTCATTGCCGCAGGAAATGTCAGGTCAAATCCATTCAATGAACACATAACTGAATTGTGCAAATTCAAGTGAAGTGAAAAACACAAACTTCCAAGTTTATCAATTCACTAAGTTGGCAGGCATTATAAATCTCACACCGCCCTAAACAAATTACTAAGCACGTACATTATAGATTCAATGCATTGGACAAAAAAACAAATTACCTTCTTCACTGCGACGCTGCATTTAAGTCTCACGCCAACTCATGGCGGTAGAAGAAAAAAATCCACAGTAATTTAAGAGAAAGAGAGTGAGGGAAAGAACCTTGGAAGAAGCAGACGCCGGCGTCGAGGAGCTGCTGGGACAAAGAGGAGGAATCGCGTAGGTCGAGCCGCCGAGGGAGCAGACCTCCAGGGTGCCGCGGCGGATCAACTCCAGGCATAGCGCGGCACCGACGAAGCCCTGCCCGCCAGTCACCGCGAACCGGACGCCCTCGATCCCCTCGTTCTCGCTCAGATGCATCTCGCCTGCAGCTTCGGGTGTGGGTCTACCGGGCGGTGCGGCGGATCATAGCGACCGCAGCGGGGCTCGGGCGGCGACGCGGCGTGGCCGTGGAGGTGAAGAGGGAAATAGGGGAGAGATGGCGTCCGTCGCGTGATGCGGCGGCAGAGGCTGGAGGCATCCGTGGGGAGAGGGGAGCACAGCGGTGGGGAAGGAAGGCGGGGGCGCAGTTTGGGCAGTGGATAATTTGATGGATTCAGATGCGTGATGTGCGGAGGGGCAGGACGTGCGTGCGGTAGTCTGTCTGGCAGAACATTTAATCTGGAGCGTTAGTGTGTGTGGCAGACCTTGGATGTAATATGGATTGTTGGATGTAATTTAGTTTGATTGATCTAACGTCTCTAATACTCCTGTGTACACTTCGTTGTATGGCTTTAGAGGGAGTTATGTTTGCTCCTTTAATAGTAGTATAGATTAATTGA
Organism: Secale cereale; assembly: GCA_902687465.1. Lineage (NCBI taxonomy): Eukaryota > Viridiplantae > Streptophyta > Magnoliopsida > Poales > Poaceae > Secale > Secale cereale. Next base: position 789,998,866 of record LR738715.1, on the reverse strand, counting down.
TTTTATAGGCATTTAACAGATATAAATAAAATTTCGAATTAAAAAAGAAAAAATATAGTAAAAGAAAGAAAATACAAGAAAAAAATAAATGAAAAAAAAACCAAAAAAAAGAAATAAAAGAAAGGAGAGAAAATTGTGTTTGTCGGCCTCTTTTAAAAGGGCGCCTGTAACATCCTAAATTTTCAATTTGGAATGTTATACATATATCATACTGCATTGCATACTTCTTTGCATTTTGTTCGTGGCGATCCTCGAAAATTCTAAGCAACTCAAGGACCTACGGAGAGAGTTGGGAATTCTACCGTTTTGTATCTGAGTTTACTCGAATACCGGTACGAGGATAGCGTTGGTTTTAATTATTTTTTCCTCCTAAAAATATTTCTAAATAAAATATATGAGCGGAGATAATATGACTTCTCCAAAATAACAAAAATATTGGAGTAAAAATATTAAAATCACTTTTTGTATTTATTTGGATTTATTTATGATTTTATTTTCATAGGAAAAATATGCGTTTTTCAAAATTGCATTTGGGTCCGGAAAAAATGTTCACTTTGTCCTAAACATCATTAGAGGACGGTGAAAATTTATTTCGGGATTTTTGAAGTCAGTTTAGTATTTCTTTTGTTAGTTTTAGTACGTCATGACTCGTTTAAAAAAAGGGGAAACCGCCTTTGGGCCTTACCTGCACAAGAAACCGTCATAAGCCGAGGCCCAGCCGGCCGAGCCAGCCAGCCCGCCCCGCCTCCCTTGCCCTAGCGCCGCCGCCGCCCTAAGCCGCGCCGCCGCACCTCGCCGCGCCGCCGCCGCTGCCGCCGCGCGCCTCCGATCGCCGCCGCGCCGCCGCAACGCCGCCCGCCGGAGTTGCCGCCGCCGCCGCCGGACTTCTCACCGGAGTTCGCCGCCTTTTCCCGAGGTAGCCACCGCCGCCGTCGGTTTTGTCTAAAAACCGATCGTTTTTTTTCGAGAAACCCTAGATCCGTTTTTTTAGATTAGATCGGTTTTTTCGGTTTAGTTATTTAGCGGACGTTCGTCCGTACGTTCGTTTTAAGGAACGTTGTTCGCCCGATAGCCGCAGATAGCGAATGTTCGTTCGTTAGCCTGTTCGGCAGTTTTGTTTTTCGGGGTATTTATCCGCGATTATTCCGATCGCGATTTCTGCCCAGATCTTTTTATCGACGCCCTATTTCCGTTTAACCAACTTGAACAAAGTTTCGCTACTATACAATTTGACCCTAGATCAAACTAGTAATCGGATCTTGTTTCTATCGCAGTTTGAGTTTCGTTGCTTCTTTCGATTTGATTCTTTTTGCAAACCGGAGTTCTTAAGTTGAACTTTCTGGTTAGATCTTATCTTTGGAGTTTTGTTTGTGCATCATTGCTTGATTGCTTATGTATGCTATTGTTTGCTTGCGATAGAATACCCGGACTGTGAAGCGTGCTACTACGAGTCTCTAGGTTTTGCGAATAATCAGCAAGGCAAGTAACACTTTGATCAAAACTTTTTATTACCCAGTTTTTTATGCATTAGATCAAATCCTCACACATTGCATGAGTAGGATCTCTTAACTTGTGGGACTGGGAAGTAGTTTGAGGTAGAACCTATTACCTGCATTATTTTCAAACCCTTAGGAGTTACTTCTACGCTATGCTTAGGTTATCATGCTATGCTCGTAGACGTGGTTTGGGTTTGAGTGAAATCCATGACAGATGTGAGTTGTTAATTAATGGTTCAACTTAAGGTGGCTACTTGAATACACATCTGGGTGGATTGGTTGTAGGGCACCTGGAGAATCCAGTGTTGTCCTAGGAAATCCCGGGGTGCCGTGTGATTGTCCTATGGAATGCCACCCAGGCTCAAAGGGATCATAAAACTATTCATGATAGAAACTTCCGTGTGCAGCCACAATGCCATTATGGGCTCTGGCATAGTATGAGTAAGTTGTGTGAGCTCTTTCGTGGTGGACTAGCAGATGTAGGGGAAAGTATGTGTACGGGTCCACCTGGGGTAAAGAGTAAATGCTTCTGAAAAACTGTGTCTCGGTCATTCGTTTCTCAAATACCATGCAGTGCGAGAAATCCAACGGAGGAGATCGAGTCTTGTGGAAAAAGTGCACAAACCTCTGCAGAGTGTACAAACTGATCATGATTAGCCGTGTCCCCGGTTATGGACAATCTTGAGTATCTGGTACTTAAATTATTGGTTGATCTCATCACTCTAAATTTAAATTTGTTGGGTTAGTGATTACTTTTAATTTGAGATTGAGTTGGAGGTACCTTCTCAATGATGTTTCAACTATCATGATATTTAAAATAAAATTTATTCCTTTGTTGTAGGGAAAAATTGGCTTTACGCAAAAACTTTAACCCTAGAGCCTCCACCAGCCAAATATGCATATAGTGTAGCCTTTATTCTGCTACTTGCATCTTCTGTGTTATCTTGCCAGCATATTCCATGTGCTGACCCGTTTCGGGCTGCAACATATTACGTTGCAGACTTTTCAGACGAGGAGTAAGACGTTCTAGGTCGATTGTCATGCACTCAGCTATGTCGTTGGAGTTGATGGACTCACTTGTCTTCCAAGCCTTCCGCTATTATTTTGTTAGATGGCCTTAAGCCATAGACTTTTGTAATAAGTTCTTTTTGGAGACATTCGATGTAATAAATGTGTGATTGCCACTCTGTTATAAATCCTTCAAATACTGTGTGTGTCAGCATTACCGATCCAGGGATGACACTGAAGCACAGAGACTTCGGTCCATTCGGATCGTGGTCGCTACAAGATGGTATCAGAGCACACGCTGACTGTAGGACACGACCACTAAGATAAACCCTAGGTCACTCTTCTCTACTCATTTCTGACTTCTCTCCATTTTCTACTTCTTTAGTATGGTGGACCCAAGGAACAAGTTCACTCAACCAGATGAAGACACAACTTTTGGACGACACTTGAAGGAAGTCACTAGGTACCTGAACATAGGAATACCAAGTTTTACCGGGACCTACACCGCCACTTTACCAGAATAGGATCGATGGAGCATTCACGTTCAAATCCCCGGGAGAACCTTCGCACCATCCACTGAGCCGATAGAGTTTTCTTTTGATGCACCAACCTGGAGCCTAGGCAAGAGTATGGCCACCCACATCACCATGGGAAGGATCGGAGAAATCTACAAGCAGGAGCTGAAGGACACTATCTACCAGATTTGTGGACGCCGAGATGAGCGTTGGGACATGATCAGCACCCGGAAGGACAGGTCCATTACAGCATTCATCCAAGAGTTAAACCAGCACATTCGACGACAGGAGCACCAGATATGCGCAGGGATGATTGATTTGAAGAAGGCACTAAACATGAATATGGAGCTAGAAGTAAAACTCAAGTCTACTCGTGATGGATACGAGGAGGAGATATTGATACTAGTGGAGAAGAATGATGATTTGATAACGAAACTGGGAGTATTCATGTGAGATCCAGCACCAGGAGGAGAAGAAGAGGAAGAGGAACCCAAGGAGATTCGTTCTGAAGATTACATCATCATCGACGATACGAATTCAGACCCTGATGATAGTGATGACGAAGACTATGAAGATGAAGTTGGAGCAGACATCATGGAATCTTCCGCCGATCAAAATTTCTAGATGACCACCCTATGACTAGTAGTTTTCCCCACAAGTAGTTTTAGAGCACTTTTGTAACGTTAGTTAGATCTTGTAAGACCTTCCTTGAAATTGATTTTTGTGATATGATTGTGTTTGTCTCATGTGCATATGGGTAGTGATTTTCCCTTAGACCTCAATTATATTCTAATATCTTCCCTCTACACCCATCAGATGCCTCCAAGACGTGAGCCCAGATTTGAGTTTTCCCCTGAGCTCACTCAGTTGATCCAGCATCAGAACACTTTGATGCAACTTCTTGTCCAGAACACTCAGAACAACCAGAACAACAACAACCCTCCACCACCACCACCCGTGGACAACCTGACACGTTTCTTAAGGTTGCAACCACTGGTGTTTGCTAGCAGCATTGAACCAATAGTTGTTGATGACTGGCTGCGCAAGATTGGAAGGGATTTGACCACCGTAAATTGCTCGAATGCTGCGAAAGTGCGATTTGCCGCACACCAGTTGTCTGGACCAGCCCCAGCATGGTGGGAGAATTACACAACCACCTTTCCTATAGCCAATCACTACAGGAAACTGAAGATTTGACGTCTGTACTGCTCTTTGCCGTCAGCATTTCATCAGGGCAGACGGCAACGACCAACTTTGCCGACAGCTGCAGACGGCAAAGAACGGCTGACGACAAAGATATTTTGCCGTCTGCGATTTTTTTTACAAACGGCAAGGAGGACACTTTGCCGTCTGTAAAACCAAACACAGACGGCAAATATACTTTGCCATCTATGATTTTTTTATAGACGGCAAAGAGCTTACTTTGCCGCCTGTAAAAGAAAACACGGACGACAAAATCTTTGCCGTCTGTGTTTCTGTTTTACAGACGGCGAAATAAGCTCTTTGCCGTCTGTGAGGAAAATAGCAGACGGCAAAGAGAAAACACAGCCCACGGCTAACTGTATTGACTTTTTAATTTTTTGAAAATGTAAACAAGCTCTAAAGGATATGAAATTTGGCGTGGTACAGCTATACAAGTCCTAGGCAGTGTGGAAAAAGTCAGATTTTTTTTTACTATATTGTAACATGTTTATTTGGTCAGCATTAATAGGCTAAAGAAACACAAATATTTACTGTGTTTCTATTGGCTGGAGCGAACATCCCCTAGATCAATGACGTGGCGAGGCAGCAGCCCCCACCACGCATCACACGCACTAACTAGCCCACCCCACCCCACGTGCACGTACAACCCAACCCACTCCTCCATATCTTTTTCTCCCGAACAGAAGCTAGCGTAGCAGTTGTGCACGTACATCGCCCTCGCTAGAGTCCCCCGCCGCTGCCCCCCGCTGGACTCCCTTGTCCCTGCCTTGCCGGACTCCCGCGCCGCCGCCCCTCGTCGGATCCGCCGTCGACGCCCTTGCCAGGCCACGCCATGCATCTCCCCTCCTCCCTCTTTTTCTTCCATTTTCCTCTGTCTCCATCTCTCCCTTCAGCACTGTCAGAATAGCAGCGGCACCGCCGGAGTAGCAGCGCCCCTAGAGCAGTGGCGGCCAGCGACGAAGACGGCTTCAGGTGCGGGTCTGGAGGCGACACCGACGAGCTGCTGCTGTTGTCAGCTTCCTCCTCTCCGCCACTCGCAAGACTATGCCGCGACCGCCCCCATCGGACCATGTCGTGGCCGCCCCTCGCCGGACGCGGCTGCGCCTGAGCCTCCGTAGCCTCCTCCTCTCTATCTCGAGCACCAGAGCTCATCCGACAGAGGTAGTGGTTGCCGGAGTTGGCAACTCCGGCGACGACCGAAGCAACAGCTGCCCTCGTCTCTGCTTCCCTTCCCGAGCTCATTGGAGAAATAGCCGACCTCTGACCACTTTGGATGAGGTAAATTTTTTTTAAATAAGAAAATATATTTGCTGAATGTGGTTTAGTCCGGATGACGGCAAAGCAAACGTTTTTACTGATGGCAAAGATTGCATTCTTTGCCGTATGGTATTTTCAAGATAAACGGCAAATTTGTAGTTGGCTGACGGAAAAATCTTTGCCATATGCCCGATAAAAAGCTGACGACAAATAATTCTTTGCCGACTAGGCTTTGCCGTCTGACTTTGCCGTCAGCCAGTTGACGGCAAAATCTTTGCCGTCTGTACAAGCCTGACGGCAAACTATCTGTTTCCTGTAGTGAATGTCACTTGGGATCAGTTTCAGCAAGCTTTCCGTACTGCCCATGTCTCAACTGGAGCTATGAGCATGAAGAAGCGGGAGTTTTGCAACTTGCGCCAAGGAAATCGTACTGTGGCTCAGTATGTGGATGAGTTTAGTACCCAATCTCGTTATGCCCCAGATGATGTGGCCACAGATGCCGCTAAGCAGGAGAGGTTTATGGAAGGGCTGAATGATGAGATGAGCGTACAGTTGATGGTGGCAACCTTCAACAACTATCAGGAGTTGGTAGATAAAGCTCTTATGATTGAAGGGAAGGAGCAGCAGATTGAGAGCCATAAGAGGAAGTATGGACAAGGAAGGAATAATTCTGGAGCCCAGCGGAAGCCCCGATTCACTCCGAATTCGGGAGGATATACCCATAACCATGGAAGCCACACCCACACTGGAGAAATTTCCGACAACCACAATGGCTCCAAGAATGGGAATGGAAATGGAGCAAACAATAATCAGAGTCGATCTACCCCGTCCACACCCGCCAAGAAGGATTTCAGCCATATCACCTGTTACAAGTGCGGGAAGAATGGACATTATGCCAATGAGTGCTCTGAAGCTAAGAATGGGAACGGCAATGGAAGCGCCGGAAAGAAGCCCAACCCATTCAACAAAGGACAAGTGAACCACCTAACCATGGAGGAAGTTGAAGAACAACCAGATGCGGTGATCGGTAAGTTTTTGGTTAAGTCATTTACCGCAGTAGTTCTTTTCGATACTGGTGCATCGCATTCATACATTTCAAGGGGATTCATAAATAGACATAAGTTGTCCACTAGAGTCCTTATGGCCCCCATGTTAGTAAGTTCACCCGGAGCGGAATATATGGCAAATCAAGGATGTTTTCAAATGCCATTGACCATTGGACGACATGTTTTCCCCTCAGACCTAATAGTTTTGGAGCCACAAGGATTGGATGTGATATTAGGTATGGATTGGGTATCGAGGTATGGAGGTCACATTGATTGCGCCAGAAAGTCTATTTTGCTTACCACCCAGGAGGGAAAAAGGATTAGGTATGTATGTAGGCATTCGCCTATACGAACACAAGTACATTCTCTCACGAGAGTTGTTCAGGAGGAAGTGCCGGTAGTAAAGGATTACCCGGATGTGTTTCCAGAGGAGTTACTAGGCATGCCACCGGATAGGGATATTGAGAGTTAATTGAGTTGTTGCCCGGCACCGGACCAATATCAAAGAGACCGTATCGGATGCCAACGAATGATCTGGAGGAGATCCAGAAGCAGATTAAGGAGTTATTGGAGAAAGGATTTATTCGCCCGAGTTCATCACCTTGGGGAGCCCCAGTGCTTTTGGTCGAGAAGAAGGATGGATCTTTAAGAATGGTCATTGATTATCGTGCACTGAATGAAGTGACTATTAAAAATAAGTACCCGCTGTTGATGATCAATGATTTGTTCGACCAACTCCAGGGAGCGAAAGTATTCTCCAAGATCGATCTACGATCTGGATACCACCAATTGAAGATCCGAGAGAAGGATATACCTAAGACAACCTTCACCACAAGGTACGGGCTATATGAGTACACGGTTATGTCATTTGGATTGACTAACGCCCCTTCCTATTTTATGAGTATGATTAATGTTTGCAGGAAGTAGAGGATGACGGCTCCGATGATCCAACAATGGAGGAGGTAGGAGTTCATGTCGGCTCCGATGACCGAACTATGGAGGAAGGAGATCATGATGATGGCTTCGGTGACCGAGAGGAGGAGGGAGCTGTTGCAAAGTCCGGCGAGGTATAAATATTAATTTAGCCTATGCTGATGATACGTCTCCAACGTATCTATAATTTTTTATTGTTCCATGCTATTATATATGATGTTTTGGATGTTTAATGGGCTTTATTATACACTTTTATACTATTTTTGCGGCTAACCTATTAACCCAAAGGCCCAGTCCAGATTGCTATTTTTTGTGTGCCTATTTCAGGGTTTTACAGAAAAAGAATATCAACGGAGTCCAAACGGAATGGAACCTTCGGGAGAGATAATTTTGGAGCGATATCTTCATGGGAGACTTGAGAACCACGGAATAGGGCACAGGTGGCGTCCACGAGGGTGGGGGGCGCGCCCCCTCCCCCTGGGCGCGCCCCCTGCCTCGTGGGCCCCATGTTGCTCCCCCGATGCCTCCTTCTTCCGATATATATACCCATGTACCCTAAAAACATCGAAGCAACAAAGAAAACCCTAATTACACCGCTGCAACCTTCTGTTCCCATGAGATCCCATCTTGGGGCCTGTTCCGGAGCTCCGCCAAAGGGGGGATCTTCCATGGAGTGCTTCTACATCAACACCATCGCCCCACCATGAGTTGTGAGTAGTTTACCACAGACCTTCGGGTCCATAGTTAGTACCTAGATGGATTCTTCTCTCTCTTTGGATCTCAATACCAAGTTCTCCTCGGTCTTCGAGGAGATCCATTTGATGTAATCTTTTTGCGGTGTGTTTGTCGAGATCCGATGAATTGTGGGTTTATGATCAAGACTATCTATGAGAAATATTTGGTTCTTTTCTGAATTCTTTTATGTATGATTATCATATCCTTGCAAGTCTCTTCAAATTATCGGTTTGGTTTGGCCTACTAGATCTATAGTTCTTGAAGTGGGAGAAGTGCTTGGCTTTGGTTTCAATCTTGCGGTGTCCTTTCCCAGTGACAGTAGGGGCAGCAAGGCACGTATTGTATTGTTCCAATCGAGGATAAAAAGATGGTGTTTATATCATATTGTTTGAGTTTATTCTCTACATGTCATCTTGCTTAAAGGGTTACTCAGTTCTTTTGAACTTAATACTCTAGATGCATGTTGGATAGAGGTCGATGTGTGGAGTAATAGTAGTAGATGCAGAATCGTTTCGGTCTACTTGTCACAGATGTGACGCCTATATATAATGATCATGCCTAGATATTCTCATAATTATTCGGTTTTCTATCAATTGCTCGACAGTAATTCGTTCACTCACCGTAGAAATCTGCTATCATGAGAGAAATCACTAGTGAAAGCTATGGCCCCCGGGTCTATTCTCAACATATCAATCTACAATCTACTTTACTTTGCTTTTTTTTACTTTCTGTTCTTATATCCAAAAATACCAAAAATATCAAACTATCATATCTGTCAGATCTCACTTTCGTAAGTGACCATAAAGGGATTGACAACCCCTTATCGCATTGGCTGCGAAGTTCTTATTTGTTTGTGCAGGTGCGAGAGACTCGCGCATGGTCTCCTACTGGATTGATACCTTGGTTCTAAAAAACTGAGGGAAATACTTACGCCACTGTGCTGCATCACCCTTTCCTCTTCGTGGGAATACAACGCAAGCTCGAGAAGTAGCAAGAATAATTTCTGGCGCCGTTTCCGGGAAGGCTTACGAAAAAGTCATATACCAAGTACCTATCACAAACCCTTATCCTGACGCAAAAGTCATATACGCCGTGCTTGAAGTATTATTATTTATTATGTCAATATAGACTTTGGTCTTAAATCTTTCGGATCTGAACATTCATGCCACAATAAAGAGAATTACATTGAAAATTATGTTGGTTAGCATTCCACATCAAAAATTCTTCTTTTATCATTTACCTACTCGAGGACGAGCATGAATTAAGCTTGGGGATGCTTGATACGTCTCCAACATATCTATAATTTTTGATTATTCCATGCTATCATATATGTTGCTTTGGATGTTTAATGGGCTTTATTATACACTTTTATAATATTTTTGGGACTAACCTATTAACCCAAAGGCCCAGTCCAGATTGCTGTTTTTATGCCTATTTCAGGGTTTTACAGAAAAGGAATATGAAACGGAGTCCAAACGGAATGAAACCTTCGGGAGAGATATTTTTGGAGCCATATCTTCACAGGAGACTTGAGAACCACAGAATTAGGGCACACGTGGCGTCCACGAGGGTGGGGGCGCGCCCCTCCCCCTGTGCTCAACCCCCTGCCTCGTGGACCCCATGTTGCCCCCCCCCCCGATGCCTATATATACCCATGTACCCTGAATACATCAAAGCAAGAGAGAAAACCCAGATTCCACTGCCGCAACCTTATGTTCCTGTGAGATTCCATCTTGGGGCCTGTTTCGGAGCTCCGCCGGAGGGGGGGGGGGGATCTTCCACGGAGTGCTTCTACATCAACACCATCGCCTCACCATGAGTTGTGAGTAGTTTACCATAGACCTTTGGGTCCTTAGTTAGTACCTAGATGGCTTCTTCTCTCTCTTTGGATCTCAATACCAAGTTCTCCTCGGTCTTCGAGGAGATCTATTCAATGTAATCTTTTTGCGGTGTGTTTGTCGAGATCCGATGAATTGTGGGTTTATGATCAAGATTATCTATGAGAAATATTTGGTTCTTTTCTGAATTCTTTTATGTATGATTATAATATCCTTGCAAGTATCTTCGAATTATCGGTTTGGTTCGGCCTACTAGATATATAGTTCTTGCAATGGGAGAAGTGCTTGGCTTTGGGTTCAATCTTGTGGTGTCCTTTCCTAGTGATAGTAAGGGCAACAAGGCACGTATTGTATTGTTGCCATCGAGGATAAAAAGAAGGGGTTTATATCATATTGTTTGAGTTTATCCCTCTACATCATGTCATCTTGCTTAAAGCGTTACTCTGTTCTTTTGAACTTAATACTCTAGATGCATGCTGGATAGCGGTCGATGTGTGGAGTAATAGTAGTCGATGCAGAATCGTTTCGGTCTACTTGTCACGGACGTGATGCCTATATATAGTGATCATGAATAGATATTCTCATAATTATTCGCTTTTCTATCAATTGCTCGACAGTAATTCGTTCACCCACCGTAGAAATCTGCTATCATGAGAGAAGCCACTAGTGAAACCTATGGCCCCCGGGTCTATTCTCAACATATCAATCTACAATCTACTTTACTTTGCTGTTTTTACTTTCTGTTCTTATATCCAAAAATACCAAAAATATCAAACTCTATCATATCTCACTTTCGTAAGTGACCGTAAAGGGATTGACAACCCCTTATCGCGTTGGCTGTGAAGTTCTTATTTGTTTGTGCAGGTGCGAGGGACTCGCGTGTGGTCTCCTACTGGATTGATACCTTGGTTCTAAAAAACTGAGGGAAATACTTATGCTACTGTGCTTTATCACCCTTTCCTCTTCGAGGGAATACAACGCAACCTCGAGAAGTAGCAGCTGACTTGATGCATTGATTGTTTTGGTATGTACATATATTAACGCTTCTTTCTTCTTTTATAGCCCTCCGGATTGAGCCAAACCGAGGCCCGAAGAAAAGGTTGCACCAGGATGAAAGGTTCACGATCGAAGAAATCATGAAAGATGGCCAACCGACTGCTCCCCAGCGGACCAAGGATGCATTGTAAATCAGTGCAGAGCTATTGTTAGGGACACCGTCCTGATCAGCATCCAGCAATGCAATAAGAGTAAGGACGACCCTGAAGTTTCTTATGTCCAGGATAGAGTGAAAGGTGATCTCTGGACCTCGTTGAAGGCAAATTTCATCCTCCCGCCAGAGGAGGATCTGCATAACCCAAGTTATAGAGCCAAAGATCAAGGCTTTTTCTCTTAAGAAGATGGCAGATCTATTCAGGAACTGGAAAAAAGAGTTGAACACAAAGTTTGTCGACAAAGCAAATACTCCAGAATTCACCGGCCGATATGAGAAGATAAGAGATCACTAGCCCGCATTTGTGGCCAACAAGAAATTGGAGAAGGGTCAGAAAAGGTCTGTGACAAATAAGAAAAATGCTGCAAAAAAGAAGTATCACCATCACACGGTGTCAGGTGGCTACTACAAACCCTGCCCGTTGTGGGTCAAAGCTGAGCAAGACCTACTTGCTAAAGGGGTTGAACCAGCGACATTGAACTGGCCAGATATGTGTACGTCCTGGTTCTTCAGGGTTGGGGGAACTTTGGACCCAGAAACAGGGGAGTGTCATTGGACGGACGAGCAACTTGCAATACCCTTCAAGAAGCTTCAGTAATATAATAGTGCAACACAGGTAGGGATGTTCATTCCCGACAGAGAGAAGGACAAACTGACAGAGGCCCTCGGAAATCCTGAGCACCCTAGACGAACACGAGGCACACCAGGCTCCATTCCGTGGGTGGTTGGGTTTGCCGACAGCGGTGGTTACAGAAGCCGAGGGAGAAAGAGGAAAGAGGAAGTGAGAAAAATGCAGAAGCTCAAAGCAAGAATAACAAACCTAGAGGAACTTGCAGCTACCGGCCAACCATTTTAGCAGCACAAAGATCGTCCTTTCTTCGACGTTGCCCTCGAAGCTACCCCACCATGTCAGCGGAGAAGCAGCATGGCTTCCACGGAGCCCGTTCAACCTGATTTGACGGCTCCTCTCTACCCCGTGGATACTATCACGGAGGCTCAACATTGCAAGCTAATGACGGAATGGCAGAACCTGACTTTGAAGGAGGTTGTCGGCTCTATTGTACCTCCTCAAGCTGACAAAACTTTTCATTGTCGTCCCATTCCACATGGCTATGCTGTTGTGACGATGGATGAAATAATGGAGAGATTCGAGGAGCTGGAGCTTGACCACCCTACAGGTGGAGAGGAGAATCATCTGGTTTATGCTTTGAGGAGTACCTGCCTATGGAGGAAGGACTACATCAAGCTTCCAAACTGGACGCATCGTCCTTCTCCTCCGGCGAGTGATCAGGGCACTCCACCTCCTCCTTTGCCTCCTCTGGCGCGTGAGGGCACTCCGCCTCCTCCGGCACGTCGGAGCACTCTGCCTCCTCCTCCGCATCCTCCGGCGCGTTGGAGCACTTCGCCTCCTCCTCCACCTTCTACGGCGTGTCAGCGGGTGCTGCCACCTCAGCAACGGCAGAAGAGAGACGCCGCCGCTCCGGTAGCTAGCATTATAAGCAGATGCGGGAAGCAATTCAAATACGGTTCATGTCTCAAGGCTCCAGAAAATTTATCATATAAGATGACCGACGAGGAAAAAACAGAAATCAGTGCTGCTGAAGCGAGGGACCATTTTGCACGGAAACCTCCACCTCCGAAGGAAAACATAGATCCGGTGAAAGTGAAGCACACTCTGGATGCCTTGAAGCGACCACCACCGCCTCCGTCGGATTTCAAATATGTCTGTTGTCTTAAAAAGACATATAAAGATGTGCGGCGGTCGAAAAGTACTTCCAGTGATGCAGGATTTGCACCATGAAGAAGTGGGAAAAAATTCCCCAGCTTGGCGAACATGCGAACCAATCGTGCCCCCCGCTCAAGGTGTCTAGCGATATCGTCGCTAATCATCCGAGGCTAGTGCCCGGCACCAATCCTAGTGATTACCTGGGCGATGATGTAAATTTTGGAATGTTAGAGGTGCAAGAGATCTCCATATACGAGTATGGGAAGCCTCTCGTCGAACCTGATCATCCTCCTCTAACAGCGATGATGAAAAAATTGCATGAATGGTACATGGATACTTGCAGCAAGTCTGGAAAGGATACTTTGATGCTGGGAATTAAAGAGGAGCATGACCTCGTTCGAACTAATGTGATGTGTGTTGAATTTGTGGAGTTAGTCCAGTTATTCAATCAAGACACCCTCGACAAACAACTCATGACTTGCTATTGTCTGTAAGTATTACTTCTGTAATTAAGTCTCTATAGCTCTGCTCTTTCATTGCACGTATATATAATTATCCTCACTATATTATGTAGATTGAAGATCATCGAATGCAGAAAAGCACAAATCTATGACATTGAGATCATTAAGCCAAACACCATAAATGAATGGCCGGTTCAAAACAAGGTCACAGATACTGAGGACAACTTTCTACAATCGTTACTTCAAAATCAAAACAGAGGGAAAAAACTCTTTCCTTACAACTTCATGTGAGTGTTAATGTCTTGTGCATATTCGGTTTCGCTTACTGGAGGTTATAGTAATGTAATTGATGAGTTATGCATCCGTGTGCAGGTTCCACTTTATTCTGCTAGAGATTAAGCTTGACCGGGGAGTAGTAACCGTCTTAGACTTGAGGCGAAAAGATCCCCAACTCTATGCAGACATGACTGCAATGCTCCAGAAGTAAGTACAATCGATCATTATCGCACCATATCGCAACTTTGTTCATTTCCTGATATCAAGTAATTTCTTTTCTGGCAGGGTTTGGAAAGAGTTCACCGGAATGGTCTCGGGACTGTTGAGGGAGCTGTGATTTACACACCCCGAAAGTAAGTAGTACTAGCGAGTTCTGCGCATCTCCCATTGATTGTAGTTTCATCAATACCATTTATCATGCTTGTTTATCAGTTTGATTGAACTCTATTTCTCGTAAAGTGCTTGTGGCGGGAAGGCGGGAATAATTTTTGTGGATACTACATTTGCGAGTACATCTACACTACTAGGGAAAACCTTATACAGAGAAGCTTACAAGTAGCACGGTTTATAATCAGGCGCTATTGTTACTTAGAAGTAGCGCGTGACCAAAAACGGCGCTACTCACAGATAAGTAGCAGTAGTGCGTTGATGACCCACAAGTGCAGGGGATCTATCATAGTCCTTCGATAAGTAAGAGTTTCGAACCCAACGAGGAGTAGAAGGAAATGATAGGCAGTTTTCAGTAAGGTATATTCTGCAAGCACTGAAATTATAGGTAACAGATAGTTTTTTGCGATAAGATAATTGGTAGCAAGTGAAAAAGGTAAAAGTAAATAGGTGCAGCAAGGTGGCCCAATCCTTTTCGTAGCAAAGGAGAAGCCTGGACAAACTCTTATGCAAGGTAAAGCGCTCCCGAGGACATATGGGAATTATTGTCAAGCTAGTTTTCATCACGATCGTCTGATTCGCGTTCGGTACTTTGATAATTTGGTATGTGGGTGGACCGGTGCTTGGGTGCTGCCCTTACTTGGACAAGCCTTCCACTTATGATTAACCTCTAATGCAAGCATCCTCAACTACAAAATAAGTATTAAGGTAAACCTAACCATAGCCTGAAACATATGGATCCAAATCAGCCCCTTACGAAGCAACGCATAAACTAGGGTTTAAGCTTCTGTCACTCTGGCAACCCATCATCTACTTATTACTTCCCAATGCCTTCCTCTAGGCCAAAATAATTGTGAAGTGTCATGTAGTCGACGTTCACATGACACCACTAGAGGAGAGACAACATACATCTCATCAAAATATCGAACGAAGACCAAACTCACATGACTACTAATAGCAAGACTTCTCCCATGTCCTCAGGAACAAAAGGAACTACTCACAAGACATAATATTTTTCATGATCAGAGGGGTATTAATATGCATAATGGATCTGAACATATGATCTTCCACCAAATAACAAACTAGCATCAACTACAAGGAGTAATCAACACTACTAGCAACCTACAGGTACCAATCTGAGGTTTTGATACAAAGATTGTATACAAGAGATGAACTAGGGTTTGAGAGGAGATGGTGCTGGTGAAGATGTTGATGAAGATAGCTCTCCCCAAGATGGGAGAGTTGTTGGTGATGATGGCGGTGACGATTTCCCCCTCCCGGAGGGAAGTATCCCCGGTAGAACAGCTATGCCGGAGCCCTAGATTGGTTTCCGCCTCGGTTCCGCCTCGAGACGGCGGCATCTGGTCCCGAAAGCCTCCTCTTGATTCTTTTCCAGGTCAAAACGCTTCATATAGGAGAAGATGGTCACCTGGGGCCCATCGGCTGGCCCTCGAGGCAGGGGGGCGCGCCCTGGGAAGGAGGGCGCGCCCCCACCCTCGAGGCCAGCCAGTGGCCCCCCTCGTGGGTTTCTTCCGCCAGGTATTTTTTATATTTTCCGATAAATGTTCTGTGGAGTTTTGGGGCTTTTGGAGTTGTGCAGAATAGGTTTCCAGAGTTTGCTCCTTTTCCAGCCCAGAATTCCAGCTGCCGGCATTCCCCCTTCTTCATGTAAACCTTGCAAAATAAGAGGGAAAAGGCATAAGTATTGTGACAAAACATGTATGAACAGCCCATAATGCAATAAGTATCAATTTATAAGCATGATGCAAAATGGACGTATCACACGTCTGCATGAAGGGGCGCTACTACTATAATTGCCACGACCGTGCCACCAGACTATGTATAGCAGTAGCACTCTTGCCTCAAACGCGCTACTGCTATTGAATTAGCAGTAGCACTTTTTCCGAACCCACGCTACTGCTAAGTTTAGTCCCACCTTGCTCCACGAACAGGGTGTTTACCACCTTAAATATGTTACTTCTCAAACTATCACAATCACATAGTCTTCATTGAAATCTATGTGTTGGATTTGTGGCCGCAAAAGGAATCCTTGCTGGTTCATAAACCGGGGAGGATTCCTACTGACAATTTAGATTCTACACAAAAAGATCATTGATGACCAATGTATTTTTGATGTTCATTTTTACATGCTAAGCCTTAGCAGTAGCGCGTTTTAGTAGAAGGCGCTAGTGCTATACGCATAGCAGTAGCACTTTTCGTGTAACGGGCGCTACTGTTGTGGCGTTTATCAATAGCGCTTTGACCTAAAGCGCGCTACTGCTAAAGTCATCCTGATGTAGGGTGGAACCCTAATTGGCAGATCTTTCACGAAAGGAGGTTATCCCACGATGAACACGGAGAACACAAGGAAGATACGGAGGAAAACACGAGGGGAAACACTCAAATCAACACAAATACGGTCACACAGGTGCTAGATCCACGATACACACCAAGATACACGATCCATAGTCAACAACGGTGGTACAAAGATAGCCTTCTCCCGGAGGAGGTCTTGGGGTATCCCTTGGGATCTTCTCCGGTGTGGAGGTCTTGAATTCGAGGTGGATCTTCTCCGAAGAGGCCGCGGTCTCGTAGGAGAGGAACCACAAAGGTCTATGATGAGCTATCCAAAAGCTAACCCTAAAAGATGGAAGGGAAGGAGTACTTATAGTCCAAGGGGTAAGTTGGGGGATACATGGGGTGAAAACCCTTCAACTGCGCGCAGGCAAGGCGGTAGTATCGGTCCTGGGACCGGTAGTACCGGTTTTTGCGGTTTTTGCGGAAGTTCCGGCCTTGCACCGGCCTTGCACCGATCGATCACAGAAGGTGGACCGGTAGTTGACTGGTAGTTGGACCGGTAGTACCGGCAGACCGGTAGTTGGACCGGTAGTACCTCTTTCTCTGCGCTGGGAGAATCCTGGTTCATGCTCTTGGCATCCGTCTTGCACCGTAACTTCTCCTTGGCACCTAAGCATACAAAGTGTCCGTTTGAGGTAGTAGCCATGTCTTAAGGTGGTCAAAAGGGAATTCAACAAGGAGAGAGTTAACCTCGGATTCAAGTGCTCTAGCACGAGCACGGGTCATTAGTCCTTGGAGCACTTGGTGAGGCGATTGATGGTCCATGGGGATGACCTTGGGATGCTCCGCATCATCTCCCCTCCCTTGGGAAAGATCCGACCTCAGATCGAAATCTTCATCACCATGGAAAGGAGAGAGATCCTTGACGTTGAAGGCGTCGCTCACGTTGTACTTGTCTCGTGGGATGTTGATCTTGTAGGCATTGTTGTTGTAGCGTGCTAGCACCTTGAATGGTCCGTCGGCGCGAGGTAGTAGTTTGGACTTACGCTCGTGTGGGAAACTGTCCTTGCGAAGATGAAGCCAAACAAGATCTCCCGGTTGGAACACCATTGGTGCCTTGTTGACGTTGAGCTTGGTGGTGAGGCGATGGACTTGTCACTCGATCGTTGCCCTTGTATCTTCATGCACCTTCTTGAGATAGCTTGCTCGTGCACTTGCGTCCATGTTCATGCGCTCTTGTAGAGGTAGAGGTAGGATGTCCAATGGAGACAAGGGGTTGAAGCTGTAGACGACCTCGAAAGGGGACATGCCGGTAGTCGAATGTCTTGCGCGGTGGTAGGCGTACTCGGCGATGGGCAAGCATAGCTCCCATTCCTTGATATTCTTCTTGATCAACACGCGAAGAAGCGTCGAAAGTGTGTGGTTCGTCACCTCCGTTTGGCCGTCGGTTTGTGGATGATATTCCGAAGAGAAGAGGAGCTTGATGCCGAGTTTGGCGCATAGAGTCTTCCAAAAGTAGCTCAAGAACTTGACGTCCCGGTCCGACACGATCGTCTTGGGTACTCCATGTAGACGAATGATTTCCCTACAAAATAGATTTGCAACATGTGAAGCATCGTCGATCTTGTTACAAGGAATGAAATGATCCATTTTAGAGAATCTATCCACGACAACAAACACGGAATCCTTTCCATTTTGAGTCCTAGGCAATCCAAGTACAAAGTCCATGCTTATGTCTTCCCATGGATGATATGGAATAGGAAGAGGCATGTAAAGACCATGAGATGGAGCTTTTGACTTAGCTTTGCGACATGTCGAACATCGGTTGGTGAGGCGTGAGACGTCACGGAGCATCTTGGGCCAAAAGTAGTACTTTGAGAGCGTAGCAAATGTCTTGTCGCGTCCAAAGTGTCCCATGAGTCCTCCTCCATGAGATTCCTACAAAAGGAGCAAACGAAGCGAAGACTCGGGAATGCAAAGTTTGTTAGCTCTCATAATATATCCATCCTTTATGTAGTAACGTTCCCAAGAAGTGTGAGTAAAACACTTAGCATAAGGAGTAGAAAAGAAAGGATCATGCTCATATAAATCTTTTATGTGCTCAAAGCCAATAACATTCAGCTCAAGTTGTGTAACAAGCATGCATTTGCGGGAAAGCGCATCCGCCACAACATTTTCTTTACCTTTGATGACATAGGGAAACGACTCAATGAACTCATTCCACTTAGCATGACGCTTGTTCAACTTAGTTTGACCCTTGAGATACTTGAGAGTCTCATGGTCCGTATGAAGAATGAATTCATGAGGTCTAAGATAATGTTCCCAAACACGTAAAACTCTCACCAAGGCATAGAGCTCTTTATCATAGATGGGGTAGTTAAGTTGTGCTCCGGATAGCTTCTCGCTAAAGTACGCAATTGGGCGCTTTTCTTGCATGAGCACGCCACCTATGCCGGTACCACTAGCGTCACAATGAATCTCAAATGGTTTATCAAAGTTTGGTAGGGCCAGAAGTGGTGCGTGTGTAAGCAAGCTTTTTAGCTCATTGAAAGCGGTGTCTTGGGAAGGACCCCAAATGAAGGGTGCGTTCTTCTTGCTCAAGGCGTGTAGAGGCATAGCAATAGTGCTAAAGTCCTTTACAAAGCGTCGGTAGAAACCGGCTAGACCAAGGAAACTACGCACTTGCATGAGATTCGTTGGTTGAGGCCAAGTTTTAATTGCTTCAATTTTAGTTTCATCAACGTGAACACCTTCTGAAGAAACGACAAATCCTAGGAAGACGGCCTTGTCAACGCCAAAAGTGCATTTCTCCATATTAGCATATAAGCGCTCTTTCCGAAGGGTTTGTAAAACCATACGGATGTGTGTCACATGGTCCTCTAGCGACTTGCTAAAAACGAGGATGTCATCAAAGTAAACCACTACAAAGACGCCTATGTAGGGTTGTAGAAAAAAAATGCATAAGACGCATAAATGAACCGGGTGATTCCGATAAACCCATTGGCATAACAAGCCACTCATATAACCCAAACTTTGTTTTGAAAGCCTTTTTCCACTCATCACCCTCTTGAATGCGAATTTGGTAGTAACCACTTTTAAGATCAATTTTCGAAAAGATGGTGGCACCACATAATTCATCAAGCATGTCGTCTAAGCGTGGGATAGGATAACTGTATCTAACAGTGATAGCATTTATAGGACGGCAATCGGAGCACATGTGAAAACTTCCATCTTTCTTAGGCACGAGAATAACCGGAACAGCACAAGGGCTTAAGCTTTCATGTACATGACCTTTGTCGATGAGTTGTTGCACTTGCCGTTGTATCTCCTTGGTTTCCTCGGGGTTGACGCGGTAAGGAGCCTTGTTTGGAAGGGGTGCGCCGGGTATGAGGTCGATGCGGTGTTCGATTCCGCGAAGTGGAGGTAGACCCGGAGGTAGTTCATCGGGAAAGACGTCCGAGAATTCCTGCAACAATTGAGAAAACACTAAAGGTAGAGGTGGTGAAGTGTTAGTAGGTTTGGCTTCCCCTTTGCATAAAAGCACAAGGTGAAAGACACTCGATGGGTTCTCACACACTTCTCTCATCTCACTTTTGGGGTTAAATAGCACTAGTTGCTTCTTGTCGTTCATCGTGGAGTCGCTCATATTTGGCTTGTGGCTCTCACTCTCATTTTGGTGGATCACTCTCTCACCATTCTCTCCATGATGGTTGGTAGGTAAGTGTTTGTCGGCGGCTACTTGACTTGGAGACATTGGTCGTAGCACGAATTCCTTGCCCTTCATCTTGAAGCTATAGTGATTGGTCCATCCATTGTGTGTGACTCCACGATCATATTGCCATGGTCGTCCAAGAATAAGGTGGCACACGGACATGGGGATCACATCACACTCAAGTGTGTCCTCGTAGGCGCCTATCTTGAAGGAGACTTGCACGGTGTGCTCCACTCGAAGAATTCCGGCATCATTAAGCCATTGGACCTTGTAGGGATGAGGGTGCTTCGTCTTGACCAAATGTAGCTTGTCGCATAGCTCTTCGCTTGCTAAGTGATGACAACTTCCTCCATCGATGATAACCTTGACGGAGCGTCCATTGATGCCGGCCTTGGTATGGAAGATATGACATCGTTGGTCATCATCTTGTTGGTGTTGGAGTGTCAAGACCTTGGAGACAACAAGATTGGGACTTGAGTCATTGGCGCAAAACACTTGATGGTCTTCTTCTTCGTTCACTTGGCGATGCATAGCTACATGCTCAAGGGCTTCCATCTCATTGTCGCTCATTGAGTCATAAGATCCGTCATCATTGATGATCATGGTATGAACGGTCTTGCACTCAAATGAATTGTGGCCTCGCCCTTGGCACTTGAAACATTTAATGGAACTCGTCTTGGAGTTGTCCTCGGTTGTAGTTGTAGATGATGAAGCTCTTGGCTTGAAGTTGTTGGTAGAAGGTGGACGACTCGATGTAGTCGCATTCTTGTAGCTTGACTTGTCACCGAAGTTTGTAGATGGCTTGGTAGAGGAAGGAGGAGTAGACGAAGTCGTTGAAGCTTGGTTGTAGGAGCCGAAGTTCTTGGAGTTGAACTTGGAGTACTTATAATCCTCTTGAACTTGTCGCTCCGCTTTGGTTGCTTGATGTACTAGCTCGAGGAGATTGTTGTATGGTTGAAAGTCCGCAATCTTCGTTATAGGATAGTTGAGTCCATCCAAGAATCTTGCCATTGTTTGCTCTTCATCTTCCATGATGTTGGCTCTTATCATGGCAATCTCCATCTCCTTGTAGTACTCTTCAACCGACTTGGTACCTTGCTTGAGGAGTTGTAGCTTCTTGAACAAGTCACGGTTGTAGTGTGTTGGCACGAAGCGTGCTCTCATGACTTCCTTCATTTGAGCCCAAGTGGTGATAGGAGGTTCTCCTTTTGCTTCTCTTCTCTCTATGATTTGCTCCCACCAAATGAGAACATAGTCTTGGAACTCAAGGAAGGCCATTGCAATCTTCTTCTCTTCATCGAAGTTGTGAAGGCGAAAGATTTTGTCAACCTTCAATGCCCATGAGAGGTAGTCTTCGGGATCAATGCTTCCGGAAAACTTTGGCATGGTGAACTTGAGCTTGCTATAGCGATGCTCTTCATTGTTTCCTTGCCTATTGGGAGGGCGGTCTTGATTTGGACGATTGTTGATCTCATATTGCTCTTGGCGTAGTAGATGACCATTGTCGTGGTGTGCTTGCCGAGCTTGAGGTTCTTGGTGAGCTTGTTGCTCTTGTCGCGCTTGAGGAGGAACTTCTTCTTGCATTCTTGCTTGGTGGCGCCTCTCTTGCATCTCATCGCGAAGGAAATCCTCTTCTTGACGAGTGTGTCGAGTGCGAGCTGCCACATTGAGATGTGAATCACGTAATGCTCGTTGCGCCTCAAGAGCTTGAGCTTCTCGGCATTGTTGTGCTTGACGATTAGCCTCGGCATCTTGTTCTTCTTGGTATTGACGTGCTCGCTCTTGTAGTTGTTGGTGTAGTCATTGCCGTTCTTTCGCTTGGTCAAGTGTAGCTTTGTTTTGACAATGTCGACTCTCTTGCTCTTCAAATAGCTCTTGTGAACTCTTGTCATGAAGTGGATTCTGGTTGTCATGTCGAGCTTGACGTGCGGCTTGACGAAGAGTGTTTGATGTAGGGGTACTTGAGCCATCCGTGGAGTCGGTACGTCGACTTGAGCGGCTTCGTCTTTGAGAAGATGTGGAAGAAGAACGTCGGTTGACTATCAAAGTCCGGAGCTCGTCAAATTGGGTAGACATGTTGGTGTTGATGATGTCGAATTTCTCTCTTGTTCTTGCTTCAAATTGGCGCGCGTCGGCGACGACTTGCTCAATTTACTCTCGCATTGCTTCACTTTCTTGATGGAGAGCTCGTTGGACACCAAAGAGATGTAGTTTGGTGACGTAGTTGTTCGCTTCTTGCGGATCGTCGAAGATGTACTTGGCCATCCATCATCACAAGCAAGTATGTGAGTGGGAGAACGGAGAAGACAATACCAAATGTACCTTAACCGAAGTTGAAAATGGATCAAAGATCACTCAATAATGTAACCCGGAAATAGCACTATTGGTACCACTTCGTGTCGATTCTCACACCTACACAAGTAAAGCTTTGAGAGGAGCTTGGTTAGGATGGTGGCACAAATTCAATGCAATTGTCAAAGTGACTCAATGATGTTGAAAATGGTTCACAATTTGCTCATGCAACAAGTAGATCACAAGCAAGAAGTAGCACATGGTACACACGCACGGATAGATAAATGTGGTTGTGCAACCAAGGGTGAGCGAAAATGTGGAAACCACGGAAAATGCTCGTGTTGCACAACACTAGAGAGATGCTGACCGATTGCTTAATAGGCGGATACGCACTTGTGCACAACCTATAAGAGGCAAAACGTAACGACTTCCTATCACAAGTATACTATGAGTGTATGATGTGCCGATGCTTGAGCACAAGATGATGTATTGCTATGTCATATGATCTCTTTTGATGCAAGGCGTATGATGCTATTTTCCTTTTACTTATAAGCTTTGGGTGGCTCTTTCGCTTAGAAGCTTGTGAGCTCTTTCTTTGGGCACTTATGCTTGCTTCTCTGATCAAGGTAGCTATTGTGTATGCGAATCACTCTTGTGTCACATGGAGATATGATGATGTAGTATGCAATATATATGACTATCACTAATGTGCACAAGTGTCGTGGCCCGGCAATACTCAGATGGCTAGTCTCAATGGGAAAGCAACGCAAAGATGGTACATAGGGTGACAATGCAATTGCAAGGTAGAATGAACAAGGTGTCGTCGATGTTACCGTCCTTGCCGAGGGTGAGCGGTGGTGTTGTTGATATCGTTCCGTTCTAAGGTAGCCGAAACATCCAAGGAAACGGTGAAACGATGGTGGTTGCGGAAGTGGTGGTGGTATGTGGAAGGTTTATATGGTGGAGGGCCTAACCAAACTTGCCAAATTTGACAAAATCTGATGGATTCTAATGGTGGTAAAACCAAGATGAGCAGCTCGGGCACGTCACTAGCTTTTCAATGAGCCAAAGAACACTCAAATCGGAGTTTGGGAGTGAAAGTTACGGTCAAAACGGTGAAACTCGGAAAGCTGAAACTGGGTGGGGCGATAGTACCGCTTGGTAGGCCGGTAGTACCGCTTGTGGTGCTCAGCGGAAGTACCGCTAGTGCCACCGGTAGTACCGCTGGTGTCGGGAAAATTCTCAGAACTGGATCGGGGCGAAATATGGGCGGAAATGGATGATTTCGGGGTCGAAATTGGATGGATTTCGGGGATGGAAAGTGGTGAAACTTGGGGAAATGCTAGATCCACTCGTGGCACAGCAAATCCATGGAACAAATTCATCAAAATCTAGCCAAATCAACAGATCACAAAAAAAATTTGGGGCTATTTTTGTGGGGAATTTTCGAAATTGGGAAGAACACAACAAAAACAAGCTAGAAAACAAGGTGTGGGGCTCCAAATTCGTGATCAACCTATGCTCATGATACCATAATGATGTAGGATGGAACCCTAATCGGCAGATCTTTCACGAAAGGAGGTTATCCCACAATGAACACGGAGAACACAAGGAAGATACGGAGGAAAACACGAGGGGAAACACTCAAATCAACACAAATACGGTCACACAGGTGCTAGATCCACGATACACATCAAGATACACGATCCATAGTCAACAACGGTGGTACAAAGATAGCCTTCTCCCGGAGGAGGTCTTGGGGTATCCCTTGGGATCTTCTCCGGTGTGGAGGTCTTGAATCTGAGGTGGATCTTTTCTGAAGAGGCCGCGGTCTCGTAGGAGAGGAACCACAAAGGTCTATGATGAGCTATCCAAAAGCTAACCCTAAAAGATGGAAGGGAAGGAGTACTTATAGTCCAAGTGGTAAGTTGGGGGATACATGGGGTTAAAACCCTTCAACTGCGCGCAGGCAGGGCAGTAGTACCGGTCCTGGGACCGGTAATAGCGGTTTTTGCGGTTTTAGAGGAAGTTTCGGCCTTGCACCGACCTTGCACGGGTCGATCACAGAAGGTGGACCGGTAGTTGACCGGTAGTTGGACCGGTAGTGCCGGTAGACCGGTAGTTGGACCGGTAGTACCTCTTTCTCTGCGCTGGGAGAATCCTGGTTCATGCTCTTGGCATCCGTCTTGCACCGTAATTTCTCCTTGGCAGTGGCACCTAAGCATACAAAGTGTCTCCGTTTGAGGTAGTAGCCATGTATCAAGGTGGTCAAATGGGAATTCAACAAGGAGAGAGTTAACCTCGGATTCAAGTGCTCTAGCACGAGCACGGGACATTGGTCCTTGGATCACTTGGTGAGGCGATTGATGGTCCATGGGGATGACCTTGGGATGCTCCGCATCACATCCTATCTTCCGAAACCGACTGCCCTCACTCTCCTCTCTCCACTCCACTCACTCTCCCCCGCACCCCGTCGTCCGCCGCCGCCGCATTGGATCCAGCTGTTGCCGCCGTCCTCCCTCCCACCCTAGCTCCCTCCTCTATCCCGCCATCGTCGCCCCCTCCTATATCCCCTCTC
>LR738715.1:789872799-789957023 GCA_902687465.1 Secale cereale | reverse complement strand
TCGCGGAAGCAGCACCTCCCCCTCCACTTCCGTCCACGGCCAGAGGCGGAGGTACTCATCTACACCGCTCTGGCTCGACGGTCCTCGCCTTCCTACGCAACTCCGGCGCCAGATATGGGCCCTCCGGCCCCTACCTCGCCACCAGCTACCTCGACGGCGCCCACGCAGGTGCAGCTCGCCCTGCTTCTCGCCGGGGTTCGGTTCGCCACGCGTGGAAGTTTCCTCCTCCCCCGTCCCGCCTCGCCCTTTCTCCTCCCGCCCCATCCTGGGTGAGGTCGCTTTTCTCTAAGTCGATAGGCATCTAGCTTGGAGGACGAAGCGTCTTGGACGCTTGCTTGCACACCAGTGTTGCCTTCGGGATCCTCTTGCTCTTGCTACCTCTCATCTTCAAGCTCCTCTTGCCTTGACGGCAGTGCGTTGACATGTTATTGCAGTGCTACCATATGTGTTCGTGAAGTACGCATGAATTTCTTGTAGTGGCCGACCACCCAATGGCAAGCCATCCTGGTGTCGGCGTCAGGCGGCGATGTGGTACAGTTCGTCGCGCACAAGCCTTCCCATAGTTGTTGCTGTTCGGAACAAATTTAGTTTTTTCAGAGAAAAAAGATAAGTAGTTTGTGTGAAGTGCAGTCGCGGTGGCGTGCGGTTCGGCCAGCTCGTTTGTGCAGTTTGTTAGATGCCTGTGAATAAATTTTGCTTTATGTATGAAGTGCATTTCAATTGTTAGAGAAAATGAATGTAGTTCTTTTAATAAAAAGATTCAGTATGTTTTAATAAGTTTGGAAGTGCACTACCAGATGTTAGATGAAGTGAGCTGCATGTTTTTTTCCACACCAATGACGTTCGTTGGTGGACTACAAATAATGAGTAGTGTATCGCGAACTCTAGTTAGCGGATTGCTACCAGCCGATGTGGTTCGGTTGTATCTCTGATGCACTTCACTCATTGGTTTGGATCCGACAAACAAAAAAGGCCCTCGTCTCTGGTTCACTTTCATTCATAACAAAGTTAGAAAAATGATAACAAAACTCATGCGGTTAACTTTCGATACTGTCGTGGTTCACTTACGGTAGTGTCGTGGTTCGCTTGCTCCCAACGTGAAGTGCAGAAAAATTGTTACGGAAGGGACTAAAAATGAATGCGGTTCACTACTCAATAATGTTGCGGTTCACTTATGCCCTATATGAAGCACACTCAACTTCCTCGCTTAGGAAAAATACATCTCACAAAATAAATTATGTAGTTCACTTGCTCGTCTGATGCAGTGCGCTTTTCTATCTGAAGCAGTGCGTTTTTCTGTCCGATGTGGTTCACTCGTCGATTTTGCTATCACGAAAAATAAAGTGTCCGCATTTTGGTATTTTTAAAACTGCTCTTAAACTGTAAGAAATTAGAGAAAGTGGTCCACATGAAAAAGTTGCACCTCATCGATATCTTCCAACGGTGTATCGTTTGAATCATTCCGACCAACGGTTTGTAAAAATTTCAAGAAAAATTGCGGCTGCCATTCGTCGTCAGCCGCACGATTTTAAAAATTAACTTAAAACCGTAAGGAATCTAAAAAACATTTAAACATATGAAAGTTGCGCCTCACCCATAGCTTTTCAATGGTATATTACGCGTCTTGTTTCGACAAACGCTTAAAAAACTTGAGCGCAAAAAAATACGGAAAATTTGATATATTTTTTTGAAAAACAGAATTCCGCGATTTAGCAAATTTGAAACTGCTTTTAAACCATAACGAACTAGAGAAAATAATAGATATGAAAAAGATGCGTCTCGACGATATCTTTCCAACGGTGTATGAGTTGCTTCGTTCCGACGAGCGATTTTGACACAAACGCGAAAAAACACTCGCTGCTACTCGTCATGCGTCGCGTCGTTTTCGAAACTGCTCTTAAACCGTGATGAATCTCGAAAACTTTTCAACATGGCGAAGTTGCGCCTAATCCATAGCTTTTTAACGGTATATTACACGACTTCTTCCGACAAACGGTTTAAAAATTGAAGCAAAAATAGTAGCAAAAAACACCGTGTGTAGTTTTTTCGACACGAAGTTCACTAGTGTGTATTGCAGTGCATTTGTTGAAGAAAGTGCAGTGCCCATGCGTTGAGCGTGCAGTGCGAAAGTATTATCAGAATAACTATTCTGCTAATATTAACAGAATAGACCGGCTGTATATATATAGTTTAATCTTTGAATTATGAATATAGGAAATGTCGTCTGATGATGACAGGCTCCCGGAGTGCGACTGGTGCGGCGATGACCGTGGTCTGTGCGATATGCCTCACCTGGTAGAAGGCCGGCACTTCAGTATTAAGATCAAGCAGACCTTTGATGTTGAAATGGTACGCAACGACGACAAGTGTTTTTTCGTAATTAAGCACGACTTCAGCTTCTACAACGTGTAATTTCTGTCTTTTACAATTCGACTAGCTTATCTCATACCATGCAAAATGCTATGCCTTGGAGATGATGGATTTTGAAGATCATAAAAACATGGAGACAAAGATAATTCATCTAAGGACCCATCATGATTATAATTTTGCTGTAAAACTATACAATTCGAGAGCATATCCTATTTTGGTTGCCGGATTGGAAAACACTTTGCAAGACGTATGATTTTCATGAGGGTATGCTTGTCACCTTGGATCTTGGTGATCTTGACATCGACGAGGATAATGTGGACATTTAGATCCTTGTTGATACGCTTCCAATTGTACCGCTATGTGAGTTTCTCAAACATATTTATTAAGTAATTTATATTGTTAATTTCAAAATAGTTGACAGCTTATTTCCATTAACAGCTTATTTTCATTTTTCAAAAAAGTACGTAAGATGGTAGACAGAACCTACTACACTGATGACGCATAATTAACTTATCAGGAGAAAAATCATCGTATCTCATTTATTAATGATGTTGAGAATTAAAATATTATTGTCAAACTCCTGCGCATTATGGTCAATACGTGCCACTAGGGCACGTGTTGAACTACGGTAATATCCATGGAGATGTCATGGTAAGATTTTTTACTATTACGACATCCGTGCATCTTTTGCATAAATTCTTCTAAAACTGAACTACATTGCTAACTACGAAGTTATTACTATGTTTTTCAACAGAAAATCCTAAAGGATTGTGTGCCTCATCTGATGTTTCTCAAAGGCCGCCTTGATGTTATGAACTTACGGCCAGGTCATCATGCGCATCACTACTGTTCATATCGGATTTAAAAAACCGATGAAGACATGACAATCCATAATTGGAAAAAATGTATGATCATTCGTAGGGAGGTACCTGGAAGCAACATTGTGCGAAGCGCAAGAATTGGAGACATGATAATCTCAATTTTCCATAATGGAGAGTCAGAGCCTATCTTGTTTTATGCTATTTTACCTAAGAGAGGGTAGTAGGTCCTATGAGAGCGGAGTAGATCCTAGTTATAATGTGTTATTATGTGCTACAATGTGTTAGAGTTGATGATGAGGAGGAGGAGGAGTTGTGATTATGACTAGTGACCAACTTTTTATACGATGTCTGATTGATGAAAATGATGATCATGAGGAGTTATTATATGACAATGATGTATTATGATGATAAGTTGTTAATGATATGATGATGAAACTAATCCACGGTTCTTTCACTCAGTGATGTAATAACTCATTATGATGTAAAAACAATATCTGAATTTCTAATGTATGAAAACTTATATAATAGTGTATGAATACGACATAAAATGAAAAATAAATAGAATACTCAATAATAATAGTAGCGCTTTCTACAAAACACACTGCTAGTATTTAACAGTAGTGCTTTCTGCAAAACGCGCTACTACTAAGTACGTATAGCAGTAGCGCGTGTGGACCGACGCTACTGCTAACCTAGTGCCATATCAGTAGCACGGCTACCCGTGCCACTGATAGGCCAAAAACCAGCACTACTGCTAGGCTTTTCCCTAGTAGTGCTACAATGCGACCTCTCGGCGGGGGAGCCACTCTGAAAAACAATATGATGTACGTAAACAATAATATTCACAATTTTATTTTATTACCATCATTTTTGTTGAGTTTGATTCATATATATGTATTGACCCCCTTCTTTAAATTAGTTATCGCAGATGCAGGATGAACTCCTACCACATGATTCAAGAGGAATTGGCGGGATTCTTTCTTGACCACGTCATACCTCAACACGGAGAATACCATATGGAATTGCAAATGGATCTTAGGTAGAAGATGTTAGGGATTGTAAGAGATGTTACATTGCATATATGTAGTAGCGTCGGATAGATTACGAAAACTTGTTGTTCGACCAATCTGTCGGAGAAAGAGAGGTCACTTCTCCCTGTATATGCCGCAATTAATCGTTCCTTCATTTGCTTACTAGCTAGAATGTCGAGTTCTCTCTATATGAATAGTAGCTAGCGTCGACCAAGCATGGAGAAAGAGAAGTCACTTCTCTCTATTAGCTAGCTAACAGAATATGAAACCCCTAAATTAATCCTCCAAAACCCCCTAACCCCCCCCCCCCCTTTAAAAAAACCAAAACCCCAGCTCCTGCCAGCTGATGACGCGTGGCTGTCTTTTGGTCCCGGTTCGTGTTACTAACCTGGTCCTCCTGCCTGGGCGCTCCGCAGTGGCCACGTGGAGCTCCTTCTGCCCGAGTTCATAAGCGAACCGGTATTAATGGTTTTGGCCTTTAGTCCCGACCTTTTTGTCCCGGTTCCAGAACCGGGACTAAAGGCCCTCTGAAACCGGGATAAATGGGCCGTTTTCTACTAGTGTCAACTGCGGTGGGCGTAGCCAAGGTGCGGCGAACGAGGCACCTCACTTGTGAGCTCTTCTCCAGGCATTGCGCCGTGAAACTCCATGCACTGATGGTTGTGGCGGGTGACAGTGGTCGACGGTGCTGCCGTTGGAGTGTTCGTGTGGGACCGTGGCGGTGGTATGAGGGTATCCTGGCCATAAAGTTCGGGCGGTTTCAAACTGCCAAAATTATACGAGAAGGTCATCCTCCCGTAACGTGAGGGGAGTTGGGGGCAATTATACTGGATCATGCAAAAGAAAATTTTGGGAAACCTATGAGTTTTCGGGAGCGGTTGAAAGGCTATTTTTGCCTCCAGTTCCTATAAACGGTCTTATTTTATGAATATGAAAGTTATTGGAGTTGCTTTAATTCTTATAATCTTAAACTGTGGTTTCTGTAGTTTGTATGGTGGTAAGTGGCGAGGGCATCTCGAACGCTGTTTTAAAATGAACACAATATTTCTTCTGCGGACTTGTCCGTATCAGTCCACGAACATGCCAGGTCTAAGTTATCCATCATTTGTATGAGCAATAGCGTGAAATTCATAGCACCAAATCACAACCAAAAAGAGGCGGATGCTTTCTACATCCACCCAATCACAAGAGAACCAGTCCGGCAGTCCATGCAAAAATGACATGTTTGCCTTCCTAGACATACTATTCGATCCTCTTCGCTCACTCTGCCACCGCTTCCTCATCATCATCTACATCCTCACTATCCGCCTCCTTCTGGGACGTCTCCATCGCGTCCGCCAAACTCTTCAACATCCTCATGGTCAAAGAGGCCGCGAGTTCAATCTTCTTCACTTTTAGTTTGGTGTTCTCCTCTTCGAGGGTGATCTTCTTCTAAGTCACCGCCATCAAGATATTGAACCTCTCCACATGCCATAGCACTTGATATATGCCTCATTCTTCATCAAGACGTCCTCGAACCTCCCCGTCTTCTTGACCGGCGCCCCTTCTTGCTTCAACTTTTGGGGCGGAAATGACCGGAGTGGAGAGGGTGGGGAAGCGCGGGTTTTGGCGCAGAACTAATATGGACCGCTCCAAATGCGCGGGCGGAGGTCCAGACTCCGCAATGCCCATGGCGTCCTTTCAATTTGCGGCAAATCGGACAGGCAGATGCGTTGGCCAACAAATACAGGACCGCGTTAATGACAAATTATGTCTGGACAGTTTGATCAGGAAAATTGCGTGCATTTTGACGGTCTGCGTTCAAGATGCATGACTAGTCAAATATAAATTCGCTGCATTTCATCCATAGACAAATTCAAGATTACATCATCGATGCCAGCATAGAAGCAAACATAAAAATCCCAAAGAGTCCTCTAGCTACAACTTGTCGAACGTCCTTGCCGTTGCCGCCGGCACTGCTCGCCCTGGCCACGTCTGGGTCAATCTCGCCGTCAGTCTCCCGCGCCTCCTTGTGGCCGTTATTGTCTTTCTCCTCTGTGTGGAGAGACTGCGGAGCGAGAGCGAAACCCTGGAACTCCACGACTGCCGCCGCATCGGCGTCCACATCGCTGTCGGCGTCATCGTCGGCGGCGTAGCCGTCTTCCATACGTACCACGTAAAAGCAAAACTCCATGTCCAGCTCCAACGGTGTCTGCAGCTTCACGCAGGGGCTCTCAGCCGACAGCGTCCCGAGCATGAGGTTCCGCGTGCCGATCTCGACGCAGGCGGCCACGACGCCCTGGCCACCGGCTGTTCTCTCCGGGCGGACGAGGAGGACGTCGGTGACGTAGAGACGCTCGTCGCTGCTCCTAGGTGCCAGCGTTTCCTCCTCGCCGGACTTGAGCCGCGAAAACAAGGGATGTCGTTGCAAGCGCTGCCCCTCGGTGTCCATGTCCATCCTTGATCGATCCATCGGCCGAGTTGCACGTACTAGCTTTCCTGATTGGACGAGACCTCTGCTTGCTTTGTGCATTGTGCATCGACGCCTCTGCATATATACACGGGACTTTGATTCCGGTTGGCGGTCAGCATGCCCCGCTCCCACCACGCTCCCACCAAACCAATTGAAATTGGGATTCCGACTCGGAGCAGGAGCAGCAGCGGCCGCTTACGTTACGTTACGTCGCAGCGTACACATTTGCTTTTACTTCTTTTTTAATAGGAAGTATACGTTCGAGAGCAGCGAAAGAGCGGACGAGCTCGTTTGCTCCCGCTAAGTGGACCAATGAAATACCCTACCGGTGGTGCATGCATTTAGTGCGGGCATAGAAATGTTCAAGGATACACAACGTGAAACAGTAACATACGGTGATGTATACCGTGACGGAGCGACGGCGCGGTCACGGCAGTTCGTGCATAAGTTTCATTGGTATGTGTATATACAGGACCCGGCCCATCGCACATCACGTGTGCAGGCTATGTCGCAGAAACTTGGGTGTGTTATTTCTAGCATGTGTATAATTAGTAATTACTATGTACATGTGGTGTCTTCTTGTTATCAGAAAGGAAAAAACATGCGGTGTCTTCTGTTGTCTGACTTAAAACACATGCCTTATTTGTGTGGTATTATTTCTCGCAATTATACTAGTACCTGTGAAACTTGGATGTTGTCTACAACAATTTCCACTAAAAACAAAGAAAGAAAGACTGCCGCTGGAGATTTGGGACTAGTTTTCTTTGTTCCTCAACTCCAAAACCGGATAACTTGCACCCTCTAAAACCAAACAAGGCTAGTCCTTGGACTCGGTTTTGACCATACTAAAATTCACATAATTATTTTAAGTATGTGAAAGTGTTTGAAAGTTATGTACTTTTTTCAAATCCGCTTACTTTTTCCAGGTTCATGCAATTTTTCAAAATTTGCAAACGTTTGTCGAATCCTTGATTTTTTTAAAATTCATGTACTTTTTCAAATCCACATACTTATTCCAAGTTCATGTAATTTTTTCTAGTTCGCTTTTTTTTAAATTCATGAACTTTTTAGACTTTCACGTACTTTTTTCAAATCTGTGTACATTTATCATGTTTGCGTAAGTGTTTCAAATTCATGTACTCTCTTAGTATTCGCGTGAACTTAGAAAAATATTATGATCTTAGAAAAAAGCGAACATGACAAAAGTACGCGAATTAGAAAAAAGTGCGTGAGTTCGGAAAAAATACGTGAACTTGAGAAAAGTACTCGAATTTGAAATTTCAAATAAACTCATCGATTTAAAAAAACACATGGAATTAAAAATATATGTGATTTAAAAAAATCATGGATTTGAAAAATAGTATGCACCTTGACCATATTTGTAAGTTAATAAAGACGAATACTTGAGGTATAGATTGGACATGGCCGGCTTTCGCATTCGTGTCCACGGACGAGTCCCAGGATGATACTAAGTCTGTTTTACGGCACGTCGTTGGAGATGCTTATAGTGCGTCTACAACCAGATACAACAAATCTGACCCCTTAAATGCCCGCGGACGCGTCCGTGTATAGTGACCGGCAAGTCCTAAAATAATCGTTTTCACAACCGGACAACCCAATTAAGAAACCTCTAATCCATAATATTACATGCAACGTAAAACTTAATTTAAGCGGAGCTTGTCCGACTACGTCGTTCCCTTTCATGACAGCCGGTTGTGCTTCACGAAGTGCTGCTTAGGTCGCTTATAATAGGACATGGGACACACACCGGATCACGAGACTCAAGACGTCGTCGTCTCCCGTGCCCTACTCTTTCTCGTCAAAGTCCGGAGCCTTCACGGTGCTAGTGGATGTGAGATCGATGATGAATCCGTCTTGGGTGGAGCCAGCGACGTTCACCACGAGGCGGTTGCGGTGCCTGGACTAGTGCACCATACGAGGCACCGGAAAATGCGACTCCACCTCACTAATGTTCACCGCCGCGAGGGCTGCCACCGTCTCCCGCGCCCGTTGCCTCACATGGCGGGCACACCTCACCATATTTGCGCTGGACAACACCCATGCATTCACCCCAGCCTCAGCGTGTCAACGAAGCGATTGCGTATCCGCCGTCGCGTTGGTACGCCAGACGTATCGCGCCGCCTCGGATGAGACTGCGGCCACACACCTCGCGGCGGATCCATGCGCCATTTGGGTAGATCCAATGGATTTCCGACGGAAGGAGTCCAAGCACTCCCGTCGGGCGACCTCCTCCCAGGAGCGGTAGAGTGCAAGGTGGACGGTCATCTCCTCCTCGGGGCCGTGTGAGACGAGCTCCGGATTAGTGGATCTGGAGGTGTAGGAATCAGATCCGTCACCCCTCCAATAGCAGAGAAGGCCGGAGATCGTCAAATGGGAATTTGGGTGGTGGAGTGGAGTGGCTAGGGTTTATTCCGAGGAACAGATGGGGACGGATATATGTGAAGTCGGGTGGGCCAGCGTGACGGACACGCCCGGACCTCCCCATATCCGCCCCATCTTTGGCCTGGATATGTGGGGTGTCGGTTAGCCCGGGCGTATGAGGCTGGTTTAAGGCGTCCGTTTGAATCAGGTTTTTCTTTGACCAGTCAATGATTGGACCATCCACTTGAACGACCGGTTGTAGATGCTCTTAGGGCATCTCCACGCCGACTTGTAAATTTCTCTGGTATATGCCCGTTTTTATCTTCGAACGTGGTCCACGAACATGGTATGTGAGAGAGCAATATGACGCTAATTGGAAAGTATCCGGCTGGGAGGAGGAAACATAGGTGGGACCATGCGTGTGGCGGAATATTTGTGGCTTGGGAGGAGAGAGAGGGGGGGGGGGCATGCATGTGCGGATGGAAGACGAGATAGAGAAGAGAGGGGCCATGCATGTGATTGCTCAATTGCATGTCCGAACTCCGGCAAAGCTTCTATACTATTGCTCCAAAATACCGGAATTTAAATGTACGGACAGCTTTGTGAACTGATACATGTCTTTATTGAATTGCAAAAATGAACAAATATGTCCGACCGGACATATGTGTTTCATGTAGATGCCCTTACTGCCCGCTTATGCAAAAATTAATGAATCGAATATCCCGGTCATCCCTTAATAAATAAATAAATCCCGGTCTGTAGTTGGTGTGCCAAAGTGTAAGTGTGGACCCTGGTTTTGCACTCGCATGTGCCGCCTCGCACATGTTGGTCCTGAACGTCCTTGCCCTCACGCCGTGATACACCCGTCCGTTAATCATGTGGGCCCTGTCCTACCTGCAAAGCCCGATACACAACGTATACATCCGACAGTACCTGACACAGCTCAATCCCGACGAGAACGAGCGCCCAGCGATTCCAGGAGCATGCGAGCTCGTCCACTCCTATGGATTTCTCGTATACGTTCTTGATACACTGTACAATTAAATTATAATTACAATTAAGAAATATATCTATATCTATATCTATACGTACTAAGAGCGTCTCTAATAGAAGATGCAAATTTGGAGACGTTTACATCTCCAGAAAGTGCTTTTTACATCTTCAAAAAAGAGGCAACTCCAACAAATGATGTAAATTGGTGAACTAAAAGTGCAACTCCAATAGATGATGCAAATGAAGATATAAAAATTAGAATTGGGAAGGCTGAGCGGCGACGGCCATAACACATCGTTCGAATCGGGGCGGCGGCCGTGGGGCAAAAGTTGTGCGACGGGGCGGCCGTGGGTTTGGGGGCTAGGCGGTTGCCGATGAGCGGCGGCGATTGCGGAAATGGTGGTCGGGATGAACCGGGCGGCAAGGGTGGAGCAGTGGGAAATACGGTCTATTCGCAGCATATGGGCGGAGCGACGTTGCGGTGGTGACTGGGCGGGTGCTTGGAGGTCGGGTGGTGGCTGTGGCAATGACGATAACAACGGCGGGGATGAACGGGGCAGCGGCGGTGTAGGGGCAAAAAATACGTCCGATTCGCCGGCGTGCAGGCGGAGCGGCGATGCGGTGGTGACAGGGATAGGCCGCAAGGTCGCGACGGGGTCAGGCATGGACGGACGGGCGGTGGTGGCGTTTCTAGGCACAAATCACCGGGGACGGAGGTGGGTAGTCGTCGGCGGCTATGGCGGCATGACCGTCAGCGGGGTAGTGGATGGGTCGACGGGCAGCGGGGTAGTGGATGGGTCGACGGGCAGCGGCGGCGTGTTTCAGGGCAAAAATTGCTGGCGGGTGGGCGGCGGGGATCGCATGGAAGCCAAATGAAGGCAGTTGGACAGTTGGTACGTAACTACCAGTTTTACATCTCCTGTAGGTGGAGATGTAACTTTACATCGCGAGGTGTTGTATTTTACTGAGAAGGAGATGTAACTTTACATCGCGAGGTGTTGTATTTTACTGAGATGTAATTCCTTTTACATCTACATCATTTCTTGAAGAAGGAATTTTTGGGTTTCGAAGATGCAAAAGTTAATTATGTTTGCATCTACCTCATCTATTAAAGATGCTCTAATGGCATCTTTAATGTATACCCGTCTGGATGAGTTTGGACATCCGACGCGCTCCCGGATCCGTCCGCTTGGCGGTTTGGACGTCCTTTTTTCTGAGCTTTTCATCCAACTTACGCGTTGCTCCCCGTGCTGCATTTTTGCCTCTACTTCCCGTAAACGGTAGCCTTTTTACGAACAGAGACGCTATTGGAGCTACATTAAGTCTTGAGATCTTAAATTATGATTTCTGTAATTTGTATGGTGGTAAGTGGTAAAAGCATCTCCAACGCGTTACTAAAATAAACACATTATTTGTCCTATAGAATTATCCGAATCAGTCCATAAATATGGACGGAAGCTGACCATCCAGTCACATCCCCTAAAAGTTGCCCATGTTTGACTATCCTTCATTTTAAATGCATAGCAATATATATGAGCGATAGTGCCATATTCATAGCACCCAATTACAAGCAAAAAGAGACGGGTGCTTATAATTTTTACATTCGCCGGTCACAAAAGAAGCAGATTGGTAGTCCATGCAATTTTTTTTAACATTTTTGGCCTCAAACCTCTCCGTCATCTTGACTGGCGGCCTTTCACACTCCAACTTGGCACGGAAATGGTTAGACAGAAGAGGGTGGGAAGCGCGGGTTTTGCCGCGGAAACAATACGGACCGCTCACAATGTGCGGGCGGAGCTTCAGACTGTGGCAATGCCACCTTGGTTTGCTATCGATTTGCTGGAAAAAGGATAGGCAGATGGGTTCGCAAACAAATACTAGACCGTGTTAATGATAGATTGCATCCGAACAGTTTGGTCTAAAAAATTGCATGCATTTTGAGGGTCCCCATCCAAGATGTATGACTAGTCAAGTAAAAAAAGGAGTATGCAGTTCATCCATAGACGAATTCAACATTACATCCTGTCGCAAAAAAAAAAAAAAAAGAATTCAACATTACATCATCGATCTCAGCATAGAAACAAACATAAAAATCCCAAAGAATCCTCTAGCTACAACCTGTCGAACATCCTTGCCGTTGCCGCCGGCACTGCTCGCCCTGGCCACGTCTGAATCAATCTCGCAGTCAGTCTCCTGCCGCTCCTTGTGGTCATGATTGTCTTTCTCCGTGCGGAGAGACGGCGGAGCGAGAGCGAAACCCTGGAACTCGACGACTGCCGCCGCATCGGCGTCCACGTCGGTGTCGGCGTCATCGTCGGCGGCGTAGCCGTCTTCCATACGTACCACGTAAAAGCAAAACTCCATGTCTGCAGCTTCACGCAGGGGCTCTCTGCCGACAGCGTCCCCGGCATGAGGTTCCGCGTGCCGATCTCGACGCAGGCGGCCACGATGCCCTGGCCGCCGGCTGATCTCTACGGGCGGACGAGGACGACGTCGGTGACGTAGAGACGCTCGTCGGTGCTCCTAGGTGCCAGCGTCTCCTCCTCGCCGGACTTGAGCCGCGAAAACAAGGGATGTCGTTGCAACCGCTGCCCCTCGGTACCCATGTCCATCCCTGATCGATCTGTCGGCAGAGCTGCACGTACTAGCAGCTTTCCTGATCGTGGACGAGACCTCAGCTTGCTTTGTGCATTGTGCATCGACGCCTCTGCATATATACACGGGATTTCCATTCCGGTTGGCGGTCAGCATGCCCAGGTCCCACCAAACCAATTAAAATTGGGATTCCGACTCGGAGCAGGAGGAGCAGCAGCCGCCTACGTTACGTCCCAGCGTACTGCTTTTACTTCTTTTTTAATAGGAAGTATACGTTCTTGATACACTGTACAATTAAATTATAAATACAATTAAGAAATATATCTATATCTAAACCTATACGTACTAAGAGCATCTCTAATAGAAGATGCAAATATGGAGACATTTACATTTCCAGAAAATGCTTTTTACATCTTCGAAAAAGAGGCAACTCCAACAAATGATGTAAATTGGTGAAGTAAAAGTGCAACTTCAATAGATGATGCAAATAAAGATGTAAAAATTAGAATTGGGATGGCTTAGCGGCGGCGGCCATAACACGTCTTTCAAATCGGAGCGGCGGCAGTGGGGAAAAGTTGTGCGACGGGGCGGCCGTGGGTGTGGGGGCTAGGCGGTTGCCGATGAGCGGCGGCGATTGCGGAAACGGTGGTGGGGACGAACCGGGTGGCGGCGGTGGAGCGACTGGAAATACGGTCTATTCGCAGCGTACGGGCGGAGTGACGTTGCGGTGGTGGCTGAGCGGGTGCTTGGCGGTCGGGTGGTGGCTGTGGCGACGGCGAAAACAACGGCAAGGATGAACGGGGCGGCGGCGGCGTAGCGGCGAAAAATACGGCCAATTCGCCGGCGTGCAGGCGGAGCGGCGATGCGGTGGTGACAGGGATAGGCCGCAAGGTCGCGATCGGGCCAGGCATGGACAGACGGGCGGTGGCGGCGTTTCCTGGCACAAATCGCTGGTGACGGAGGTGGGTAGTCGTCAGCGTAGCGGACTCAAATCGGCGGGTCGGCGACGGCTATGGCGACACGGCCGTGAGCGGGGTGGTGGATGGGTCGACAGGCAGTAGCGGCGCGTGTGAAGGCAAAAATTGCTGGCGGATAGGCGGCGGGGATCACACGGAAGCCAAATGAAGGCGGTTGGACAGTTTGTACGCAACCGTGAGTTTTACATCTTCTTTTTTGCGGGATAGCATCTTCAATCATGATAGTACAACGAATAGTAGAAATAATAAAAATTACATCCAGATCCATAGATCATCTAGCGACGACTACAAGCACCGAAGCGAGCCGAAGGCGCGACGCTGTCATCGCCCCTCCCTCGCGGAGCCGGACAAACCTTGTTGTAGTAGACAGTCGGGAAGTCGTCGTGCTAAGGCCCCATAGAACCAACGCCCCAGAACAGCAACCGTCGTCGATGAAGATTGTTGATAAGAAGGACCCAATCTGAAGACACACGAACAAAGACGAATGACGAACCGATCCAAGCAAATCCATCAAAGACAGATCCACCGGAGACACACCTTCATATGCCCACAGACGATGCTAGATGCATCACCGGAACAGTGGCTAGGCGGGGAGACCTTTATTCCATCTTCAGGGAGCCGCCGCCGTCTCATCTTCCTGAATAGGACACAAACCCTAACAAATCTTGAAAAAGGATCGAAAAACGGAACCCTCCCACCGGCAAGGGCCGGGATCCACTCCGCCCCCTGGCCCTAAGGCCACAGGAGACGGGGCGGACCGGCGCCGGCACCGGCAGGAGGCAGAGAATCCCTAGTTTTTTTGGATAGACGACGGCTGGCTAGGGCGACTTAGCTGCCTTGAAGAACTCCCACGTCTACCAAATCAACATACTATCGGTCCGCCAGTTACATCTCCTGTAGGTGGAGATGTAACTACATCGCGAGGTGTTGTATTTTACAGAGATATTTTTTTTTTACATCTACATTATTTCTTGGAGAAGAATTTTTGGGTCTCTGAGATTGGAAAGTTAGTTATGTTTGCATCTACCTCATCTATTAAAAATGCTCTAAGGGCATCTCCAATGTGGACCCGTCTGAACGAGTTTGGACATCCACGCCCTCCGGGATCCGTCCACTTGGCGGTTTGGACGTCCTTTTTTCTGCGCTTTTCCTCCAACTTACGTATTGTTCCCCGCGCTGCATTTTTGCCTCTACTTCCCGTAAACGGTAGCCTTTTTATGAACAGAAACGCCATTTGGAGCCGCATTAAGTCTTGAGGTCTTAAACTATGGTTTCTGTGGTTTGTATGGTGGTAAATGATAAAGGCATCTCCAATGCGTTACTAAAATGGACACATTATTTGTCCTATAGATTTATCCGAATCAGTCCACAAATATGGACGGAAACTGACCATCCAATTACATCCCCTAAAAGCTGCCCAGGTTTGACTATCCTTCATTTTAAATGCATAGCAATATGATCGATAGTGCGATATACATAGCACCCAATCACAAGCAAAAAGAGATGGGTGCTTGTGGTTTTTACATTCGCCCGGTCACAAAAGAACCAGCCTGGTATTCCATGCCAAAAAAAATTGACATTTTTGGCCTCAAACCTCATCTTGACCAGCGGGCCTTCTCACTTCAACTTGGCGCGGAAATGATTGGAGAAGAGAGGGTGGGAAGCACGGGTTTTGCGGCGGAAACAATATGGATCGCTCACAATGCGCGGCGGAGCTCCGGACTGCGGCAATGCCACCTTGGTTTGCTACCGATTTGCTGGAAAATGAATAGGCAGATGCGTTCGCAGACAAATACTAGACCGCATTAATGGTTTATTGCATCCGGACAGTTTGGTCTAAAAAATCGCATGCATTTTGAAGGTCCGCATCCAAGATGTATGACTAGTCAAATAAAAAGGAGTATGCAGTTCAATGATCACATCATCAATGTCAGCATGGAAACAAACATAAAAATCCCAAAGAATCCTCTAGCTACAACCTGTCGAACGTCCTTGCCGTTGCCGCCGGCGCTGCTCGCCCTGGCCAGGTCTGGGTCGATCTCGCCGTCAGTCTCCTGCCCCGCCTTGTGGTCGTTATTGTCTTTCTCCTCCGTATGGAGAGACGGCGGAGTGAGAGCGAAACCCTGGAACTCGACGACTGCCGCCGTATCGGCATCCACGTCGGTGTCCGCGTCATCGTCGGCGGCGTAGCTGTCTTCCATACGTACCACATAAAAGCAAAACTCCATGTCCAGCTCCAACGGCGTCTGCAGCTTCACGCGGGGGTTCTCCGCCGACAGCGTCCCGAGCATGAGGTTCCGCGTGCCGATCTCTACGCAGGCGGCCACGACGCCCTGGCCGCCGGCTGTTCTCTCCGGGCGGACGAGGACGACGTCGGTGACGTAGAGATGCTCGTCGGTGCTCCTAGGTGCCAGCGTCTCCTCCTCGCCGGACTTGAGCCGCGAAAATAAGGGATGTCGTTGCAACCGCTGCCCCTCGGTGCCCATGTCCATCCTTGATCGATCTGTCGGCAGAGCTGCACGTACTAGCAGCTTTCCTGATCGTGGACGAGACCTCAGCTTGCCTTGTGCCTTTGTGCATCGACGCCTCTGCTTATATACATGAGACTTCGATTCCGGTTGGCCGTCAGCATACTCCGGCCCCACCAAACCAATTTTCAATTTGGGATTCGGACTCGGAGCAGCAGCAGCCGCGTACGTACGTCCCAGCGTACACATCTATTTCACTCTTTTTTGTACGTTCTTACACCCTACAGTAATAAAAAATTGTAAATAGAATTATATATATACTGACCTATACAACATACACTACTATGGAGTGGATTAGGCTAGTTGTGTGCCTGCATGTTGACCAGGCTAATCATCATTGTTTTTCGGCTCAGGCGGGCTAGCAGAGGAATCACCAGGCCAGCAACCAAAGAAGGTAGCGTTCAGAGACCCCTCCAGGCCAGGCACCTTTGTGCGATGACAGCAACCAAACACACTCTATGTATGAGAACCCCTTATTCCATCAAAATATCGTGTATTCCTGTGCCTTGCGATCAGGCGGAATATAAAAGATATAACATGCTCAAAAACATTGGACACAACGGCTGCGATATTTGCCCGGTTGCAGAGACAATGGCGTCCATTTGAAACTCGATAAAAACATGCTTTGACGAGTTCCATCTACATGGCACTCGAGAAAGACATTTTTTCCCTTCTCTTTTTCCCATTTTTCCTTTTGTATATTATACTAGTTTTATTTTTCTTTAAGCTACGTTATTTCTACATTTATAGCCGCTGCCGTCTCCTCCTCCTCCTTCACAAAAAGCTAGGGTTTTTGACTCTCGCCGGCACCACCGCAGGTCAGCCTCCTCTCCGGTGGTCCTAGGGCCATGGGGGCGCAGTGGATCTCAGCAAGGATCGGCGGGAGGGCTCCGTTTTTAGTCGGGTTTGTGTCCTGCACAGGAAGACGAGACGGCGGCGGCAGTTCTCCCCGCCTAGCCCCCGTTCTGGCGGTGCATCTAGCACCGTTGGTGGGCGTGTGGAGGTGTGTCTCCGGCGGATCTATATTTGGTGGATTTGCTCGGATCTCGTCGTTGTTCGTCTATTTTCGTTTATCTTCGGGTTGGATCTTTCCGATCTACATTATTCTTCATCTGCGGCGGTTGTTGTTCTGGTGCGCTGGTCCTACGGGGCCTTAGCACGACGACTTCCCGACTGTCTACTACAACAAATTGTGCCCGACTCCGACAATGGAGGGGCGATGACGGCAGCGCGCCTTCGGCTCGCTTCAGTGCTAGTAGTCGTCGCTAGGTGGTCTACGGATTTAGATGTAATTTCTGTTATTTTTGGTATTCATTGTACTGCCATGATTGAAGATGAATAGATCAGAAATTTTCTCGCAAAAAAAAGTTATTTCTATATTTTTTTAATTTTTTTTCTTTCTCCACCTACTCTATTTTATTTTATACAGCCATTTAGTGCATTTATAGGCATTTAGTGAATGTAACTAAAATTTATCTGTAAGTCCATGATTATTTTTCTGAAAATTGGGTTGAAAAATTCTAGTTGTTTTATCGAGTCTATGTTTAGGCCTTATTCAAGAGAAGAAAAGGAATTCTAGACATGAGAGTGCGAAGAATCGACCCCGAAAATGGAGATTATTGGGTTTTTTATTTCAAAAAGTGCAAATGAAGTCTCAAAAATATGAAAATTGGCATTGGCGTCATTATATGATCCCTAAGGGATGTGGTAAAAAATTGAGAAAGGCTTCTAGAAAAAAGTCAGTACTTAGAACTCATACCATGTACGAGGGGGAATCATGATTTCAAGGGAACGGGTCAAGTTTGGCCTTGGAAAACAACTTTACACTCAACATACACCATTACATGTACCATGTAAAATTTTGGATTTTTTCGGGGTTCATTTGCTATATTTAAGCGATTATGTGCATTTTTAGGTATAGTGTTTATAATGAAAAAATGAATTGCAAGTGCATGAGAACTTGGCAAAATTGGGTTTAAAATCAAATTTGTGTCCTCCAGTCCATGTTTAAGTCTTATCCAAGAAACAGTAATGAATTTCAAACATGAGGGTGCCAAGACCGAACCCCCAACATGGAGTTTATTAGATCTTAATTCCAAGAAATGTAAACAAAGTCCCAAAAACATGAAACTTTACATGCTGCCATTATATGATCCTTATAGGACCTCCCCCCCCCCCTCGAAAAAGAAGATCCTTATAGGATGTGATTAAAAATTTAGAAGGCAAAAGTTGTGACAATGATGCTTATATACTGGACCACTGCGTCATCCATTGGCCATGCGAATTTTCTACACTCAAGATGAACATTACATGATCCGTGTCAAAATTTAGCATTTTTTGGGGCCAGCTTGCTATATTTAAGCCATTAAATGCATTTCTAGGTATTTAGTGAATACATTTAAAATATGAACTGCAAGTGCACACTATTTTTGGAAAATTGGGTTGAAAAAACATATTTGTGTCCTTGATCAAGTTCATTTTTAGGCCATATATCCAAGAAAAAAAATAGATTTCAAACTTGAGGGTAGCAAGGCTAGACCCCCAACATGGAGTTTATTAGCTTTTCAATTCCAGAAAATGTAAACAAAGTTTGGAAAACATTAAAGTTTCCATAGTGTCATTATATGATCCCTAGAAGTCGTGGTAAAAAATTGAGAAGGTTTCACAAAAGTTGTGACATAGGGTGCATAGAAACCGTACCATCTCCATTAGGGAATGGGTCATGATTGAAAAAGAGGAGTTGCTTCATTTCTTCGGCTAGATTTTTTTAGAAACTCCAGATACACCATCGCATGAACAATGTCAAAATTTGACATTTTTGGGGGTCATTAAGTGCATTTCAAGGCATTTAGTGAATATAATTGAAATTTGAATTGCAACTGCATGAAAATGCTGGAAAAAGTTGGGTACAAAATCACATTTGTGTTGTTGAGTCCATGTTTAGGACTTATCCAAGAAAAGGGAACAAACTTCTAACATGAGGGTGACAAGACTCGACCTTAAACGTGGAGTTTCTTGGTTCTTAATTATGGAAAATGCAAACAAAGTTAGGAAAACATGAAACTTGGTATGTTGTAATTATAAGTTTCCTAGAGGCCGTGGTAAAAATTGGGGAAGATTTCTAATAGGATTCAGTGGAAAATGCTTAGAAACCAGACCATCCCCAAGGAAGAATCATGGTTCCGAGAGGGAATGTGTCAGGTTTGAAGGCAAAGTGACAATTACTTCATTGGTTGGCCTTGAATATTTTCTCCATGCAAGGGACACCAATACATGGTGAAAGGATCGATATGTTTGACTAGGGGGGGGGGTGAATAGGCAACTACCAATTTTTAACTCTTTTTAATAAATTCGGGTTAGCAGCAAATAGGCTGTCTGCACTAGGTGGACAACCTATATGATGAGCTCAACAACACAAGCAAGAACAAGATACATCAGAGTATAAACTTGCACACAGTAAAGGTAAGAAATAATCACAAGTGAAGTCAGTGAGGACGAGGTTGTGTTACCAAAGTTCCTTCCCTTTAGGGGAAG
Source organism: Secale cereale (assembly GCA_902687465.1). NCBI lineage: Eukaryota > Viridiplantae > Streptophyta > Magnoliopsida > Poales > Poaceae > Secale > Secale cereale. Next base: position 789,937,340 of record LR738715.1, on the reverse strand, counting down.
TACGTCTCCCTTAGAGTGGTGCGGAGGCACAATGTTCCCCAAGAAGTCAATAGGGCCACCATATTCTCCTCACGCCCTCACATGACGCAAGATGTCATGATTCAGCTAGAATGGTGCACTTGAAGGCGATAACCGGACCTTTACAAACAAGGTTGGGGCTCTCTCCATGACTTAATTGAAGGCTCCCAACACCCACGGAGCTTTAACACAATGTCTAGGGTGCCCAAACACCCAAGAGTAACATGTTGATGATGATCGGAAGAACCTCCTCCTATCCCCCAAAGTAGTGTGGAGTTTGGGTGGATGGGGACAAAGATCTCAAGATTTTGGTGGTTTGGGAATGGAGCAGCAAAGCTTGGGCAAGGGTTAGAGTTAGGAGGAAGAAGAAGGGGGTATAAATACCCCCATGAAAAATGTGGCCGTTACATAGCTGCCACCTCGGGCACCTGGACAAAAGAGGCCTGGGCACCCGGACTCACCATAGAAAAACACTACAAAAGAGAAGAGCACCGACACCCAGGAGAGAAACCCCGGGCACTGCGGCGGCCGAGGCAAGGGGGCCCGTCACTCGGGGGTGGGACCATAGGCACCCGGGGTGGCCACGCACAACAAAGTCCAGGCACCCGGAGGTGGCCGACCCAAAGTGTAAACTTTAGGGTGACCCCGGGCACCCGGTTTGGGACCTGGGACATCCGGACCCGGCCGAACCAAAGTGTAAACTTTAGGGTGCCTCCGGGCACCTGGACTTCTAAGAGAGGGAAAATCTCGATGAGATTTTCTTCCAACGAAACCTAACACGGATAGGGAGCAAAGTGTATGGAAATTTTTTGAGTTCTCCAACTCCGAAATAATAGAAACCCCTCTTAATAGTACGGATGTTCTTAGGACTCAAAGAGAAAACCAAAAAACTTTTCGTGTCACCAGTGAACACCATCTTTCTCCCTTTTTGTATCGATGGGGCTACCGATGTCCATAGACACAATAGAGGAGATGTCCTGAGATAAACTTACCAAATGATATTAGTCCTCAAAAATCTTATTGTGATCAATCACCAAAATCATGATTAAGTGATAATTGCACTTTCACATGGTACATGTAAAAATTCGGCATTCTTCAGGGTTCGTTTACTATATATAGGTCATTTAGTGCATTTCTTTTCTAGGCATTTAGTGCATATAATTAAGATTTGAAATTTGAATGGACGAAAAAGTTGGCAATATTGGGTTGAAAAAGGTATTCATGTTCTCTAGTATATGTTTAGGCCTTGTCGAAGAAAATGAAAGGAATTTGAAACCTCGGGGTGCCAAGATTTGACCCCAAACATGGTGGTTTGATTTTAAGTTGCATAAAATGTCAACTACGTATGAACAACATGAAACGGCATGGTGCCCTCATATGACATCAATATGTCATAGAAAAGAGTTTGAGAATATTTCACAAAACTTATCACAAACACTTCTTAGTAACTGTACCATCTCCAAGGAAGAAACTAGGTTTTGAGTGAGAACTAGTTAGGTTTGAAGGCAAAGTAATGGTTGCTTTATCGATTGACCTTGAAAATTTTCTACACAGTATACACCATTAGGTGACGCATCTTAAGATTGGGCATTTATTCAGATACAGTTGCTATATTTAAGTCACTAGTAAGCGTGCACGTGCAACGCACGTATCAAACATGAAAAACTCTAACGAAATATAGATAGATTTCTTGAAATCTTTGAAAATTCATACAAAGTGCATTTCTTGACTCATACAAATAATTTGATTATCATTCTTCATCAACATTCTTGTTGAAAAAAACATTGCACATCTTTGCGTTAATTATATAATCTCTTATCTAAATGCACACTTTCTCAATGCATAGCGCCCAAATGATTACAATCCCCTAGTTGAATTTCAGTATTTGAACAAAATATACAGGTGGGCTTCTGCCGATTGCAGTATGTGTCAAATATACAACCGTTTGAATTTTTGCTAATCATATTGTTATAGTATAATCTAATCAGAAATTAGAATCACCTAGTTGGATAATGGATTATTTAAAAAGTTGATTGCCATTCTACATACACACATACAAGTACCACTCAATAAAGATCCATTTATGTATCAACAATAATAAAGAACTATTACTATGAGAAAAAAATGAAGTGTCTTTCATAGAAGTTATAAGATGAGAAATCAAGTATCAACATTTATATATCTCTAGCCAATTGAAGATAATGTCATGCAAACCAAACCATGCCTTCGCTCTTTACAACAAGAATTCCTACCAAGCAAAGCAGAGAAGTGCAAAATAAGGAATTTTGTTTATAGAGCTATCCTCCAATTCCTAAAACACATGTATTATTCATGCATGACACACTTTACATTTCCAGTGTTGGCACTGCAAAAATAGCATATCATGATTTCCCTATATACTTTATTGGTACATATATACGGAACTCCTAACCCAAACTTACCCAAGAAACTGTAGGTTCTTATCAACAAAATTCCATCAGAATATCAGAAAGGGCGAATGAGGATTTTTTTACTTAGAGAACCTCACATCGACCATCCGACATGTCCCAATTTTGTGAAAAATAGCAGACCATCAACAAGCTCACACAACATTGTTCATCAAGCTCTAAACTCTGAATGCGAGGGGAGCTCCCAGTACATGTTTCCCCCGCTGGTTTTCCAACTGGCCAGTCGGCTGATGGTACCAAACCAACTGCAATACATAATAATACTTGTTGGTTGATGCAACCAAACCAACTACAATACATCCTAAGCCAAGTCGGTTGACACACCATAAATCGGCTGCAACTCCAAATAAGAAAATGTTTAGACAGAAAAAGACAGCAATGAACTTGAGATCTTGCCTGCACCTTGTCAATCTTCTCCGGGACTTGTTGACGCCTTTGAGAATTGTAAGCACTTCACGCGGAGGAAAACAATATTCAGGCAAGTATCCGCCACTACATCAGTGCATCCACCAAGTATAAAAAAAGGTTCCCAACTCACTGTAGTTATATCTTTTTAGCACAGTTTCCTTATAAGTTATATCTCTTTTAAGTTATAAAAGAGATATAACTCAAAAACGCAGACCTGCATAGTTGGGAATCTTTGAGTAGATGTAACTCGGAGTTGGGAACCTTTGAGTTATATCTCTTTTAGCACAGTTGGGAACCTTAAGTTATATCTCTTTTAAGTTATAAAAAAGGTTCCCAACTCACTGTAAGTTATATCTCTTTTAAGTTATATCTCTTTTAGCACATTCGCCACAGGCTTTAGAGTAGGCTTTTCTAAAAAAAAACTCAAAATTGAATTAGACCACAGTTTACAAGATTAAGGTAACTGGGAGAATGATATTACAAATTTCCTAAAATTCTCATAACATATGTACTGTGAATGACAATAGAAAGAAGGAAAGAAGATCTGAATAACAATAATTGGAAGGATAGAACAACATTTGCTTTACGTAAAATTAGTTAGTTGAGGCTGCAAGAACAACATAGAAGCTAGCATGGATCTACCAACTACTAAAGTAAATTTTAGGCAAGCACGCCTGAACAGCTACAGACCATTTAATCGCTAGTGTTAAAAGAGATATAACTAAGAAACGCATTCATGCTTGTCTCCTTGTGTGTTCTAGGCTATTTGTGTACTTGCCCTTTGTCCGGATGGTCTTCTTCATGTTGCACGGGCCACCGCACTCAGATCCTCCTAAACCACATCTCGAACCATTATAAAGAACAAAATGATTCAAGCTCGACGAAAATATGAATTGGTTTGTTACAAATTATGTGAAAATGCACATGCACCAAATCATGAAGAAAATGCAAGGCGATTGAAAATGCAAAGACTCAGTATCACACATCAATTCAACTTGAGTACACACGCATAGTTCATATGCTGGACATGAGAATAACTATACACAGAATCCAGCTTCTAATTCTGAACTAAAACGCTAAAATGGAACGTATGAACGGAACGGGAATTCCAGCTGGTACCTTCAGAATTTAGAATGTGGCGGTTGGGTGTAGGAAGAGCTAAAACAATTGATATATCCAACATAAAGTATTGATTGGCATCTTTCATGCTTTCTAATTATTTTTCTTACCCTATCCATGGGTGTAGGAAGAGTAGATTGGGCAATCATAACATACAAGAATCCAATACATGACAACGTTCAGAGAAGCATGTACTAATTTAGCTTGTAGAAATTCAGAGAAACATGTGTTGAAGAAGCTAGCTCACGGGAAAGCATGACGCCAGGTGGCGAGTTCCCAACGTGGTGGCGGCGGTGTTCAACCAGAGGAGTGGAGGGCGGAGCGGCAGCCCGCACTCACATCCATGGGTATTACTTGTGGTTGAAGACCATGTTGCCTCATCAAGTTTACACACTCATGGCAAAGAAGCATCTGTACGACATTTACATCTCAAACCTGCACAAGAAAGGTTAATATGCAAATTTCCGCCATATTTCTTTGCTGGGTTCTAAATCTGACATTGACAGACAACATAAGGTTAATAGGCTCACATATCCTTGCTAGGGAAAAAGTGGTACCATACAGGAATAATAGGAAATAAGTTAGAGCACACTAATAACTTAAGAGTACATATAGCTTGCACATGCATGGACTCACACTCAGCATCAAGGAATAAGATAGCACATAACTGCATGACGAACAGATCAGCCATGCCCATCTACTTCCCTCATTGCCTGCAGGAAATGTCAGGTCAAATCCATTCAATGAACACATAACTGAATTGTGCAAATTCAAGTGAAGTGAAAAACACAAACTTCCAAGTTTATCAATTCACTAAGTTGGCAGGCATTATAAATCTCACACCGCCCTAAACAATTTACTAAGCACGTACATTATAGATTCAATGCATTGGACAAAAAAACAAATTACCTTCTTCACTGTGACGCTGCATTTAAGTCTCACGCCCACTCATGGCGGTAGAAGAAAAAAATCCACAGTAATTTAAGAGAAAGAGAGTGAGGGAAAGAACCTTGGAAGAAGCAGACGCCGGCGTCGAGGAGCTGCTGGGACAAAGAGGAGGAATCGCGTAGGTCGAGCCGCCGAGGGAGCAGACCTCCAGGGTGCCACGGCAGATCAACTCCAGGCATAGCGCGGCGCCGACGAAGCCCTGCCCGCCAGTCACCGCGAACCGGATGCCCTCGATCCCCTCGTTCTCGCTCAGATGCATCTCGCCTGCAGCTTCGGGTGTGGGTCTACCGGGCGGTGCGGCGGATCATAGGGGAGAGATGGAAATAGGGGAGAGATGGCGTCCGTCGCGCGATGCGGCGTGGCCGTGGAGGTGAAGAGGGAAATAGGGGAGAGATGGCGTCCGTCGCGCGATGCGGCGGCAGAGGCTGGAGGCGTCCGTGGGGAGAGGGGAGCACAGCGGTGGGGAAGGAAGGCGGGGGCGCAGTTTGGGCAGTGGATAATTTGATGGATTCAGATGCGTGATGTGCGGAGGGGCAGGACGTGCGTGCGGTAGTCTGTCTGGCAGAACATTTAATCTGGAGCGTTAGTTTGTGTGACAGACCTTGGATGTAATATGGATTGTTGGATGTAATTTAGTTTGATTGATCTAACGTCTCTAATACTCCTGTGTACACTTCGTTGTGTGGCTTTAGAGGGAGTTATGTTTGCTCCTTTAATAGTAGTATAGAAGTAGTATAGATTAATAGTAGTATAGATTAATTGATTTTATAGGCATTTAACAGATATAAATAAAATTTCGAAATAAAAAAGAAAAAAATATAATACAAGAAAGAAAATACAAGAAAAAATAAATGAAAGAAAAGAAAAAAAATAGAAAACCAAAAAAAAGAAATAAAAGAAAGGAGAGAAAATTGTGTTTGTCGACCTCTTTTAAAAGGGCGTCTGTAACATCCCAAATTTTCAATTTGAAATGTTATACATAAAACATACTGCATTGCATACTTCTTTGCATTTTGTTCGTGGCGATCCTCGAAAATTCTAAGCAACTCAAGGACCTACGGAGAGAGTTGGGAATTCTACCGTTTTGTATCTGAGTTTACTCGAATACCGGTACGAGGATAGCGTTGGTTTTAATTATTTTTCCCTCCTAAAAATATTTCTAAATAAAATATATGAGCGGAGATAATATGACTTCTCCAAAATAACATAAATATTGGAGGAAAAATATTAAAATCACTTTTTGTATTTATTTGGATTTATTTATGATTTTATTTTCATAGGAAAAATATGCGTTTTTCAAAATTGCATTTGGGTCCAAAAAAAATGTTCACTTTGTCCTAAACATTATTAAAGGACGGTGAAAATTTATTTCTGGATTTTTGGAGTCCGTTTAGTATTTCTTTTGTTAGTTTTCGTACTTCCTGACTCGTTTAAAAAAAAAGGGAAACCGCCTTTGGGCCTTACCCAAGTAGGACTCCCTAGCCGGGGGGCCTTTATAAGCCGAGGCCCAGCCGGCCAAGCCAGCCAGCCCACCCCGCCTCCTTTGCCCTAGCGCCGCCGCCGCCGCCAGTCGCTGCTGCAGCCGCCCGCTGCAGCCGCCCGCCTCCGATCGCCGCCGCGCCGCTGCAACGCCGCCCGCCGGAGTTGCCGCCGCTGCCGCCGGACTTCTCACCGGAGTTCGCCGCCTTTTCCCGAGGTAGCCGCCGCCCCGTTGGTTTTGTCTAAAAACCGATCTTTTTTTGGAGAAACCCTAGATTCGTTTTTTTAGATTAGATCGGTTTTTTCGGTTTAGTTATTTAGCGGACGTTCGTCCGTACGTTCGTTTTAACGAACGTTGTTCGCCCGATAGCCGCAGATAGCGAATGTTCGTTCGTTAGCCTGTTCGGCAGTTTTCTTTTTCGTGGTATTTATCCGCGATTATTCCGATCGTGATTTCTGCCCTGATCTTGTTTTTCGTTTTTCTTTTCGCTCGAGAGTCGGAATCAGGTGATTCAAAATCCCAGATCTTTTTCTCGATGCCCTATTTCCGTTTAACCAACTTGAACAAAGTTTTGCAACTATACAATTTGACCCTAGATCAAACTAGTAATCGGATCTCATTTCTTTCGCAGTTTGAGTTTCGTTGCTTCTTTCGATTTGATTCTTTTTGCAAACCGGAGTTCTTAAGTTGAACTTTCTGGTTAGATCTTATCTTTGGAAATTTTTTGTGCATCATTGCTTGATTTCTTATGTATTCTATTGTTTGCTTGCGATAGAATACCCGGACTGTGAAGCGTGCTACTACGAGTCTCTAGGTTTTGCGAATAATCAGCAAGGCAAGTAACACTTTGATCAAAACTTTTTATTACCCAGTTTTTTTATGCATTAGATCAAATCCTCACACATTGCATGAGTAGGATCTCTTAACTTGTGGGACTGGGAAGTAGTTTGAGGTAGAACCTATTACCTGCATTATTTTCAAACCCTTAGGAGTTACTTCTACGCCATGCTTAAGTTATCATGCTATGCTCGTAGACGTGGTTTGGGTTTGAGTGAAATCCATGACAGATGTAAGTTGTTAATTAATGGTTCAACTTCAGGTGGCTACTTGAATACACATCTGGGTGGATTGGTTGTAGGGCACCTGGAGAATCCAGTGTTGTCCTAGGAAATCCCGGGGTGCCGTGTGATTGTCCTATGGAATGCCACCCAGGCTCAAAGGGATCATTAAACTATTCATGCTAGAAACTTCCGTGTGCAGCCACAATGCCATTATGGGCTCTGGCATAGTATGAGTAAATTGTGTGAGCTCTTTCGTGGTGGACTAGCAGATGTAGGGGAAAGTAGGTGTACGGGTCCACCTAGGGTAAAGAGTAAATGCTTCTGAAAGACTGTGTCTCGGTCATTCATTTCTCAAATACCATGCAGTGCGAGAAATCCAACGGAGGAGACCGAGTCTTGTGGGAAACGTGCACAAACCTCTGCAGAGTGTACAAACTGATCATGATTAGCCGTGTCCCCGGTTATGGACAATCTTAAGTATCTGGTACTTAAATTATTGGTTGATCTCATCACTCTAAATTTAAATTTGTTGGGTTAATGATTACTTTTAATTTGAGATTGAGTTGGAGGTACCTTCTCAATGATGTTTCAACTACCATGATATTTAAAATAAAATTTATTCCTTTGTTGTAGGGAAAAATTGGCTTTACGCAAAAACTTTAACCCTAGAGCCTCCATCAGCCAAATATGCATATAGTGTAGCCTTTATTCTGCTACTTGCATCTTTTGTGTTATCTTGCCAGCATATTCCATGTGCTGACCCGTTTCGGGGTGCAACATATTACGTTGCAGACTTTTCAGACGAGGAGTAAGACGTTCTAGGTCGTTTGTCATGCACTCAGCTATGCCGTTGGAGTTGATGGACTCACTTGTCTTTCAAGCCTTCCGCTGTTATTTTGTTAGATGGCCTTAAGCCATAGACTTTTGTAATAAGTTCTTTTTGGAGACATTCGATGTAATAAGTGTGTGATTGCCACTCTGTTATAAATCCTTCAAGTACTGTGTGTGTCAGCATTACCGATCCAGGGATGACACTGAAGCACAGAGACTTCGGTCCATTCGGATCGTGGTCACTACAAGATGGTATCAAAGCACACGCTGACTGTAGGATACGACCACTAAGACAAACCCTAGGTCACTCTTCTCTACTCATTTCTGACTTCTCTCCATTTTCTACTTCTTTAGTATGGTGGACCCAAGGAACAAGTTCACTCAACGAGATGAAGACACAACTTTTGGACGACACTTGAAGGAAGTCACTAGGTACCTGAACATAGGAATACCAAGTTTTATCGGGACCTACACCGCCACTTTACCAGAAGAGGAGCGATGGAGCGTTCACGTTCAAATCCCCGGGAGAACCTTCGCACCATCCACTGAGCCGATAGAGTTTTCTTTTGATGCACCAACCTGGAGCCTAGGCAAGAGTATGGCCACCCACATCACCATGGGAATGATCGGAGAAATCTACAAGCAGGAGCTGAAGGACACAATCTACCAGATTTGTGGACGATGAGATGAGCGTTGGGACATGATCAGCACCCGGAAGGACAGGTCCATTGCAGCGTCCATCCAAGAGTTAAACCAGCATATTCGACGACAGGAGCACCAGATGTGCGCAGGGATGATAGATTTGAAGAAGGCACAAAACAGGAATATGGAGCTAGAAGAAAAACTCAAGTCTACTCGTGACGGATACGAGGAGGAGATATTGATACTACTGGAGAAGAATGATGATTTGATAACGAAACTGGGAGTATTCATGGGAGATCCAGCACCAGGAGGAGAAGAAGAGGAAGAGGAACCCAAGGAGATTCGTTCTGAAGATTACATCATCATCGACGATACGGATTCGGAACCCGATGATAGTGATGACGAAGACTATGAAGATGAAGCTGGAGCAGACATCATGGAATCTTCCGCCGATCAAAATTTCTAGATGACCACCCTATGACTAGTAGTTTTCCCCAGAAGTAGTTTTAGAGCACTTTTGTAACGTTAGTTAGATCTTGTAAGACCTTCGTTGAAATTGATTGGTGTGATATGATTGTGTTTGTCTCATGTGCATATGGGTAGTGATTTTCCCTTAGACCTCAATTCTATTCTAATCTCTTCCTTCTACACCCATCAGATGCCTCCAAGACGTGAGCCCGGATTTGAGTTTCCCCCTGAGCTCACTCAGTTGATCCAGCAACAGAACACTTTGATGCAACTTCTTGTCCAGAACACTCAGAACAACCAGAACAATAACAACCCTCCACCACCACCACCCGTGGACAACCTGACACGTTTCTTAAGGTTGCAACCGCCGGTGTTTGCTAGCAGCATTGAACCAATAGTTGTTGATGACTGGCTGCGCAAGATTGGAAGGGATTTGACCACCGCAAATTGCTCGAATGCTGAGAAAGTGCGATTTGCCGCACACCAGTTGTCTGGACCAGCCCCAGCATGGTGGGAGAATTACACAACCACCTTTCCTATAGCCAATCACTACAGGAAACTGAAGATTTGCCGTCTGTACTGCTCTTTGCCGTCAGCATTTCATCAGGGCAGACGGCAACGACCAACTTTGCCGACAGCTGCAGACGGCAAAGAACAGCTGACGACAAAGATATTTTGCTGTCTGCGATTTTTTTTACAAACGGCAAAGAGGACACTTTGCCGTCTGTAAAACCAAACAAAGACGGCAAATATACTTTGCCATCTATGATTTTTTATAGACGGCAAAGAGCTTACTTTGCCGCCTGTAAAAGAAAACGCGGACGACAAAATCTTTGTCGTCTGTGTTTCTGTTTTACAGACGGCGAAATAAGCTCTTTGCCGTCTATGAGGAAAATAGCAGACGGCAAAGAGAAAACACAGCCCACGACTAACTGTATTGACTTTTTAATTTTTTGAAAATGTAAACAAGCTCTAAAGGATATGAAATTTGGCGTGGTACAGCTATACAAGTCCTAGGCAGTGTGGAAAAAGTCAGATTTTTTCTAACTATATTGTAACATGTTTATTTGGTCAGCATTAATAGGCTAAAGAAACACAAATATTTACTGTGTTCCTATTGGCTGGAGCGAACATCCCCTGGATCAATGACGTGGCGAGGCAGCAGTCCCCACCACGCATCACACGCACTAACTAGCCCACCCCACCCCACGTGCACGTACAACCCAACCCACTCCTCCATATCTTTTTCTCCCGAACAAAAGCTAGCGCAGCAGTTGTGCACGTACATCGCCCTCGCTAGAGTCCCCCGCCGCTGCCCCCGCTGGACTCCCTTGTCCCCGCCTTGCCGGACTCCCGCGCCGCCGCCCCTCATCGGATCCCCCATCGACGCCCCTTGCCAGGCCACGCCATGCATCTCCCCTCCTCCCTCTTCTTCTGCCATTTTCCTCTGTCTTCATCTCTCCCTTCAGCACTATCGGAATAGCAGCGGCACCGTCGGAGTAGCAGCGCCCCTAGAGCAGTGGCGGCCGGCGACGAAGACGGCTTCAGGTGCGGGTCTGGAGGCGACGCCGATGAGCTGCTGCTGTTGTCAGCTTCCTCCTCTCCGCCACTCGCAAGACTATGCCGCGACCGCCCCAGCCGGACCATGCCGTGGCCGCCCCTCGCCGGACCCGGCTGCGCCTGAGCCTCCCTAGCCTCCTCCTCTCTATCTCGAGCACCAGAGCTCATCCGACAGAGGCTGTGGTTGCCGGAGTTGGCAACTCCGGCGACGACCGAAGCAACAGCTGCCCTCGTCTCTGCTTCCCTTCCCGAGCTCATTGGAGAAACAGCCGACCTCTGACCACTTTGGATGAGGTAATTTTTTTTAAATAAGAAAATATATTTGCTGTCTGTGGTTTAGTCCGGATGACGGCAAAGCAAACGTTTTTACTGATGGCAAAGATTGCATTCTTTGCCGTATGGTATTTTCAAGATAAACGACAAATTTGTAGTTGGCTGACGGCAAAATCTTTGCCATATGCCTGATAAAAAGCTGATGGCAAATAATTCTTTGCCGACTAGGCTTTGCCGTCTGACTTTGCCGTCAGCCAGTTGACGGCAAAATCTTTGCCTTCTGTACAAGCCTGACGGCAAACTATCTGTTTCATGTAGTGAATGTCACTTGGGATCAGTTTCAGCAAGCTTTCCGTACTACCCATGTCTCAACTGGAGCTATGAGCATGAAGAAGCGGGAGTTTCGCAACTTGCGCCAAGGAAATCGTACTGTGGCTCAGTATGTGGATGAGTTTAGTACCCTATCTCGCTATGCCCCAGATGATGTGGCCACAGATGCCGCTAAGCAGGAGAGGTTTATGGAAGGGCTGAATGATGAGATGAGCGTACATTTGATGGTGGCAACCTTCAAAAACTACCAGGAGTTGGTAGATAAAGCTCTTATGATTGAAGGGAAGGAGCAGCAGATTGAGAGCCACAAGAGGAAGTATGGACAAGGAAGGAATAATTCTGGAGCCCAGCGGAAGCCCCGATTCACTCCGAATTCGGGAGGATATACCCATAACCATGGAAGCCACACCCACACTGGAGGACTTTCCGACAACCACAATGGCTCCAAGAATGGGAATGGAAATGGAGCAAACAATAATCAGAATCGATCTACCCCGTCCACACCCGCTAAGAAGGATTTCAGCCATATCACCTGTTACAAGTGCGGGAAGAATGGACATTATGCCAATGAGTGCTCTGAAGCTAAGAATGGGAATGACAATGGAAGCGCCGGAAAGAAGCCCAGCCCGTTCAACAAAGGACAAGTGAACCACCTGACCGTGGAGGAAGTTGAAGAACAACCAGATGCGGTGATCGGTAAGTTTTTGGTTAAGTAATTTACCGCAGTAGTTCTTTTCGATACCGGTGCATCGCATTCATACATTTCAAGGGGATTCGTAAATAGACATAAGTTGTCCACTAGAGTCCTTATGGCCCCCATGTTAGTAAGTTCACCCGGAGCGAAATATATGGCAAATCAATGATGTTTTCAAATGCCATTGACCATTGGACGACATGTTTTCCCCTCAGACCTAATAGTTTTGGAGTCACAAGGATTGGATGTGATATTAGGTATGGATTGGGTATCGAGGTATGGAGGTCACATCGATTGCGCCAGCAAGTCTATTTTGCTTACCACCCCGGAGGGAAAAAGGATTAGGTATGTATGTAGGTATTCGCCTATACGAACACAAGTACATTCTCTCACGAGAGTTGTTCAGGAGGAAGTGCCGGTAGTAAAGGATTACCCGGATGTGTTTCCAGAGGAGTTACCAGGCATGCCAGCGGATAGGGATATTGAGTGTTTAATTGAGTTGTTGCCTGGCACCGGACCAATATCAAAGAGACCGTATCGGATGCCAACGAATGATCTGGAGGAGACCCAGAAGCAGATTAAGGAGTTATTGGAGAAAGGATTTATTCGCCCGAGTTCATCACCTTGGGGAGCCCCAGTGCTTTTGGTCGAGAAGAAGGATGGATCTTTAAGAATGGTCATTGATTATCATGCACTGAATGAAGTGACTATTAAAAATAAGTACCCGCTGCTGATGATCAATGATTTGTTTGACCAACTCCAGGGAGCGAAAGTATTCTCCAAGATCGATCTACGATCTGGATACCACCAATTGAAGATTCGAGAGAAGGATATACCTAAGACAACCTTCACCACAAGGTACGGGCTATATGAGTATACGGTTATGTCATTTGGATTGACTAACGCCCCTGCCTATTTTATGAGTATGATGAATAAGGTGTTCATGAAATTCTTGGATAAGTTTGTCGTGGTATTCATTGATGATATTTTGGTGTACTCGAAGAATGAAGAGGAACACGCAGAGCATTTGCATTTGGTATTGGAGAAGCTCAGAGAGCATCAGTTGTATGCCAAGTTTAGCATATGTGAGTTTTGGTTGAAGGAAGTTGGATTCTTAGGGCATGTTATATCGGGAGAAGGTATAGTAGTGGACCCCGTCAAAGTGCAGGCAGTCACTGAATGGTTGGCACCCACTTCAGTTGGAGAAATCCGTAGTTTTCTTGGACTCGCGGGATACTACCGGAGATTCATAGAAAACCTCTCCAAGATTGCTAAGCCAATGACGACATTGTTGAAGAAGGAGACAAAGTTCGATTGGACTGAAGAGTGGGAAGAAAGTTTCCAGGAGTTGAAGAAATGGTTGATGACAGCCCAAGTGCTGATATTGCCAGATATACGCAAGGATTTCCATGTGTACTGTGATGCATCATGCTTAGGACTTGGAGGAGTACTTATGCATGATGGAAGAGTTGTTTATTATGCATCCCGTCAACTGCGACCGCACGAGTTGAATTATGCGACGCACGATCTGAAGTTAGCAGCTGTAGTGCACGCTCTCAAAACCTGGAGACATTTCCTTATTGGAAATCGTTGTGATGTGTATACGGATCACAAGAGTTTGAAGTACATTTTCTCTCAAAAGGAGCTGAACCTCAGACAAAGGAGATGGTTGGAGCTTATAAAGGATTATGATATGAAGCTGCACTATCACCCAGGAAAGGCTAATGTTTTTGCAGACGCTCTGAGCCGGAAGAGTTATGCTAATACCTTAGTAAAAGGGGGATTGCCCCAAGAGATAGCAGAAGATCTCAGGGAGCTTCGTTTGGAGATAGTTCCTAGAGGTTTTGTCGCAAATTTGGAGGTTCAGTCAACATTGCTGGGGAAGATACGTGAAGCCCAGAAGGATGACAAAGAAATTGTTGATATAAAGAAGAGGATGAGTGAAGGAATAGCCAAAGGATTTCGTGAGGATGAACACGACACCTTGTGGTTTGAGGATCGAATCTATGTGCCCAACAACCCGGAGATCAGGAAGTTGATACTGCAGGAAGCACATGATTCGCCATACTCGATACACCCTAGAAACACCAAGATGTATTTGGATTTGAAGGAACATTTCTGGTAGACGAGAATGAAGAAGGATATTGCCGAGTATGTAGCCGTATGTGATGTATGCCATAGAGTAAAGGCAGAGCACCAAAAGCCAGCAGGATTTCTACAGCCTATGCCAATACCCGAATGGAAGTGGGAGAAGCTTGGCATGGATTTTATCACCGGATTGCCCAGGACCAAATCGGGATATGACTCAATTTGGGTAATAGTGGACCGTTTGACTAAAGTAGCCCACTTTATCCCTGTGAAAACCACATACAGCAGTGCGAAGTTGGCCAAGATATACTTGACCAGGATCGTATGTCTGCACGGAGTTTCGAGGACCATTGTATCAGATAGAGGAACATAGTTCACCTCAAAGTTTTGGCATCAGGTACACCAAACTTTGGGAACGAGGCTGGATTTCAGCACAACTTTTCACCCGCAGACAGATGGACAAACCGAGAGAGTCAACCAGATTCTGGAGGACATGTTGAGAGCCTGTGCGCTAGATTATGGATCTAGTTGGGATAATAATTGGCTCTACGCTGAGTTCTCGTACAACAACAGTTACACGGACAGTTTGAAGATGGCACCATTCGAAGCATTGTACGGAAGGAGATGCCGAACACCGTTAATGTGGGATGAAGTTGGAGACCGACAGTTGTTTGGACCAGACTAGATCAAAGATTCAGAAGAAAAGGTTAAGCTGATTCGGGATAGACTGAAGGTAGCTCAGTCCAGACAGAAGAGTTATGCAGACTCGAAGCGCAAGGAGATAGCTTACGAAAATGGAGACAGAGCGTACCTGAGAGTATCGCCCGTGCTAGGAGTTAAACCTTTCGGAGTTAAGGGAAAGCTAGCCCCGAGATTTGTGGGACCTTACCGTGTTTTGGAACGCATGGGAGAGGTTGCCTATAACCTGGAGTTGCCCGAAGGATTGTCAGGAGTGCACGATGTGTTTCATGTTTCGCATCTTAAGAAGTGCCATGCGGAGATGGCCGATATCCCGCTCAGAGACACAGTACCCCTAGAAGCAATTCAGTTGGATAGTGATCTGACTTATGAGGAGAAGCCTGTTAAGATTCTCGAATTTTCAAGCAGAGTCACCCGCAGTAAGGTTATCAAGTTTTGCAAAGTTCAGTGGAGTCACCACACCGAGGAAGAAGCCACCTGGGAACGAGAAGATGATCTACGCAAGGACCACCCACACCTGTTCTCTAAAAAGCCGAATCTCGAGGGCGAGATTCATTCTAAGGGGGGTAGGTTTGTAACATCCCAAATTTTCAATTTGGAATGTTATACATAGATCATACTGCATTGCATACTTCTTTGCATTTTGTTCGTGGCGATCCTCGAAAATTCTAAGCAACTCAAGGACCTACAGAGGGAGTTGGGAATTCTACCGTTTTGTATGTGAGTTTACTCGAATACCGGTACGAGGATAGCGTTGGTTTTAATTATTTTTCCCTCCTAAAAATATTTCTAAATAAAATATATGAGCGGAGATAATCTGACTTCTCCAAAATAACAGAAATATTGGAGGGAAAAATATTAAAATCACTTTTGGTATTTATTTGGAGTTATTTGTGATTTTATTTGCATAGGAAAAATACGCGTTTTTCAAAATTGCATTTAGGTCTAGGAAAAATGTTCACTTTGTCCTAAATATTATTAGAGGACGGTGAAAATTTATTTCGGGATTTTTGGAGTCCATTTAGAGGATGGTGAAAATTTATTTCAGGACTCGTTTTAAAAAAAGAGAGAGGAAACCGCCTATGGGCCGTACCCGACTAGGACTCCCTAGCCTGGGTGCCTTTATAAGCTGAGGCCCAGCTGACCGAGCCAGCCAGCCCGCCCCGCCTCCCTTGCCCTAGCGCTGCCGCCGCCCTAAGCCGCGCCGCCGCCGCCAGTCGCCGCCACCGCCGGCGCACCTCGCCGCGCCGCCACCGCTGCAGCCGCCCGCCGCCGCCGCTGCCGCCGCCAAGCCGCCGCATCGCCGCCCGCCGAAGTTGCCGCCGCCGCCGCCGGCCTTCTCGCCGGAGTTCGTCGCCTTTTCCCGAGGTAGCCGCCGCCGCCGTCGGTTTTGTCTAAAAACCGATCGTTTTTTTTCCGAGAAACCCTAGATCTATTTTTTTAGATTAGATCGTTTTTTCGGTTTAGTTATTTAGCGGACGTTCGTTTTAACGAACGTTGTTCGGCCGATAGCCGCAGACAGCGAACGTTCGTTTGTTAGCCTGTTCGTTTGTTTTCTTTATCGGGGTATTTATCCGCGATTATTCCGATCGCGATTTCTACCCTGATCTTGTTTTTCGTTTTTCTTTTCGGTCGAGAGTCGGAATTAGATGATTCAAAACCCCAGATCTTCGTCTCGACGACCTCTTTCCGGTTAACCAACTTGAACAAAGTTTTGCTACTGTACAATTTGACCCTAGATCAAACTAGTAATCAGATCTCGTTTCTTTCGCAGTTTGAGTTTCGTTGCTTCTTTCGATTTGATTCTTTTTGCAAACCGGAGTTCTTAAGTTGAACTTTCTGGTTAGATATTATCTTTGGAGTTTTGTTTGTGCATCATTGCTTGATTGCTTATGTATGCTATTGTGTTCTTGCGATAAATTACCCGGACTATGAAGCGTGCTACTACGAGTTTCTAGGTTTTGCGAATCATCAGCAAGGCAAGTAACACTTTGATCATACCTTTTTATTACCCAGTTTTTTATGCATTAGATCAAACCCTCACACATTGCATGAGTAGGATCTCTTAACTTGTCGGGCTGGGAAATAGTTTGAGGTAGAACCTATTACCTGCATTATTTTCAAACCCTTCGGAGTTACTTCTACGCTATGCTTAGGTTATCATGCTATGCTCGTAGATGTGGTTTGGGTTTGAGTGAAATCCATGACAGATGTGAGTTGTTAATTAATGGTTCAACTTAAGGTGGCTACTTGAATACACATCTGGTGGATTGGTTGGAGGGCACCTGGAGAATCCAGTGTTGTCCTAGGAAATCCCGGGGTGCCGTGTGATTGTCCTATGGAATGCCACCCAGGCTCAAAGAGATCATAAAACTATTCATGCTAGAAACTTCCGTGTGCAACCACAATGCCATTATGGGCTCTGGCATAGTATGAGTAAGTTGTGTGAGCTCTTTCTTGGTGGACTAGCAGATGTAGGGGAAAGTAGGTGTACGGGTCCACCTGGGGTAAAGAGTAAATGCTTCTGAAAGACTGTGTCTTGGTCATTCGTTTCGCAAACACCATGTAGTGCGAGAAATCCAACGGAGGAGATCGAGTCTTGTGGGAAAAGTGCACAAACCTGTGCAGAGTGTACAAATTGATCATGATTAGCCGTGTACCCGGTTGTGGACATTCTTGAGTATCTGGTACTTGAATTATTGGTTGATCTCATCACTCGAAATTTAAATTTGTTGGGTTAATGATTACTTTTAATTTTGGATTGAGTTGGAGGTACCTTCTGAATGATGTTTCAACTACCATGATAGTTAAAATAAAATTTATTCCTTTGTTGTAGGGAAGAATTGGCTTTACGCAAAAACTTTAACCCTAGAGCCTCCACCAACCAAATATGCATATAGTGTAGCCTTTATTCTGTTACTTGCATCTTCTGTGTTATCTTGCCAGCATATTTCATGTGCTGGCCCGTTTCGGGCTGCAACATATTACGTTGCAGACTTTTCAGACGAGGAGTAAGACGTCCTAGGTCGTTTGTCATGCACTCAGCTATGCCGTTGGAGTTGATGGACTCACTTGTCTTCCAAGCCTTCCGCTATTATTTTTTAGATGGCCTTAAGCCATAGACTTTTGTAATAAGTTCTCTTTGGAGACATTCGATGTAGTAAGTGTGTGATTGCCACTCTGTCATAAATTATTCAAGTACTGTGTGTGTCAGCATTACTGATCCAGGGATGACACTGAAGCACAATGACTTCGGTCCATTCGGATCCTGGTCGCTACAGCGCTACTCTGCGCCGGTCGAAAATTTCAGCCGGTCCAGCGTGGGCCACACGATATAGCTGTTAGAAACCGTACGATTCGACCTTATAGAAAATGCTGAAGAAGAAAAAAAAGCAGAGCATATAAAGAGAAAAAGGGGGAAAGAGACCAGCGCCCCGCTCGTCCTCAGCCGCCGATGACCCGCGCTTGCCGAACCATGCCCATTTGCCTCGCCGCACACGCTCACTGCCGATGCTCGCCGTCATCGCTCTCAACAAAAAGGTCATTGACCGTAGTGATCTTTTCTCTTGCCTCCGTGCTGCATCCATTGTAGCTCCGTGGCGTCGACTGCAACGCCAGCCACCGCCGGCGTAGTCACCGCTCCCCACGTCCGTCGCCGCAGCTCGCCACCACTCGCCGCAACTAAGAAGACGACAACAGTCAGTTGAAGCAAAATTTGAGCTGGTTCGAGCCAAAAAAATTGTAGGTTCTAGCAAAACAATGGACTTTCATCGCCGGAACGTAGCAAATTTTTTGGCCAGTCGTAGCAAAAATAAATGACGGTTCCAGCAACTCACCATGGTTGCAGCTTCCTCGTAGGCATGGTCGCCCTCGCCGGCATGGTGACCCACCAGGTTTGAAGCTTGCCGTTGTGTTGCTTGCTGCTCGCTGGCCACCAGTTGTAGCACTGCCTTGTGCCGGTTGCAGCCTTGCCGGCGATGGGCGTCTCCGGTTGTAGCTCCGGTGTACCACAGCTTGCAGCTCTGGCACGCATGGTTGAAGCTTTTGTGCTACATGGTTGTAGCAAAAAAAACTTCATCGATCCCCTTCCTCCAGCAAAATTCTACTACCGACGAAATAAAATGCTACAACCTATGACTCAAAAAGTTGCTACTGTCGACAGTGGGATTGTTGCGATCGGCGATATCAAAAGTTGAAACCAGCGACGTGAAAAGCTACTACCGACGGGAAAAAATGTTGGAACCAATGAATCAAAGATTGGTGCTCATGGATGAAAATTGCCACAACAACCGGCAAAATAAGAAGCTGGAATCGACAAATCAAAAAGTTGCAACTGGCTAAAAATAAAAAATAAATCCATAGCTGCACGGCGTCTTGCGACAAAAATGGTGCTGCCGGTGTGCAAGCGCAGTCGCCTCAAGCTCACAGGGGGGGGGTGGCGCCGAGTAGCTTGTCGTCGCTTCAACCCGGGCTTTGTGGGAGGTGGTGGTGAGTACGCACGTCGGCAAGGAGGTAGAGAGGGACGGAGGGGGGGGGTGCTTGAAGGCAACATCCATGGCGATGTGGCGTTCATGGTGAGGGGAGAGGAAAAGAAGACCGACCGAAGGAGAATGAAAAAGATATAGGAAAGAAAACGAACTGAGGATGATGAGGATAAGGTCAGGTGAGAGGATCAGGTGAAAAAAGCGGTGCGTGGGCCCTTGATCTGATGTGCTTGTTCCGTAGGATCTAAGCGTAGCGTGTGTCTGGCCGGCGTGTCGATCGGAAATGTTTACCCTTTTAAAAGGACACTCCGAAAACACGTGACCCATGCGGTTGCTCCTGATGTGTTGTGAGGGAGTGACACAAACCTTTAGTCACGATTATTAAAGGGGAATCGATGCGTCGTATGTTTGCCTCAACTCTCTCTCTCTCTCACACACGCACATGCACATGCACACGCACACGCACGCGCACACACAAACACACAACATACACACACATTGCCAATCATCAGTTACTAGTTATAATCATGCTTCCAACACAACACACGACGGTTCACAAAAAAAACAATAAATTTTATGATGGTTCTCAGAAAACAATCCATACTTAACGATCTACATGTCCGAGAAATTACCAATTTTAAACTAAAAAATATTTTTTATTTCCATTTCATTTTCATCATATTTAATACACACCCGATCACATCAAGTCCTACCAAAATCTAGAATATGATGGATTTAAGGTATTTATGGGCCACAATCAATGTTGAACAAGTACAATATAGATGCCCCCATTGTAACACATGGTCGATTAGCTAGTCTATAATAACTAATAATAAAGGACGGAAGATTTCATAGTTCTCTATAGGCACCCTTTTATATCCGTTGATTTTATATTAATGATAAAGATTGACGGCTGAGATTTAAAGTATGTCCGGAGTCGATGAAAAAGAGTGTTGGAAGTATGCCCTAGAGGCAATAATAAAATGGTTATTATTATATTTCCTTGTTCATGATAATTGTCTATTGTTCATGCTTGAATTGTATTATCCGAAAACAGTGATACATGTGTGAATACATAGACCACAACGTGTCCCTAGTAAAGCCTCTAGTTGACTAGCTCGTTGATCAACAGATGGTCACGGTTTCCTGACCATGGACATTGGATGTCATTTATAACGGGATCACATCATTAGGAGAATGATGTGATGGACAAGACCCAATCCTAAGCCTAGCACTAGATCGTGTAGTTCGTATGCTAAAGCTTTTCCAATGTCAAGTATCCTTTCCTTAAACCATGAGGTTGTGCGACTCCCGGATACCGTAGGAATACTTTGGGTGTGCCAAACGTCACAACGTAACTGGGTGGCAATAAAGGTAAACTACGGGTATCTCCAAAAGCATCTGTTGGGTTGGCACGAATCAAGACTGGGATTTGTCACTCCGTATGACGGAGAGGTATCTCTGGGCCCACTTGGTAAGACAACATCATAATGAGCTCAATGTGTGTCAGGCCCAAGATGCGATTCTATCCCGATTACGTGACACTTACGTGATTGGGGCACAACCGCATTTCGGGCGCTTAGCAAGATGGATGTCATTACATCGTACCATTACATACATACATGGAGGATGCAACATTACATACAAGTCACATGAATACAACAACATCAATACAAGGTATCCGACGATGGATACAAACAATAAAAGCACAAAACATCCATCTGCTATCCTAGGCTGCCAACCAGGAACCTAACCCAAGACTGAAGAAGAAGAAGAAGAAGAAAGAACTCCAAACAACGATCGTCGCTCTCACGTCAAGACATCGGAAACCTGCACCTGCAACTGTTGTTGTAGTATCTGTGAGCCACGAGGACTCAGCAATCCCATAACCATGGGTAACAAAACTATCAAAGCTTAATGGGTAGGAAGAGGTAAAGTGGTGAGGTTGCAGCAGTGGCTAAGCAAAAATGTGGTGGCTAACTTACGAGTAAAAGAATAAGATGAGCATCTACGCAAACGGTCGCAACTAGTAGTGATCGCTAAAGATCCTGAACTACCTACGAGTCAAACATAACCCCACCGTGTTCTCTTCTCTAAGTGAAAATAGACAGTCACGGTTACTCACACAGTTGTGTGTTTTACTTCGGATCCTCTGTCAAGTTTTCTACAACCGGACATTAACAAATTCCAATCTGCCACATAACCGCAGGCACAACTTTCGAAAGATCATAACCCTGCAGGGGTGTCCCAACTTAGCCTGTCGGTGTACTAGAGTAGGGGTACCCTAGTATCCCGAACTTGTGCACGGGCAGTCGCAGCATCCCGCGGCAAGGCTTGCTGGGTGACCGCCAAGGTCCTCCGTGGTTCCTTTGGAGCCATTCAAGAACAAATTATTCAAGCCAAGGAGAGAAGGCCCCGGCAAGAGGAGCTTGCCGGAAAGGCCAACCAAGACATCTCAAGGAACTTGCCGCGACGCGCCACGCGTCCCGGCAAGGCCCGGTGAGCGACGAGCTCCCGGACGCGACAAGACAACGACCGCAGCAAGGCGCTTGCCGCGGCAAGCTACCACTCTTTACCCGCGCTCCAGCACATCCACCAACGCGTCGCTCCAGGACCCTTCCAGGCGTACGTGGCGGGAGGCTGTGCAGCCAGCGGTGCGCGGTGGCAAGTGGTGCTGACAAGATTGCCATCATGGCGAGCGGTGGCGTCCCTGACGGTCCCTTTTGCACTATTTGGGCGACGCAGATGGGCATTCAATGCCCTTGTCCCCTGCCGTCAGAGTTAGGTATGATACACTGTAACAGGTAGTTGTACCAACCGTAACACCTTTCCATTTTTACCCTTGTCTACGTTGCCACCTATCGGTGACCCCTTGAGCATATAAAAGGAGGCCCATGCGCAACGTAGAGGGGGGGGGGGAACACTCACGCTCGGTCTCGTTAGCTGCTGGTGTGTACTGTAGCACTCAGCGCTCCCGAGCAAGAACTCAATACAAACCACAAAGCAGGAGTAGAGTTTTACGCATCCGTGTGGCCCGAACCTGGGTAAACTGCTCGTGTGTTTCGCCTCGATCCGCTCTTCGTGCGATCTTCGCCCCCGCCGAACCGAAAGGGGCTCGGTCCGCCGGTCCCATAGGTGCTCGTGGATTCGTTCCCCGACATCTTTGGCGCGCCAGGTAGGGGGCGTCGAGGTTGTGTGAACCTGATCCGGCGTTCACACGAGCTAGATCTTCATCGTCTTCATCGACATGCCGCCGAAGGAGAAGGCTTCGGAGGCGGCTGCTCCGTCCGCGTCGAACCCACCACTGCCGGAGCAAACGGCTGGTGGGGTAGACGCCGGCGGAAGAACGGGCGTCGATGAGGGAGCTCACGGTGCTGCCAGGTCCAAGGACAAGGCTGCGCTGCCCATCGGTGACGTAGTCGGCTTCCACAACGACCGGGCGCACTACAAGACCTCGGCGTCCGTACATGCACCGCGCCCATCTCAGGAGGCGCGGGACCGGCAGCGTCATGGTACTCACGGTACCATACGTTTGCTGGACCAAGATCGAGCTGGTGGATCTCGGAGTGCTCAAGACCAGCATGCACGCCAACATGCTGGCACGAGCGAGGCACGGTCGCCTGGACGGGATACTGCTCCTTCTAACATAGTTAGAAGTCCGAGCATATCCCGCTCCTCACACCGTTCACCACCGCCACCCACCACTTCAGCAGAAGCTTTGGCGTGAGCTCAACTGCTCCTGGACTACCCTCCAACGGCAGAAAAGATCGACGACTGGAGGGCGACCATTCAGAGTCTCATCGGCTTCGCCAACGGCGACACTCCACGGCAGCCGAGTACATCGCAGCCGCGGCAAGTCAGCCAGGCACGAGCCCGTGGCGACAAGACCGGTGGGGGGGGGGGTGCAACCACCGTGCACTCTCCTCCCTGAAGACCAAGATCGCCGACTCGCCGGATCCACCTCGACAGCGACTCCACTGCATCATCAGATCCACGAGCTCGTCGCGATCAGCGCCAAGTTCTTCACGAATGACAGCAAGAAGACGCTCGTACTTGCATCGCGCGCCGAAGAGAAGTGCGGCATCAATCGGACCAGCGCGCTGGGCCCTCTGTCGACATGCATGCACCGGGGGAACCAGGCGACTTGCCGTACGTGGTAGGTTGCCCTGCGTTTACTCGTGAGCTGTGGCAAGTCCAGTGGCCCAGCAAGAAGAATTTCAAGCTAGACGTACCAGAGAAGTACGACGGCAAGTCACATCCGTCGGAGTTCCTCAGCATCTACACCATCGCGGTGCAAGCTGCCGAGGGGCGGGACGACAAGATCCTTGCCAACTACTTCCCGCTGGTGCTCAAGCCCAACGTCAGGTCCTGGCTCATGCACTTGCCGGACAACTCCATATCCTACTGGGCAGACCTATGCCATTAGTTTGTCGGCGCCTTTACAGGCAGCCACAAACCTCATGGCCAAGAGAGTGACCTTCATCTGCTCGCCCAGAAGGAAGGAGAGCCCCTGCGCAAGTACATTCAGAGATTCAGCCGTGTACAGCACAACATCCCAGATGTCCACCCTGCCGCGGTCATCAGCGCGTTCCATCAGAACGTGCGTAACCGCAGGATGCGGGAGGAGATGGCGATGTGCAAGATCAGAGACGTCAGTGAGCTGTATGCCCTGGCCGACAAGTGTGCACGTGCTGAGGAAGGGAGGAAACTCCCCGGAGATAATACAGGAGCAGGAGGATCTGACAGCGAGGACGCTGCCCCGGCAAAGAAAAACCAGCGACGGAACAACAGAAAGAAGAAAGGCAAAGATGTGCTAGTCATTGAGCAGTCCGGCAAGGAAGGTGGCGCCAAGAAAGCCAAAGCTGGTAGCTCCGGCAAGGAGGTTGTCGCATGCACCAACTGCCAGGCTATGGCGGTCGCCGACAAGCAGGACGGCACCGACAAGCAGTACTGCAAGATCCACCGCACCAAGGGCCATGACCTCCAGAGCTGCAAGAAGGTCGAGCAGCTTGTCGAGCAGCAAAAGGCTGAATACGAGCGACGCGACAAGGAGAAGGCCCAAGGAGGTGCTGGAGGATCCGGCAAGAAGCGCACCGGCGGGGGAGGACGCCGCGGCAAGGCCAAGCAGCGGCAAGGAGACAGACCTCCCCGCGGCCGCGACAAGGATGAAGATGACGACGACGATGAAGACATGGATGATGTCGAGACCAGTGAGCAGGAGTTCCAGAAAGCCACAGAGGTCTTGTGCGTTGACGGCGGTGCTTCTCTGCATACTTCACATCGCCAACTCAAGCAGTGGGTGCGGGAAGTCAATGCGACAGAACCACCTGTCGAGTCACGCAAGCTTCTGAAATGGTCCAGCACGCCTATCATCTTTGATATTGAGGACCACCCTGATCGCACAACTGCGGTCGGGTGCTTGCCGATGTTGGTTTCACCAACTATCCGCAACCTCAAGGTCACTAAGATGCTAGTTGACGGCGGGGCCGTCTTGAACCTGATCTCCTCCGCTGTACTCCAGAAACTCCAGATCCCTGACAGCGAGCATGAAGAGACCGGCACATTCCAAGGAATCAACCCGGGAAGGAGCAAGCCGAAGGGGAAGATCACGTTGCTGGTGACATTTGGCAGCGAGTTGAACTTCAGGCCTGAGAAGGTCACTTTTGACGTTGCCGATTTTCCATTGCCTTACAATGGGATACTCGGCCGTCCAACACTCGCCAAGTTCATGGCAGCCTCTCACTACGCATACAACATGCTGAAGATCCCAGGCCCGATAAGTGTCATCTCTGTCCCTGGCGATAAGAAGGATGCTCTTATCTGCGTCGACAAGATCTACCGGGAAGCGGCAGCCGCAACAGATCGCAAGTCACCTGCCATTGAAGCTCCCGGGGGGGAAGAAGAAGACCAAGTCCGGCAAGAGATCTGATGCCCACTCCGGCAAGCGCACCTCTTCGGAGTGCTGCGCTACCGTCGAGGACGCACCATCGAGCTCCACCAGCAAGTGTAAGAAGACAATGGCAGCTCCGCCAAAGACCAAGAAGGTGTCCGCCAAGGAGGACGACACTGGTGGTACCTTCACCATCAGTGCCACTCTTGACCCTAAATAGGAAAGCGCGCTCATTGCTTTAATGCGGGCGAACGTCGACGTGTTTGCGTGGCAACCGTCTGACATCCCCGGTGTTCCCAAGAAAGTAATTGAGCACCATCTTGCCGTCTGTCCTCATGCGCGGCCCGTCAAGCAGAAGGTCAGGAAACAAGCAGTGGAGCGCCAAGAATTCATCGCAGAAGAGATCAAGAAGTTGGAAGCAGCAGGCCTTGTCAGAGGAGTGCTCCATCCTACGTGGTTGGCCAATCCTGTAGTCGTGCGCAAGGTAAACGGGAAATGGAGGCTTTGTATCGACTTTACCGATGTTAATAAAGCTTGTCCCAAAGACCCATTTCCCTTGCCGCGCATTGACCAGATTGTTGACTCCACGGCCGGATGTGACTTGTTTTCATTTCTTGACGCATACTCAGGATACCATCAGATCTTCATGGCAGAAGAGGATGAGGAGAAGACCGCATTCATCACTCCATGTGGCATGTACTGTTCCATATGAATGCCTTTCGGTTTAAAGAATGCTGGTTCAACATTTGCAAGGGTAGTCCATGTCTCTTTTGAGCCACAAATACACAGAAATGTGGAAGCCTACATGGATGACATAGTGGTCAAGAGCAAGGACAAGGCAACTCTGATTCAAGATTTAGACGAGACCTTTGCAAATCTGAGCAAGATAAGCCTCAAGCTCAACCCCGAGAAGTGTGTGTTTGGAGTCCCTTCCGGCAAGCTTCTCGGGTTCTTCGTGTCTCAGTGGGGAATTGAAGCCAATCCCGACAAGATCAAGGCCATTGAGCAGATTGAAGCACCAAAGCGCGTCAAGGATGTACGAAGACTTGCCGGTTGCGTGGCTGCTCTCAGCAGGTTTATCTCTAAGTCTGCTGAGCGCGCCCTGTCGTTTTTCAAATTATTGAAAAAGGCAGGTCCAATGAAATGGACTCCGGAAGCGGAGGCTGCGCTGCAAGACTTGAAGAGATACCTGTCCTCCACTCCAACACTTGTCGCACCTAAGCCACAAGAGAAGTTGCTGCTGTATATAGCGGCAACCAATCAAGTGGTTAGTGTTGCGTTAGTAGCAGAGAGGGAGGCAGATGATGAGCCAGCAACCACAGCAGGCGCATCCAGCGACAAGCAGGGGGCTTCCCCGACAAGCTCTGGTCCCGACAAAGATGGATCTGCGCAGGCGCGCGAGGAGATACAAAAGAGAATGGTGCAGCGCCCAGTTTACTTTGTCAGTTCCCTTCTGCAGGGGGCTAGGTCAAGGTACTCTGGTGTGCAGAAATTGCTTTTCGGCCTTCTCATGGCCTCGAGAAAGCTGCGCCATTACTTCCAAGCACATGAGATCACAGTTGTCACTCGTTTTCCGCTGAAGAGGATACTGCAGAATCCAGAAGCAACGGGCAGGATTGTTGAGTGGGCACTGGAACTGTCAAGCTTTGGCCTCAAGTTTGAGAGCACTTCAACTATCCAAAGCAGAGCATTGGCAGAATTCATAGCAGAGTGGATGCCAACACCAGATGAAGAAATTCCAGAAACGAGCATCCCCGTCAAGGAAGCAAGCAAAGAGTGGCTGATGTATTTGATGGTGCCTTCTCGCTGCAAGGCGCCAGTGTTGGCGTGCTACTTGTTGCACCCATCGGAGAGCACATCAAGTACGTAGTCCAGATGCACTTTCCCAAGGAGCAAGCAACAAACAATACCGCAGAGTATGAAGGTTTGCTTGCCGGTCTCAGGATCGCGGCAGACCTTGGGATCAAGAAGCTCATTGTCAGGGGTGACTCGCAGCTTGTCATCCGTCAAGTGAACAAGAGTTATCAGAGTCCGTTGATGGAAGCTTACGTTGATGAAGTGAGAAAGCTAGAAGAGCACTTTGACGGCCTACAGATGGAGCATGTTCCAAGAGCTCAGAACGACATTGTCGATGGCCTGTCGAAGTGCACCGCACTTAAGTTACCTGTGGAACCAGGGATCTTTGTGCTCAAGCTGACTCAACCGTCTGTAACGCCATCAACTGGACAGAGCAAGAAGAGGAAGTTGATTTCTGGTGACTATTTTTCGGCAGAGCTTCCCGAAGCCACCGCCAAGAAGGTCCCCAAGATCAACACCAAGAGTGCTGAGGAGCAGTCTGCTCCGGCAAGCCCTAGGGTTTGTTCCGTTGAAGCAGAGGCTCCCGACAAGTATTGCTCCGGCAAGCTTGCCGGGGAACGGCAAGCTCCGGCTGAGCCGCAGGTTCTCGCCGTAGAAGCGGATGTTCCCGCAGCAGCAGATGTGCCTTTAGTCATTGTTGTCGAGCCACAAGGTCCAGCATGGGCACAGTAGATTGTCCGTTTCCTTCACACAGGAGAACTTCCCGAAGAGCAAGAAGAAGCGGAAAGAGTAGCCCGGCAGTCAAGTATGTACCAGTTTGTCGACAACACACTGTACAGAAGAAGACTCAACGGTGTGAAATTGAAGTGTATTCACCGGGAAGGCGGACAAAAGCTATTGGCAGAGATACATGGAGGCATATGTGGTCACCACATTGGCGCAAGAGCACTTGCCGGCAAAGCATTCAGGCAAGGTTTCTTTTGGCCCACAGCCCTCCAGGATACAACTGCACAAGTAACCAAGTGTGAAGCGTGCCAGTTCCATTCCAAGCAGATACACCAGCCAGCTCAAGCTCTCCAGACGATCCCTTTATCCCGGCCATTTTCGGTCTGGGGGCTCGACATCCTCGGCCCCTTTCCCCGAGCAGTCGGGGGCTTTGAGTACTTGTATGTTGCAATCGACAAGTTCACAAAGTGGCCGGAAGTGGAAGCAGTGAGGAAGGTGACAGCACAGTCAGCAGTCAAGTTCTTCATGTCGATTGTTTGCCGCTTCGGGATCCCTAACAGGATCATCACCGACAACGGTATGCAATTCACGAGCCGCACCTTCATGCAGTACGTCCAAGATCTTGGCGCCAAGGTCTGCTTCGCTTCTGTTGCTCACCCGAAAAGCAACGGTCAAGCGGAGAGGGCAAATGCTGAAGTGCTGCGTGGGCACAAGACCAGGACTTTCGACAGGCTGCGCAAGTGCGGACGAAACTGGATTGAGGAGCTGCCGGTAGTTCTTTGGTCGATCAGGACGACGCCAAATCAAGCCACTGGCCAGACACCTTTCGCTCTATTCTATGGAGCAGAGGCAGTTCTCCCCACGAAACTCGTATACGGGTCACCTCGAGTGCTCGCTTATGATGAGCTTGAGCAAGAGCAGCTGCGACAAGATGACGCACTGCTCCTTGAGGAAGACCGTCTTCAGGCTGCTGTACGAGCTGCTCGCTACCAGCAAGCTTTGCGCCGCTACCATAGCCGCAAAGTTAACGCCAGAAGTCTCGAGGAAGGCGACCTTGTTCTTCGGCGCGTTCAGTCCGCCAAGAATTCCAACAAGTTGACGCCGATGTGGGAAGGCCCTTACCGGGTGAAACGAGTCACTAGGCCTGGCGCTGTCCGCCTTGAGACCGAAGATGGCATTCTGGTGAGCAACTCCTGGAACATTGAGCATCTTCGTAAGTTTTACCCGTAAGGCGCGGTTGCCGGAACCTGTTCGGGCAACCACCTTTTGTACAAGTCTTGCCGCTGTTGCATGTAATCCTTCGTACAAAGCCAGGCACAGACCCCGTGCATAAATAGAGCTCATGTGTTCCGCACATCTTGACAATTTCATGCTTTCTATCTTTTGCATGTGTTATCTGACACTTTGTGCAACACCTACCCCCGGTAAGCAATAACGAGCCGTAAGGCTCCATATCTCTATTTTCTCTTCTTTCTTTTTCTCAAGGAAAGGAAAGTTCCCTCGCCCACAAGTTTGCCGGGGGGAAAGGAGAAGATAATGGTATGAACCAGGCATCGTTCAAGAAAGTTTCGCCTTATCGGGAAGCAAACAACAGAAAAGCTAAGTTGCCAAAGTTTGAGCAATCAGATTTTTAAAAAATTTAAGTTATCTTCCTTGAACGACCGTGCTTTGTATGGAAAACCTGTGCGCGGAGGAACCAACTCGTAGCTAGTTGCACCCTTACTTTGTTTCGAGTCCGCTCAACAACTTAAGTGTGCTGCGACTAGTTGTGACAAGGTTTCTTGTCGGTAACGGCACCGCCAGCAGGCTGCTGACGTCCCGCACTCAGCGCTCGCGGCTAAGGTGCCTGCGCCGGCAAGTTCCCTAAAAGCGTAGGGCAAAAACATACAAACGAAGGAATCAAGTAAAGGAAATAACATTGCAATCATTACCCAGAATAGAGTTATATTACAAGGTAGCTTGTCGCGGCTCTAACAGATTGTTCTCATAACATGACCAGCAGCGACAAGAAAAGAAGAAAATGGGCGGCCTAGTCTACGCGATCGCCCTCAATCCTCTTGATCCCGCTCACCTTATCCACAATGGGTGCGACAAGGGCCTTGAGCGCTTCCAGATCAGCATCCGGCGGCAGGGTTTTGAGGACGTTGGTGAGGTTGAGGCCCGGGTTGCGGAAGGCCACCTTCACCAACACCTTTTGAAGAGCTCCCGCGCAGATCTTGCGCGAGTCGTCGGCCAGCTGCTTTGGAATCTTCTCCCGGAGTCGCTGGTGGGCCGTCGCCACGCCTTTGAAGAACAAGGTGAGCTTGGCGCTGGGTTGGAGGTTCTCATCGGAGGGGTACACGAGATCCTCCATCCCTAGCTACGCCAGCTCCCTGTCAATGTCTGCGGCAGCATCCACGAGACCCTCCGTCCAGTGCTCCACATTCTCCCAAAAAGCATTCTGGGCGGCAGCAGCACTCGTCAGCAACGCCTTATCGACCTTGATCTCCTCCTTCAAAGCCACCTCCTGCTCCTTGGCGCCGTCCAGCGTCTTGGTCAAAGTAGTCAGCTTCAACTCAAGATCTGCGTTGGAGTCCTTGGCGGTGCCAAGTTCCTTGCCCTTCTCGGTGAGACGAACCTGCAGCTCTGACAAGTTGTAGGCGTCCTTCTCCTGCTCACACTTGAGCGCGGCAAGCTCTTCACCGCTCGCCTTGAGATCGGCCTCCAGTCGCGCCACCTTCGTCTCCAGCTCCTTCTTGGCGGCCTCGGCAGCTGCGGCAGCATTCTTTGCTTGCTTGAGGGCTCCGCCGAAAGTTTGCTCGCGTGCGGTAAGCTCCTCCTCGTGGTTGTCAAGGTTAACCTTCCGCTGCGCCAGCTCGCCCTCCTGCGCAGACAGCTTCTCAGCGGCAAGCCGCTGTTGTTCTTCGACTTCAGCCTTCTCGAGGAGGAAGGCCTTCTGTTCCTCGGCGAGTTGCGCCCGCTCCTTTTCCAGGGACTGGAGAGCTTCCTGGTTAAGACCCCGGAGCTCCTCCGCGCGCTTCTCGATGTCCGCTCTCGCCTTCGCGACAAGCGCCTCTCGGGATTCCAGCTTGGCCTGCCGAGCACGGTAGAGCGACACCAGCTTCCGCAGCAGCCGCTCCTCCTCAGGCTCGCCGCCGCTGCTGCTCGGCGCATCAACCAGCGTCAGCCCAGCGGAGGCGAGCACCTCTCCATCGAAGCTTTCTCCTTCGACCGGCACCCTGGAGCTTGACGCCCAGGGGAGGTTGATGAAGACGTTTTCGCCGGCCTTCAAGTAGACGCCTGGCTGGGGCTCTTCGGAGGCTGATGCTGCGGCATCGGCGGAAGGATAGGCGGTCGGCATAGCGCCTGGCGCTCCTGCGGCCTCAGGGCCATCAGTGCGATCGCCAGACCCCTCGCCAGCATCTGCGGCGGCAGCTTTGGCGGCCTCTTCGCCGGCGGGATTATCAGCACCGGCTGCTTCTTCGGTGGCAACGGCGTCGTTGGTAACACCGCCCGCGGCAATCTCGACGACATCATCGACGGCGGCCTCGGTGATGTTCTCCTCGCCAGCAACCTCGGTCTTCATCGGCTCCACAGCAGATGGGTCTGACGGCTGGAAAAGGGAGAAAAGTCAAGCAAATATCCAAAAAGAAGATCAAAAGAAGAAGAACCCAAGGGAAGTTTTGAAGCGAGAGGATTACCTGTACCGGGTTCTGCAGTCATAGTCTCCGCCGCCGGAGGGCCGCTGGTGCTGCCGCTTGCCGCCGCAGCGCTGGCCGGCATCTTTCCTGCGCGAGCCGGCTCCTCGGCAGAGTCCCTTGCCGGAGAACTCTCCCTTGGCGGTGTAGTCGAAGCAGATGGCATGTCGGGGGCGGCCTCCGGGCGCTCCTGGTGGGGCTGCTCTGGTCCTACACAAACCAACAATCAGATGTGAGCAAAGAAAGAGCATCCATGCGCACCTAACAGCGGAAAGCGAACCATATACTTACGCTGGGGGCTGCTCTGGAGAATAGTTGCCGGGTCCGGCAAGGTGGTCTCAGACGCACCCTCTGCTGTCGCGGTGGGTTCGTCCTCGACGATAATCACCCCCTTTGGACACGCCGGGACCTTGGCTCTCTTCGCCGCTCTCTGGGCCAGAGTTCTAAAAAGGAATAAGTTCAGAGTAAAGCAAATGAGATACAAGACAAAACAACAAGAATTGAAGAACTACAAGTACAACAAAGAATCTTACTCTTCTTCTTCCTCGTTGGAGCTGAGCGCGGAGAAGTCGAAGTCCGACTCACCTCCGGCGCGAGGAGGCGGAGGAGTAGGTTCCCTTGGCCGCTTGGCGGGAGCAGTGGCGGTGGTCCGAGACGACCCCGCTCCGGCTGCCGCCGCGGCGTGAGAAGCGGCACGAGCAGAAGCGGTGGTCCGGGTGGACCCCGCTCCAGTTGCCGCAGCAGCGTAAGGTGCTCCCGCGGCAACAGTGCTTGCCGCGGTGGAGCGTGTCGCGCGGCGCAGCGACTGTCGACTCGTCTGCCGCTCCGCTACGTCCCCGGCCTTGCAGAGATGCCTTCTTGGTGGAGCTGGGGGCTCTGCTTGCGACGAGCTGTCTGAAGATGAGGAGGAAGAGGAGTTGATCTCCAACGAGCCGCTCGTATCCTTGGCGGACTTGCTCGACCCAACATCATGCCCGGCAAGCTCTTCCTCGCCGGCAAGCTCCTCTCGCTCGGCATGGCTTGCCGACTCTGCTGCCTCTGCCTCCTCCACGGTGAATCCAAACTCGCCCGCGGCTGCGGCTATCGCCACCTCTTCCAGCCTAGTGGCGATGCGTTTCATCTCCGCATCGGTGGTGGCGCGAGTGAGGCTTTTCTGTTCGTCGGAGCGGACCGGCACTTCTACCAAGCCGTCAAAGAACTCCTGCACGACGACGTCTGCAGGCTCTTGCCAAGTTGGGACAATTCCATGCGAGTCGCACAGCGGCATCATTGCCCGGATGCAGCTGAGCGAGGAGTTGTTGCACAGCCGGACGACATCCTTCGGTAACCTGAACACTTCGGGATGTTGAGAGTCGTACTTGAACAGCTCCCAGAGCATTGCGTCAAGTTCCATAACAGTGAAGTTGAAGTTGAGGCCCGGGCGCAGCCTCATGATGTCCGCCGCATTCTGGAAGTCCCAGGCGGGCCTCCTCCTCTCCTGCAGGGGGGCGATGCGGCGGTGAAGAAAATATGCGCCAACCGCGCCTACAGTGAGCCTGGCAAGCCTAAGGCGCTGGATCCGGGTGACGGCAATCTTCAGCCTATCGTCTTCCGGGGCCATGTTGCTCCAATCGCTACCGCGCGCTACTGGGGTTTGGCGCTGGGTGGTAAACGGCTGCGGGTTCTCCTCGACAATCCAGCACCAGTCTGCTCTCCATTCCTCCCACTTGCCGTGGAACTCTCCCTCCAGATAAGCTTCCTTTTTGCCAGCTCTCGAGATCCAGGCGATTCCGCCGGATAAAGGCTCTCCTCTCTCAACTCGGGGCATAAAGAAGTGGCGAGAAAGGGCTACGTTTGGATAGACTCCGACAAAGTTTTCGCAGAGATTGCCATCATGGCGAGCGGTGGCGTCCCTGACGGTCCCTTTTGCACTATTTGGGCGACGCAGATGGGCATTCAATGCCCTTGTCCCCTGCCGTCAGAGTTAGGTATGATACACTATAACAGGTAGTTGTACCAACCGTAACACCTTTCCATTTTTACCCTTGTCTACGTTGCCACCTGTCGGTGACCCCTTGAGCATATAAAAGGAGGCCCATGCGCAACGTAGAGGGGGGGGGGGACGCTCACGCTCGGTCTCGTTAGCTGCTGGTGTGTACTATAGCACTCAGCGCTCCCGAGCAAGAACTCAATACAAACCACAAAGCAGGAGTAGGGTTTTACGCATCCGTGCGGCCCGAACCTGGGTAAACTGCTCGTGTGTTTCGCCTCGATCCGCTCTTTGTGCGATCTTCGCCCCCGCCGAACCGAAAGGGGCTCGGTCCGCCGGTCCCATAGGTGCTCGTGGATTCGTTCCCCGACATAGCCCATCACAAGCTCTCACGATCAGCTGAAGTGATAAATATAATATCATCACCCCTTATCTTAGGGAAATCCGATCAGGCTCGGCATCCCGGTGCACAAGACATTTCGACAATGGTAAAACAAGTCCAGCAAGACCTCCCGGTGTGTCGACACCCTGATAGTAGCCGCGCGTATCTCGTCTCAGGCCACGACCGGATGGGCGATAGTACGAGTAAAACCAATCCTCGAGTTTCCCCAAGGTGGCCCCGCAGAACCCCCGTTTGGGACCAACACCATCAGCACTGCCCCCCTGCTATGTAGAAAGAATCCTCGGGTAGCGCTAACTCCCTATGCAATTTAATTAATTAATTAAGTTGTTATTATGAGCAAATTAAAACCAATGTTGGGCCTTGCTGGAGGAGTTTTATTCAAAGACGAAGTGTCAAGGGGTCCCCATATACCCAATCGTGTAAGGAACGCAAAATCAAGGAACATAATGCCGGTTTATCGGCGCCTAAGGTGGCATGATTGGAACAAAACACCGAGCAAAAGGCCAAGCCTTCCACCCATGCCCAGTATATAGGTGTGTTATTATATATAACATATTGTGATACACCAACAACAAGTTCCCTCCTGGAACGATCTTCATCTTCACCTGCAACTAACAACGCTATAAGAGGGGCTGAGCAAGCGGGTAACATAGCCAAACAATGGTTTTTGCTAGGAAGGTTTCAAAGGTTAGAGGTTTCATGGCAACAAGGAGAGGGGCTGACAATAATGATGGGTACCGCGACATATAACGATAGCATCGAGACAACTAAGCAAAGGCAATGATAGTAAAGGTATCCAAGGGTATGGTCATCTTGCTTGAGATCCCGCAAGGAAGAAGAACGGATCCATGAAGAAGACGAAGAAGAAGCCTTGAAGAAGAACCACGGGTAGGCGAACGAATCCTCACGATCGCAACGGAACAAGCACTAACGAGAAGAAGCAATCAATATGGTAAACACACAACACAAGAACATTACAATATGCTGAACCAAGTATGATGCAAGACAGTTCTATATAGGAAGCACTACAAGTCTATATAGGAAGCATAACATGACAAGGTAGGAAGCACAGAAAAACAACACAAGAACATGACAATATGCTCAACCAAGTAGGATGCACGACAAGTCTACATATGATGCACAGCAAGTCTACACAGGAAGCAAAACATGGCAAGGTAGGAAGCACAGAAAAACAACACAAGTTTAAATATGATGCATTACATGGCAAGGTATGATGCATGACAAGTCTATACAGGAAGCAATACATGACAAGGTAGGAAGCACAGAAAAACAACAGAAGTTATATATGATGCAATACATGGCAAGGTATGATGCACTGCAGATGCACTTAGGATGCATTACATGACAACATAGGAAGCACACCAAAACAACACAAGAACAAGACAATAAGCTCAAGCAAGTAGGATGCAAGACAGATCCATATAGTATGCAAAACATGACAAGGTAGGAAGCACAGAGAAGCAACATAAGAACAACAAGTTTAAATGAGGCCGGAAGCTACTTAAGACAAATCCGGTAAGTCCTCATATGCATAGTTTGAAATCAGTCGAGATCTGCACAAACCTTAAGTTAAAGTTGTTAAACAACAAGTTAACATGCACCAACATGATCTACACGAAATTCTAGTCAAGTTACATATAAAGTTTGTTTAATTCGGAGCTACGGCCTAGAAGATATGAACAAAACAAGTTAAGCATGGCAACGGTGCAAGATGCACCCAAACATCAAGCAAACATACTCCAAACATGTTAACAAGATTATATTATGATTCTACATGCAAAATCACACAAGTTTCATATAAGGAACACTCCAAACGGAGCAATGGGCTAAAAGATACACATGAAACAAGATATAACAACAAGCTGAAATTAACAGCCACATAGCAACTTTGGAGCAAGGTAAATATATGCTACAGCACTCAAACATGGTGACAAGAAGCATGGACATGAAGTAGACATATCCTACAGCAAACAACTCCATTGGAGCAACTCCATATGAGGCATGGATTAATAGCAACAAGCTACAACATTTTGATCATGACAATAAAAACCTGACAGCAATATTTTGTAGCAACTTGGGAGCAAGAAATAAATAAGCTACAGCTGGTCATATGAGCAAGTAAGAGCATTAATGGATAGACAACAACATATACAACAAGGAATGATCAATGTCCACCCCAAAACTAACATGGATTTACCTAGGGAATCAAGCAAACATAGCATCAGGATATTACAGATTCGAGACTTAGTGAAATTTCACTAAGTGTTAAAACAGTAACATTATCATGGAATGTTTGCAAGCATGTTTAAGTCAACACAAGGCATATCATGTAAAGTTAAATGCACCACATGAAAGAACACATCATGGAGATTCTAGAACATCTAGGCATGTGACATGGGGACAAACACATCATAGCAACGAGCTCCTCAACTAGGCATCTCGTAACAAGTTTCAGAACATAACGGCCAAATGCACTTTTACAACATAGATAAACATGGAAATATGAACTCAAGCAAGCATGCTATAGCAACCAACATGTAGAGCATCTCATGATGAACATTTTGACATCTCATTTGCATCATTTGGATAAACATGCACCAAGTTATCATATCTCAAACATAGCAACAAAATAACAAGTAGCAGCAGTTTATAACAAGTAGCACTCTTGCAACAGGGATTAGAGTATCTAGATGAACTCAAATGAGCATGGCACAATGGAACAAAGTGTAGAGCATATCACCACGATCATTTTGACATATCATACACTCAATTTGGATAAGCACACAAAAAGATATCATCATGCAAAGAGGCAACATTAATGCTGACAGAATAAAAGACTTAGCAATTTTTACATAGGGAAAAAACACAACGGGCGATGGATAACTAAACGGTGCTCAGGCACTTGTTAGGAGGGGAGGCTCACCCATGGGCTTCGGCCCAGATCTGGAGGAGGCAGGCCGGGGAGACGGAGGCGGGCCGTGCTGGACCTGGAGCTGGGCCCTGGGGCTTGGCGCGGCCCAGGAGGCGCTGGGCGCGGCTGGGAGAGGCTGGGCCAGGCGTAGGAGCCCGCAAGGAGCAGCGGTTGCGGCGTCGTCCTCCTTCGGGACGAGGCCCCCGGTCAACGACGCGGCGGCGGGGACGCTGCAGGTGCCGAGGCGACGCGGGGAGGGCCAGATCCGGCGGAGGACGAGGCGAGGGATCCATTCCCGGCGCTCAGGGCACGGGACATCACCGGCGGCGAGCCTTGGCGGCAGTTGGCGGCGGGGCAAAGCAGCTCGGGGCGGTGTAGCGCGTAGATCCGGCGGCGAGACAGCGCCGGTCGGAGGAGGCGACGAGGCAGGACACGGGGCGCGGCGGTGAAGGAGGTCGACGGTGACGGGGCTCCGGTCGCCGGAGACTGGCGCGGGTGCTCTCGAGGAAGGGGCAGGGCAGAGACGAGCCAAGGAGGAGCGGCTGCGGGGATGAACGTTGGCGGCGGCGCACGCGCAGGCTCGTCCGGGCCTAGATGGGCTCGGGCGGGCCGCGCCCGGGCTTGGCGGGCCGGCGGCGGGAGGTGGAAGAAAGGGACGGTCAGGTGGCGGCTGGAGAGAGGTGGGGCGCGGAAAACGAGGCAGGAGGCTAGGGTTTCCAAAATAGGTAGGGGTAGGCTATATATAGCAAAATGCTAGGGTTTGGGGGGTTTTGGACCGTTCCGGAGCCATTGGATCGCGATCCAACGGTAACGGAGCGAAGGGGAAGAAGCTGGGCCTAGATGGGCTGTGTAGAAGACCTTGGGCTTAGGGAAGAGAAGAGAGGGAGAGGCCCGCGGATGTTTTCGGAGACCGAAAACGTCCGACGAATTAACCGGCGAATAGTGCCGCTATATATATCCGTTGGGCTATCAAACGAGCTCCGACTGTGATGAAATTTGGCAGGCGGTCTGTCTACACTATAATAAGACCACACGCCAAGTTTAAACCCATTCCGAGAACGTTTTTCGGCCACTCACAAAATAAATATTCGGAGGCACCGCGGGCGCATGCAAGTGTGGCTGGGCTCAGAACGGACAACGGAAAGGACGAGGGGACTCGGGCGGATGCAAGTTTTGAAAACATGCTGATACAACACACATGATGACAAGGCAAGGATGCACACGCAATCAAGATGACATGGCAACGACGACGAATAACTGACTGACACCTGGCGCACCGGTCTCGGGGTGTCACAATGTGACTAAGGGGTTGGTCACGGCGTGATGTGTTATGGAACGAGTAAAGAGACTTGCCATGACGAGATTGAACAAGGTATCGGTATACCGACGAGCGAATCTCGGGCAAGTACTATATCGATAGACAAAGACAATCGTATACGGGATTGATTGAATCCTTGACATCGTGGTTCACCCGATGAGATCATCGTGGAGCATGTGGGAGCCAACATGGGTATCCAGATCCTGCTCTTGGTTATTGACCGGAGAGTCGTCTCGGTCATGTCTGCGTGTCTCCCGAACCCGTAGGGTCTACACACTTAAGGTTCGATGACGCTAGGGTTGTAGAGATATAGGTATGCGGTAACCCGAAAGTTGTTCGGAGTCCCGGATGAGATCTCGGACATCACGAGGAGTTCCAGAATGGTGCGGAGGTAAAGAATTCTATATAGGAAGTCCAGTTTCGGCCACCGAGAAAGTTTCGGGGGTCACCGGTGTTGTACCGGGACCACCGGAAGGGTCCCAGGGGTCCACCGAGTGGGGCCACCAATCCCTAAGGCCCCATGGGCTGAAAGGGGAAGGGAACCAGCCCCTGATGGGCTGGTGCGCCCCCTGGGCCTCCCCCTGCACCTAGGGTTGGAAACCCTAGGGGTTGGGGGCGCCCCACCTGGCTTGGGGGGTAAGTTTCCCCCCTTGGCCGCCCCCCCTAGAGATTGGATCTCTAGGGCCGGCGCCCCCCTAGGGGCCCTATATATAGTGGGGGGGAGGGAGGGCAACCGCACCCTAAGGCCTAGCGCCTCCCTCTCCCTCCCGTGACACCTCTTCCTCCTCCCGTAGCGCTTGGCGAAGCCCTGCTGGAATCCCGCTGCTTCCACCACCACGCCGTCGTGCTGCTGGATCTCCATCAACCTCTCCTCCCCCCTTGCTGGATCAGGAAGGAGGAGACGTCCCCGCTCCGTACGTGTGTTGAACGCGGAGGTGCCGTCCGTTCGGCGCTATGATCATCGGTGATTTGGATCACGACGAGTACGACTCCATCATCCCCGTTCTCTTGAACGCTTCCGCTCGTGATCTACAAGGGTATGTAGATGCACTCCCCTCTCCCTCGTTGCTAGATGACTCCATAGATTGATCTTGGTGATGCGTAGAAAATTTTAAAATTCTGCTACGTTCCCCAACAGTGGCATCATGAGCTAGGTCTATTAGTAGTATCTTGCATGAGTAGAACACAAAGTAGTTGTGGGCGTCGATTTGTTAATTCTCTTGCTGTTACTAGTCTTATCTTGATTCGGTGGCACCGTGGGATGAAGCGGCTGTTGGGGAACGTAGTATTTTAAAATTTTCCTACGATCACGCAAGATCTATCTACCAGATGTATAGCAACGAGAGGGGAGAGTGAGTCTACGTACCCTCGTAGACCGAAAGCGGAAGCGTTAGAACAACGCGGTTGATGTAGTCGTACGTCTTCACGGCCCGACCGATCAAGCACCGAAACTACGGCACCTCCGAGTTCTAGCACACGTTCAGCTCGATGACGTCCCTCGAACTCCGATCCAGCCGAGTGTCGAGGGAGAGTTCCGTCAGCACGACGACGTGGTGACGATCTTGATGTTCTACCGTCGCAGGGCTTCGCCTAAGCACCGCTACAATATTTATCGAGGAGAACTATGGTGGAGGGGGGCACCGCACACGGCTAAGAGATCAAGAGATCAATTGTTGTGTCTAGAGGTGCCCCCTGCCCCCGTATATAAAGGAGGGAGGGAGAGGCCGGCCCTAGAGGGGGCGCACCAAGTGTGGGGAGTCCTACTAGGACTCCCAAGTCCTAGTAGGATTCCCCTTTCCTTTCCGGAGTAGGAGAGAAGGAAAGAGGGGGAGAGGGAGAAGGAAAAGGGGGCTGCACCCCTTGTCCAATTCGGACCAGAAGGGGAGTGCACGCCTCCTTCCTTTTGGCCTCTCTCCTCTATTCCCGTAACTCCCCGGTACTCCGAAAATACCCGAATCACTCGGAACCTTTCCGATGTCCGAATATAGTCGTCCAATATATCGATTTTTACGTCTCGACCATTTTGAGACTCCTCGTCATGTCCCCGATCTCATCCGGGACTCCGAACTCCTTCGGTACATCAAAACTCATAAACTCATAATAAAACTATCATCGAAACCTTAAGCGTGCGGACCCTACGGGTTCGAGAACTATGTAGACATGACCGAGACACGTCTCCGGTCAATAACCAATAGCGGAACCTGGATGCTCATATTGGCTCCCACATATTCTACGAAGATCTTTATCGGTCAAACCGCATAACAACATACATTGTTCCCTTTGTCATCGGTATGTTACATGCCCGAGATTCGATCGTCGGTATCTCAATACCTAGTTCAATCTCGTTACCAACAAGTCTCTTTCCTCGTTCCGTAATACATCATCCCACAACTAACTCATTAGCTGCAATGTTTGCAAGGCTTATAGTGATGTGCATTACCGAGTGGGCCCAGAGATACCTCTCCGACAATAGGAGTGACAAATCCTAATCTCGAAATACGCCAACCCAACAAGTACCTTCGGAGAGACCTGTAGAGTACCTTTATAATCACCCAGTTACGTTGTGACGTTTGGTAGCACACAAAGTGTTCCTCCGGTATTCGGGAGTTGCATAATCTCATAGTCATAGGAACATGTATAAGTCATGAAGAAAGCAATAGCAGTAAAACTTAAACGATCATAGTACTAAGCTAACGGATGGGTCTTGTCCATCAGATCATTCTCCTAATGATGTGATCCCGTTGATCAAATGACAACTCATGTCTATGGCTAGGAAACATAACCATCTTTGATCAATGAGCTAGTCTAGTAGAGGCATACTAGGGACACTCTGTTTTGTCTATGTATTCACACATGTATTAAGTTTCCGGTTAATAAAATTCTAGCATGAATAATAAACATTTATCATGATATAAGGAAATAAATAATAACTTTATTATTGCCTCTAGGGCATATTTCCTTCAGTCTCCCACTTGCACTAGAGTCAATAATCTAGTTCACATCGTCATGTGATTTAACACCGATAGTTCACATCGTCATGTGATTAACACCCAAAGGGTTTACTAGAGTCAATAATCTAGTTCACATCGCTATGTGATTAACACCCAAAGAGTACTAAGGTGTGATCATGTTTTTCTTCGTGAGAGAAGTTTAGTCAACGGGTCTGTAACATTCAGATCCGTATGTATTTCGCAAATGTCTATGTGTCTACAATGCTCTGCATGGAGCTACTCTAGCTAATTGCTCCCACTTTCAATACGCATCCAGATTGATACTTAGAGTCAGCTGGATTTAGTGTCAAAGCTTGCATCGGCGTAACCCTTTACGACGAACTCTTTATCACCTCCATAATCGAGAAACATTTCCTTAGTCATCCAGTTACTAAGGATAATTTTGACCGCTGTACAGTGATCTACTCCTGGATCACTATTGTACCCTCTTGACAAACTCATGGCAAGGTACACAACATGTTTGGTACACAGCATGGCATACTTTATAGAACCTATGGCTGAGGCATAGGGAATGACTTTCATTCTCTCTATATTTTTCTGCCGTGGTCTGGCTTTGAGTCTTACTCAACTTCACACCTTACAAGTCAGGTAAGAACTCCTTCTTTGACTGATCCATTTTGAACTACTTCAAAATCATATCAAGGTATGTACTCATCGAAAGTCTTATCAAGCGTCTTGATCTATCTCTATAGATCTTGATGCCCAATATGTAAGCAGATTCACCAAGGTCTTTCTTTGAAAAACTCCTTTCAAACACTCCTTTATGCTTTCCAGAAAATTCTACATCATTTCCGATCGACAATATGTCATTCACATATACTTATCAGAAAGGTTGTAGTGCTCCCACTCACTTCTTGTAAATACAGGCTTCACCGCAAGTCTGTATAAATCTATATGCTTTGATCAACTTATCAAAGCGTATATTCCAACTCCGAGATGCTTGCACCAGTCCATAGATGGATCGCTGGAGCTTGCACATTTTATTAGCACCTTTAGGATTGACAAAACCTTCTGGTTGCATCATATACAAGTCTTCTTTAATAAATCCATTAAAGAATGTAGTTTTGTTATCCATTTGCCAGATTTCATAAAATGCGGCAATTGCTAACATGATTCGGACAGACTTAAGCATCGCTACGGGTGAGAAAGTCTCATCGTAGTCAACTCCTTGAACTTGTTGAAAAACTTTCGCAACAAGTCGAGCTTTGTAAACAGTAACATTACTGTCAGCGTCAGTCTTCCTCTTGAAGATCCATTTATTTTTGATGGCTTGCCGACCATCGGGCAAGTCAACCAAAGTCCACACTTTGTTCTCATACATGGATCCCATCTCAGATTTCATGGTCTCAAGCCATTTTGCGGAATCTGGGCTCATCATCGCTTCCTCATAGTTCGTAGGTTCATCATGGTCCAGTAACATGACTTCCAGAACTGGGTTGCCGTACCATTCTGGTGCGGAACGTACTCTGGTTGATCTACGAAGTTCAGCAGTAACTTGATCCGAAGTTTCATGATCATCATCATTAGCTTCCTCACTAATTGGTGTAGGAATCACTGGAACCAGTTTCTGTGATGTACTACTATCCAATTCGGGAGAAGGTACAATTACCTCATCAAGTTCCACTTTCCTCCCACTCACTTCTTTCGAGAGAAAGTCCTTCTCTAGAAAGGATCCACTCTTAGCAACAAAGACATTGCCTTCGGATCTGTGATAGAAGGTGTACCCAACAGTTTCTTTTGGGTATCCTATGAAGATTTACTTCTCCGATTTGGGTTCGAGCTTATCATGTTGAAACTTTTTCACATAAGCATCGCAGTCCCAAACTTAAAGAAATGACAGATT
Organism: Secale cereale; assembly: GCA_902687465.1. NCBI lineage: Eukaryota > Viridiplantae > Streptophyta > Magnoliopsida > Poales > Poaceae > Secale > Secale cereale. Next base: position 789,894,224 of record LR738715.1, on the reverse strand, counting down.
AGGTTTCTCGTCAAACCACAGTTCATACGGTGTCATCTCCACGGATTTAGATGGTGCCCTATTTAACGTGAATGTATCTGTCTCTAATGCATAACCCCAAAAGCGATAGTGGTAGATCGGTAAGAGACATCATCGATCGCACCATATCTAATAAAGTACGGTTATGACGTTCGGACACACCATTACACTATGGTGTTCCAGGTGGCGTGAGTAGTGAAACTATTTCACATTGTTTTTACTGAAGGCCAAACTCGCTAACTCAAATATTTTACCTCTACGATCATATCGTAGAAACTCTTATTTTCTTGTTACGATGATTCTCCACTTCACTCTGAAATTCTTTGAACTTTTCAAATGTTTTAGACTTGTGCTTCATTAAGTAGATATACCCATATCTGCTCAAATCATCAGTGAAGGTCAGAAAATAACGATACCCGCCGCGAGCTTCAACACTCATTGGTCCACATACATCTGTATGTATGATCTCCAACAAATCTGTTGCTCGCTCCATTGTTCCGGAGAACGGAGTTTTAGTCATCTTGCCCATGAGGCATGGTTCGCAAGCACCAAGTGATTCATAATCAAGTGATTCAAAAGTCCATCACTATGGAGTTTCTTCATGCGCTTTACACCATTATGACCTAAACAGCAGTGCCACAAATAAGTTGCACTATCATTATTAACCTTGCATCTTTTGGCTTCAATATTATGAATATGTGTATCACCACGATCGAGATCCAACAAACTATTTTCATTGGGTGTATGACCATCGAAGGTTTTATTCATGTAAACAGAATAACAATTATTCTATGACTTTAAATGAATAACCGTATTGCAACAAATATGATCAAATCATATTCATGCTCAACGCAAATGCCAAATAACATTTATTTAGGTTTTACACTAATCCCGAAAGTATAGGGAGTGTGCGATGATGATCATATCAATCTTGGAACCACTTCCAACACACATCGTCACTTCACCTTTAACTAGTCTCTGTTCATTCTGCAATTCTCGTTTCGAGTTACTAATTTTAGCAACTGAACCGGTATCAAATACCCAGGGGTTGCTAAGAACACTAGTAAAGTACACATCAATAATCTGTATATCAAAATATACCTTTGTTCACTTTGCCATCCTTCTTATCCGCCAAGTATCTAGGGCAGTTCCACTTCCAGTGACCATTTCCTTTGCAGTAGAAGCACTTAGTTTCAGGCTTGAGTTTTAGCTTTGGGTTTCTTCACGGGAGTGACAACTTGCTTGTCATTCTTCTTGAAGTTCCCCTTCTATCCCTTTGCCCTTTACTTGAAACAAGTGGTCTTGTTAACCATCAACACTTGATGCTTTTTCATGATTTCTACCTTCGCCGACTTCAGCATTGCGAAGAGCTCGGGAATTCCTTTCGTCATCCCTTGCATATTATAGTTCATCACGAAGTTCTACTAACTTGGTGATAGTGACTAGAGAACTTTGTAAATTACTATCTTATCTGGAAGATTAACTCCCACTTGATTCAAGTAATTGTAGTACCCAGACAATCTGAGCACATGCTCACTGGTTGAGCTATTCTCCTCCATCTTGTAGGCAAAGTACTGTCAGAAGTCTTATACCTCTCGACACGGGCATGAGTATGAAATACTAATTTCAACTCTTGGAACATCTTATATGCTCCGTGGCGTTCAAAATGTTTTTGAAGTCCCGGTTCTAAGCCATAAAGCATGGTGCACTTAAACTATCAAGTAGTCATCATACCGAGCTTTTGTCAAAATGTTCATAACGTCTACATCTCCTCCTGCAATAGGTATGTCACCTAGCGGTGCATCAAGGACATAATTCTCTGTGCAGCAATGAGGATAATCCTCAGATCACGGAACAATTCCGCATCATTGCTACTAACATCTTTCAACTTAGTTTTCTCTAGTAACATATAAAAAATAAACGGGGAGCAACATCGTGAGCTATTGATCTACAACATAGATATGCTAATACTACGAGGACTAAGTTCATGATAAATTAAAGTTCAATTTAATCATATTACTTAAGAACTCCCACTTAGATAGACATCCCTCTAGTCATCTAAATGATCACGTGATCCAAATCAACTAAACCATGTCCGATCATCACGTGAGATGGAGTAGTTTCAATGGTGAACATCTTATGTTGATCATATCTACTATATGATTCACGCTCGACCTTTCGGTCTCCAGTGTTCCGAGGCCATATCTGCATATGCTAGGCTCGTCAAGTTTAACCCGAGTATTCTGCGTGTGCAAAACTGGCTTACACCCGTTGTATTTGAACGTAGAGCTTATCACACCCGATCATCACGTGGTGTCTCGGCACAACGAACTTTCGCAATGGTGCATACTCAGGGAGAACACTTATACCTTGAAATTTAGTAAGGGATCATCTTATAATGCTACTGTCGAACTAAGCAAAATAAGAAGCATAATAAGATAAACATCACATGCAATCAAAATATGTGACATGATATGGCCATCATCATCTTGTGCTTTTGATCTCCATCTCCAAAGCACCGTCATGATCACCTTCGTCACTGGCACGACACCTTGATCTCCATCGTAGCATCGTTGTCGTCTCGCCAACTATTGCTTCTACGACTATCGCCACCGCTTAGTGATAAAGTAAAGCAATTACATGGCGATTGCATTTCATAGAACAAACCGACAACCATTTGGCTCCTGCCAGTTGCCGATAACTTTACAAAACATGATCATTTCATACAAAACCGTATAACTCATCATGTCTTGACCATATCACATCACAACATGCCCTGCAAAAACAAGTTAGACGTCCTCTACTTTGTTGTTGCAAGTTTTACGTGGCTGCTACGGGCTTAGCAAGAACCGTTCTTACCTACGCATACAAAACCACAACGATATTTCGTCAAGTATGTGCTGTTTTAACCTTCACAAGGACCGGGCGTAGCCACACTTGATTCAACTAAAGTTGGAGAAACTGACACCCGCCAGCCACCTGTGTGCGAAGCACGTCGGTAGAACCAGTCTCGCGTAAGCGTACGCGTAATGTCGGTCCGGGCCGCTTCATCCAACAATACCGCCGAATCAAAGTATGACATGCTGGTAAGCAGTATGACTAGTATCGTCCACAACTCACTTGTGTTCTACTCGTGCATATCATCTACGCATAGACCTGGCTCATGATGCCACTGTTGGGGAACGTAGTATTTTAAAATTTTCCTACGATCACGCAAGATCTATCTACCAGATGTATAGCAACGAGAGGGGAGAGTGAGTCTACGTACCCTCGTAGACCGAAAGCGGAAGCGTTAGAACAACGCGGTTGATGTAGTCGTACGTCTTCACGGCCCGACCGATCAAGCACCGAAACTACGGCACCTCCGAGTTCTAGCACACGTTCAGCTCGATGACGTCCCTCGAACTCCGATCCAGCCGAGTGTCGAGGGAGAGTTCCGTCAGCACGACGGCGTGGTGATGATCTTGATGTTCTACCGTCGCAGGGCTTCGCCTAAGCACCGCTACAATATTTATCGAGGAGAACTATGGTGGAGGGGGGCACCGCACACGGCTAAGAGATCAAGAGATCAATTGTTGTGTCTAGAGGTGCCCCCTTGCCCCCGTATATAAAAGAGGGAGGGAGAGGCCGGCCCTAGAGGGGGCGCACCAAGTGTGGGGAGTCCTACTAGGACTCCCAAGTCCTAGTAGGATTCCCCTTTCCTTCCCGGAGTAGGAGAGAAGGAAAGAGGGGGAGAGGGAGAAGGAAAAGGGGGCTGCACCCCTTGTCCAATTCGGACCAGAAGGGGGGTGCACGCCTCCTTCCTTTTGGCCTCTCTCCTCTATTCCCGTAACTCCCGAGTACTCCGAAAATACCCGAATCACTCGGAACCTTTCCGATGTCCGAATATAGTCGTCCAATATATCGATTTTTACGTCTCGACCATTTTGAGACTCCTCGTCATGTCCCCGATCTCATCCGGGACTCCGAACTCCTTCGGTACATCAAAACTCATAAACTCATAATAAAACTATCATCGAAACCTTAAGCGTGCGGACCCTACGGGTTCGAGAACTATGTAGACATGACCGATACACGTCTCCGGTCAATAACCAATAGCGGAACCTGGATGCTCATATTGGCTCCCACATATTCTACGAAGATCTTTATCGGTCAAACCGCATAACAACATACATTGTTCCCTTTGTCATCGGTATGTTACATGCCCGAGATTCGATCGTCGGTATCTCAATACCTAGTTCAATCTCGTTACCAACAAGTCTCTTTACTCGTTCCGTAATACATCATCCCACAACTAACTCATTAGCTGCAATGCTTGCAAGGCTTATAGTGATGTGCATTACCGAGTGGGCCCAGAGATACCTCTCCGACAATCGGAGTGACAAATCCTAATCTCGAAATACGCCAACCCAACAAGTACCTTCGGAGAGACCTGTAGAGTACCTTTATAATCACCCAGTTACGTTGTGACGTTTGGTAGCACACAAAGTGTTCCTCCGGTATTCGGGAGTTGCATAATCTCATAGTCATAGGAACATGTATAAGTCATGAAGAAAGCAATAGCAGTAAAACTTAAACGATCATAGTGCTAAGCTAACGGATGGGTCTTGTCCATCAGATCATTCTCCTAATGATGTGATCCCGTTGATCAAATGACAACTCATGTCTATGGCTAGGAAACATAACCATCTTTGATCAATGAGCTAGTCTAGTAGAGGCATACTAGGGACACTCTGTTTTGTCTATGTATTCACACATGTATTAAGTTTCCGGTTAATAAAATTCTAGCATGAATAATAAACATTTATCATGATATAAGGAAATAAATAATAACTTTATTATTGCCTCTAGGGCATATTTCCTTCAGCGGCCCGGACCGACCTTACACGTACGCTTACGTGAGACATGTTCCACCGACTGACATGCACTAGTTGCATAAGGTGGCTAGCGGGTGTCTGTCTCTCTCACTTTAGTCGGATCGGATTCGATGAAAAGGGTCCTTATGAAGGGTAAATAGAAATTGGCATATCACGTTGTGGTTTTGGCGTAGGTAAGAAACGTTCTTGCTAGAAACCTATAGCAGCCACGTAAAAACTTCCAACAACAATTAGAGGACGTCTAACTTGTTCTTGCAGCATGTGCCGTGTGATGTGATATGGCCAAAAGGATGTGATGAATGATATATATATATATATATGTGATGTATGAGATTGATCATGTTCATGTAATAGGAATCACGACTTGCATGTCGATGAGTATGACAACCGGCAGGAGCCATAGGAGTTGTCTTATTTTATTGTATGACCTGCGTGTCACTGAAAAACGCCATGTAATTACTTTACTTTATCACTAAACGTTAGCCATAGTAGTAGAAGTAATGTTTGGCGAGACAACTTCATGAAGACACGATGATGGAGATCATGGTGTCATGCCGGTGACGATGATGATTCGGAGCCCCGAAGATGGAGATCAAAAGGAGCAAAATGATATTGGCCATATCATGTCACTATTTGATTGCATGTGATGTTTATCATGTTTTACATCTTATTTGCTTAGAACGACGGTAGTAAATAAGATGATCTCTCACTAAAATTTCAAGAATTGTGTTCCCCCTACCTGTGCACCGTTGCTAAGGTTCGTTGTTCCGAAGAACCACGTGATGATCGGGTGTGATAGGCTCTAACGTTCGCATACGACGGGTGTAAGCCAGATTTACACACACAATACACTTAGGGTTCACTTGACGAGCCTAGCATGTACAGACATGGCCTCGGAACACGGAAGACCGAAAGGTTGAACATGAGTCATATAGAAGATACGATCAACATAAAGATGTTCACCGTTGATGACTAGTCCGTCTCACGTGATGATCGGACACGGCCTAGTCGATTCGGATCATGTAGCACTTAGATGACTAGAGAGATGTCTATCTAAGTGAGAGTTCATTGAATTTGTTCAGATGAGCTTAATTGTCATGAACATAGTCTAAAATCATTACAATATATCTTGTAGATCCAATGGCCCACGCTAATGTTGTCCTCAACTTCAACGCGTTCCTAGAGAAAACCAAGCTGAAAGATGATGGTAGCAACTATACGGATTGGGTCCGTAACTTGAGGATCATCCTCATAACTGCCAAGAAAACATATGTCCTTGAAGCACCGCTAGGTGATGCTCCCGCCCCAGCGAACCAAGACGTTATGAACACCTGGCAGTCGCGTTATGATTACTCCCTGGTTCAGTGCGGCATGCTTTACAGCTTAGAATCGGGGCTCCAAAAGCGTTTTGAGCACCACGGAGCATTTGAGATGTTCCAAGAGCTGAAAATGGTTTTCCAAGCTCATGCCCGAGTTGAGAGATATGACGTCTCCGACGCATTCTACATTTGTAAGATGGAGGAGAATAGTTCTGTCAGCGAGCACATACTCAAATTGTTTGGGTTGCACAATCGCTTGTCTCAGTTGGGAATTAATCTCCCAGATGAAGCGGTCATTGACAGAATCCTTCAATCGCTCCCACCTAGCTACAAGAGCTTCGTGATGAACTTCAATATGCAAGGGATGGAGAAGTCCATTCCCGAGATGTATTCAATGCTGAAATCAGCGGAGGTGGAGATCAAGAAAGAACATCAAGTGTTGATGGTGAATAAAACCACTAAGTTCGAGAAAGGCAAGGGCAAGAAGAACTTCAAGAAGGACGGCAAAGGAGTTGCCGCGCCCGGTAAGCCAGTTGCCGAGAAGAAGCCAAAGAATGGACCCAAGCGTGAGACTGAGTGCTTTTATTGCAAGGGAACGGGTCACTGGAAGCGGAACTGCCCCAAATACTTAGCAGATAAGAAGGCCGACAACGTCAAAGGTATATGTGATATACATGTTATTGATGTGTACCTTACCAGCGCTCGTAGTAGGTCCTTGGTATTTGATACCGGTGCAGTTGCTCACATTTGTAACTCAAAGCAGGAGCTGCGGAATAAGAGGAGACTGGCGAAGGACGAGGTGACGATGCGCGTCGCGAATGGTTCCAAGGTCGATGTGATCGCCGTCGGCACGCTACCTCTGCATCTACCTTCGGGATTAGTTTTAAACCTCAATAATTGTTATTTAGTACCAGCTTTGAGCATGAACATTGTATCTGGATCTCGTTTAATGCAAGATGGCTACTCATTTAAATTCGAGAATAATGGTTGTTCTATTTATATGAGAGAAATGTTTTATGGTCATGCCCCGCTGGTCAATGGTTTATTCTTAATGAATCTCGAACGTGATGTTACACATATTCATAGTGTGAATGCCAAGAGATGTAAGGTTGATAATGATAGTCCCACATACTTGTGGCACTGCCGCCTTGGTCATATTGGTGTCAAACGTATGAAGAAGCTCCGTGCAGATGCACTTTTGGAGTCTCTTGATTAGGAATCGTTTGACACGTGCGAACCATGCCTCTTGGGCAAGATGACCAAGACTCCGTTCTCCGGAACAATGGAGCGAGCAACCAACTTATTGGAAATCATACATACCGATGTGTGCGGTCCAATGAGTGTTGAAGCTCGCGGTGGCTATCGTTATGTTCTCACCATCATAGATGACTTAAGTAGATATGGGTATGTCTACTTGATGAAACACAAGTCTGAGACCTTTGAAAAGTTCAAGGAATTTCAGAATGAGGTTGAGAATCAATGTGACAGAAAAATAAAGTTCCTACGATCGGATCGTGGAGGAGAATATTTAAGTCACGAATTTGGCATGCACCTAAGGAACTGTGGAATTGTTTCACAATTGACGCCGCCTGGAACACCTCCGCGTAATGTTGTGTCCGAATGTCGTAATCGTACTCTGTTGGACATGGTGCGATCTATGATGTCTCTTACCGACTTACCGCTATCATTTTGGGGTTATGCTTTGGAGACTGCCGCAATCACTTTAAATAGGGCACCGTCAAAATCCGTTGAGACGACACCATATGAACTTTGGTTTGGCAAGAAACCTAAGTTGTCGTTTCTAAAAGTTTGGGGATGCGATGCTTATGTCAAGAAACTTCAACTTGAAAAGTTCGAACCCAAATCGGAAAAATGTGTCTTCATAGGATACACTAAGGAAACTATTGGGTACACCTTCTACCTCAGATCCGAAGGAAAGGTCTTCGTTGCCAAGAATGGATCCTTTCTGGAGAAAGAGTTTCTCTCGAAAGAAGTGAGTGGAAGAAACGTGGAACTTGATGAGGTGACAGTCACCCCTTCCGAACCAGAAAGTAGCGCAGTGTAGGAAAATGTTCCTGTGGTGCCTGCACCCACTAGGGAGGAAGTTAATGATAATGATCATGAAGCTTCAGATCAAGTTACTACTAAACTTCGTAGGTCCACAAGGACACGTTCCACACCAGAGTGGTACGACAACCCTGTCCTGGAAATCATGTTGTTAGACAACGGTGAACCTTCGAACTATGAAGAAGCGATGGCGGGCCCGGATTCCAACAAATGGCTTGAAGCCATGAAATCCGAGATAGGATCCATGTATGATAACAAAGTATGGACTTTGATGGACTTGCCCGATGATCGGCACGCCATAGAAAATAAATGGATCTTTAAGAAGAAGACTGACGCGGATGGTAATGTGACCATCTATAAGGCTCGACTTGTTGCTAAAGGTTATCGACAAGTTCAAGGAATTGACTACGATGAGACTTTCTCTCCCGTAGCGATGCTGAAGTCCGTCCGAATCATGTTTGCAATTGCCGCGTTCTATGATTATGAGATATGACAAATGGACGTCAAAACGGCATTCCTTAATGGCTTCCTCAAGGAAGAACTGTATAAGATGCAGCCGGAAGGTTTTGTCGATCCTGAGAATGCTAACAAGGTATGCAAGCTCCAGTGCTCAATCTATCGGCTGGTGCATGCATCTCAGAGTTAGAACATTCGCATTGATGAGGTGATCAAAGCGTTTGGGTTTATACGGACTTGGGGAGAAGCTTGTATTTACAAGAAAGTGAGTGGGAGCTCTATAGCATTTCTAATATTATATGTGGATGATATATTGCTGATGGGAAATGATGTAGAACTCTTGGAGAGCATAAAGGCCTACTTGAATAAGTGTTTTTCAATGAAGGACCTTGGAGAAACTGCTTACATATTAGGCATCAAGATCTATAGAGATAGATCGAGATGCCTCATTGGTCTTTCACAAAGCACATACCTTGACAGGATATTGAAGAAGTTCAATATGGATCAGTCCAAGAAAGGGTTCTTGCCTGTATTGCAAGGTATGAGATTGAGCACGGCTCAATGCCCGACCACGGAAGAAGATAGAGGAAAGATGAGTGTCATCCCCTATGCCTCAGCCATAGGTTCTATTATGTATGCCAAGCTGTGTACCAGACCTAATGTGAACCTTGCCATAAGTTTAGTAGGGAGGTACCAAAGTGATCCCGGTATGGAACATTGGAGAGCGGTCAAGAACATCCTGAAGTACCTGAAAAGGACTAAGGATGTGTTTCTCGTTTATGGAGATGACAAAGAGCTTGTCGTAAATGGTTACGTCGATGCTAGCTTCGACACAGATCTGGATGACTCCAAGTCACAAACCGGATACGTGTATATTTTGAATGAAGGGGCGGTCAGCTGGTGCAGTTGCAAGCAAAGCGTCGTGGCGACATCTACATGTGAAGCGGAGTACATAACTGCTTCTGAAGCAGCGCAGGAAGGAGTCTGGATGAAGGAGTTCATCACCGACCTAGGAGTTATTCCAAGCGCGTCGGGCCCGATGACTCTCTTCTGTGACAACACTGGAGCTATTGCCATTGCCAAGGAGCCCAGGTTTCACAAGAAGACCAAGCACATCAAGCGCCGTTTCAACTCCATCCGGAATTATATTCAAGATGGAGACATAGATATTTGTAAAGTGCATACGGATCTGAATGTCGCAGATCCATTGACTAAACCTCTTCCACGAGCAAAACATGATCAACACCAGAACCCTATGGGTGTTCGATTCATTACAATGTAACTAGATTATTGACTCTAGTGCAAGTGGGAGACTGTTGGAAATATGCCCTAGAGGCAATAATAAAATGGTTATTATTATATTTCCTTGTTCATGATAATTGTCTATTGTTCATGCTTGAATTGTATTACCCGGAAACAGTGATACATGTGTGAATACATAGACCACAACGTGTCCCTAGTAAAGCCTCTAGTTGACTAGCTCGTTGATCAACAGATGGTCACGGTTTCCTGACCATGGACATTGAATGTCATTGATAATGGTATCACATCATTAGGAGAATGATGTGATGGACAAGACCCAATCCTAAGCCTAGCACTAGATCGTGTAGTTCGTATGCTAAAGCTTTTCCAATGTCAAGTATCCTTTCCTTAGACCACGAGGTTGTGCGACTCCCGGATACCGTAGGAATGCTTTGGGTGTGCCAAACGTCACAACATAACTGGGTGGCTATAAAGGTACACTACAGGTATCTCCGAAAGCATCTGTTGAGTTGGCACGAACCGAGACTGGGATTTCTCACTCCGTATAACGGAGAGGTATCTCTGGGCTCACTCGGTAAGACATCATCATAATGAGCTCAATGTGACTGAGGGGTTAGTCACGGGGTGATGTGTTACGGAACGAGTAAAGAGACTTGCCATGACAAAATTGAACAATGTATCGGTATATCGATGATCGAATCTCGGGCAAGTACTATACCGATAGACAATGGGAATCATATACGAGATTGATTGAATCCTTGACATCGTGGTTCATCCGATGAGATCATCGTGGAGCATGTGGGAGCCAACATGGGTATCCAGATCCCGCTGTTGGTTATTGACCGGAGAGTCATCTCGGTCATGTCTGCGTGTCTCCCGAAACCGTAGGGTCTACACACTTAAGGTTCGGTGACGCTAGGGCTATAGAGATATAAGTATGCGGTAACCCAAAAGTTGTTCGGAGTCCCGGATGAGACCCCGGATGTCACGAGGAGTTCCGGAATGGTCCGGAGGTAAAGAATTGTATATAGGAAGTCCAGTTTGGGCCACCGGGAAAGTTTCGGGGGTCATCGGTATTGTACCGGGACCACCGGAAGGGTCCCGGGTGTCCACCGGGTGGGGCCACCTATCTCGGAGGGCCCCATGGGCTGAAAAGGGAAGGGAACCAGCCCCTGGTGGGCTGGTCCGCCCCCTGGGCCTCTCCCTGTGCCTAGGGTTGGAAACCCTAGGGCTGGGGGGCGCCCCACCTGGCTTGGGGGGCAAGTTTCCCCCCGTGGCCGCTGCCCCCTAGAGATTGGATCTCTAGGGCCGGCGCCCCCTGATACGTCCAAAACGTATCTATAATTTCTGCTTGCTCCATGCCTTTTTTGTGTGATATTACTATGATATTTATGCACTTCCATACACTTTTGATCATATTTGGACTAACCTACTAATGGTTGCAAAAGTGCACAATGTTCTTGTTTTACACTTTATTGTGTAGGAATTATTTGGAAATTGACAAAAACGCAAAAGGAGTCGTATTGGAGTAGGACTCTGACTTTCCTGAAATCTGTCTGAGAACGTTTTTTAAAGATAGGCACGTTTCGGCCCGAAGACGACGTCAAACGGAAAAAGTCTAGTTGCGAAAGTTGTGGGGAATTTCGAGGCGATACTTCTGGATATAAAATTTGTCCAAATCGGAGTCCGGACGGCCAAGTAAAGCCCGTTTTACTGAGACCCAAAATCTGATGACGGGAATCCGAGAGTCTATATAAAAAGAGGAAACCTAGGTCACCAAGGGCCACGAATTTTCCTCCTCCCGAGCCGCCGTCTTGGAGGGGAGGACCAGCACCATTGCAGCACTATCCACAAGGAAGAAGGGGGGCCAAGGAGCCGCTGCCCCCAGGGCCGCCGCCGCCCCTAGGACCGTCGCCGCCGCCGCGCCCCCAAGGGCCGCCGCCGCCGCCTCCGTGGCTGCCGCCGGCCGTCTCCTCCTCGCGGGGCTGCACCTCTCCATCAACACCATCATCAACCTCCTCCTCACCATGTCCATGCGTGAGTAGTTTCCTCCGGGGCCGAGGGCTCGTACGTGTAGCTATGTGGTTATCTCTCTCTCCCATGATGTGATCTTTGTTGTGATCATAGGCTATGTTAATTTAGGGTGATCCCATGATATTTCCCCTTCCTCTATGTATTGGATTGATGTACTCACTTGTCTTTATCTAGTATAATCCCCGAGACCAAGGTGACAGCGGTCTATTGGACATGGATTAGAAAAATATTTTCATGAGTGATTTCCTCTTTTGTGTGTTGATTGAAGATTGAGAGTCTCTTGGTGCTTGTCTTTGACTATCCTTTAGATATGTTGTGGTGATTGTGGGACTCTCTTTGGATGGCCGCGGTGACATTGGGAAATCCTTAGATTGAGAACTACGAACTTTGAGGTGTGCTTTTGTAGCCCTACATAATTCTCGTCCTCTCTTGACCACGAAGGAATGACCTCCGGGTGCGTCTCCATTGCATGTTTTATGGGAAATATCATGTGATTCGATTATGTTAATGTTGTTGGGAGTTGCCACTAGTGAAAGTATGATCCCTAGGCCTTGTTTCGACCATTGCAATACTATTTGTGCTCACGTTTACCACTTGTTTGCTTGCTGCACTTTTTATTACAGATTTATATTACTTTGTTTTGCCATCCATATCACTTGTCATTTAACATCTCTTCGCCGAACTAGTGCACTTATACATCTAACAAGTGTATTAGGTGTGTTGGGGACACAAGAGACTTCTTGTATCTTAGTTGCAGGGTTGCTTGAGAGAGACCATCTTCAACCTCTACTTCCCTGAGTTCGATAAACCTTAGGTCATCCACTTGAGCGAAATTGCTGCTGTCCTACAAACCTCTGCGCTTGGAGGGCCAACATAGTCTACAAGAGTAGAAGCGTGTGTAGACATCAAGCTATTTCTGGCGCCGTTGCCGCGGAAGTGAGTGCTTGAAGGTATATCTTTAGATCTTGCAATTAAATCTTTTTGTTTCTTGTTTTTATTTTACTAGTTATGTTTATGGAAAACCGCATTCTTAGTTCGTTGCTTGTGGGAAGACGCCCCACACCTGTGGTGGTTGCTCCTCCCCCTACTGAAATTGTGCCCTATAAAATACCGGCTGGTATTATCGATTATATTTTGGCTAATCGTTATGCAGGAGACAGACATCCCGGTGAACACTTGCTATATCTGTCACAACTATGTTCATTATTTAAGCTTGCAGGTGTATCAAGGGAGTTTGTCATGAGGAAATTGTTCGCCGTATCACTTATAGATAAAGCTTCAGATTGGTATAAGCTTCTCGATAATTCGCACTTGCTTGATTGGCAAGAGCTTATGTCTCTCTTTTATACTAAGTTTTATCCTCTTCATGAAATTCATCGAGACATGAACTATATCTATAACTTTAGGTCTCGTGACGGAGAGAGCGTAGCTCAAGCTTGGGGGAGACTGAAAACGTTAATGCTAAAATGTCCTAACCATGGGCTCCCCAAAGATGCTTATGTGGAGAGTAAGAGTAACTTTTTGCATGTGGATCATGGTAACAATGCTTTATGTGATGCTTATATTGTTGAGTTTATTCGTGATTCCACTGAAAATTATTATGAGAAGGGAACATATGCTTATAGATATTTCAATAATATTAAGTTCCCTCTCTTTATGTTGAAGGTTTTGAAGCCGCACTTGTTTTGTCTTCCTATGCTTATTGCTTTGTGCTTCAATGAATTATTCCATTACAATATTTCTATGCATAGGAAGCATGTTAGGCTTAAATGTGTTTGTTATTTGCTTCTTGATGCTCTCTTTTGTTCTTCAACTCTTATTCCTACGAGAGCATCATTAAAGTCTTATGCCTAGCTTAAAGGCATAAAAGAAAGCGCTTTTGGGAGGCAGCCCATAATGAATAAAATTTTATTTTGCTTTTGTTGTGTCTTGATGTTGTTACTACAGTAGCATCATCATTGTATCTTTACTTTTCAGCTTTGTGCCAAGTTTAGCCTCTGATTGCAAGAAAGTTCAAAAGTTGTGACGTGCTGTCCAGAAAACAGATTCTGTCCTTGCACAGAAAAATTCGTATAAAATCATCAGATCATATTTTTGGTCTGAATTTTTTCGACAGCGTGATCTATACAATTGGCTTTCGGGCGTCTGTTCTGAGTTTTTTAATTTGAGTTGCAGAAGTTCCCCTAAAAAATCATTTACTACCTGCTGGTCTGTTTTTCACAGATTCTGTCCTCTTTTGCCTTTCCTTCATTTTGCAAACCTTGAGCTTGCTTTTTCTTTGCAAAAACCTTTTGGCAATCTTGAGAAATAGTAGATCTTCAAGAATATCCTTATTTCCAGCAAGGAAAAATTATTTTATTATGGGTACTAACCTCGCTAATAAGATTATGATGAGTTATGTATGAAGGGAGTTTTCAAGTGTGCGAGGGAAGATGATAAAAAGATTCAGGAGTGTCAAACGCTCAAGCTTGGGGATGCCCCCATGCACCCCCAAGAAATATTCAAGATGACTCAAGCGTCTATGCTTGGGGATGCCCCTGTGCATCCCCTTCTCCATCAACATTATCAGTTCGTCTTTCGTTCCACTATATTTTTATCACTTCATGTGTTATGTGCTATGCTTGGAGCGTCTTGCTTTTAGTTTCTTTTTTAGTTTTCTTTAGCTTTGCTTGCTGTTCATAATGAGTCGGAACTCAGCTTTCTTTGTGTGGTAGAGAAACACGCTCCACTTCAACCTAGAACATAACATAGAATTTTCATGTCTATCCTTGCTGTGTGTGTTCTTTGTCTTTCAATAGCTACTGTCATGCTTAGCTCTTAGTTTTCATGCTTTTCTTTTTAAAGAGCTTTTGCTTAGTTGGTCGCTGGAACTCTCTTTAGTTATCATGCTTATCATGTTAAGAGAGTTTGCTTCTGTTGCACTGGTTGATATGTCTCTGATAAAAATGCTATGTGCATAATGGTGCCTAGTAGTTCATGTTTTCTTATGGTTAGTCTCAAATAGCTGGGGGATTCTTAATGTGTTATTGAAGTACCAACCTGATTTGTTTGCCTATGATGTGGTATGGTTTTGTGATATCTTCCTCCAAGAATTTATTTTGATTGACTTGGCATATGCTCACGCATATTTAAGACTGTAAAGAAAGTCTATCAAGCCTTGATGATCTTTAATTTCTGAGTAGCGATATAACTTCCATGCCCGATTCAATGTTGCTTTGTCGCTCTGCATGATTATGACCGTCATTGCTCTTTTAGTTGGTCGCTCCCAATCTTTTGCTAACCTTCGCCTGTACTAAGCGGACTGACTGCTTGTGCATCCAAAATCCTTTAAACCAGTTATGCCATATGAGTCCACCATACCTTCCTATACATGGTATTTACCTGCCATTCCTAACGAAGACTTTCATGTACCATCTCAAAATTATTCAAAAAAGCATTCTCTTTTGTGCATCTGTTTTAGCTCATGAGGAAGTAGTAGTTAATTCATGATCTTTTTAAGTTGGATAAGCTTCACCCCGGGATTGCATGTCTAATATGCAAACCCATAATACGAGAAGGAACTGGCATAGAGTGCGCCCGGCTCATTAAAAAAATATACAAACAAACAAACCCTCCTTCACGCTTTGTTCATGAGAAATCGGAAAAATTTGGCAGTGATAAACAAAGGAGATTAAGAGGATGTGATCGTCCTCATTCGGGAGCAGTTCCTCGAAACTTGTCCAGCTCAAGAAGTAATTGAGTTATCTGCTAGCATTCGTTGACGAAATATGCATATTCTAAAAAATAATTATTACCTCTGTTTTTAAAACCAAGAGCTCTGGTACATGTATAGTTTTTGTTTCCGACCATGGGTTTTCAACCTTGCCAACAAAAGCCACGGTTCGAGAGTCTCCACCTTCTTTAAAGCACCAACAATTGAGAGCATGATTGTCATTCTGAGTGTAATGTGCATTATCCCAAAGTACCATTGTCTTTTGCATGATTATGATATCGTTTATTCTGAAATCATTGTATCTAGTCGTCACTTAAACCTTGGAGGTGCCCCTGCATTTATGTTTTGCATCACTAAAGGGGGCAAGCGAGGTATCACTTTGTCATGTTTGCACACCATGCTCACTACAAATCTATTGAGTGTTTCAGTATCATATTGTAAAACTTTCAGTTCTTTGTGATATTCTCATGAGGCAACTTAATTACTATAGACTCATTGTCTCAGTAAGCACTTGTCATGTGACTGTAAAAAGTTCTTATATGGTTAATAGCATGTCACCACAGAAATTATGCTTGTTATCATTTACCTACTCGAAGACGAGCAGGCATTAAGCTTGGGGATGTTGATACGTCCAAAACGTATCTATAATTTCTGCTTGCTCCATGCCTTTTTTGTGTGATATTGCTATGATATTTATGCACTTCCATACACTTTTGATCATATTTGGACTAACCTACTAATGGTTGCAAAAGTGCACAATGTTCTTGTTTTACACTTTATTATGTAGGAATTACTTGGAAATTGACAAGAACGCAAAGGAGTCGTATTGGAGTATGACTCTGACTTTCCTGAAATCTGTCTGAGAATGTTTTTTAAAGATGGTCATGTTCCGGCCTGAAGACGGCGTCAAACGGAAAAAGTCTAGTTGCGACAGTTGTGGGGAATTTCGAGGCGATGCTTCTGGATATAAAATTCGTCCAAATCGGAGTCCAGACGGCCGAGTAAAGCCCGTTTTACTGAGGCCCAAAATCTGATGACGGGAATCCGAGAGTCTATATAAAGAGAGGAAACCTAGGTCACCAAGGGCCGGCGCCGACCCGAGGGCCGACGCCGCCCCGAGGGCCGCCGCCGCCGCCGCGCCCCCAAGGGCCGCCGCCGCCGCCTCCGTGGCTGCCGCCGGCCGTCTCCTGCTCGCGGGGCTGCACCTCTCCATCAACACCATCATCAACCTCCTCCTCACCATGTCCATGCGTGAGTAGTTTCCTCCGGGGCCGAGGGCTCGTACGTGTAGCTATGTGGTTATCTCTCTCTCCCATGATGTGATCTTCGTTGTGATCATAGGCTATGTTAATCTAGGGTGATCCCATGATATTTCCCCTTCCGCTATGTATTAGATTGATGTACTCACTTGTCTTTATCTAGTATAATCCCCGAGACCAAGGTGACAGCGGTTTATTGGACATGGATTAGAAAAATATTTTCGTGGGTGATTTCCTCTCTTGTGTGTTGATTGAAGATTGAGAGTCTCTTGGTGCTTGTCTTTGACTATCCTTTAGATATGTTGTGGTGATTGTGGGACTCTCTTTGGATGGCCGCGGTGACATTGGAAAATCCTTAGATTGAGAACTACGAACTTTGAGGTGTGCTTTTGTAGCCCTACATAATTCTCGTCCTCTCTTGACCACGAAGGAATGACCTCCGGGTGCGTCTCCATTGCATGTTTTATGGGAAATATCATGTGATTCGATTATGTTAATGTTGGTGGGAGTTGCCACTAGTGAAAGTATGATCCCTAGGCCTTGTTTCCACCATTGCAATACCATTTGTGCTCACGTTTACCACTTGTTTGCTTGCTGCACTTTTTATTACAGATTTATATTACTTTGTTTTGCCATCCATATCACTTGCCATTTAACATCTCTTCGCCGAACTAGTGCACCTATACATCTAACAAGTGTATTAGGTGTGTTGGGGACACAAGAGACTTCTTGTATCTTAGTTGCAGGGTTGCTTGAGAGAGACCATCTTCAACCTCTACTACCCTGAGTTCGATAAATCTTAGGTCATCCACTTGAGGGAAATTGCTGCTGTCCTACAAACCTCTGCGCTTGGAGGCCCAACATAGTCTACAAGACTAGAAGCGTGTGTAGACATCACCCCCCTAGGGCCCCTATATATAGTGAGGGGGGCAGGGAGGGCAGCCGCACCCTAAGGCCTGGCGCCACCCTCTCCCTCCCGTGACACCTCTTCCTCCTCCCGTAGCACTTGGCGAAGCCCTGCTGGAATCCCGCTGCTTCCACCACCACGCTGTCGTGCTGCTGGATCTCCATCAACCTCTACTCCCCCTTGCTGGGTCAAGAAGTAGGAGACGTCCCCGCTCCGTACGTGTGTTGAACGCGGAGGTGCCGTTCGTTCGGCGCTAGGATCATCGGTGATTTGGATCACGACGAGTACGACTCCATCATCCCCGTTCTCTTGAACACTTCCGCTCGCGATCTACAAGGGTATGTAGATGCACTCCCCTCTCCCTCGTTGCTAGATGACTCCATAGATTGATCTTGGTGATGCGTAGATAATTTTAAAATCCTGCTACGTTCCCCAACAAAGATAACAATTCGTAAAAAAGAGAACAACTTATGAACATTACGCACTATATGTCAGGGGAGTCGAACTCGCCTCGTAAGCCTAGCTCGACCCCAACTAAAATTGTGACACTCAGCATAGGACGCTCGCAGCGTCTCTGGCTGGCCTGGATGGATTCGCTCGAGCAGCCGGCACGGTCGATGCACGTCCGAAACACTACGGTTCATGGTGGTAGCACGTGATGCTCTAAGACAGCCAGGACAAGGCGCGTGGGCGCTCAGGCGAGCGGTTGTTAGCAGGGCATGGTAGCGGCGACTATGATCGGTGCGGCGACTCCTGCTAGTAGGCGTGAATCCTGCGACAGTGCACACACGTTGAAGGACAGTGGACGAGAGTGAGTGTCGCGCCTCTGCCGGCATAGGGGCTTGGCACACCAGCTGCAGCCGACAACATAGTGGATGGCCAAGGCACGTCGGCAACACTACGACTCGTGGTGCCATGTTGGCATGATGGTGCGGTCTGCAACCCGGTGATGGCCAGCGGGCGCGGCTCGTGCGACGCGATGGTGGTAGTACGCGATTCTCGCAGCATGCCAAGCCAAGCGTATGATTGGCAGCGGCGGCGGACCATGGTGGCGATGATTAGGAGTGCTGCAGCAACCCCTATTGATAGGCGTGAAGCTTGCGTCCGCGCACACATGGTGAAGGTCGATAGGCAAGAGTGGGCGATGGGCATCTGCCGGCAGGGGCTCGGTGAACCAGCGGCTGCCAAGAAAATAGTGTGCGACGACATCAAACCACGAGGCTAAAACTAGCGGGGACATGAGCATGCACGACATCTGAGGAGCCGAAGCACGGCGGCGCGCTTGACCAGCACTGACATGTGCTTCTTTTTATCTCCCGTTGCAACGCATGAGCATTTTTGCTAGTATACATAAATGACCTAATAAAAATAAGTATAAACACGGGAGAACGTCCAAATGGTTCCCGAGCTCAGATGCTCCTGCACATGAAGAGTAAAATAAAAACAAATTAGAAATTAAAAAAATTCTTTTTTTTTGCATGGAAGATGTTTTAGTGTGTGAGGTTCATACGAAAATTCAGCTCATTTGGACATGTGAACATCTCTCAGCAAAAGAAAAACAAAAACAAAATTGAAGTATGTGAAAAGTTTACTGTTTCGGGCCATTTTTTCTTTTGCTGAGAGCTGCTTACATGTCCAAATGTGTTAAAATTTGGCATCAATCTCATGTACTAAAATATCTTCCAGGTGATTTTTTTTGAATTGTTTTAGTAGTTTTTATTTATTTTACTGTTCACCGAGATCGGGTGAGCTCAGAAGCCGAAATGGATATTTGATAAACATGATCATTCACATATACCTTTATTTTTCTGGTGCCATTAACGGCTACTTGCCATCAATGAAGTTACCGCCACTAGTAGAAAAAGGTCTAATATGAAGCACATTAGTCCCGGTTTGTAACAGAACCGGCACTAATGTGACCATTAGTGCCGGTTCGAACGGCTAGGCAGGCGGAGATCATTAGTACCGGTTCGTGGGCAACCTCTAGTATCGGTTCATGCCACGAACCAGTACTAATGATGTTGTGTCTGGCGGTGGTCAGGCTGGGGCCCCACGAGAACCTTTAGTACCGGTTCATGGCATGAACCATTACTAGAGTTTCTTAGTAAGCTGATTTTTAGTCCCACCTCGCGAAGAGAGAGGCACTAGGACCGGATTATAAGCCGTGAGTGCAGAGCAATGTTGGAGAGGCGTAATGCTCACCTGCACGTTGCTTAGCTTTAAGCCTTGAGGAATAGTGTAGATTGCATGGAGCTATGTGGAGTGCTTTCTACACTATACCGAAAGGCTTGAAGCTAATTAACGAGCATTGCGCCTTTTTTTATTTTTAATAACTTATTACAACTCCGGACTTCTTGTGTTACGACAAAAATTGGATGCACTTCGTGTACAAACTGGACAATCTCTTTTGAAGTATCAGGGCCGGTTTCAGACGAAAACTCATCTGTTACACCGGCACTTCATTTTTTAAAACTTATTACAACTCCAGACTTTTTTGCGTTCAATACGCACCATTCAAAGCCACGTAATCAACTTTCAACCTTTTCTGACATCATTTGCGCCTTTTTTATTTTTATTAACTTATTACAACTCCGGACTTCTTGTGTCACGGCAAAAACTGGATGCACTTCGTGTACAAAATGGACAATCTCTTTAGAGGTGTCAGGATTTAGGACGAAAACTCATATGTTACAAAGGCATTGCATTTTTTGAACTTATTTGAACTCCAGAGTTTTTGTGTGTTCGAAATGCATCATTCAAATCCACATCATCAATTATCAACCCGTTCTGAATTCATTTGGTATTTTGCATTCATTTACTGATTTGTTTTGAGAGAGCAAAATGACCGTGAAATTGAAAAACACTTCAAAATGAACTCTGAAAAGGGTGAAACTTGGAATGGTATCATCATTTCACCCACATGGCATGTGCAAAAAAGTAGAGAGGGTCACGACAAAAACTGGATGCACTTCGTGTACAAAATGGACAATCTCTTTCGAGGTATCAGGGTTTAGGACGAAAACTCATATGTTACAAAGGCATTGCATTTTTTTGAACCTATTTGAACTCCAAACTTTTTGTGTGTTCAAAATGCACCATTCAAATCCACATTATCAATTATCAACCCTTTCTGAATTCATTTGGTATTTTTCATTCATTTACTGATTTGTTTTGAGAGAGCTAAATGACCGTGAAATTAAAAAGCACTACAAAATGAACTCTGAAAAGGTTGAAACTTGGCATGGTATCATCATTTCACCCACATGGCATGTGCAAAAAAGTAGAGAGGGTCACGGAAAAAACTGGATGCACTTCGTGTACAAAATGGACAATCTCTTTCGAGGTATCAGGGTTTAGGACGAAAACTCATATGTTACAAAGGCATTGCATTTTTGAACTTATTTGAACTCCAGACTTTTTGTGTGTTCAAAATGCCCCATTCAAATCCACATCATCAATTTTTAACCCTTTCTGAATTCATTTGGTATTTTTCATTCATTTATTGATTTGTTT
>LR738715.1:789813339-789863754 GCA_902687465.1 Secale cereale | reverse complement strand
AAACTTCTTCGCTAACTCGCGAAGCTCGTTAACTGTCGCGGCATTGCCCACACCACGGCAGTTCCAACAAAGGGTATTCATTACGCCCGGCGACCCTCCACCTCGGAGGACGCCGATATGTTGTCTTGAAACTTGGCCGCTAATGAGAGTTTTGGAGCATTCTCGGAATCTGTCATTGTCTTGGCCCGCTTGGTATCCTGCTTGGAGCTCGGGCTGATCACCACAGGTGGTGCTAAGAGCATGAGAGCTGTTTGTCCCGTCTTCAGCGGGGCCGCAGGCGCCACCTACGCTTGGGGGTTTGATGATTGACTCTTCTCGACCAAGTCTCCCGTGGTGCGCTTGCGGTTGTCGCCGGCTTCTGTCATTGCGGTGTCGTTCGACCTGTCATCATCAGAATAATCCTCCGGTGCTGTGCTCCTTCCGCCTGACTTGCTGGTGCGTCCTGCTCCTCTGCCACGACCTCCACGGCCTCCCCTTCCTGTTGTACGGTACTGCCCCGGGCCAGGGCCAGCCCCCCTGAACCAATTTGCTCGGAGGTCCTTGAAAACTAGGGCCGACTTTGGGTGTATGCCGTCCCCATGCTCCTTGAACTGGTGTCCCAGGTGGCCGGAAACGGCACACCAATCCGGGAGCCGCTCGTACTTAACCTTGAAAATCTGCCGCTCTCCCTTGTGAACCAGGCTCACTGCATTCTTCAGGGGTTGGAACACGTTGATCTTGATTCTCACCCTAAAGAAATTCCCTTCAAAGTCATACGACTTAGGTTCAACATAGACGACCTCTCCTACCCTCTTGGCAAGAGCGTTTATGAGGGGATAGAAGCCGTCAGGCAGATCGTGCACCTGCATCCATAGCTCCATCGTATCACGCTTCATCTTTGATGGTTTAGTGAATCCATCGTACTCAGCCATGATGACTGCATTGCCCTTGTAGTTCCAGGGTCCCTCTTGCATCGCTCGCTCCCAGTAACCAAGACACGCAAATTGCATCGTATACAAATTTTCCTCCAAGGGCCGTATCTGAACTGGCTGCGTGAGGTCCCAAGCTGCTCTCATCGTTTTGTAGAAGCCATACTGACTGTATTTCTTCTCCATGTGGACACGTGCTATGGCCATCCATCAGATTGTCTCCGACGGCAAAGGGTCTTCCTTCTCCACCACCACATCATCCATGCCCTCCTCGTTGAGTCGGAGCTCGCTCATAAGCGCCTCCAAATCCCTTGCCTTGGAACTCGAAGCCGACGCCGCCATGTTTTCTCTAACCCGAGAAGATCGATCGGGTGTTGTCCTGAAACCCTAGCCTGACCCCAAGCCAAAAGTGCGTGCGCCAAGACCGGGCAGCACTGCGTCAGTGCCCCGTAATCGGTCCGAGCACAGCCCTTCGGCGGAGACGGGGGGAGGGTAGCCGGAACCCTACAGGGCAATCAGATCGCCGCCGAGGGGAGAAGAAACCCTAACTAGAGGGTAGACAGTAATCTATTCTGCTTTATCAGGCCAGATAAGCAGTGGCAGGTTTCTAGGCGTACCCGCCACAGATTTGACCACGCCTATAAACAGTTTCCAGTTTCTCAAAAAAAAAAAAAAAAACTGTTTCCTAGTAATGGTGCGGCCGATGCATCGAACCGGCTAGGTGAGTGCTATAACCGTGCCACATGCCATTGAGCTCCCAGCCATACCTCACGAGTCTTGCAAATCAGCAATGGAGCGATGAACAGTTACTGCTGCCACTTTCATTTTACGTTTCGTTTTTATGTGTGCCAGGTGCATGTCTGATCAATTTGACCAACGCGCGTCCTCACCAAATGCATTATATATCTTGCCTTTGGGCTAAGGAACATTGTCTACAAATTATTTTATCTGTTTTGACTAAGTGTTTGATAAAAATAAAGTTATGACGAAGCAGACCATGTTACTGAATTTTTTCTCTCTGTCATGTCACATGTGAAGGATGAGATCGTATCAACATGGTGATAGTTCGGCTGCAAGAAATTAAAATGACTTTGAAGAGATTAACCATAAATAATTAAGCATGTCCTGTTTTCAAAAAATAAAATAAAATAAATAGAAAGAATTCCTCATTTGACACTCTTTTAATTTTTGTTTCGCTATTTAACACCGAATAATTTTTCCTTCCCTATCTAACAACAAGTATAAATTTTATGCCCTTCGTGACACGTTTTCACAGTCAACGTTGTTAAATTGTATGTAAAAAGACACTTTTGCCCCTGATGCTAAATGAATTTGCGTGCAACTGCAACGAGCAGCGTGAGCAAAACTTGCACCGCGCATGTGTTTTGGCTGACTCGGTAGCAGGTTGTGCGGAGGGATGCAACGGCTGGGTCGCCGGCGTTGTGTCCAGACTTGTGTTGCGCGGTCGGAGAATCCGGCTCACTTGGGCCGGATACAGCGGTTGACTATCTATACGGCGGCCAACAGGGCAGCGGCGCAATGGCACGGCAAGGCGGCCATCACACCAACGAGCAGCACTTCATTGTCCGGATCGTTTGCTCCCGGCCAGAGCGCTTGTACACGCATGTACACATGACAAGAGCTAGTAGAACTGTAGAAGCAATTGATCTATTTTCCTAAGAAGTCACAGACATAGTATCTGAGCCGTTGATCACATTAATTGGTGGTCGGATTAACTCTTACCTTCTTACCTCATATGTAAAAATAAGGGGTAAGAGGGAGCATGTTAAAATTTGCCAAATATAAAGCCTTCTTAGCAGTCAGGTGGGCCGCTGAATTGGCTTCCCTTGCTGTCCATCGCAGTTCAAACCCCTGAAAATTTGGGAGATAGGTGCGCATCTCCCTCAAGATCGTACCACCAGTGGATCGATCATCACCTTGCTTCCATGCTTCAAACACGGCCTGACAATCTGTCTCAATGATGACATATTGCTGGTCATTAGCACTAGCCAACAACATTGCATCTCTGCATGCAATGAGCTCTGTAGAGAAAGGATCAAGTGGTGCCGTGTATTTGATGCACTGTCCCAGTCTGAAGACACCCTGTTGATCCCTTGCTACTATGCCCACTCCTGAGCACGAATTAGTCTCATGTACTGCTTCATCAGTATTCATCTTCACCCACCCCTGAGCTGGCGCATCCCACTTCGGCCTTTCTACGGATTTGGCAGCGCGATTGCAGCGTCTGGCAAGCCACTCTTTTTCTGTCAATAATTAGCACAATTTTTGGTCACACGTCCTATGAAGGGCGAAAAGGTCTTTTCAGGTGTTATTTAACACCATTAAGGCTAAAAATGGATGAAAGAGTCATATAGGGCATACAATTTTAACAGGGGTTATATAGAGAAGAAACATTATTTCAGTGTCAAATAGGGAATAAAACTTTAAGACATCGTTAAATAAGGAATTCTCCCAAATAAATAAGCATGTCCTCGATGGGATCTTATCAAGTCTTCTCTTCTTTTATTCTGATTCCAGCCTTACATGCCACGTAGCTGGCGAGCATTTTGAAGGAAAAAAGGTACATGCATGAACAGTAAATTGCTTTGTGGCATAAGGTAGGTTGGGGCCAATAGCTCCAGTGGGACACATTTGAGGTGAATTGGCAAGAGTGCGAGGTTGTTCGAGCCAATGGCTCTGGTGCGACAATTTTGAGCAGGTAAATAGCCCACGCATGACATGGCTGTTAAGCTCAACCGATGCACTCGTTAGCTGTTGGGGGCTGGACTCACCACTTATCCACGTAAGCGCCGGACCCACCACTTGTCTACTCGCAGGAACCACCTCCTCGCAGCTAGAAGAGACGAGCGCCCGTGCTCGTCCGCCCGTCGCCGCCCATTCATCCCCTTTCCCCAATCTTTCTCTTCTCCGACGACCTCGCGCAAATGTCTACCTCCTCCGCCACACACTCAAAATGGCGACAGTATGGTCCAGTGGTGCTCACAAGGTGCCCTGACTGCCCACTAGGCCCGGGCACAAGGGGGTGCAACCTGTGCCAACGCACAGGGCCCCCAGCTTTTTGGGGCCCCAGATTTTGCGCGCAGTAGTACTTTCATATATAGGCTTCTTATATAATTTAGACGGGCCTCTTCCGAACTTCCAGACTTCCAGTTGGGCTGCTGTTTGGACTCGACATACACCTCCAGTGATCGATAGAAACGAGCGAACACCGAAGCCACCGAAGCGACGCATCGATGAATCTCTTGGTCTTTTCGTCTAGCGGCCATGGACGCCGCATCCGGCCGGTTAGGGCTCCTCCTTGGCTGCTTGCTTGTGTCTTCATCGTCTTAGGAGGGCAAGACCAGGCGTCCAGGCAAGAATATTCTTTCTAGATCTCTTTTTTCCGGGTACTTTCTAGGTGTCATTTGCTCTTCAGTTTGCCTGGATTACTTGAATCAGCTCTCAATGAGGAACAGTAGCCCACAGCCAGCATGCAGGATCTGAAAGCAAGGAAAGTTCAAGCCATCCTCTGATCTCCGAGAAGTGTTGTCGCGTCCATAACCAACGACACCGTGAGGCCTTAATATGAGTTCCAATTTCCATATGCTATTTACTTTTAATAAAATCTCGAAGCTAAGTTTATTCTTCTCATATATTAGGTGTCTAGTACTGCAAGATCCAAGTTATGTCTTCATATAGAAAGTCTTAGGAAGAAAGCAAAAATCGAGTATTTAACTTAGTCTTAGAAAGGAGATATGGATAATTCGTCACAAAAAAACCACAAGTGTCCCTTGATAATCAGTCACATAATCAAGATCATGCACGTGATAATAGTGTTGACAATGATCCTAGCACTAGAGATGGCTAGGCAGAGACAGAAAATGATGTTGAGGTCGAAGAAAATACTGATAACATCGGGTCTGGTAATATTGATGGCAACTTGAATACTTCACCTTTATTTATGTAGTTTTTTTGTAGTGAAAGTAGGGCCCATTTAAGAGTTTGGTACAGGGCCTTGGATTTTGCCGGCCCGGCCCTGCTGCCCACGCCCAGAGCCTCTTAAACGGTTGGTCACTAAGAAGGATGACAATGGCAATCTTGGGTGGGAATTTGTGAAATGCTTGAGCAAACAAAAGGCAGGAAGGGATGTCAAGGTTAGATCTCAGTTCTAAGCCCGTTCTTTCGCTGTCTTTTGCACTGATTTCTCCATATTTGGGTTTTCTCCTCGAATTTGGAATTTAGGGTTCATGTTGTTGTTTTAAGATCCTAAAGAAATGTTACCATTTCGAGTGGATTGATGAATATGTTGATAGGATTCTGTTTGAGGGCTACGTCGATTCGAGCGTGGCCGCAACCTGGGAGCTCAATTTGGGCGGGCTGTCGCCGATTGTTGCGGAGAATATGGGGAGCTCGGGCGGCGGGGCGGGCAGAGTCCTGTCGATGGCGATGTATGCGCGCAATGCTGAACGGCATGCGGAGTCCTAACTGACCGAGGAACTGAAGAAGATCAAGAAATATGTAATGTAGATGATCGAATTGCAGAAGCAAGCAAATATCATGGCATGGGTTCTATTGTTGTATCATTGCTCTGTTTTTGTTTTATTTTTTGTTCATCCGTCATTAGAATGGGCATTTAGGCATGTCAGGGTAGAGGATGTGATCTGTGCGCCATGCCAAGTTCATGTATCTGAATTGAAGCAACAATTTGGAACAGAAATTATTCAGTGTTCGTGCTCTGTTTCCTCTGTTTTTGTTCCTCAGTTAACAAAGTACACACCCAAATTCAGTTTCTAGTAAAAAACAAAACCGGGCTGCCGAATAGATGTTGGGCTGTGAGATAATAACCATCCCCAAATAGAGACCAGCCCACCCGCGTAGGGGCACCAGCCCTTTTTTATAGCATAGAGGCAGCCATGTTTAGAGAAAAATGTTTTGATTAAACCTCAAAATAAAATGTTGCTTCGGCAAATAAACCTCTAACTTCGGCAAATAAAATGTTACTTATTTTTACTTTGGCCTTTTTCTTGCACTAAATTTTGTGATGGATCATTTTTTGATGCACTAAATTTAATGTATGTATCCACCTTAAAAAATGATTCAATTAATTTTTTGAATCAATTTTAAGGAGGATAGATAGATTTATTCGTGCATGGATGCATGAACACATGTATGTGTTGTAACTTTTTTGCTTTACATATTTGTTGCTTGTCCACTATTGTTTTATGATTGTTTTTATGCATGTCTACGGTTCCATGAATTAAATGAGTTGCATGCTTGCATGAAGTAAATTAGTTGCATGTCCATGGTGGGTTTGCATGTCCTAGTTGCATGTCCATGGTGGGTTTACATGGGGCTCCAAGTTGCATGTCCATGGTTTGGGTCATGACCCATGATTTGGCCAATATTGTTAAGATGGTGTGTGTGGTGATTTGGGTCTAGCAACCCGGGCCCGTAGCAACCCATAGCAATACACAAATAATAGCAAGAACAACCCATAGCAATCTACAAATAATAGCACGAAACAACAATATATATAGTAGCATAACGATTACAAGCCATAGTTCAACGATAGCCTTACAACTTAAAATAGTAATACAACTTAATAATAGTAGCATAACGATTACAACTTAAAATACTAATACGACCCTAGATATATAGCTAGCTAGATAGATAGATCGGAGGGGACCAAACGCAGGTTCTTCTCCTTCTCCTTCTCCGAGTGAACGCCACCTCGCTCCTCCGAGTGCCCATCACTCCTTCCCGTTGCCGATGGGGTACGGGAGCGTGTGCATAACGCCGTTGTTGGGGAAGATGTTGTTGAAGTTGGTGAAGATGTTATGGGTGGTGAAAGCTATAAACTCACACCCACACCAAAACACTTGTCCGAGGAGGTGGAAGGCGTCGAAAGGTTTGGTGAACGTAGCGAGGAGCACAACCACAATGCCATTGTGATTGACCTCCTCAACATGGAACATCCTTGGAGAGCCACGGGGGAGGTGGCGGAAGCTGGCCGCAAGGAAGAACTCCGTTAACTCCCTTGTGCCCCTCCACCTTGAGATCGCCCAAACCCTAAGGGTTCTGTCTACGTAGACTCCGGCCAAATAGAGCCTTTCTGGCATGGTTGGGAGGAAGCGGTAGGTGGGGCAGTTGTACTGCATGGTGGCTCGATCGGGTTTGATTTGTGGCGAAGAAGGAAGAAGGAGGGGAGATGGGAGAGAATGAGGTAGGGGGTATGGATGAGGAGGGAGAGGAAGACGATAGGTGTGGCTTAAATAGCCCAAGTGCGACGTGGTTTCACCGGGTGGAAGTAATGAGCGAGCGACGTTTGGTGGCGCCTCATTGAAGTGTGTACAGGAGCGTGGGAAACCAAGGCTGCCATCAAATGCTGGATCCATAGCCAGGCTGCGACGGGTCTGTGCCATCGGTCGTGGGTCACGGGGTCACACCTGCCCGTTCTTCTATCCCGTGCATTAATGCCTTGCATCAATTGCCATGCTGCAACGTCCTGCACGCGTCTGTGCCGTCGTGGTTCAAGGGGACACGCCTGCCCCGTTTTCTCTGCGTGTGCCGCCCGTGCATGCATGCATGGCAATGTAGCCTGCTGGCTAGGGCCTGGCTTGAGGAGGGCAACGTTCGGTTCAAAGGTCTAACCGATGGGCTTCTTTTACCAGAGCCCAACGGCTAGTCCACTCGCCGCAGCGTAAAAAACAAAGGGCAAAAACAAACGGCTACCGCATGGCACTACATCCTCTAAAAAACCACTATAGCAAATCAGAGCATAGCCCGTGGATCACTGACGTGGCATTGCATGCTGATCCAGACCGTTGAACGCACAGTGATCCAGCGATCCAGAGAAGAGGGGGGGGGGGTATCCAGCGTTGTCGAATGCAGCCAATCACAGAGCATCACGCGGATCAGTGACATGGCCCTAGCGCCAGATCCAGACCGTTCAGTAACAGAGATCTAGTGGCTCGGAAAGATGTGGGGTTTCAGATGGGGTTATGAGGGGTTTTGAGAGGTTTTTTAGAGGGTTTTGAGGGCTAGGGTTGAGCATAACTAATTAAAAATCATAAAAATATGAAACTTGCACCCAACATCATTTTATGTGAGTGAGTTGCTGGAAAAAATAAGAAACTTGGTCTATGGGTATTTTCATGGAAAACCCTTCACAAAATATAGCTATCATGAACGAGGTTGCATGAGATTCAAGCTAGGGTTGAGCATAACTAATTTTAAAAAAAACATAAAAATATGAAACTTTCACCCATCATCATATTATGTGAGTGAGTTGCTGGAAAAAATAAGAAACTTGGTCTATGGGTATTTTCATGAAAAACCCTTCATGAAACATAGCTATCATGAACGAGGTTGCATGGGATTCAAGCTAGGGTTTAGGGCTAAGCTTGTCATAGTTTATCCAAATGATCCTATATTTGGCATGGACCCTATATTTGCACACTAGATGTCAAGTTTTGATTTTTGGCCCATTTATAAAAGGTCGATTTTTTTTGCTTAGGAATGGGGTGTTTGGCACATTTGTCATGACTAGTGTTTCACATCAACAATAAGTGCTCGGATTGATCGCTGAACATGCATATGACTAATATTAAAGCATTGTACCATCAATACCACATACTAAACATATTTGAATTTGAATTTTGGGTCAAACTTGAATTTTGGGTCAAATTTGAAATTGGGCCAGAATTTAAATAGCATTACACAAATACTAGTTTACACAAATTGAAGAATTTTTTTTATTCTACAACACACATCACCATTACACAAGTTTGACAAATGAAGTTTTCACTTCTTCTTCTTAGCACTTGATTTCTTCTTCTTCTTACCACTTTTTGATTGTACGACACCTAATTCACTCAAACTCATGATTTTCATAATTGGACTAGCTAGGACAGCTCGAGTTGGCACCACAACATCTACATGAGGCTCAGTTTGCACAACAACAACTCCGGCAGCTTCAATTGGTAATACAACTTGCAATATAGGCTTAGTTTGCATCACATCTGCCGCAACAGCTTCAGTTTGCAGAACATCTTCAGTTTCAGTTTCAGTTTGCAGAACATCTGCCGCAACAATTCCAGTTTGTAGAACATCTTCAGTTTCAGTTTCAGTTTGTAGAATATCTGCCACAACAGCTTCAGTTTGCACCACATTCTGCACCACATCATCATCCAAATGTTAGTCATGATGCATCACAAGATCAAAGACTGCCTCATTTTGCACCACAACATCATCCAAATCTAGATCATTTTGCATCACAACATCATCCAACTCTTGCTCATTTTGCACCGCAGCATCATCCAACTCTGGTTCATCACCATAACTTCTCTTTTTTCTACAATCATTGATTCTTGCCTTTTTGATTGCCCAGCAATCTTCAACAACAAAGGGTTGACCTCCACGCTTCCTCCTGGAAAACAATTTTTGTAATTTGGCTAGTAATTAAATACAACACCCAAATTAAAAAAACACAAACGTAAACATACTTTGGCCTTTCAGGAGTGTAACAACATTTTGGAGATCCTTTTCGGTGCCCAAGTTCCTAGCACAGCTTGCATCTATATTTGTTACCTTTTTGGGACCTTTTTGGCTTTGCGTCCTTCTTCCCCTTCCCCTTTTTACTACTCCCACCTTTCTCAAACCATGCATTGAATCTACTCTCTTTAGGCCTGCCAGCTTTTCTTTTTGTTAGGGAAGGACACATGAAAAATTCAATTTCCATTTCAGGCCACTGAGACTGATCTGTAAGTGCAGGAATTGGAGTTGCATATGTAGCCTTGAATCTTGCCACTGAGTAGTATTCATGAAGTATGGGTGCATGTTTATCTTGGGTTGGGAGGCCAAGAAAATTATGGCATGGTCACAAGGTTTCCTGGTGTGTTGCCACTCGAGGCAAGTGCAGTCATGCAACTCAGTGTTAACAACATGCCTCCTTCCAGTCTTGGTATCTCTAACTTCAACACCCCACAATGAAGATTTTTCAACAGACAAATGTGTAAGATTCCTGCTCCTGTTCACCAACTGTTGTACCACTGCAGGAAGCTTATCCCCTTGCAGAAAATCACCAATCCTTCTTCTCAATTCCCACATGCACATGAGCATGATCCTGATCTGGTCAACCATGTCATGCACATGCAAGTTCTTTAACTGCTTTATCTTGTTGTTAAAACTTTCTACCAAGTTATTGTTGATATGATCACACTTGATGGCACTGTTAAATCCTGACCTGTACCACAATAGAGAATGGTAGGTGTTCAACCATGGACCAAACTCACTGCAGGCTGATTTTATCTTATCAATATGATATGAATGTGTTTGTTTGGTGTAAGATCTTGCTGCTGGCCACATTCTTCCCCTCTAATTTTTTGATCAAATTCATCCATATATGGCCGAAGCACTCCCTCTGCTCACAATGAGGAAAAACATTCTTCACTGTATTTTCTATCCCTTTACATGCATCTGTGTGTACTGCCAAAGGTGACACTGGCCCTATGCATCTTTTCAACTACATCATGAACCATGTCCATGAAACCTCTGTCTCTGACTGAAACAAACCAATAGCAACAGGGAACATCCAGTTGTGTCCATCTAAAGCATTGCATGCTGCCAATTGACCATTCCATTTGCCAGTCAAAAAAGATGAGTCTATACTCAAATATGGACGACACCCTACTTTGAAGCCATCTATGTAAGGCTTTAAAGCCATAAATAACTTGAAGAAAAAAACTCTACCATCCTCTGCTATCTAAGTATCTATCTCCACAACACTACTTGGTGACCTCTTTTCCACCTCCGCTTTGAAGTTATAAAGTATCCTAAAAGTATTTGCCCAATCGCCATATAATGCTTTCATTGCCCTCGATTTTGCTTTCCACACTGTGGTATAGTTCACCTTAATGGGGTATGTCTTTTTCAAGTCCACTTTAAGTTTCTTTGCTGTAGTGTTTGGTTTCTTGGCTAAAATTGGAGTGATCTTTTCTGCAATCCAAAGCTGTGATGTCATGGTTGATACTCGTTGTGAACTTGTAATACAAGTATGTGGATTTGGAATTTGATTAACCCTGATGGTACTTCCATCAGGTTGAATTCTAACAGATATGTACCACTTGCAAGGCCTGGCGCTTCCATCAAAACCTCTGCACCTTGCATAAAATTTCTTTCTGTCAGTCCACATAGTCTTGGCATCAAACTCATGTTTGACTACATAAGTCTTGAAACACATCCTGAACTCCTGCATACTTGGGAACAACTTGCGTACTTCAATAACATGATTTTCTTTGTCATGCACACTTACATGCTCATCATCATGTGCATCATCTACATCATGTGTAGCATCTTTCATGAGCTGTCCATCCACATCTTCACAAGCATCTCTGTTAGCATCATTAGGCAAACTAGATTCATCCCTCTCTTCCTCATCTTGATCATCTACTAGATCTACTGGAATGCCAAATTTTTTGGCCATCTCAGTGCCAGCCATCGGTGCAATGACCAAATCAGTAATGTCTTTTAATTGTACTGAATTACAATCAACACAAGCAACCCTTGCAGCACCATCACAACCCTCTTCAGCAATGTAACGCTCCGGACACACCCGCTGGTGGTCGTTACTCCTGGCGGGATCTAGACTGGCCTCACAAATCAATACTAGTCTTTTATGCACACTGTGTCCTCACTCGTGAGCACCCGGGACCAACTTCCCGGCCGCATGTGTAGCATCTTTCATGAGCTGTCCATCCACATCTTCACAAGCATCTCTGTTAGCATCATTAGGCAAACTAGATTCATCCCTCTCTTCCTCATCTTGATCATCTACTAGATCTACTGGAATGCCAAAAATTTTGGCCATCTCAGTGTCAGCCATCGGTGCAATGACCAAATCAGTAATGTCTTTTAATTGTACTGAATTACAATCAACACAAACAACCCTTGCAGCACCATCACAACCCTTTTCAGCAATGTAACGCTCCGGACACACCCGCTGGTGGTCGTTACTCCTGGCGGGATCTAGACTGGCCTCACAAATCAATACTAGTCTTTTCTGCACACTGTGTCCTCACTCGTGAGCACCCGGGACCAACTTCCCGGCCGGTCACCCATCCTGAAACTACTCCAAGCTGAGCACGCTTAACTTTGGAGTTCTATCCGAATGGGCTCCCGTTAAAGAAGGAATTCCTTGTTAATATGGGTAGTCTATCATGCCTAATAAGCCAAGCTATCACATACACCCCCACTCAGAGGAGCCGATGTCCTCGTCGGGCCACATGAACGTTTCCTTTTGGCACATACGTCTGTGCTTCTAGTCCGGCACATGTGCCATGCCGTGTGCCACGATGGGTCACAAATGTCATGCATAACATGACCGAGCACCTGTCAGCAAACATCCGTGTAACCGCGGGGGTTAGCTCTGATACCAACTTGTAACGCTCCGGACACACCCATCGGTGGTCGTTACTCCTGGCGAGATCTAGACTGGCCTCACAAATCAATACTAGTCTTTTCTGCACACTTTGTCCTCACTCGTGCGCACCCGGGACCAACTTCCCGGTTGGTCACCCATCCTGAAACTACTCCAAGCTGAGCACACTTAACTTTGGAGTTCTATCCTAATGGGCTCCCGGAAAAGAAGGAATTCCTTATCGATATGAGTAGTCTATCATCCCTAATAAGCCAAGCTATCACAATCAACCCCCCTATTACTGTCACTTCACCCATAAACATGGGCGTTATCTGTCTCTGTGAAGCCCAATCATCATCTACCATCTGTGAAGCCAACTTTGAGGTCACATATCCAACCTTAGAATCTGATTTCAGATCAACGAGCTCTGCATGAAAGGTTGTTTGTTTGCTTGCCCAGCCGTCTTGCCGATCGATTTCATCAACCATCTCTTCACCATTCTCAATTCTCACATACTCACCCTTCCAATTATCAAACCGTAACAATGCTACCTCCTGCTCTGGACCCCAAAAAATGCTCTCCCCAATTTTCTCCATGACATTTCTCACGGCCCTCTCTTCCATGCTCTGTATTTCCCGAGGATCAATCTCTGCACATTCAACCTCCCATTTCACAATTGTATCTCTCTCTATGTCTCGCACGCTACCATCACCTAGCTTCCCCTTAGAAGGAAAGAATTCGACAGTGAATTCGAATGTCCTACCCCTGTTTGTCAATGGCGGGCAGTGTGAGCTAGCGGAAACAGACGACGCACAAATCACATAGGTTGGAAAGGATGCACATACCTAGTCGACGTTGTTGTCTCTGGCGGCTCCATCGCGGTCAGCCCCCCTCCCCCGCACCCAAATCTGGATCAGAACGACCAAAAACAGAGGAAACAGAGGCGATGCGGTGAGATCTAACTCGACAAGGAGGGGAACATGACAAGGGTTCACGATTTACTCGCCACAGCCGCCGCCGTCGCCGAGAACGACAGCTCCGCCGCTGCTGTCACCGAGAAAAAAAGCTCCAGCGCCGTCGCCGACTCACCGCCGAGAACGAAGGGGAGGGAGCAACGGGTCACTGGTCACCTGATTCAGACAGGCACGGAGCCACATCTCACCTGATGCACTGCCAAGTGGGGCCGTAACTAGATACTCTGTCAAGTGGGACCCACATGTCTTAAACATAATCTCACTCCCGTTGACGACCATTTTAATCGCCCGAGTGGGCCTTGGCTATTTGGCTTCTAAAGCATTGCACTACAGCTATTTTCGTCAACCACGTCGCACTCCTTCCAATTCACGTGAAATGTGTCGCACAGGAGCTATTGGCCCGGGTAGGTAGATCCTTACCATCTTGAATATTTGTGTAAGACTAGTAAGCGTGCACGTGCAATGCACGTCTAAACCAATATATAATAGTTAAACATAGGATAATACAAGAAATATTTAAATACAACCAAAAAAATTATCATCAAAATATTAGAATGACTATCTAAAATTTGATATGAAGTGCACAATTATTCATAATTCAGAATATACTTCTAGGAAAACAAAAATGATTTAAAATGTCAATCGCCATACTGGACAAGCAAGCACACGCACACATGTGTATTATGAACAAATTTGATATTGTCACTGAAGTAATACGTCACACATGTAAAGTATCACTTGATCCAAGTTGAGGATTCACATCAGTTCCATGAAAAATCTGAAAATAATCATTGACAAAAAAATAATACATTGTGAGACTGCATAGATAACTGTGTTCAGGAACTATATAGCCTCATAGAAGAACTTCCAACCATATGTGATTTCTTTGTATCACTCAACAATGTAGTACGGAAGTGGTAATCTTCATTAGTAAATTCAATAAGAAAAATTAATAGTGGCATAGACCCACAATTTGGTATGGCAGGATTGAAAAAAAAAGTTGTGCATGGAAGAGAACTGCATCAATCAGCAGCTTGCTACCTGGATCACTTGTTCTAGGAAAATTACACCAGAATTTCATGTGCCCACAACATTTGAGGTGCAGAGCAGGCCCTGGGAGTAGCTTGAGAATCAATCACGGAGAAGGATTCAGAGTGATTTTGTTTGCATTTGTAGCCAAACCCGGATGCCACATTCAAGACATTTGTTTTTTTACGAAACGGAGGCAAAAGTTTTGCCTCATCGATTAATTAAGAAGAAGAGAATTGCCCAGTTAATTAACGGAAAACCGGGCGAAAACCAATACATACGGAGCACGGACTAACTACTCATGTGACAATAAATCCCGCTAGACTCTCTGAATACACAACATCCACGAACCCCGACATTCCTACTACACCAAGAGACCCCCGAGAAGAACACCTCCACACAAGACATCAGACACCACTCAACCCACAATGAGAACCCAATCCAAGAGGACATGCTAAGAGAGCAAAAGTCATCCATCAAGTAGCCATAGACGCCTTGCTTGTGGCGCCACTCTTTCCTTTGCCCACCTTCTTTTGTTTACCCTTTATTGGCGTCCCCGTCAAGAGACAAGCAATCGACCTGCCCAAACCAGGTCTAGCAACCTCCACACTGGCGAGCAAGTCACAAAGTTCCTTCGCGAAGAGAGCATCTGCATTCGGAGTAGGTGCCAACACACTTGGCTCAATGGTCATGCTAGTCATAGGCATCACTTGCTCGATGGTCGCGGATGAGGGAAGGGTAGCAACATCCAAAACTCCACTCTCCATGACACCGAGAGGTAGGCTAGCTGATGCCTGACACCCAATGGACTCAGGCGAGCAAGAGATTGCAACGTCCAAATCACAACACTCCTCAGCATCTAGTTTCTGGCTAGACTCTTGGGGTGATGCTGGCGGTAAAGCCACAATAGAGATCTCGGGGCGGTCTACCTTCAGTTGTTCGACGGACAGAGGTAGAACCGAACCCCCACACATGTCCCGAAGCTCAGGCATGATCTGGAGCACCGGAGTCACAACCACATCATTTTCTAGTTCCTCATAGGCTAAAGACGACGAGCTGGTTCTAGCACGAGGGGAGAAACGACCATGAAGCTCGGCTCCCCTCTCGATCTCGAAGTTGTCATGAGGCACAACCAAAGGTCCCAACACATGTCCATTTTGTAACACAGGCGGCGCCGGAGAAAGCACGCCCATTGCAGCTTCAACTCGCTCCATGAAGCTCTCCATCCGCAACATCCAACCTTGCATGGAGTCGATGACATCACGTAGAGGCTGGACCGATTCCTCAAGCCGAAAGGAAGCCATACCAAGGAGCTCAGAGCGCACCGGCTCGGCCTGCCTCTCGAAGGCGGGCCGCACCGGGATATCTGCCGAGGCCACAGAACCAACAGGAGCAGCAACGATCGATGCCCAAGAATCACGACCAAATGTCTTCGAGAGGGGTGAGGCTTGTTTCTGGACCTTGCGAGGAGCTGAAAATTGTTGGTGCCCAACGGAAACGCGAGGCAACGACGACATAGTAGGGCTTCCCAAGAAGCTGAGGGGACGCCAGACATTGCGGCACTCACGAGCTCGGTGACCATTCTCAAGGCACCGAGAACACCTAAAAGGATCTCGACAAACCACTGCACAGTGACCAGGAAGGAGGCATCTGCAACATCTGCCACGAAGCCAAGCGGGGATAGGACGGGGAGCCAATGCAGGGGCCAGAGAGTCCTGGCGCTGCATGTTGCGACACGACATCACCTCTTGCCAACCTCCACATGAATCCGCATCACACGTCATGTCCAGCCGAGTAGCCGGAAGCGGAACTGTGGATTTGGTAGCCGGTGGCGGTGTCTGCGGGGCCAGCTCGTCGTCATCTTCACCTTCTTCTTCGTCGGTAAGAGAGCTCCACGAAACAGGTCGTTCCATGCCCAGATCCGGCGAAGTGCCGACAGGAGTTGAGGACGGCGCCGCTTTCACAGGTGTCGAGGACGATGTGACGGAGCCAGCAGGAGACGTTTGTGATTCATGCATAAATAAGTTGACACAAGTTGGTTTCTGTGCATTAGTGACAAAGAAATTCTCCGAAAGAATCAGCAAAGTAGAACTTGTGAGGTTTCATTATGTACCTTCAAACAAATTCTCTAAAACATTTATCCAACTATTAGTTGTTCTCTTGGGACTTGATGGACATCCTTGTCAGAAGAGCACAACTGAATCAATTAACACAACAATGAGAAGATAAAAAATTGCGTGGAATAGCAAAGAACATGTAAGTTCACATGAAAATAGATCACCTTTCTATATCATTGCAATCTATCACTGTATGTAAACCAAATTCAGTGTTGTAAATTCTCAACCTGACAAAGATAACTAAATATTATTTATACAACAAGAACCATGTTGGGTTTCACCTCTGTTTTGTCTATCGAACAAAATTTAGCATTACTTTTTCGATATAGTTTTCTTATGGTA
Source organism: Secale cereale (assembly GCA_902687465.1). Classification (NCBI taxonomy): domain Eukaryota; kingdom Viridiplantae; phylum Streptophyta; class Magnoliopsida; order Poales; family Poaceae; genus Secale; species Secale cereale. Next base: position 789,846,968 of record LR738715.1, on the reverse strand, counting down.
CACATCAAAGTGAGAAAATGTCCAATAACTTCTCTCCTCCAACCTGCCATAATTCCCTGTCTTTAAGCTGAGAACTCGGTAGCACTGTATCTGTATTTCATATAGGCTGAGAATTTTTTTTATACAATTAGCATCTAACTATGCAATCAGGTGGTCACTGATTCACATATGGTGTCCAGATATCTTCTATACCCTTCGTGTATTACACATTAGGCCCGGTAGAGTTTAAAAAGTTGACAACTGATCTAACTAACACAAAGAATCAAACTAAATATATAGATTAATTTCCGAAGTCAAAAAGGATAAGAGAAGAAGAGCATCAAAACGATGTCTGTTGCTGCCGCCTACTGTGGCGCTGCAGCCTGCCTCGGTTGCACTTGCACCGTCGTCCGTGGATTCGTGAAGCCGTGCTTTCTGCACCCGCCTGCTGAGCAATGAACGTGCGCTGCTCTGGCACTGCCGCACTGCCGTCAGGCTGTCCAGATCCTTATGTCGCAGGAGCAGCAGAACAGAGCCGAGCATAATAAGGCAAGCGGCGAGCCCTTAACTGCCAACAGAGTCACTCACCCGCAACAAAAAAACAGAGTCGCTGTCTTTGGAAGCTTGGTCGTGCATCATTCAAACAAACAGGCGACAAAATAGAGGGCCAGTAATAGGGCATTGGCAAGAATCATCGACTGACAGTGCACACTATGATCCTGAAAAGCATATACTGGTAGATCGATCTCACTCACATAGTCACATCCTTGTAGCCGATCTTGCACGGTCATCTCCTCCAAGGCACCTAGATCCGCAACCACGAAGGTGTTTAGCAGCGTGATGCTGGAGATGCGGACATGGGCACCGTGAGGTTATCCATCACCGTGTACGCCATGACGCCACACATGGACCCTATGACATCGCCATTCTGCGCCGCCGGGTGATTGGACTTGCCGAACTCCGGCGTTGCCGCCGGCGAGCGTGAAGTAGGAGCAGGAGCAAAGGACGGACGGGAGGGGCCGATTCTGATGAGCGCCGCAGTACCTGGACGCGGTGGGCGGCGTTTTGGAGGGAGTGGAGGGGGTGAACGGAACGCCGTGAAGGACGGGGATGTTGGACCGAAGGAAGACGACGTTAGTGAGCCTGGACGATGCCACATCAAAGATGGGGATAGGCGGCGTTGGAGTGTGTGTTGCGGTGTATAGCGGTTTCAGGGCATGTACAATGATTGCTAAGATAGTCTTATCTTAAGTTTTGCATGTAAATTTGATATGACAAAAAAAACAAGTCTATAATGGATCATCTCTTTGCCTTATCTTCAATAATTAGTTATTCCTAAAAACATGGTGAGACAAATTGTGCTAAGCTATCATCTCTTGTCTTCTCTTAAATAAGATAAGACAAGCCTTCTCTTATGATTTCTCTCTCCTCCACCCCATCATTTATCTTACGTGGCATCCTTAAGTTAGAACCATTGTAGATGCCCTCAGAGGGAGGGGAACGGGCCTTGCGATTGAAGGAGCCGTCCTGAGATCAAACAGTTTTGTTGCTTTTTTTTAGGATCAAAACAGTTTTGGTGCTATCCCGTGATTTGCGACCTGAGATCTCTTGAGCGGATGGTGGGAAGGACGTCACGAGGGATGTCAGAGCTTTCGTCTGCCCTTTGAAATCGCTAAGCTCACTTTTGATAAGTGTTGGGTGTTATGTCGACGGTTAGATCTAAATGAGTGGGTCCGATCGTGTGGCTCTCATTGAGGTGGATTGTTGTGTGTATGTTATGCCGGGTGGGATTAGGAAAGAAAATGTTTGCTCTTTTAATAGTAGTAGAGATAAAACTAAGAGAAAAGTATACTTTTTGTCCCTCAATTCTTGGCAAAGTCTAGATTTGGTCCCTCAACTCCAAAACTGGACAACTTGCACCCTTAACTACTAAAACTGGACAAGATTCATCCTTGTTCACGTTTTTGACTGGTTTTGGTGCTGTACCACCCCGGTTTTGACCGTGCCGACTGAAATTCATGTACTTTTTCCAGGTCCGTGTAATGTTTTCATATTCTGGCACTTTTCTTAAATATGTGAACTTTTTTAAAAAATCGTGTAGTTTCCAAGTTCACGTTCTTTTTCAAATCCGCGTACTTTTTAAATGTTCATGTAGTTTTTTCAAATTCATGTAACTTTGTAAAATGAACGTACTTTTTCATATTCGCGTACATTTTTTGGGAAAGAGTTCATGAATTTAAAAAACTTATGCGGACTTAAAAAAGTACGTGGATTACAATCTTTTTACGCAAATTAGAAAAAATATGCGGATTTGGAAAAATATGTCCACTTTGAAACAAGTACTACGGATTTGAAAAGGAACACTGATTTGAAAGAAATACGTGAACTTTAAAAGTTCATCGATTGGAAAAGGAACACCTGATTTGAAAGAAATACATGAACTTTAAAAGGTATGCAGATTTGAAACAGGTATGCTAATTTCAAAATAATTAATTGATTTAAAATAAATAACTGGATTTGATAAAATTATACAAACTTGGGAAAAATACGCGGATTTGAAAAAAGTCCGCAATTTATTTTAGAAAAAGTGGATTTGAAAAAAGTACGCAAATTTTAAAATAGTTCACGTATTTCAAAAAAAATATGTTTATTTAAAAAAATGCGACCTTGCAAAAACTACGCGGATTTGAAAAGAGTATCTGAATTTCAAAAAGTTCACGAATATGAAAAAATACGTGAATTTGAGTCAGAAACGGTCAAAACCGGGGTGAGTCAACACCAAAACGGGTCAAAACCGAGACCGGGGATGAATCTTGTCCGGTTTCGGTAGTTGGGAGTGCAAGTTGTCCGGTTTTAAAGTTAAGGGACCAAATCTAGACTCTGCCAAAAATTGAGGGACGGAAAGTATACTTTTCTCTAAAACTAATAAAGGAACGCTGGCTTAGGGAGAACCCTAACCGTCTTATTGTTTCAGTCGAAAATTGTAGCTGCACCAATTAAAACATGCTTGCTAAGCAGAATTGTCGAGCGTGTAGATACCAATTGAATTGATGGCATAACCCGTAGATACCCCAAAGAAGCTCACGATTCTGTTGTTCTGAGGCACAGAAAAGCTGTAAGGGGTGCCATTCCCAGGAGTTCCGAATGGTCCATGAGTGTTGCCGAGGTTGGTGACCAGCTTAAGGGAAAACATAGCAGTATTATTTGATGTGCCATCATAGTCTTATGTTCCAGACAGCCCCGTCAGAAACTCTGTTGGGCCTAGCTGAAATGTTTGCTGCCAAATGGGCAAAACCAAACCATAAGTGATGCTATAATTTGGGCATCCTAAACGCTAGTGAAACAGATAGATGGATGAGGAAATAAATAGTGAAGCAAACTCACACTCTGAACGTTGTTGCCACGAAGAACGCTATTACCAAAAATTTCGCTGGCGTGTTCCCGGCCATCTTGGCCGATATAAGTGAAACTTAGTCCATTAACAGCACGATGACGGAAGACTGTCACATTCACATGTTTGGGTTGAACTGGTAAAGTTTTTCAGCAGTTCCGCCCCATGGTCCACATTTTGTGGGAGTGGGGGCAGGACGCGGCTGAACAGGAGGCTGAATCGGCTGGCTGGAAATTGTCAGCTGCCAGGTGGATCACGCTGTCTTACTGGTCAGCACCACATGTCAGTTAGAAAGAAAACACACAAAAAAGAAAATAGAATGTGGCATATACTTTGCCAAGTGTCGTCTGGCGGTTCTCGATAATGTACACAGTAACTGACGGAGCTGTCTGTTGTGGACGGGCAATGCCACGTGGCTCCTCTTTGCCGTGAGCGGCTCTCGACGTCTGCAGGGTTTGCCGTGCGGTGCCTCTTTGCCGTGAGGCAGTGACGACAAATAAGGTAGTTTGCCCTGAAGCTAGGTTTGCCAAGAGTGACTCTCGGCGTTTTTTTCTTTACCGAGTGTACGTGTTTTAGCACTCGGCGAAGAGCATGACACCCGGCGTATGTGAAAATTCCAGTAGTGCTGGGGCAGGAGGCTGCGGAGTGGGTGAAGGCTGCCCCTGTATATGCAAGTAGTGAAACATTGTCAGCAATATCAAAAGCAGAAACATTTTTTTTTACAAATTGTAATACCGGCAGAGAGGTTTTGTGTGATTCGATCCAATAAGGATTAGCTACCAAAATATATACGTATGTAAAATCTAAAGACTGCACGTGGAAGTTGCAAGTAAACCTATACAAAATTGAACGGAACGCTCGCCTTCCCGCGGCAGACTGCATCGATAGTAAGCTCTAATACATTTCCAGCCGCCACCTTTTGATGTATTTTTTCTCTGGATGACACCACGCACCATAGCGAAGTCGTGAGTCGCACCAACAATAGCCCATTCACCTTGGGCGTATTTGGTTGCCTGCATGCAGTCCAACCAAACCCATATGGGATATGCGCGGTCTGTTTGGTTGCCTGAGCTGCATGCGGTTTGAGCCTAGCTCGGCGCGGCCACGCGTGCGAGGCAGTTGCACGCCTCGGACAGCGCGGGAGACGGAGCCGACGTCTCATAACTCGCCCCCACTCTTCAGTCACCGTCCAGTCGCATTGTTCCCATCGCTCCCTCTCTTCCTCACCGCCCTCCCTCACCTCGTATCCGATGGCTCCGCCTCGCCCATCGCCGCGCCGCCCTCTGACCCCTGTCGACCAGCGCATCGCCGGCATCCAGGAGCGCTGGCTGGCCGGGCTCCATAACTCAGGCCGGGACCTGGCGTCGGCGCTGCGAGCGCCGTCCCCCATCTACTCCCGGCCAGCACGAGCGCGGGCCAATGCGGTGCCGGCAGTTCCTTCTCCGTCGCCGATTCCGGATCTCGTGCTCCTGGGCTCGGCGCCGGCGCCGTCCGCGGAGCCGCCACTTCTTGGGACCCCATTGGGCGGGGGGTTTTATTGACCCCCGTCCAAGGGTTTTTAGATGTCGGCGGGCCGTCGTCCTCGACCTTCGGTGTGGCGATGAGCACGGGGCGGATGCCGCAGGCCGTCGCCAGGGCCTGCTCTTCCTCTGCTCCGCCACCTCTTTCCTTCCCGCCGGGGTTTTCATCCCGGCGTTGGTTCGCTGCGCGTGCTCAGGTGAGTCAAACTCCCTCAATGCTTGCTCGCAGATGTATATTAGGTGTTTATTTCTTAGGCATGTGCTAGTAGTTAGTGGATTCGATAGGATTAGATAGGATTCGAGTAGATCCGATTGGACGCGAACCCAATCGAATCTAATCGAACCGATCTGTTCTTGTTTGGTACAGTATGTGTCCTAGATTATTTTCTTCTGCTACTGCTAGTGTGTCCAAGGATCTATGTACATGCTACTAACTGTGTTCATTCTAGAATTCCTAATGGTAGTGTGCTTTGCTAGGATATGTGTTCATGGTAGGGTCTTGCTAGGATGTGTGTTCATGCAAATAGCATGTTCATGTTCAGTCTAGGATCATATTCTTGTTGCTGTTCATGTTGCTAACATACATGTTCAAGCTAGAGTTTGTGTTGATTGTTATAGTAGGACCATTTTAGGACGCTGCCAAATGTGCATGGCTGCACATGGGTGCTATTGGCACTTGCTGTTGCTATTTTTAGATGTTTTCATGCTTAGGATAGTGCACTGATCAGTGGCACTTGTTGTTGGGCATGTCCACTGATCAGTGGCATTGATAAGTGGCATTTTGCCTAACAGCAAGTGCCATTGATAAGTGTCAGGCCCAAGATACGATTCTATCTCGATCACTAGATAAAACTTGTGATTGAGGCACTACCGCATTTCAGACGCTTAGCAAGATGTATATCATTACATCATACCATTACATACATACATGGGGATACATACAATTCATACAATTCACATGAATACAACATTATCATATACAAAACATCCGACTACAGATGCAAACATGAAAAGCACAACGACATCCATCCTGCTATCCCAGGCTGCCGACGAGGAACCTAACCCAAGACTGACGAAGAAGAAGAAGAAAGAACTCCAACTCAAAGAACATCGCTCTCACGTCAAGTCATCGAAAACCTACACCTGCAACTGTTGTTGTAGTTACTGTGAGCCACGAGGACTCAGCAATCTCATAACCATGGGTATCAAGACTAGCAAAGCTTTATGGGTATGGAGAGGTAGAGTGGTGAGGTTGCAGCAGCGACTAAGCAATATGTATGGTGGCTAACTTATGAGTACAAGAATAAGATGAGCATCTACGCAAACGGTCGCAACTAGTAATGATCGCTAAAGATCCTGAACTACCTACGAGTCAAACATAACCCCACCGTGTTCTCTTCTCAAAGTGAAAAGAGACGGTCACGGTTACTCACACGGTTCGTGTATTTTATTACGGATCCTCGGTCAAGTTTTCTACAACCAGACATTAACAAATTCCAATCTGCCACATAACTGCGGGCACCACTTTTGAAAGATAATAACCCTGCAGGGGTGTCCCAACTTAGCCCATCGGAAGCTCTCATGATCAGCAGAAGTAAAAATAATAATACCCCTTATCTTAGGGACAACCCGATCAGATTCGGAATCCCGTTGCACAAGACATTTCGACAATGATAAAACAAGTCCAGTAAGACCTCTCGGCGTACCGACCCTGATATTAGCCGCGCGTATCTCGTCTCAGGCCACGTACGGGTGGGTCAAGCTACGGGAGCCAATCCTCGAGTTTCCCCATGGTGGCCCGCAGGCTGCCCGTTTGGGACCAACACTGTCAGGGATATTACTACCAGGTATAAACCGCCCAGGAGGGGCCGGTTTATGCCTATGGAGATTATTTCTACTAAAGCCCAGCCGAACATGGAGCAAGGCGCGTTAGTCCAAAAAGCTTAAAGCCCAAGAGGCGTTAGGGCCCGTGATTTGTAAACCGCTATATGATATGTAGCTTGTGATGTAAGGTAGGAAGAATAGAGACCGAGCCGGATACGTTTATAAGCTGACCTCGGGACTCTGTAAACCGGACTGGGTGTCACCTCTTATATAAAGGGACGACCCGGCGACGGTTCAGGACAGAGAACAACAACTCGAGACACAGGCAAAGCGGATTCGCTCCCTGGTCATAGAAACCCTAACAATACTACATCAAACTAGACGTAGGCTTTTACCTTCATCGAAGGGGCCGAACTAGTATAAAATCCCCGTGTCCTTGTCCGCTTTAACCCCTTTAAGCTAACCCGTAGTGATGGCCTCACGACTAAGTCCTTTTGCTAGGACATCTGCCGTGACAAAACCATGACAGTTGGCGCCCACCGTGGGGCTATCGCACGATGATTTCGAGTTCTTGAAGGGCAGCTTTGAAGGAATCAAGGGCTACGCAGTGGGCCGGATGAGTAAGAGTCGTCGCGGCAAGATCTACATCGATGATGCAGGCTGGGGCCCCGAGGCCGATTCAATCGAATACGGGTACAGGGTCCCCTTTGGCAGCATCCACGTCTTCATTGGCAAGATCGGTGAACCGGGCCCTGAACCAGACATCTTCCCCAACATCATCGAGCCGGCTCAGCGTGCGAGATCTGCCCGGATTCGGCCTGCCGTGAAGCGTGTTTTTGTCGGAGCAGTTCATGAAGTAGAAACTGAAGATGGATCGGACTCCGGCGGTGAGACTGTTATCTATTCCGGCGATGAATCGTACTCTGGAGGGACCGAATCCTTATACCTGTTGCAGGATGGCCGGTCTGAGGGAGGTTCCGATGGTGGCAGTATTCCAGACCCCCTTGATCCGCCAAACTGGGTTGCCGTTTTCATGGCTGGATCACAACCTATGCAACAGTCATCGACTACAGCAGCGCTAACATCAGATACAGTGGGGGCTAGGGCTGGAGGCCCTGGCCCGTCACCAGCCGAAGTTTTGTCCACCTTGGTCGATACTTTGACAGCACTATTAACAGCAGAGGTAGCCCAGGCCGATAAAGCACAACATTATGTGCAAGTCGCTCAGGTGAAGAGCTAGATAGATCAAGCCAAATTAGACCTAGCTGTTGAGAATACCAGGATGGTTGCAAAGCAGGCCGAGCTGGACGCGCAGGCCTATCAACTCATGTTGGATCAGACCGCTTCACAGGAGGTAATGATGAGAAGGCAACGATCTCGCTTGTTGCTAGTTTATGAAGCAAGGAACCTTTTTAGCACGCCAGGAGAAGGAACCAGTAACCAGCCGGAGGTAAACCGGGGAGGAGTACCGGGCACGGGAGCGTCGGTCCAACCACCAGCCGTGGAGCCAACCCGCCAGGTCGTCCCGCCACAGCATGTACCCACCCCTCCCGGTCATTACTCCAATCCGTTGGATAACATAGTCGCTACCACTTCACGACTGGCCACCCTTCCCATTGAAGGAACATCCCCCATAGCGGTGGAGACACGGCGGGCCAGGGAGTTGCTGGAAACAGCGTTAACCCAACAACAAGCTTATTCTCACAGCCGGGAGAGAATTCACTCCACCCCTCGCCCAAGCCGGAGTTACACTAGGCATCTGGATGAACCGGCCGTATCAAGCAGCGCACGGAGACGTAATCCGCCGCGGAGGGATAATCTGGCAGGAGGAGACGCGAACGCTCAGAACATGGTGGATCAGGGCAGATAGCGCCGGGAGGCCGAGTTAGCAGCACAACACGAAGCCCGTCAGGTAACGCGGTTCGTCCTTCTACCTCAGTTGAACCAGGGGTTATGTCTAGCTCCCTGGGAGTGCCTTGTCTTACTCCCGCTTTGCGCAATGTAAATCTGCCCAAGGATTTCAAAGGACCGCGCAAGGTGCCCAACTGCACGGCGGATCTATCCCCGGAGACATGTGTTGAAAGTTATGAGATGGCAATGGAGATGCTGGATGTGGATGATGCAGCGTGCGCTAAGTATTTCACAATGATGTTAGAGGGCACAACTCGCACTTGGCTGAAGGGCTTGCCACCCAATTCCGTTGGATCATGGGCCGAATTGCGCCGCCGGTTTATCAATAACTTCAAAGACACGTGAAAACATCCAATGTATGTCGTCGATTTAGCTGCCTGCGTTTAAGGAGAGCATGAGTCGACAAGCAGTTGGGTGCGTCGAGTATCAGAGATCCTGCATTCCTCCAATAGCATCAACCCAAGCACAATTGTGGTAATCTTTGAAGGCAATTGCCGGTTTGCACCTTTGAAGTTGAAGTTGGGACATCTTAAGCGTAATTGAGACGACATGGGAATGCTCATGGGCGCTTTAGTGAAATATGCGGACCCGGATAGTACCAAATACCCAGACTCCGATAATGACAAGTCAGGGAAGGTAAGCAAGAATGGTAAGGCACCACAGCCCAACCCGGCGAATCAAGGATACAACGGTAAGCGTAAAGCGGATAGCAACTCAGATTTTGTGGCCAACACCAATGCTCAGGAGGACGGCCACCGTCACAAGGGTACACCGCCCCCACGAAACGGGAGGCCGCCTATTAATCTGGAACGCCAGATGAACATACCTTGCCCAAGGCACGGTACAACAGAAAACCAGCTACACACCTCTGGAAGGAATGTTTTATTATGCAGGAAATCATGAGCCAGTCTCGGTACGATCATGGACCATCCGGCGGATCAGGCCCCGGTTTTCAAGGACCGGATTATCAAGGTGGTCGATCCGGTTCAGGGCACCAAGGCAATAACAGCAGCCACAACGGGCACAATCAGCATAACCAACAGCACGGCAAGGGCGGTTCTAACAATCAGGGAAATCAACAGTGCCAACAACAGCAGCAATCCGGATATCAGAATAATCCGAAGGAGCTGAGCAGTGGGCAGTATCATGTCTTCACCACGAGATTATGCAAACGTGATCAGAAGGTTTACAAGAGGGCAATGCATTCTGTTGAGCCGGCGGTGCCGCGTTACCTGCGTTGGTCAGAACAGCCCATTGTGTGGAGCCGAGAGGATCATCCGCCCCGGGTTGATAATCCGGGTCAGCTGGCTCTAGTTGTGGCACCTTAGGTGGGTGGCTACAAGTTTACCAAAGTGCTTATGGACGAAGGCAGCAACATCAACATTCTATACTATGAGACTTTCCGGTGCATGGGGCTGACAGATAAGAAGCTTCGGTAGTCCAACACAGTTTTCATGGAGTGGTGCCCGGTAAATCGGCGTATCCAGTTGGCAAGATAGATTTGGAGGTCACTTTTGGAGATGAGCATGATTCCAGGTCGGAGACTTTGACCTTTGAAGTAGTAAATATCAAGAGCGCGTATCACGCCCTGTTCGGGCGGCCGGTTTACGCTAAGTTCATGGCAAGGACGTGTTATGTTTATCTACAGCTCAAGATGTCGGGCCACAGGGGAACCATTACGGTCCATGGGAGTCGCAAGATTGCGTTGGAGTGCGAGGAAGGTGATGCAGCTTATGCTGAGGCGGTTTGTGCAACTGAGGAGCTGAAGTTTTATAAAGATAATGTTGATCCGGCAGACATGTCTCCGTTGAAAAAGCCGACCACAGAGCATGATCCGGCTTTGAAGTTCAAATTAGCTGAAGAGACCAAACAGGTTGACTTTTTTCCTGGCGATTCATCCAAGCAGTTCACCATCAGTGCTAACCTAGATCCAAAATAGGAAAGCGCGCTCATCGAGTTCATCCGTGAGAATCGGGACATTTTTGCATGGAAACCTTCTAACATGCCAGGTGTACCGAGGTAACTCGCTGAGCACACTATCAACATTGATCCTAAGTTTAAACCGGTTAAGCAATTTCTGCGCCGCTTCAATGAAGAAAGGCGCAAGGCTATTGGTGAATAAGTAGCTAGGCTCTTAGCAGCAGGTTTTATAATCGAGGTGTTTCATCCAGAGTGGTTGGCTAATCCGGTGCTAGTGCTTAAGAAAAATGGCACTTGGCGAATGTGTGTTGATTACACAGATCTGAACAAAGCTTGCCCAAGTAATCCCTTCGCCCTCCCCCGTATTGATCAGATCATTAATGCTACGACATGCTGTGAGCGACTAAGCTTTTTGGACGCATATTCAGGTTATCATCAGATCAAGATGGCAGTTAAGGACCAGGAAAAGACGTCCTTTATAACTCCCTTTGGAGCCTTCTGCTATGTATCTACGCCATTTGGGCTTAAGAGTGCCCAGGCGACTTATCAGTGTTGTGTGCAGAACTGCCTTCATGGACAGATTGGGCGGAATGTTCATGCGTATGTGGATGACATTGTGGTGAAATCCAGGAAGGAGGAGACATTAATAACAGACTTAAAAGAAACCTTCGATAATCACCGGATTTACAAAATGATGCTTAATCCGGATAAGTGTGTTTTTGGTGTTCCAGCAGGCAAGCTCCTGGGATTCTTGGTATCAAACAGGGGAATTGAAGCTAATCCGGAGAAGATCAAGGCGATTACATCCTTGGCTAAACTGGCGTGCATCAACGATGTCCAACACGTGGCGGGCCGTATTGCGGCGCTCAGCCGGTTTATCAGCCGTTTGGGGGAGAAGTCTATCCCGCTTTATCAGATGATGAAAAAGACAGACCGCTTTGTTTGGAGTGATGCTGCTGATGCTGCATTCGAAGAGTTGAAGAAGCAATTAGCAGAACCGCCCGTCCTTGCAGCACCAGTTGATAATGCGCCGCTATTGTTATATGTGGCTGCTAATTCCCGTGCAGTAAGTGTTGCCATTGTGGTAGAGCGTAAGGAGGCATGCAAAGAATATTCGGTTCAACAGCCGGTTTACTACATCAGTGAGGTGCTCATTGAATCAAAACATAGATATCCGCATTGGCAGAAATTGGTGTATGGAGTCTTCATGGCAAACCGGAAGCTAAAGCACTATTTTCAAGGCCATCCAATCACTGTGGTCAGTTCAGCTCCGTTGGGGGATATAATCCAGAACAGAGAGGCTACTGGTCGGGTTCCAAAGTGGGTCATTGAGCTTAGCCCGCACGGATTGAAGTATGTGCCCCGTACTGCGATAAAATCCCAAACATTGGTGGATTTCATCAACGATTGGACAGAGTTGCAAGCACCTGAGGAAAAGCCGAATCACACATATTGGACTATTCACACATATCCCAGGCAATTAGAAGGCTCGAGGGCCGGAGTCGTATTAACTTCCCCACGAGGAGATAAGTTCTGTTACGTCCTTAGGTTAATATTCCCTTGTACTAACAATGCAGCTGAATATGAAGCTCTCCTCCATGTCTTACAGATGGCCAAGGAGATGAATTTAAGCCGGGTTAAATGCTTTGGCGATTCAGACCTGGTGGCTCAGCAGGTATCTGGTAAGTGGGATTCCAAAGATCCACTTATGGCAGCATATCGACGAGAGGTAGATGTTGTTGCTGGACACTTCAAGGGTTATCAAGTGGATCATATAGACTAACGAAAGAATGAAGCGGCTGATGCATTAAGCCGGCTGGGTTCTGAACGTAAACCGGTTCCACCCAATACCTTCCTGGATGTATTACACAATCCGTCGGTGCAGTTACCTTCAGAAGAGGACTTGGCTGTTCCTGATCCGGAGGCACAATTGGTCGCGGCGCTTCATGTTATTCCGGATTGGACGCTTCCCTACCTGGCGTACATGAGCCGAGGTGAGTTACCAGAGGACGAAGTCTTGGCTAGACAGATAGTTTGGCGATCCAAGTCAATGACTATTGTCAATGGAGAACTACATCATCGCAGCGTTTCTGGGGCGTTTCAGCGGTGTGTATTGCCAGACGAAGGCTGTGATATTCTTATAGAGATCCATGAGGGAGATTGTGGCCATCACGCCGGTTCAAAATCTTTGGTGGCTAAAGCATTTTGTCATGGGTTCTATTGGTTGACGGCTCATGCCGACACAGAGGACTTGGTCAGAAAATGTGATGCTTGTCAGAAGTTCTCACGGCGTGCTCATATACCGGCGCAGGAATTGAGGATGATTCCAATTACTTGGCCGTTTGCGACTTGGGGGATTGATATGGTTGGACCCTTCAAGAGATCCCAAGATAAGAAGACCCACGTTTTAGTGGCGGTGGATAAGTTTACCAAATGGGATGAAGCGGAACCAGTCAGTAAGTGTGATGCAACAACGGCGGTTCAGTTCATCAAAAAGGTGATTTTCCGGTTTGGCTTTCCACACAGCATTATAACTGATAATGGTACCAATCTATCCAAGGGGGCTATGGAGGAGTTCTGTCAACGAGAGCACATCTACCTTGATGTATCAACAGTAGCCCACCGTCAGTCTAATGGCCAAGCTGAAAAAGCCAATCAAGAGATCTTGAGAGGCATCAAACCCCGGCTTAATGTTCCTTTGCAGAGGACACCGGGTTGTTGGGTGGAGGAGTTACCATCTGTGCTGTGGAGCATCAACACTACACGTAACAGATCCACAGGGTACACGCCTTTCTTCATGGTATATGGAGCTGAAGCGGTCCTCCCTAGTGATATCCGTCATGACTCGCCGCGGGTGGCGGCTTACGTCGAACCTAATAACGAAAAAGCAAGGCAAGATGCATTGGACCGGCTGGATGAAGAACGGGACACGGCAGCAGCTCGATCAACGATTTATCAGCAAGATCTGCGCTAGTACCACAGTCGCCGAGTTAAAACCAGAACGTTTCAAGAAGGAGATCTGGTGCTCCGGCTCATCCAAGAACAGACAGACATGCACAAGTTATCCCCACCTTGGGAAGGACCCTTTGTCGTCAGCAAGAACCTGCAAAATGGATCATACTACCTCGTCGATGTTCGAGAACATAAGGACTCACGTACGACGGAGGAAGAGACCAGATGGCCGTGGAACATCGCTCTTCTTCGACCTTACTACACTTGAGCCATAGCCTTCGCTTTATGTACATATCTTTACAATGTATATATTATGATCAATATAATAAACCGGCGCCCCCGATAAAGCAGGGTATCAGCCGCCCTTTTTTCATAAGAGTTTGTCACATGGGGGCTTCTGTGTGCAAGGGAGTTCCTATGGCCTCTTAAACCGGCGACCACATCAAGGCCATCATAAGAGCATTGCTCTGGTTGCTTCAGCAATTCCCACATGACGATGAGGGGAAAAAGAGAGTTTGGATGCTTAGCACGACTCAAACATAGGCCCCGACGAGCATAGCTCAAATGCTACATGGGGGCTCCTGATGCAAAGCATCAACGAGTTGACAACCCTTGTAGTAGTCACGGCTTGGAAGCCTGGTGTATACACCTAAAACCCTGGATTAGCCTACCTGCATTAAGTAAGTCACTCTGCCCAGGTAAACCTGGTACGACCCGTCGAACGTATACACAAGTCAATCTTTACAGACTCTGAACTTGGTAATGTTAAATTGACGATCATCAAGTATTTACACAAGTCAATCTTTACAGACTCTGAACTTGGTAACATTAACACTGATGATTTGGTTAAGGATTGCGGACCATCTTACCAGGCTTTGCAAAATGGTTAATGACAGTAGCCTGGCAGCTCATAAAAAGCCTCGACTACATGGTCTTATTTACCCAAAAAAAAAATTGATATAATTTTTTTTATCTTAAAGGTCATTGGTGTCCATCCAAGTCCATTGATTCATGGAGTGGATGACTATAAGTTGCCACTACACCTGCGTTTATAGAACCTTATTCTGGGTTACAAACACCAGTGCTAACTACAGTTAAACCGAAGTTCATCATAACCCAGTTCGGTTTTCATGATGAACTAACAAATAATCAAGGGAGTCATCAGAACTTGCACCTTGGATCATTATTTCTTCCTACCGGATTAAGGTTCATCGTGATACACTTAGTCACAGGTATGATACATACTTTATAGTTTATACACAGTTCAAGTTATAAACTTAGACCATGTGTTTGGGCATTATGACCCGTCCGACGATAAACCGCCAGGACACTTTAAACATTGTTTTATGCAGAATCAGGTAAAATAAACCGTCAAAGGCATTGAAAGCAGGGCATAATTAAGAAGTTTCCAACTGAAGCAATCTCATACAAAGGATAGTATGTGACGAACACAAAGTATCTCAGCTATCCTATTACAAGGCGCTGGAGAGCCCAAAAGAATATTAGTTTTTTCTCAAGCACTGGGACATAAAATTTAAACAGGAGATGGTTTAAGACTCTGCGTCATCTTTCGGTGAAGGTTGAGGATTAGCTTGCTCCGGTTCTTCGACGGTCTCTTCCAGCTGCTGGAAGTCAGTAGTGGCCAGTCAATCTTGGTCAACGCTCGGAAATAAACTTCATCGTTCACGAGGTCTGACCGATCAATGTCAGGAGCAAAAGTGTGCTTACGGACGGGCGGAATAAGATTTTCAATCTCATAAGCCGGACGCTCTGCCCGCACGTTCTCAGCATCATATCCCAGATGATATCTAGACAGATCAGCCTCGTCAGCAAGTGTGCTAGCCGGAGGCCGCATATCCTTAGTTAATGCACGTAATTCATCACTGGAAAAGGCTGATCCGTCTTCTTTCATACTTGGGTAGCCGTTCATTGCCTCTGCCGGAACAAAATCAGGCACCCAAGCTTTCGCTCGAGTTAAAGCCATTAGAGCACCCTCCCTTGCAGACGACTTCTTCACCTCCACGAGGCGGGCAGGCAGAATGGACAGCTTTTCCAAAGTACCCTTGATTTTGGTGGAAGCTGGTTTATTATGCGAGATAGCACTGACAGCCCTCTGAGCGCCGGAATATAACTGCTCCACCAGAGCATATGCGGCCTTCAGTTTCTTCTGCATGTCATCGCCAAGATGAGCAATGCGTCGTCCTGCATTCACAAGTATGAGTTAAACCAGAACGGTACATGATTGCAATGTTCAGAGTTATGTTCAAAAAATACTTAACAAAGATGGCAGTCGTCATAGCATTTATTTGCTGCTTCAATCCGGACAATTCCTCTGTCACGGGATTAAGAGCAGCCTCTGCATCACTGGTTCTCTTCTCCAAGGCAGCCTTCTCAGCATCCCAATCTGACCGCTCTTGTCCAAAGTCTTTCTTCAGTTTTTCTATGTTTGCTAAAGCAAGTGTTAGCTCGTCTTTGACTTTGAGCGCAACAGTTTCTTGGAACTTCAAGGTATCCCGGAGCGCAGTCACTTCAGAGTTTTTCCGTTTCAAGCCAGTCTGCCAAAATGAAAGCACATTATATATTCATAAGGCATTTCAGTCAAGTCCCAAGCACATAACAAGTTATGCACTTTACACTTGGGGGCTAATGTATATTTGCAGTTAAACAGACATCTTTTCAGTCAAGTCCCAAGCACATAAACAAGTCATATACTTGGCACTTGGGGGCTAATGTGACATTGTTCAGAACAGAACTAAAGTAGAAGTCCCAGTTCATCCTAAAGGAGTAAACCGGCCCTTGGGGGCTACACATGTGCAAAACAAAACTGTCTACTGGATCTACTAAAGTCCCGGTTCACCCTAAAAGGCTAAACCGGCACTTGGGGGCTATGATGGAGTAAGGATACAGTTACAAGATGCAAGCAGAAATAGAGGATAAGACAAAGGCAGAGAGGTTACCTCATAGCGCTCCTTCATAAAATTTACCAATCTAGCTTCATGGTCACGGCTGGTGTACAGCCGGTTTAGATAGCCGGAATGGAGTTCTTGGGTGCTGAGTTGAGCGTAGCTGGACAGATCAGTACTCCACTTGCCTTTGTCCTTGTTGAGAATTTCTTCCTTGGCAGTATGCTTGGACAAAGCGACAGGCTCCCCTGGAGTAGTAAAACCAGTCCCAGTGATTTCAACATCGCCAGGTGAAGCGGCCGTTTGCTTGATGGGACTAGCAGGAGCAGGGCTAGCTCGGGCAGGACTGGCCGGTCAAGGTCACGGTCCATTGGATTGCTCCCCTGATCAACAAAGACTTCATGATCCATGGGAGGAGGATCATCATGCAGAATCTCAGCATTGTCTTCGGAAGGTTCAGCAAGTTCAGGATTTTCTGCCGGTTCAGGAGTGGTATTATCGACTGCCGTTTTACTCAGTTTGGCCTTTTTTCTAGGCTTGGGTTTACTACGAAAGATAAAGATAATGAAAATCAGAAGAGTTAAGACAAAAGTTAAACCGGACAAAGTGGAAAGCAGCTTACCCATGTACAGTCTTGAGGGGAGGAATCTGAGTGGCTGTTGATTCACCAGAAGATGAATGAGGAGTTTCCTGATAATTTGAATCAGACGGATTAAGGGGTTGTCGAATAAGACCTGCTTTGGGGTAAAGAGCATCTGGAGTGAGTAAAACCTTGAAACGACGCCTCCGAGCTGGAGCGTGCGTTAATCTGGTGGATTCAATAGCATGACCGCTATGACGAGTGGTGCGGCGAGCTTCATGTTCCTGCTTCTTCAAATGAAAGTTTGGGTCCAAGTAAGCAAAAGGATGAGAAAACTGTACTTTCCAGCTTGCACAATGAATTTTTGGTATTGGAAAAGGTTCTGAATCGGAAGAAAGAGTGATTAGCTCAACATCATCCGCTTTACTGCCTTCAGCGTGTCCCTGGGTACAGTCATTGTTAATAAAAATGCAGATAAAGAAAAGACAAGGAAGTCAAAAGAATCAGGTGGCACCTCGGAGGCCGGTTCATCTTCTTCCGAATTGGATCCAGACGCGGCATTGTTCTTCTTCTTGACGGTTTTCTTGACAGCCTGGGTCTTCTCGCGAAGTGCTTTCGCCGTTTTATCTTGGGCCTTCCTTTTCCAGAAAGGGTCATTGTCCTATTGAAAGAAATAAAGACACTTCAAGACAAGTGCTGCAGCCGGATTAAGACAAAGTAAAACAATAGGGAAGAGATTTTTATCGATGGTGGTTTGTTGGTCACACAGAAGGGTGCCAAGCCGGTCTGACTGCAAGCTTCCATAGGTAAATTCCGCAGCTTTTTGACAGATTCATTGATCTCGTTTTCTGATAACACCACTTCTGTGTGGCGCAAAGGATCTTTTGGATTCCCAGTATACTCACATATTAAACCGGAACGCCGGCTTAGCGGGAGAACACTCCAAGAAATCCAGCAGCGGATGAAGTCAACCCCTATTAGACCATTGGTCGTAAAGGCCCTCAGCTCTGAAAGCTAAGGGGCATACTGAGCTCGCTCCTGGGCACTTAGCCGCTGTGGAAAAGGGTGGTTCTCTGAAAGACGGTCGGAGCGATAACCCGGCAATGGATTCTCCTCGGCAGGGGAAGTATCTAAGCAGTAGAACCCAGTCTGATTCTAGTCCTTTGGGTGGCTGTGAAGACTAGCGTGAGGAAAACTAACATCCTTCCTTTTCTGAATAGACATCCTGCCGAGCTCAGTATTTGGACCGTCATGAAATTCAGTGCGGCGGTTTAAGTGAAAGAAATCCCGGAAAAACTCAACTGACGGCTCCTCTTGTAGATAAACTTCACAGAAGACTTAGAAGTTGCAAATGTTTGACACAGAGTTGGAACCAATATCTTGCGGATGAAGTTGGAAATCGGCTAACACATCGCGGAAGAATTTTGACCCGAGAGGGCTAAATCCCCGGGCTAAGTGATCAAAGAAAACGACAATCTCTCCCTCTTGGGGCTCTCGAGGACATTCTGATCCGGGAACCCTCCAGTGAAGGACATTTTTTGGGCCTAAACCGCCCATTTTGGCCATTTTTTCTGAATCTTCCTCGGTAATCCGGGATTGGACCCAGTTGCAAGAGACAAACTGCTTGGCTTGGGTGGCCATTTTTTTCGGAAGGAAAAGTCTGAAAGTACAATGAAGAGCCGGTTTACAATCTAAGCAAATTTAAACCGGCATGCTTTATAAAGGTACTGGTCTAAACAGCGGTTTAAGCAGGGGCCTAATGGTATCTACAGAATTAAGATAAGACATCTGGAGCAGCTAAAAAATAATGGCATCTACCGGATTACAGTGTCTGAAAAAGTTAAACCGCCGACAAGGATATGCAAGATACAGATCTGAAGTTGTGAAGAAACAGTTTTCGCATGGACAATAATAAACATACGGATCTACAACATGTTGAAAATTTAGAGATATTCAGGTTATATTCAGCAGACGTGATGAAGGTCCTAGCATATGCAATCTAACTAGTCACACTGGGAAAGATAAAGGCACGGTGAAGGAGCGGAGTTACTCTTACATCTATCAAATAGGAGATTTAGATCTACGGCGAAACTACTGAGCTATGGCGAAGAACTGCGAAGAACAATGCATACCTGCGAGCTCGTATGAAGGAACCCTAAAATAAGATCTGGTAGCGGGATAAGGAGAGGACGTACCTGAGGTGTTGGGTGCGGAGAAGTGCTGGCGAGTTTCTGAACCGATCAGGTTGATGCATCGACGAAGACCCGATAGAGATGCGAAGCTTGACGACGACGGCGGAGCTCGGGTATGAACGGACGGAGGAAGAAGAAGAGGCAAGGGGGAAAAAGAGATGCCACTCCGCCCTATTTATAAGCCAAAGGATAAAACGGCAGGCGCGGGAATCGAGGAGCTGAAAAAGTGGATATCAGACGATACTGTCGCCTCGATCTTTGGAGCTTTAATGAATAAAAGATAAAAAATAGGTACAAGTATTAAATGTGCAGATGACGTCACGACGGTTTAAAGCGATCTGAGAAGATGATGTCACGCCGGTTTATGAATCATTTGAAGCTGCGGGAAGGGAAATCTATACAAAACATTGAAGATTGACATGAATAGGTTCAAATCAATCTGGGGCCTAATGTCAGGGATATTACTACTAGGTATAAACCGCCCAGGAGGGACCGGTTTATTCCTATGGAGATTATTTCTACTGAAGCCCAGCCGAACATGGAGCAAGGCGCTTTAGTCCAAAAAGCTTAAAGCCCAAGAGGCGTTTGGGCCCGTGATTTGTAAACCGCTATATGATATGTAACTTGTGATGTAAGATAGGAAAAATAGAGACCGAGCCGGATACGTTTATAAGCCGACCTCGGGACTCCGTAAACCGGACCGGGTGTCACCTCTTATATAAAGGGATGACCCGGCGACGGTTCAGAACAGAGAACAAGAACTCGAGACACATGCAAAGCGGATTCGCTCCCTGGGCATCGACACCCTAGCAATATTACATCAAACTAGACATAGGATTTTACCTTCATCGAAGGGGCCGAACTAGTATAAAATCCCCGTGTCCTTGTCCGCTTTAACCCCTTTAAGCTAACCCGTAGCGATGGCCTCACGACTAAGTCCTTTTGCTAGGACATCTGCCGTGACAAAACCACGACAAACACCATCAGCACTGGCCCCCCTGTATGTAGAAGAATCCTTGGGTAGCGCTAACTCCCTATGCAATTTAATTATTTAATTTTTTATTATGTTGCAAAAAAAAACCAAAGTTGGCCCTTGATGGAGGAGTTTTATTCAAAGAGGAACTGTCAAGGGGTCCCCATATACCCAACCGCGTTAGGAACGCAAAATCAAGGAACATAACGCCGGTTTATCGGCTCCTAAGGTGGAATGAGTGGAACAAATCACCGAGCAAAAGGCCAAGCCTTCCACCCATTGCCAAGTATATAGGTGTGTTAATATATAGTATTAGATATTGTGATATTCCAACAACAAGTTCCAAGATGGAGCAATCTTCATCTTCACCTGCAACTAACAACGCTATAAGAGGGGCTGAGCAAGCGGGTAACATAGCCAAACAACGGTTTGCTGGGATGGTGTCAAAGGTTAGAGGTTTCATGGCAACAAGGAGAGGCTGACAACAAAAGATAGGTAGCGCGACATATAGCGATAGCATCGAGACAACTAGCATGGCAATGATAGTAAAGGTATCCAAGGGGATGGTCATCTGGCCAGAGATCCCGCAAGAAAGAAGAACGAGTCCATGAAGAAGATGAAGAAGAAGCCACGAAGACGAACCAAGTGTAGACGAACGAATCCTCACGATTGCAACGGAAATGAACTAGTGAAAAGAAGCACACAACATGGTAAACACACCACTCAAGAACATGACAAGATGCTCAACCAAGTATGATGCAAGACAAGTCTATATGATGCAAAACATGGCAAGGGATGAAGCACACAACAACAACACAACCAAACAAGTTTAAATGAGGCCGGAAACAACATATAACAATTCCGGTAAGTCCTCATATGCTCATTTCGAAATTGGTCCATATCTGAACAAAACTTAAGTTAAAGTTGTTAAACAGCAAGTTAACATGCACCATGATGATCTACTCGAAATTCTAGTCAAGTTGCATGTAAAGTTTGTTTAATTCGTAACTACGACCTAGAAGATATGAGAAAAACAAGACAAGCATGGCAATGATGCAAAACGCACCCAAACATCAAGCAAACACACTCCAAATAGGTATTCAACATGTTATTATGCATCTACATGCAAAAACACACAAGTTTCATATAATACACACTCAAAACGGAGCAACGGTTCATCACATACACATGAAACAAGATATAACAACAAGTTGTCCAAAAACAGCAACATGACACTTAGTTGACATCAAAACAACATGATACAATAACATTTCATGGCAAAAAAGGGCATGGAAAGCATGTACATGTCCAGCACTACAAGCATGCCCTCTGATCTACTACCAAACACCACTAGAACATGCTCAAAACATCATGGCAAGATTGCAAAAGATAACAGTTTCACAGACTAAGTGAAATAAGCTAGACATGGCAGCAACAACGACAAGTAGGCATGTTTGCAAGCTTGTGCAACTCATCTCAAAGTATATCATGGCATGTGAATATAACCAAAAGCAAGAAGACATGTTTATGAAGTTACTCATGGCAAGAACATGGTCATAGGATGCATAGAACACTAGCTATTCACATGGCAAAACTGAACTTATTGTTAACAGGATGACAGAAACATTTTATAGCAACTTGAGAGCATGAAAACAACAAGCTAAAGCAGGTCACATATGCAAACAAGGGCATGGATGGATAGAGCATAACATGGACTATAAGAGATGATCATTGGACAACCCAAAACATTCATGGATTTGAGTGGGGCATCAAGCAAACATGGCATCAGGTTATAACAGTTTCAGACTTAGCAGTTTTCAACAAGTCTCAGAAAAAAACAACAACGAGTATGCCACTTTACAAGCTTGTTGCAAACACCACAAGGAATATCATGAAAATTGGATTGCACCACAACAAAGATGGCATGATTGTGCTTCTAAAACATATTGACATGTTGCTCCAAAAAATTACACTTAAAGATATGAAAAAGACAAATCAGCATCTCATAACAAGTTTCAGCACTTAACATCCACATGCACTTTTGCAACAAAGATAAACATGGCAATATAGCACCTAACGTGTATGCAAAAGCAACCATCATGTAGAGCACTTCACAATGAACATTTCGACATATCATACACTCCATTTCGACCAACATGCACAAACATCCACGACCCATATTGTATACAGACAACAAGGACTTGACACTAACATCACATAGCAGTTTTGCAACGAAGATTAAGGCATCAATATGAACTCAAACAAGCATGCCACAGTACAACAATATGAAGAGAATCACGAGACAAACATTTTGACATATAATAAGCTCCATTTGGACAACCAAGTACAAAGTTATCACCACTCGAACATGCACACATAAAGTATGAATTTCACAGACTTAGCCAAATTTTCTGATGAAAAAACGTTCGAGCGCGAAATATATATGAAGCGCACTGGGCGAAGGATAGGGTTGGTGGAGGCACTCACCAGATGGGCTGAGGCCCAGTTGGCAGAGGGGGGCCGGCGTTGCTGGGCCGGGGAGGAGGAGGCCTACGCGGGGAAGATGGGTCGTGGCCCACGCTGGCCTTCTCCTTGCGGTCGTCGTCCTCCCCTCGACCAGGGACGAGGCCGACGGCGGTTGCACGGCCTCCGGCGAGGGGCGACCGGAGGAGGCCGGCGACAGGACGGTTGGTGGTGAAGGGAACCGGTGCGCAGGGGCCGCCGGATCTAGGCGGCGCCGCCCAGATCGGGGCGGCGGCTGATACATCTCCAACGTATCTATAACTTTTGATTGTTCCATGCTATTATTTATGAAGTATTGGATGTTTAATGGGCTTTATCATTCACTTTTATATCATTTTTGGGACTAACCTACTAACCCAAAGGCCTAGTCCAGATTGCTGTTTTTTTCCTGTTTCAGGGTTTTGCAGAAAAAGAATATCAAACGGAGTCCAAACGGAATGAAACCTTCGCGAGAGATATTTTTGAAGAAAATCACGCACAGGGAACTTGAGAACCACGTCAGGGGAGCATCGAGGCGCCCATGACACTACTAGGAAAAGGCCTACTAATGGCGCACCTAATTTGGCCATTAATGGCGCATTAGTGGTGCGCCATTAGTGCCACGCCATTAGTACATTTCACTAATCGCGCACCTCTTGTGCGCCATTAGTATCTGGTATACTAATGGCGCACCACAGGTACGCCATTAGTGTGCACAGTAGTGCGCCATTAGGATGCCTCCCAGGGGGCCATGTATACCCAGGTGCTTTGGCATACTAATGGCGCACGACAGCAAGATGCGCCATTAGTAACTTCGGCATAGTAATGGCACACTGCCTAGTAATGCGCCATTAGTATCCTTTGGCATACTAATGGCGCACTGTGATGTGATGCGTTATTAGTATGAATATTAGTTTTTTTTTTAATTTTCTGTTTTTTGCACAGGTTACAAAATGTATAATTGGAATATAGACAACACACATCAACAACAGATTCATCGAATACAATAGAAGATTAGTCTCTGAATACAATTCATCATATTAGTCTCCGAATACAATTCATCATATTAGTCTCCGAATTGAAAAGACCGAACAAAGATAGAACATTATATTACAAGTCTCGAGACCGCGAGTAGCGAGTTTGTCTTCACATTACAAGTCGATATCGATTATCTAAACTACCATCACATAGAAGAGAGCTGCGGTCATCACGATTAGCCTCATCACGATGAAACTCGTCTTCATCCGGTTCCTCCAACGCTCCCTCCCCTCTCCTGCTAGAGAGCGGACGTATCTAGATTCCGCCTCGGCCCTAGTGGTGTACCCTTTGTAACTGTTACCGCTGAATCGGTGAACCTGTCTCCGACACTCCTCCCAGTCGTCGTAGACTCCGGGAACCTTACCCTTGTACACGACATACGACGGCATCGCTATGCACTAGCCAAAGAAGAAAACACAAGACGGTAATTATGATGTGCTAAGGTTGTTTGCCAAGCATGGAAGAAAACAACAACAAAAGTATAATACATATTAGCAACACGTACAGTATAAGGTTGTTTGTGCTTCATCCTACATACAACTCACATAAAGAACTTCTCATTTTCACATGCTAGATGGGCCTTTGTTTGTTTTTTAATCATCTGTACGCTAGGTGGGCCTTTGTTTGTTTTTTAATCATCTAAGCATCTCTGCATTGTAGATGCCCTTACGACCATCGCGCGCTAACCACAACCATTGCTGGCGGTTCCGTTTCCCCGTGGTCGTGCGCGTGCACGTGTGTAAGAGGGGGGGAACGGGCACCGGCCGCATCGCCCACCCCATTTCCCCCAAATCGCCTCCCTCCCACTCCTCACTCCTCTGCCTCGTCGTCTCCCTCACCGGCCACCCCACCTGCTCGCTCACCACCACCGCCTCCCTCTCTCCTCCTGCTTGCTGCTCGAATGGAGCAAGGCCGTGGCGAAGCTGCCATGATAGAAGGAGGTGCTACATCCCCACGCGCCGTGGAGGAGAAGAAGGTGGCCGTGGCGGCGAGTGTGGAGGAGAAGAAGGTGGCTGTGGCGGCCTCCACCATGCCGGAGCTTGGCGTGACAGCGTCCAGCGGCCCATCTCATGGACCTACAGAGGCCGGCAGCGAGCACGTGGACCTGCAGGTAATCCTTGCCAGCAGTCCCCTCCGTTTCAAGTTACCCCCATTAAGCAGTAGATTTAGATGTTTGATTGATTGATTTATAGTGAAAGGTTAAGTTTGGTGTGATTGATCTACTAGTTAGGGTTTTTGAGTTAGATGTTTAGTTGGGGGTTTTTGGTATTGGATTCAATTATAGCCACTCATATGTGGAATCTATGATTGAATTAATCATCCAGTGGATGTAGTGTGGTTAGGGTTTTTTTGTATTGGATTAATTTATAGGCAGTTATATGTAGAATCTGTGATTGAATCATCCAGTGGATGTAGTGGTTAGGGTTTTCTAATTAGATGTTTAGTTAGGTTATTTATATTAGAATCTGGATTGCCGCATGTGCTCAGATTATGTTATGTGTTGTATATGTTGTTAGATTTGTTGTGCATATTCCCTCAATTAATTGTTAGATTATGTTATGTGCTGTGTTATATGTAGTTAGTAGTATAATTGAATTAATTACTTATATTGCAGAATGAGGAAGCTGTTGGCAACAAGAGGAAGCTGGACATTGCTGGGTTCAACGACCCGTCATATTCTAACGACGACGAGGAGGTAACCCCAAGCTGTTTTTTGGCCCTGTTTGGATGCATAGGTTAGAGCTAGTTTGGGGTGCTCGCCATGGATCTCTTCAAGGTCTACTACATCTAGCGTACCAGTTCAATGTCGTAGCTGCTACTATGTGTTTTGGTAATAGTCATGTTCTGTGTTCCCATTTATCTAGGATTGGGAGCATCGACCAGTCACAATTTGCTTGATGTTATTATGTTATTATGTGAACTTCTGCCTGTGATTTGAGTTCAGTTTGGTTAGATTCACCTGTGGTCTATTTCTGTTTAATTAATTCCTGGACGTTCGTGGCTAGCTATTTGATGTTTGTTTATTAAAATTCCAGTAGATGGCAGTTATCTGATGTTTGTTTGTTCATTAAATTCTAGTAAATGGCAATTATCTGATGTTTGTTAATTACATTACTCTAAATGGGAAGTATGTATTTATGCAAATCATTTGTATGTGAAGTACAACTCTGGAGATGAGGTGGAAGAGTGGAACCACAAGTCCTTCATTGAGAAGGAAGCCAACAAGATTAGGGAGAAGGGGAAGGCGGCGTACTACAAGTGGGGCAAGTTCTGGTGCCCATACTGCACCAGTAAGCCAATTCCCAAGGATGGGATGTATGAGCACCTTATGTCGCATGCACGCGGTTTACAGACGAGTGGGAGGGACCTAAAGATCAGGGCAGAGCATGCAGCCCTCCTGAAGGCTATGAGTCCCATGTAGTCACCCTCTGTGAAGTTGATGATGTTTAACTTTTGCGCTACTAGCTAGTATGGTTGTGAACTGTGAAGTGTTTGTGATCGAACTGTTAATTAGAATGGCAGGTTAAGTACTATGGTAGACTTAATTAAACCCCATCTAGTATGTCTCCGGCATCCATATGTTTAATTTTCCTAGTATGTCTCTGAAGTATATCAACTGTCTAGATGCCGGCAGACTCTTAAGTACCCCATATAACCTATTTTTAGAAAAGTCATGCTAAAATTCACGGAAAATTTCAGCATGACCTTTGCTGAAAATAGGACATATGGAGTACCCGAATTTGCCTAAACGGAAGTTAATCAACATTCCAGCAACACTGTCCATCAACTTTTCACTGAATGAATGTGTATTGTGACGATAAATGGAACAACCGTAGATATTATTATTTTCAGTGCAATGTCCTAAATTTCAAAACGAGGATTATCTACCCGTCCTTAACCTACTAACTTGGTTTTCCAGAGTACTTAACAGTTAAACATAATGTCCAAATTAGACTACCAAACCACCAAGACTTGAACAAGTATGAGCATCAAATCGAAGTTGCAAAAGTGCATCATTCAGGCACGAGCAGATTTGACATGAACAAGCACAAGAAAATAAAACTATATGCATCATACATGTACTAGCTAATAAAATTGAGATGGAGCTCACCAACGACTTGCAGCCGACGAGGTCGAGGAGGACGCGAGGTGATGCTGGAGAGGCGGTGACGAACCAGCCGCTGCCGGAGCCTGAGATGGGAGGCCGTGACGAACACACTGCAGCGCAGATCTTAGCACTCCATGAGCTCCGATCTAGTCGGCTTCAAACTGGACCATCGGCGATTCGGCGGCACAGCGGGCACAGTGGGCACGAGCCAGCGGGCACAGCGGGCACAACTGGAACATCACCTCCGGTATGCGTACTCACCCAGTTTGCAGCCGACACAAGCTTGGAGGAGGATCGAGGTGGAGAGAATGAAGGGAAAGTGAGTGGGTAGGTGTGGCTGTCCAAAATATCTAGCTGTCCTACTTTACTAATGGCGCACCGGCCATCCATGCGCCATTAGTAATCGACGTTATTAATGGCGCATTGCTGGCTGGTGCGCCATTAGTAGTTTTGCAACAAAAACAATAAAAAATATAATAAAAAAAAGAACATTAATGGCGCACTTTACTGCTGGTGCGCCATTACTAGTTACAACTAGTAATGGCGCACTTTATCTGGATGCGCCATTAGTATGTTTGGACAGGCGCACTAGTTCAAAAAAAAATCTTTTTGATACTAATGGCACACCATGGGCCAGGTGCGCCATTAGTAGTTTGAACTCTAATGGCGTATCAGATGTTGGTGCGCCATTATTATATATTAATGGCGCACTGCCTGTATGGTGCGCCATTAGTATCAATTCCATCTAGAGCCCTTTTCCTAGTAGTGTGAGGGTGGGGGGCGCGCCCCCCTACCTCGTGGGCCCCTCGAGCGTCCCCCGGTGTCCTCCTTCCTCCTATATAATTCTACGTACCCCGAAACCTTTGACAATAGAAAGAAAACCCTAATTCCATCGCCGTAACCTTATGTTCCCGTGAGATCCCATCTTGGAGCCTGTTCCGGATCCATCACAGAGTTCTTCTTCATTATCATCATCGCCCTCACCATGAGTGGTGAGTAGTTTACCACAGACCTTCGGGTCCATAGCTAGTATCTAGATGGCTTCTTCTCTCTCTGGATCTCAACACAAAGTTCTCCTTGGTCTTCAAGGAGGTCTATTCGATGTAATCTCTTTTTGTGGTGTGTTTGTCGAGATCCGATGAATTATGAGTTTATGGTCAAGATTGTTTATGAGAAATATTTGGTTCTTCTCTGAACTTTTTATGTGTGCTCATAATATCCTTGCAAGTCTCTTCGAATTATTGGTTTGGTTTGGCCTATTAGATCTATAGTTCTTGCAATGGGAGAAGTGCTTGGCTTTGGGTTCAATCTTACGGTGTCCTTTCCCACTGGCAGTAGGGGCAACAAGGCACGTATTGTATTGTTGCCATCGAGGATAAAAAGATGGGGTTTATATCATATTGCTTGAGTTTATCCCTCTACATCATGTCATCTTGCTTAAGGCGTTACTCTATTCTTATGAACTCAATACACTAGATGCATGCTGGATAGCGGTCGATGTGTGGAGTAATAGTAGTAGATGCAGAATCATTTCGGTCTACTTGTATCAGACGTGATGCCTATATACAATGATCATGCCTAGATAGTCTCATAATTATTCTCTTTCTATCAATTTCTCGACAGTAATTTGTTTACCCGCCGTAGAATATCGCTATCATGAGAGAAGCCACTAGAGAACACTATGGCCCCCCGGGTCTATTCTCAACATATCAATCTATATCTACTTTACTTTTTACGCTTTTACTTTCTGTTCTTATAAACCAAAATACCAAAAATATAAACTATCATCTCTATTAGATCTCACTTTCGTAAGTGACCGTCAACGGATTGACAACCCCTTATCGCGTTGGCTGCAAAGTTCTTATTTGTTTGTGCAGGTGCGAGCGACTCGTGCGTGGTCTCCTACTGGATTGATACCTTGGTTCTCAAAAACTGATGGAAATACTTATGCTACTGTGCTACATCTTCCTTTCCTCTTCGAGGGAATACAACGCAAGCTCGAGTAGTAGCAAGAAGAATTTCTGGCGCCGTTGCCGGGGAGGCTTACGCAAAGTTCATATACCAAGTACCTATCACAAACCCTTATCCTTCGCATTACATTTATTTGCCTCTCGTTTTCCTCTCCCCCACTTCACCCTTGCCATTTTATTTGCCCTTCTTTCGCCGTGTGTTTATCATTCGCTTGCTTTTTGTTTGCTTGTGTGTGTCAGATTGCTTGCTTGTCACTATGGCTCAGAACAATACCAAATTGTGTGACTTCTCCAATACCAACAACAATGATTTTATTAGCACTTCGATTGCTCCTATTACCAATGCTGAATCTTGTGAGATCAATGCTGCTTTGTTGAATCTTGTCATGAAAGATCAATTCTCTGGCCTTCCTAGTGAAGATGTCGCTACCCATCTAAACAACTTTGTTGATTTGTGTGATATGCAAAAGAAAAGGGATACAGATAACGATATTGTTAAATTGAAGTTATTTCCGTTTTTACTTAGAGATCGTGCTAAAACTTGGTTTTCCTCTTTGCCTAGAAATAGTATTGATTCGTGGAATAAGTGCAAAGATGCTTTTATCTCTAAGTATTTCCCTCCCGCTAAGATCATCTCTCTTAGAAACAATATTATGAATTTTAAGCAACTAGACCATGAGCATGTTGCACAAGCTTGGGAGAGAATGAAATTGATGATACGTAATTGCCCTACACATGGTTTGAATCTATCGATGATTATTCAGAACTTTTATACTGGCTTGAATTTTGCTTCTAGAAATCTTTTATTTGGCCGGAGAAGGCACTTTCATGGAAACCACCTTAGGAGAAGCTACCAAACTCCTAGATAATATTTTGGTTAATTATACTCAATGGCACACCGAAAGATCCACTAGTAAAAAAGTGCATGCTATAGAAGAAATTAGTGTTTTGGGTGGGAAGATGGATGAACTTATGAAATTGTTTGCTGCTAAGAGTGCTTCTTCTGATCCTAATGATATGTCTTTGTCCACTTTGATTGAGAATAACAATGAATCTTTGGATGTGAATTTGTTGGTAGGAATAATTTTGGTAACAATGCTTATAGAGGTAATTTTAATCCTAGGCCTTTTCCTAGTAATTCCTCTAATAATTATGGTAATTCCTACAACAATTCTTATGGAAAGATGCCTTCTGAATTTGAAACTAGTGTTAAAGAGTTTATGATCTCACAAAAGAATTTCAATGCTATGCTTGAAGAGAAATTGCTTGAGGTTGATGAATTGGCTAGAAGTGTGGATAGAATTACTCTTGATGTTGATTCTTTGAAACTTAGATCTATCCCACCTAAGCATGATATCAATGAGTCTCTCAAAGCCATGAGAATTTCCATTGATGAATGCAAAGAAAGAACCGCTAGAATGTGTGCTAAAAGAGAAGATTATATTAAATCGTGTTCTTCTAGTTATCATGAAAATAAAGATGAAGATCTGAAAGTTATTGATGTGTCTCCTATTAGATGCTTGTTTTCTAGTATTAATCTTGATGAAGATAGGA
The DNA here is from genome assembly GCA_902687465.1 of Secale cereale. Lineage (NCBI taxonomy): Eukaryota > Viridiplantae > Streptophyta > Magnoliopsida > Poales > Poaceae > Secale > Secale cereale. The sequence goes on along the minus strand of LR738715.1, from coordinate 789,816,650 downwards.
TTGGAGATGATTCTGCTTTAAAGTGTTCCAATGATTCGGAGTTTTTAGATCTTGATGCTAAAATTGCTAAAAGTGGGAGTGAAGAGATTAAAACTTTGCATAGTGATGAACCCACTAATTTGGATTTCAAGGGATTCAATTATGATAATTGCTATTTGCTTGATTGTATTTCCTTGTTGCAATCCATACTAAATTCTTTGCATGCTTATAGTCAAAATAAAGCTTTCACCAAGCACATAGTTGATGCTTTGATGCAATCTTATGAAGAAAAACTTGAGTTGGAAGTTTATATCCCTAGAAAGCTTTATGATGAGTGGGAACCCACTATAAAAACAAAAATTAAAGATCATGAATGCTATGCTTTGTGTGATTTGGGTGCTAGTGTCTCCACTATCCCAAAAACTTTGTGTGATTTGCTAGGATTCCATGAACTTGATGATTGTTCTTTAAATTTGCATCTTGCGGATTCCACTATTAAGAAATGTATGGGAAGAATTAATGATGTTCTTATTGTTGCCAATAGGAATTATGTGCCCGTAGATTTCATTGTTCCTGATATAGATTGCAATCCTTCATGTCCTATTATTCTTGGTAGACATTTCCTTAGAACGATTGGTGCAATTATTGATATGAAGGAAGGAAATATTAGATTCCAATTTCCGTTAAGGAAAGGCATGGAACACTTTCCTAGAAAGAAAATCAAATTACCATATGAATATATCATGAGAGCCACTTATGGATTGCCTTCCAAAGATGGCAATACCTAGATTTCTCTTGTATCGTGCCTAGCTAGGGGCGTAAAATGATAGCGCTTGTTGGCAGGAAACCCAATTTTATATTTTTTGTTTTTTTGCTGTTAGGGAATAAATATTGCATCTAGCCTCTGATTAGATGTGGTTTCTTGTTTTTCAAGTGTTTGTGCTAAGTAGAACCGTTGGGAAGACTTGTGTGAAGTTTATGTGATCTTGCTGTGAAAAACAGAATCGATAGCACTCACTAGAATGGTGGTCAGATTTTACTGGAGCGTGCTATTTAATTGATTATTTTTGCACATGATTGATAGAAAAATTCCTCAAATTTACCAATTTAGTTTGATTTTTTTACTTACATAAGTATTCGAAACCTGCAGATTACTACAGACTTCTCTGTTTTTGACAGATTCTGTTTTTCGTGTGTTGTTTGCTTATTTCAATGCATCTATGAGTAGTATTGGCAAGTATGAACCATAGAGAAGTTGGAATACAGTAGGTTTAAAACCAATATAAACAAATAATGAATTCATTGCAGTACCTTTGAGTAGTGATTTGTTTTCTTATACTAACGGAGCTCACGAGAACTTTTGTCTAAGTTTTGTGTTGTGAAGTTTTCAAGTTTTGAGTATTACTTTGATAGACTATGGAACAAAGAGTATCAAAGGCCTAAGCTTGGGGATGCCCATGGAACCCCAAGGAATTCAAGGATAATCAAAATCCTAAGCTTGGGGATGCCCCGGGAAGGCATCCCCTCTTTCGTCTTCATCCATCGGTAACTATACTTGGAGCTATATTTTTAGTCGCCACCTGATATGTGTTTTTCTTGGAGCGTCTTGTATAATTTGAGTCTTTGCTTGTTAGTGTGTCACAATCATCCTTGCTAGACACACCTATTTGAGAGTGTTATATATGGCCTAGGAATTGTTAGAACACTCTATGTGCTTCACTTATATCTTTTGAGTTGAATAGTTTTTGCTCCAGTGCTTCACTTACATCTTTTAGAGCACGGTGGTGGTAATATTTTGTAGAAATTGTTAAACTCTCATGCTTCACTTATATCCTTTTGAGAGTCTATTAAAACAGCATGGTAATGTGTTTAGGCTAAATAAGCTAGCCTTCACATGATAGACATCCAATGTCAATGTAGTAAAACAAATCACACTAAGTGCATTGAATATGATGAGATGTTGGATGCTTGATAATTGTTTTAAAATATGAGGATAGTGATATTAGAGTCATGCTAGTGGAGTTATTATGAAATTGAGAAATACTTGTGTTAAAGTTAGTGATTACCGTATCATGCACGTATGGTGAACTGCTACTTCTCGAGCTTGCGTTGTATTTCCTTGAAGAGGAAAGGGAGTTGCAGCACAGTAGCGTAAGTATTTCCCTCAGTTTTTGAGAACCAAGGTATCAATCTAGTATGAGACCAAGCGCGAGTCCCTCGCACCTGCACAAACAAATAAGAACTTCACAGCCAACACGATAAGGGGTTGTCAATCCCTTTATGGTCACTTACGAAAGTGAGATCTGATTGAGATTATAGTTTGTATTTTTGGTATTTTTGGTTTATAAGAACAACAAATAAAAGTGATAAAAGTAAAGTAGATGTAGATTGATATGTTGAGAATAGACCCGGGGGGCATAGTGTTCTCTAGTGGCTTATCTCATGATAGCGATATTCTACGGCGGGTAAACAAATTACTGTCAAGCAATTGATATAAAAGAGAATAATTATGAGACTATCTAGGCATGATCATTGTATATAGGCATCACGTCCGAGAGAAGTAGACCGAAACGATTCTGCGTCTACTACTATTACTCCACACATCGACCGCTATCCAGCATGCATCTAGTGTATTGAGTTCATAAGAACAGAGTAACGCCTTAAGCAAGATGACATGATGTAGAGGGATAAACTCAAGCAATATGATATAAACCCCATCTTTTTATCCTCGATGGAAACAATACAATACGTGCCTTGCTGCCCCAAGATTGAAACAATACAATACTGTCACTGGGAAAGGACACCGCAAGACTGAACCCAAAGCCAAGCACTTCTCCCATTGCAAGAACTACAGATCTAGTAGGCCAAACCAAACCAATAATTCGAAGAGAGTTGCAAGGATAATATGAGCACACATAAAAAGTTCAGAGAAGAACCAAATATCTTTCATAGATAACCTTGATCATAAACTCACAATTCATCGGATCTCGACAAACACACCGCAAAAAGAGATTACATCGAATAGATCTCCTCAAAGACCAAGGAGAACTTTGTATTGAGATCCAGATAGAGAGAAGAAGCCATCTAAATACTAGCTATGGACCCGAAGGTCTGTGGTAAACTACTCAAAATTCATGGTGAGGGCGATGATGATGATGATGAAGAACTCCGTGACGGATCCCCCTCCGGTGGAGCTCCGGAACAGGCTCCAAGATGGTATCTCATGGGAACAGAAGGTACGGCGTTGGAATTAGGGTTTTCTCTCTGTTCACGGAGGTTTTGGGGCACGTAGACTTATATAGGAAGAAGGAGGGCACCGGGGGACGCTCGGG
>LR738715.1:789610651-789807735 GCA_902687465.1 Secale cereale | reverse complement strand
AGCGGGGCGTGCCTTGGGAAGGGGGCGCCCCCCCACCCTCGTGGGCCTCATCTTGATCCCCTGACGTGGTTCTCAAGCTCCGTGTGCGTGATTTTCTCCAAAAATATCTCTTGCGAATGTTTCATTCCATTTGTACTCCGTTTGATATACTTTTTCTGCAAAACCCTGAAATAGGCAAAAAAATAGCAATCTGGACTGGGCCTTTGGGTTAGTAGGTTAGTCCCAAAAATGATATAAAAGTGAATGATAAAGCCCATTAAACATCCAAGACTTCATAAATAATAGCATGGAACAATAAAAAATTATCGATACGTTGGCGACGTATCAACCATAAAGTGGCACTTTTCCCAATTCAAGACAAGATTAGTTTCTTCACATTTGTGTAAAACTCGAGCAAGGTTGCTCAAGCAATCATCAAAAGAAGTTCCATAAACGGAAAAGTCATCCATGAACACCTCAACAATCTTTTCACAAAAGTCGGAAAATATAGCCATCATGCATCTTTGAAAGGTAGCAAGTGCATTACATAAACCAAAAGGCATACGTCTATAAGAAAAGGTACCGAAGGGACAAGTAAAAGTGGTCTTTTCTTGATCCTCTTTTGAGACATGTATTTGAGAGAAACCAGAATAACCATCTAGAAAGCAAAAGTGAGTATGTTTGGATAACCTTTCTAGCATTTGATAAATAAAAGGTAAAGGGTAGTGATCTTTCTTAGTAGCTTTATTTAATGTGCGGAAGTCAATTACCATCCTATAACCTGTGACAATTCTTTGCGGGATAAATTCATCTTTATCATTAGGAACAACAACGATACCTCCCTTCTTAGGGACACAATGGACATGACTTACCCACTGACTATCAGCAACTGGATCAATTATACCTGCCTCTAGAAGCTTTAATATTTCTTTGCTTACCACTTCATTCATCCTAGGATTTAACCATCGTTGATGATCAATAACCGGCTTAGCATCCTTTTCCAATTTTATCTTGTGTTGGCGTAGAATGGGACTGATGCCCTTAAGATCATCAAGAGTATATCCAATAGCAGCACGATGCTTCTTCAGAGTTTTCAGTAATTTCTCTTCTTCCTGCTCTGAAAGGTTAGCACTAATAATAACAGGATATATCTTCTTTTCATCAAGATAAACATACTTGAGAGTATCAGGTAGTGGTTTGTGCTCAAACATGGGATCGCCCTTGGGTGGAGGAGGATCCCCTAGAATTTCAACAGGCCAGTTGTGTTTCAATAAGGGTCCCTGTTTAAATAATATTTCATCCATTTCCCTTCTCTCATTCATATACATGTCATTTTCATGGTCTAGCAGATGTTGTTCTAAAGGATCGTTAGGAGGTACAACAATAGAAGCAAGACCAATAATTTCATCATTAATAGGCAATTCTTTATCATGGGGTTGTCTACGAAATTTAGCGAAGTTAAAATCATGAGACATATCGCCTAATCCAACAGTAACAATATCATTTTCGCAGTCTATCTTAGCATTAACAGTATTCAAGAAGGATCTACCAAATATAATGGGGCAAAAATCATCTTGTGGGGAACCAAGAACAAGAAAATCAGCAGGGTATTTAATTTTCCCACACAAGACTTCGACATCTCTAACAATCCCTATTGGTGAAATAGTGTCTCTATTGGCTATCTTAATAGTAACATCAATGCCTTCTAGCTCAGCATGTGCAATTTCGTGCATAATTTCTTCATACAAGGAAATGGGTATCACACTCGCACTAGCACCTATGTCACATAAACCATGATAGCAATGATATCCTATTTGAACAGAAATAACAAGCATGCCTGCTACAGGTCTATGTTTGTTCCTAGTATCGGGTTTGGCGATTCTAGCTGCTTCCTCATGGAGGTACATAACATGCCCATCTAGATTATCGACCAAGAGATCGTTAACCATAGCAACGCTAGGTTCAACTTTAATTTTCTCAGAGGGTGTAGGTGTTCTAGTAGTACTCTTATGAACCACAGTTGAAGCTTTAGCATGATCCTTTATCCTAACAGGGAAAAGAGGTTTCTCAATATAGGCGGTAGGAACAATAGGATCAACATTATAAGTGATAGTCTTTTCTTCAACTTTAACAGGTTCAACTACTTTTACTTCAATGGGAGGATGATATTTAAACCACTTCTCCTTAGGGAGATCAACATGAGTAGCAAATGATTCGCAGAAAGAAGCTAATATCTCAGAGTCAAGTCCATATTGAGTGCTAAATCCACGGAACACATCGGTATCCATAAAATATTTAACACAATCAAACTTAGGTGTTATGCCTGACTCCTTACCTTCGTCGAGATCCCAATCTTCAGAGTTGCATTTAATTCTTTCCAATAAGTCCCATTTGAATTCAATAGTCTTCATCATAAAAGAACCGGTACAAGAAGTATCGAGCATGGAGCGATTGTTGAGAGAAAGCCGAGCATAAATTTTTTGAATAATCATTTCTCTTGAGAGCTCATGATTGGGGCATAAATATAACATTGGATTAGGCCTCACCAATGCTTGAGCGATACTTTCTCCTTCGCGAGGCCAAATATTATATATATAATTACGATCACGATGAACCTGATGCATAGGATAGAATTTCTGATGAAATTCCAACTTCAGTCGATTGTAGTTCCATGATCCAATATCATCGCATAGCCTAAACCATGTCAATGCATCTACCTTCAAAGATAAAGGGAAGACCTTCTTCTTGATAACATCCTCGGGCATACCTGCAAGTTTAAATAATCCATAAACTTCATCCACATAGATTAGGTGCAAATCGAGATGCAGTGTTCCATCTCCTGTAAAGGCATTAGCTAGCAATTTCTCTATCATACCCGAAGGAATTTCAAAGCAGACATTTTTAGTAGGTTCAGTAGGTTGAGGAGAAACTCTTTGCTCTACTGTTTGGGTGAAGATACCCCAAACAAGCCCCTCAACGGATTAAGTTCCATAGTGACAAGTGACAGTAAATTTCAGCACACTATATAAATTTTTCCTTACCAAAGGCGCTTCACTCCCCGGCAATGGCGCCAGAAAAGAGTCTTGATGACCCACAAGTGTAGGGGATCTATCGTAGTACTTTCAATAAGTAAGAGTGTCGAACCCAACGAGGAGCAGAAGGAAATGATAGGCAGTTTTCAGTAAGGTATTATCTGCAAGCACTAAAATTATCGATAACTTATAGTTTTGTGATAAGATAATTGGTAACAAGTAAATAATAGTAAAAGTAAATAAGGTGCGGCAAGATGGCCCAATCCTTTTTGCAGCAAAGGACAAGCCTGGACAAACCTTATATGAAGGAAAACGCTCCCGAGGACACATGGGAATTATCGTCAAGCTAGTTTTCATCACGTTCATATGATACGCGTTCGTTACTTTGATAATTTTGTATGTGGGTGGACCGGTGCTTGGGTGCTGCCCTTACTTCGACAAGCATCCCACTTATGATTAACCTCTATTGCAAGAATCCGCAACTACAAAAGAAGTATTAAGGTAAATGATATGTCCATTTTGCATCATGCTTATATGTTGATATTTATTGCATTATGGGCTGTTATTATTTGTTTTGTCACAATACTTATGCCTTTTTTCTCTTATTTTACAAGGTTTACATGAAGAGGGAGAATGCCGGCAGCTGGAATTTTGGGCTGGAAAAGGAGCCAACTCTGGAAACCTATTCTTCACAACTCCAAAAGCCCCGAAACTCAACAGAACTCCGTTTCAGAAAATATAAAAAATATTTGGCGAAAGAAGTTCACGAGGGGGGCCACCGGCTGTCCACGAGGGTGGGGGGCGCGCCCCCTGCCCAGGGCGTGCCCCCTATCTCGTGGGCCCCCCGAAGGCCCCCCAATGCCCATCTTCTCCTATATGAGGTGTTTTGACCTATAAAAATCATAAGGAGGCTTTCGGGACCAGACGCCGCCGTCTCGAGGCAGAACTGAGGAAGAAACCAATCTAGGGCTCCGGCAGAGCTGTTCTGCCGGGGATACTTCCCTCCGGGAGGGGGAAATCGTCACCGCCGTCATCACCAAAAACTCTCCCATCTTGGGGAGAGCTATCTTCATCAACATCTTCACCAGCACCATCTCCTCTCAAACCCTAGTTCATCTATTGTATCCAATCTTTGTACCCAAACCTCAGATTGGTACCTGTGGGTTGCTAGTAGTGTTGATTACTCCTTGTAGTTGATGCTAGTTGGTTTATTTGGTGGAAGATCATATGTTCAGATCCATTATGCATATTAATACCCCTATGATCATGAACAATATTATGTATTGTGAGTAGTTACTTTTGTTCCTGAGGACATGGGAGAAGTCTTGCTATTAGTAGTCATGTGAGTTTGGTCTTCATTCGATATTTTGATGAGATGTATGTTGTCTCTCCTCTAGTGGTGTCATGTGAACGTCAACTACATGAGACTTCACCATTATTTGGGTCTAGAGGAAGGCATTGGGAAGTAATAAGTAGATGATGGGTTGCTAGAGTGACAGAAGCTTAAACCCTAGTTTATGCGTTGCTTCGTAAGGGGCTGATTTGGATCCATATGTTTCAGGCTATGGTTAGGTTTACCTTAATACTTCTTTTGTAGTTGTGAATGCTTGCATTAGAGGTTAATCATAAGTGGGAGGCTTGTCCAAGTAAGGACAGCACCCAAGCACCGGTCCACCCACATACCAAATTACCAAAGTACCGAACGCGAATCAGACGATCGTGATGAAAACTAGCTTGACGATAATTCCCATGTGTGCTCGGGAGCGCTTTCCTTTATATAAGAGTTTGTCCAGGCTTGTCCTTTGCTACAAAAAGGATTGGGCCACCTTGCTGCACCTTATTTACTTTTACCTTTTGTTACTTATTACCAATTACCTTATCACAAAACTATCTGTTACCTATAATTTCAGTGCTTGTAGAAAATACCTTCCTGAAAACTGCCTATCATTTCCTTCTGCTCCTCGTTGTGTTCGACACTCTTACTTCCCGAAAGGACTACGATAGATCCCCTAAACTTGTGGGTCATCAAGACTCTTTTCTGGCGCCATTGACGGGGAGTGAAGTGCCTTTGGTAAGTGGAATTTGGTAAGGAAAAATTTATATAGTGTGCTGAAATTTATTGTCACTTGTTACTATGGCTCATAATCCTTTGAGGGGCTTGTTCGGGGTATCTTCACCCCGACTAGAAGAGCAAAGAGTTGCGCCTCAACCTACTGCACCTACTAAAAGTGTTTGCTTTGAGATTCCTTCAGGTATGATAGAGAAACTGCTTGAAAATCCTTTTACATGAGACGGAACACTGCATCCCGATTTATACCTAATCTATGTGGATGAAGTTTGTGGATTATTTAAGCTTGCAGGTATGCCCGAGGATGTTATCAAGAAGAAGGTCTTCCCTTTATCTTTGAAGGGAGATGCATTGATATGGTTTAGGCTATGTGATGATATGGGATCATGGAACTATAATCGTCTGAAGTTGAAATTTCATCAGAAGTTCTACCCTATGCACCATGTTCATCGTGATCGTAATTATATTTATAATTTCTAGCCTCGCGAAGGAGAAAGCATCGCTCAATCTTGGGGGAGGCTTAAGTAAATGTTATATTCATGCCCCAATCATGAGCTCTCAAGAAAAATGATTATTCAAATAATTTATGCTCGTCTTTCTCTCAATAATCGCACCATGCTCGATAATTCTTGTTCTGGCTCTTTTATGATGAAGACTGGTGAATTCAAATGAGATTTATTGGAAATAATTAAACGCAACTCTGAAGTTTGGGATCTCGACGAAGGTAAGGAGTCAGGTATGACCCCTAAGTTTGATTGTGTTAAAGCTTTTATGGATACCGATATTTTCCGTGAGTTTAGCAGTAAATATGGACTTGACTCTTAGATAGTAGCTTCTTTGTGTGAATATTTTGCTACTCATGTTGATCTCCCCAAGGAGAAGTGGTTTAAATACCATCCCCCTATTGAAGTAAAAGTAGTTGAACCTGTTAAAGTTGAAGAAAAGACTATCACTTATAATGTTGATCCTATTGTTCCTACTGCTTATATTGTGAAACCACCTTTCCCTGTTAGGATAAAGGATCATGCTCAAGCTTCAACTGTAGTTCGTAAAAGTAGTACTAGAACACCTACACCCTTTGAGCAAATTAAAGTTGAACCTAGTGTTGCTATGGTTAAAGATCTCTTGGTAGAAGATTTAGATGGACATGTTATTTACCTCCAAGAAGGGTCTGCTAGAATAGCCAAACCCAATGCTAGGAATAAATATAGACCTGTTGTAGGCTTGCCTATTATCTCTGTTAAGATAGGAGATCATTGCTATCATGGCTTATGTGACGTAGGTGCTAGTGCTAGTATTATCCCTCTTGATTTATATTGAGAAATTATACTTGATATTGCACCTGTTGAGTTAGAAGGGATTGATGTTATGATTAAGCTAGCTAATAGAGACACTATTACACTAGTTGGGATTGTTAGAGATGTTGAAGTCTTGTGTGGGAAGGTTAAATACCCTGCTGATTTTCTTGTTCTTAGTTCCACACAAGATGAGTTTGGTCCCATTATATTTGGTAGGCCCTTCTTGAATACTGTTAATGCCAAGATAGACTCCATGTAGAATATTCTTACTGTTGGATTAGGGGATATGTCTCATGATTTTAATTTTGCTAAATTCCGTAGACAACCCCTTGATAAAGAATTACCTAGTAAGGATGAAATTATTGGTCTTGCTTCTATTGATGTGCCTCCTAATGATCCTTTAGAACAATACATGCTAGACCATGAACATGATATGCATATGAATGAGAGAAGGGAAATAGATGAAATATTTTTTAAACAGGGACCCGTATTGAAAAACAACTTGCCTGTTGAAATCCTAGGGGATCCTCCTCCACCCAAGGGTGATCCCGTGTTTGAACTTAAACCTTTGCCTGATAATCTTAAGTATGTTTATCTTGATGAAAAGAAAATATATCCTGTTATTATTAGTGCTAACCTTTCAGAGCAGGAAGAAGAAAAACTATTGAAAACTTTGAAGAAGCACCGTGCTGCTATTGGATATACTCTGGATGATTTTAAGGGCATTAGTCCCACTATATGCCAACACAAGATAAATTTGGAAGAAAATGCCAAACCAGTTATTGATCATTAGCGACGATTAAATCCTAAGATGAAAGAAGTGGTAAGGAAGGAAATACTAAAGCTTCTAGAGGCAGGTATTATCTATCCCGTTGCTGATAGCGAGTGGGTAAGTCCTGTCCATTGTGTCCCTAAGAAGGGAGGTATGAATGTCGTTCCTAATGATAAATATGAATTGATCCCGCAAAGAATAGTTATAGGTTATAGGATGGTAATTGATTTCCGTAAGTTAAATAAAGCTACTAAGAAAGATCATTACCCCTTGCCATTTATTGATCAAATGCTAGAAAGGTTATCCAAGCATACTCATTTTTGCTTTCTAGATGGTTATTCTGGTTTCTCTCAAATACCTGTGTCAAAAGGGGATCAAGAAAAGACCACTTTTACTTGTCCTTTCGGTACCTTTGCTTATAGACGTATGCCTTTTGGTTTATGTAATGCACCTGCTACCTTTCAAAGTTGCATGATGGCTATATTCTCTGATTTTTGTGAAAAGATTGTTGAGGTTTTCAAGGATGACTTCTCCGTTTACGGAACTTCTTTTGATGATTGCTTAAGCAACCTTGATCGAGTTTTGCAGAGATATGAAGACACTAACCTTGTTCTGAATTGGGAGAAGTGCCACTTTATGGTTAATGAAGGCATTGTCTTGGGACATAAAATTTCTGAAGGAGGTATTGAAGTTGACAAAGCTAAAGTGGACACTATTGGAAGGATGCCATGCCCTAAGGACATCAAAGGTATACGAATTTTCCTTGGTCATGCCGGGTTTTATAGGAGGTTCATAAAGGACTTCTCCAAAATCTCCAGGCTTCTGACTAATCTCTTACAAAAATATATTCCTTTTGTCTTTGATGATGATTGTCTAGAAGCATTTGAAATACTTAAGAAAGCATTGATCTCTGCACCTATTATCCAGCCTCCCGACTGGAATTTACCCTTTGAGATTATGTGTGATGCTAGTGATTATGCTGTAGGAGCTGTTTTAGGGCAAAGAGTTGATAAGAAATTAAATGTTATCCAGTATGCTAATAAAACTCTAGATAGTGCCCAAAGAAATTATGCTACTACCGAGAAAGAATTTTTAGAAGTTGTATTTGCATGTGATAAGTTTAGACCCTATATCGTTGATTCTAAAGTAACTATTCACACTGATCATGCTGCTATCAAATACCTTGTGGAAAAGAAAGATGCTAAACCTAGACTTATTAGATGGGTTCTCTTGCTGCAAGAATTTGACTTGCATATTATCGATAGAAAGGGAGCTCAGAACTTCGTTGCAGACAACTTGTCTAGGTTAGAAAATGCACTTGATGACCCACAACCTAGTGATGATAGCTTTCCTGATGAAAAATTAGCTGTCATAAATACTTCTCGTACTGCTCCATGGTATGCTGATTATGCTAATTATATTGTTGCTAAGTTTATACCTCCTAGCTTCACATACCAGCAAAAGAAAAAGTTCTTCTATGATCTAAGACATTATTTCTGGGATGACCCACATCTTTAGAAAGGAGTAGATGGTATTATTAGACGTTGTGTACCTGAACATGAACAAGAACAGATCCTACGCAAGTGCCACTCCGAAGCTTATGGAGGACACCATGCGGGAGATAGAACTCCACATAAGGTATTGCAATCCGGTTTTTATTGGCCTACTCTATTCAAGGATGCCCGTAAGTTTGTGTGATCTTGCGATGAATGTCAAAGAATTGGTCATATTAGTAGACGTCAAGAAATGTCTATGAATTACTCACTTGTTATTGAACAACTTGATTTGGGGCTTTGATTGTATGGGACCGTTTCCTGCCTCTAATGGGTACACACATATTTTAGTTGCTGTTGATTATGTTACTAAGTGGGTAGAAGCTATTCCAACTAGTAGTGGTGATCATAACACCTCTATTGAGATGCTTAAAGAAGTTATTTTTCCGAGGTTTGGGGCCCCTAGATATCTAATGACTGATGGTGGTTCATACTTTATTCATGGTGCTTTCCGTAAGATGCTTGCTAAATATGATGTCAGCCATAGAATTGCATCCCCCTATCACCCATAGACTAGTGGTCAAGTAGAACTAAGTAATAGAAAGTTGAAATTAATTTTGCAGAAGACAGTTAATAGGTCTAGAAAGAATTGGTCCAAGAAACTTGATGATGCATTATGGGCCTATAGAACTGCATACAAAAATCCTATGGGTATGTCTCCTTATAAGATGGTTTATGGAAAAGCTTGTCACTTACCTCTTGAGCTAGAACATATGGCATATTGGGCTATCAAAGAACTCAATTATGATTTCAAACTTGCCGGTGAAAAGAGGTTATTCGACATTAGCTGCCTTGATGAATGGAGAACCCAGGCATATGAGAATGCCAAACTGTTTAAAGAAAAAGTTAAAAGATGGCATGACAAAAGGATACAGAAGTGTGTGTTTAACGTAGGTGATTATGTCTTGCCATTCAACTCTCGTTTAAGATTTTTTGCAAGAAAAATTCTCTCCAAGCGGGAAGGACCTTACGTTATCGAGGAGGTCTATCGTTCCGGTGCCATAAAAAACTTCGAAGGCACAAATCTGAAGGTGGTGAACGGTCAAAGAATCAAACATTATATTTCAGGTAATCCTATAAATGTTGGAACCAATGTTATTGAAACCGTAACCCCGGAAGAATACATACGGGACACTTACCAGAACGATTCAGCCTCCGAAAAGGAAGAGGTATGTGATACGGTAAGTAAACCGACTCCAAAACAACTCTAAAGGCAATTTTTCTCTGTTTTGGAATATTTAGAAAAATAGAAAAATAAGTAGCAGTCCGGAAGAGACACGAGGCGTCCACGTGGGTGGAGAGCGCGCCCCCTGCCCATGGCGCGCCCCCAGCCTCGTGGGAACCTCGTCTGCCTCTCGGACTCCGTTTTCTTGTGGCTTACTCCTTTTGGTCGGTAAAAATTCATTATATATACTCCCGAAGGTTTTGACGTATGTATCACGCAAAACTCCTCTATTTTCGTTTCGAGCTACTGTTTTTGACAAATCTATGTCATCATGGCGTCCTCCAACATCCCCAAGGACAAGTTCTTCGAGATGGTCATCAACCCCTACATTGCGGAGGTGCTGCATCACCCAAAAACCATGGAGTTGCATGAGAGGGTGATGCACATCCATGATTTTGAGGGGCCGAGGAGGACCGGGAGCGTGGAGACAAGACTCGAAGCAATGGAGCAGCAAGTTTTCAAGTGCCAACGTATGGTGGAACGAGGACTCAACGCCAACCACATGATGATCTTGGAGCTTGCCAACAACCTCAAGCTAGACTCAAGAATATTCGGGGAAGCTATCTCCAATCTTCAAGAGAAGATCGAACACCTCCAAGGCCAGATCTATAACCTGCAAAACCAAAACTGTGAGTATGAATATAGATTCAAGAAGATGAGTTTGGCTGAAGATTTGAGTATCCCGGAGACTCGATCATCCTTCTACGATGGTGAACTCATGCCTTGGAAGGTGGACGACAGGCCTGCATCATCAACAACTCCATCAGCACCACCCCCGAAGAAGGAGACATAACCATATGGGTATGGGCACTCCCCTTGGCAACTGCCAAGCTTGGGGGAGTGACCCTGGTATCGTATCACCATCACTCCTATCTTTATCGTTTTTCTTAGTTCAATCATTTTGGTAGTATCTTGATCTAGTAGAATAAAGTTAGCATGATCTAATTGTGAGCTTTTTCCTTATGCTCTTTACCCTTTGTAATCGAGTCCGCGAGCTATATAATAAATATTAGTATTGAGTCAAGGGCTTGATTTCCTCACCTGGGTCATGATAAAAAGAAAGAAAACATAAAGAGCGTCCAAGAGATCATACTGATCTTATGGGATGTAATGACTTCACATATAAGAGTATGATAAGTAAAAATTGTTGGGAGTCGTCAAACATAGTTTTGGTCATCGTTGCAATTAATAGGAAGTAATAAAAGAAGAGAGGCTTCACATACAAATACACTATCTTAGACATCTTTTATGATTGTGAGCACTCATTAAAGTATGACATGCTAAAGAGTTGATGTTGGACAAGGAAGACAACATAATGGGTTATGTTTTCTTATATCCGAAATAGAGTATATTGTCATGGATCATCCAACATGTTGAGCTTGCCTTTCCCCCTCATGCTAGCCAAAACTCCTCGCACTAAGTAGAGATACTACTTGTGCTTCCATATATCCTTAAACCCAGTTTTGCCATGAGAGTCCACCATACCTACCTATGGATTGAGAAAGATCCTTCCAAGTAAGTTGTCATGTTGCAAACTCGCTAAAATATGTATGATTTATTAGTGTGGAGGAAATTATCTTTATATGATCTTGTGATAAGGAAGTAATAAAAGCGACAGACTACATAATAAAGGTCCTTATCACAAGTGGCAATATAAAGTGACGTTCTTCTATGCTAAGACTTTGTGCATCCGACCATAAAAACACATGACAACCTATGCTTCCCTTTGCGAAGGGCCTATCTATTATTCTTCTATAAGAGTCAAGGTGAAATTCACCTTTCCTTTTTACATTTTATCCTTTGGCAAGCACATTGTGTTGGAAAGATCCTGACATATATACCCACCTGAATGTAAGTTTTCATGATCTATTACTGTTGACATTACCCTTGAGGTAAAAGGTCGGGAGGCAACACCATAAGCCCCTATCTTTCTCTGTGTCCGATTAAAACTCCATAACCATGAGTATTGCGTGAGTGTGAGCAATTGTGAAAGACTATATGATAGTTGAGTATGTAGGCTTGCTGATGTAACATCCCAAATTTTCAATTTGGAATGTTATACATAGATCATACTGCATTGCATTTTTCTTTGCTTTTTGTTCATGGCGGTCCTCAAAAATTCTAAGCAACTCAAGGACCTACGGAGAGAGTTGGGAATTCTACCATTTTTGTATTTGAGTTTACTCGAATACCGGTACGAGGATAGTGTTGGTTTTAATTATTTTTCTCCACTAAAAATATTTCTAAATACAATATATGAGCGGAGATAATATGACTTCTCCAAAATAACAGAAATATTGGAGGAAAAATATTAAAATCACTTTTGGTATTTATTCGGATTTATTTGTGATTTTACTTGCATAGGAAAAATACGCGTTTCTCAAACTTGCATTTAGGTCCGGGAAAAATGTTCACTTTGTCCTAAATATTATTAGAGGACGGTGAAAATTTATTTCGGAATTTTTGGACATCGTTTAGTATTTTTTTCGTCTGTTTTACTACGTCAGGACTCGTTTAAAAAAATGGGGGAACCGCCTTTGCGCCGTACCCGACTAGGACTCCCCTAGCCGGGGGGCCTTTATAAGCGCAGCGGCCGGCCCGCTAAGCCCCAGCCGCCCCTCCCGAACCAAAGTCCGCCTCGGGAGCCGCGCCGCCGCCGCCCTCGCACCCTGCGCAGCCGCCGCCGCCGCGTTGCGCCGACCCGGCGCAGCGCCGTCGCACCCCGCCGCCCCACAGACGCGGCGCCGCCGCCGCCGCCGAGGTAGCCACCGCCACCGCCGTTGGTTTTTCCTAATAACCGATCGTTTTTTTAGAAACCCTAGATTAGTATTTTTAGACTAGATCAATTTTTTCAGTTTAGTTATTTAGCGGACATTCGTCCGTACGTTCGTTTTAACGAACGTTGTTCGCATGTTAGCCGCAGACAGCGAAGGTTCCTTCGTTGGCCTGTTCGTTAGTTTTCTTTTTCGGGGTATTTATCAGCGATTATTTCCGATCGTGATTTTTGCCCTGATCTTGTTTTTTGTTTCTCTTTTTACTCGAGAGTCGGAATCAGGTGATTCGAAATCCCAGATCTTCGTCTCGACGCCCTCTTTCCGTTTAACCAACTGGAACCAAGGTTTGCTACTGTAAAATTTGACCCTAGAGCAAACTAGTAAACGGATCTCGTTTCTTTCGCAGTTTGAGTTTCGTTGTTTCTTTCGATTTAATTCTTTTTTGAACTGGAGTTCTTAAGCTTTCTAGTTAGATCTTATCTTTTGGAGTTTTGTTTGCGCATCATTGCTTGATTTCTTATGTATGCTATTGTTTGCTTGCGATAGAATACCCGGACTATGAAGCGTGCTACTACGAGTCTCTAGGTTTTGCAAATCGTCAGCAAGGCAAGTAACACTTTGATCATACCCTTTTATTACCCAGTTTTTATGCATTAGATCAAACCCTCACACATTGCATGAGTAGGATCTATTAACTTGTGGGACTGGGAAGTAGTTTGAGGTAGAACCTATTACCTGCTTTATTTTCAAACGCTTGGGAGTTACTTCTATGTTTTGCTTAGGTTGCCATGCTATGCTCGTAGACGTGGTTTGGGTTTGAGTGAAATCCATGACAGATGTGAGTTGTTAATTAATGGTTCAACTTAAGGTGGCTACTTGAATACACATCTGGATGGATTGGTTGCAGGGCACCTGGGGAATCCAGTGTTGTCCTTTGAAATCCCGGGGTTCAGTGTGATTGTCCTATGGAATGCCACCCAGGCTCAAAGGGATCATAAAACTATTCATGCTAGAAACTTCCGTGTGCAGCCACAATGCCATTATGGGCTCTGGCATAGTTGAGTAAGTTGTGGGAAACGTTTCGATGATGGGCTAGTAGATGTAGAAGGATTGTAGGTGTACCGGCCTATCTATCGGTTAAGGGGACCTATTCGGAAAGACTGTGTCTCGGTCATCCGTTTCTCAAACACCATGCAGTGCGAGAAAATCAAACGGAGGCGATCGAGTCTTGTGGGAAAAGTGCACAAACCTCTGCAGAGTGTACAAACTGATCAAGATTAGTCGTGTCCCCGGTTATGGACAATCTTGAGTATCTGGTACTTGAATTATTGGTTGATCTCATCACTCTATGAAATTAATTTGTTGGGTTAATGATTACTTTAATTGGGATTGAGTTGGAGGTACCTTCTCAATGATGTTTCAACTACCATGATAGTTAAAATAAAATTTATTCCTATGTTGTAGAGAAAAATTGGCTTTACGCAAAAACTTTAACCTTAGAGCCTCCACCAGCCAAATATGCATATAGTGTAGCCTTTATTTCTGTTACTTGCATCTTCTGTGTTATCTTGCCAGCATATTCCATGTGCTGACCCGTTTCGGGCTGCAACATGTTACGTTGCAGACTTTTCAGATGAGGAGTAAGTCGTTCTAGGTCGTTTGTCATGCACTCAGCTATGCCGTTGGAGTTGATGGACTCACTTATCTTCCAAGCCTTCCGCGGTTATTATGTTAGATGGCCTTAAGCCATAGACTTTTGTAATAAGTTCTCTTTGGAGACATTCGATGTAATAAGTGTGTGATTGCCACTCTGTTATAAATCCTTCAAGTACTGTGTGTGTCAGCATTACCGATCCAGGGATGACACTGAAACACAGAGACTTCAATCCATTCGGATCGTGGTCGCTACAAGATGGTATCAGAGCACACGCTGAATGTAGGACACGACCACTAAGCTAAACCCTATGTCACTCTTCTCTACTCATTTGTGACTTCTCTCCATTTTCTACTTCTTTAGGATAGTGGACCCAAGGAACAAGTTCACTCAACCAGATGAAGACACACCTTTTGGACGACACTTGAAGGAAGTCACTAGGTACCTGAATATAGGAATACCAAGTTTACCGGGACCTACACCGCCAATTTACCAGAAGAGGAGAGATGGAGCATTCAAGTCCAAATTCCCGGGAGAACCTCCGCACCATCCACTGAGCCAATAGAGTTTTCTTTTGATGCACCAACCTGGAGCCTAGGCAACAGTATGGCAGCCCACATCACTATCGGAAGGGTCGGAGAAGTCTACAAGCAGGAGCTGAAGGACACCATCTACCAGATTTCTGGACGCCGAGATGAGCGTTGGGACATGATCAGCACCCGGAAGGACAAATCCAATGCAGCGTTCATCCAGAAGTTGAACCAGCACATTCGTCGACAGGAGCACCAGGTGTGCACAGGGATGATAGATTTGAAGAAGGCACTAAACAGGAATATGGAGCTAGAAGAAGAACTCAAGTCTACTCGTGATGGATACGAGGAGGAGATGTTGATACTAGTAGAGAAGAATGATGATTTAACAAGGAAGCTAGGAGTATTCATGGGAGATCCAGCACCAGGAAGAGAAGAAGAGGAAGAGGAACCCAAGGAGATTCGTTCTGAAGATTACATCATCATCGACGACACGGATTCAGACACCGATGATAGTGATGACGAAGAATGTGAAGATGAAGCTGGAGCAGACATCATGGAATCTTTCGCCGATCAAAATTTCTAGATGACTACCCTAAGACTAGTAGTTTTCCCCCAAGTAGTATTTAGAGCACTTTGTAACGTTAGTTAGATCTTTGTAAGACCTTGCTTGAAATTGATTGGTGTGATATGATTGTGTTTGTCTCGTGTGCATATGGGTAGTGATTTTCTCTTAGACCTCAATTCTATTCCAATCTCTTCCCTCTACACCCATCAGATGCCCCCAAGACGTGAGCCCGGATTTGAGTTTCCCCCTGAGCTCACTTAGTTGATCCAGCAGTAGAACACTTTGATGCAACTTCTTTTCTAGAACACTCAGAACGACCAGAACAACAACAACAACCCTCCACCACCACCACCCGTGGACAACCTGACACGCTTCTTAAGGTTGCAACCACCGGTGTTTGCTAGCAGCATTGAACCAATAGTTGCTGATGACTGGCTACGCAAGATTGGAAGGGATTTGACCACAGCCAATTGCTCGGATGCTGAGAAGGTGCGATTTGCTGCACATCAGTTGTCTGGACCAGCCGCAGCATGGTGGGAAAATTACACATCCACTTTCCCTATAGCCAATGTCACTTGGGAGCAGTTTCATCAAGCTTTCCGTACTGCCCATGTCTCAACTGGAGCTATGAGCATGAATAAGCGGGAGTTTCGCAACTTGCGCCAAGGAAATCATATTGTGGCTCAGTATGTAGATGAGTTTAGTACCCTATCTCGTTATGCCCCAGATGATGTGTCCACAGATGTCGCTAAGCAGGAGAGATTTATGGAAGAGCTAAATGACGAGATGGGCGTACAGTTGATGGTGGCAACCTTCAAAAACTACCAGGAGTTGGTAGATAAAGCTCTTATGATTGAAGTGAAGCAGCAGCAGATTGAGAGCCGCAAAAGGAAGTGTGGACAAGGAAGGAATAATTCTGGAGGCCAGCAGAAGCCCCGATTCACTCCGAATTCAGGAGGATATACCCATAACCATGGAAGCCACAACCACACTGGAGGAAGTTTCCACAACCACAATGGCACTAAGAATGGGAATGAGAATGGAGCAAACAATAATCAGAATCGCTCTACCCCATCCACCCCCCGCCAAGAAGGATTTTAGCCACGTCACCTGTTACAAGTGCGGGAAGAATGGACATTATGCCAATGAGTGCCCTAAAGCTAAGAATGAGAATGGCAATGGAAGCGCCGGAAAGAAGCCCAACCCATTCAACAAAGGACAAGTGAACCACGTGACCGTGGAGGAGGTTGAAGAGCAACCAGATGCTGTTGTCGGTAAGTTTTTGGTTAAGACATTTACCGCAATAGTTCTTTTCGATACTGGTGCATTGCATTCATACATTTCAAGGGGATTCATGAATAGACATAGGATGGCCACCCAAGTTCTTAAGACCCCCATGTTAGTAAGTTCACCCAGAGCAGAGTATATGGCACATCAAGGAAATTTCAGATGCCATTGATCATAGGACGCCATGTTTTCCCCTCAGATCTAATAGTTTTGGAGTCACAAAGATTGGATGTGATATTAGGTATGGATTGGCTATCGATGTATGGAGGGAACATCGATTGCGCCAGCAAGTCTATTTCGCTTACCACCCCGGAGGGAAAAAGGATTAAGTATGTATCTAGGCATTCGCCTATACAAACACAAGTGCGTTCTCTCACGTGAGTTGTTCAGGAGGAAGTGCCGGTAGTAAAGGATTACCCGGATGTGTTTCCAGAGGAACTACTTGGCATGCCACTGGATAGGGATACTGAGTTTTTGATTGAGCTGTTGCCTGGCACCGGACCTATATCAAAGAGACCATATCGGATGCCAGCGAATGATCTGGAGGAGATCAAGAAGCAGATTAAGGAGTTACTGGAGAAAGGATTTATTCGCCGGAGTTCATCACCTTGGGGAGCCCCAGTTCTTTTGGTCGAAAAGAAGGATGGATCTTTAAGAATGGTCGTTGATTATCGTGCACTGAATGAAGTGACGATTAAGAATAAGTACCCGCTACCGATGATCACTGATTTGTTCGACCAACTCCAGGGAGCGAAAGTATTCTCCAAGATCGATCTATGATCTGGATACCCCCAGTTGAAGATCCGAGAAAAGGATATACCTAAGACAGCCTTCACCACAAGGTACGGGCTGCATGAGTATACGGTTATGTCATTTGGATTGACTAAAGCCCCTGCCAATTTTATGAGTATGATGAACAAGGTGTTCATGGATTTCTTGGATAAGTTTGTCGTGGTATTCATTGATGATATTTTGGTGTACTCGAAGAATGAGGAGGAACACGTGGAGCACTTGCGTTTGGTACTGGAGAAGCTCAGAGAACATCAGTTATATGCCAAGTTTAGCAAATGCGAGTTTCGGTTGAAGGAAGTTGGATTCCTAGGGCATGTTATATCGGGAGAAGGTATAGCAGTGGACCTCGTCAAAGTGCAGGCTGTCACTGAATGGTTGGCACCCACTTCAGTTGGAGAGATCCGCAATTTTCTTGGACTCGCGGGATACTACCAGAGATTCATAGAAAATTTCTCCAAGATTGCTAAGCCTATGACGACGTTGTTGAACAAAGAGACAAAGTTAAATTCGACTGAAGAGTGCGAAGGAAGTTTCCAGGAGTTAAAGAAACGGTTGACGACATCCCCAGTGCTGATATTGCCAGATATACACAAGGATTTCCAAGTGTACTGCGATGCTTCACGCTTAGGACTTGAAGGAGTACTTATGCAGGATGGAAGAGTTGTTTCCTATGCATCTCGTCAACTGCGACTGCACGAGTTGAATTATGCGACACACGATCTGGAGTTAGCAGCTGTAGTGCAAGAACTAAAAACCTGGAGACATTTCCTTATTGGAAAACGTTGTGATGTGTACACGGATCACAAGAGTTTGAAGTACATTTTCACTCAGAAGGAGCTGAACCTTAGACAGAGGAGATGGTTGGATCTTATAAAGGACTATGATATGAAGCTGAACTATCACCGAGGAAAGGGCAATGTTGTTGCAGACGCTCTGAGCCGGAAGAGTTATGCAAATACCTTAGTAAAAGGGGAAATGCCCCTCGAGATAGCAGAATATTTCAGGGAGCTTCATTTGGAGATAGTTCCTAGAGGTTTCGTTGCAACGTTGGAGGTTCAGTCAACATTGCTGGGAAACATACACGAAGCCCAGAAGGATGACAAGGAGATTGCCGAGATAAAGAAGAGGATGAGTGAAGGAAAAGCCAAGGGATTTCATGAGGACGAGCACGACACCCTGTGGTTTGAGGATCGAATCTATGTGCCCAACAACCCAGAGATCAGGAAGTGGATACTGCAGGAAGCACATGATTCGCCATACTCGATACACCCCGGAAACACCTAGATGTATTTGGACTTGAAGGAACGTTTCTGGTGGACGGGAATGAAGAAGGATATTGCCGAGTATGTAGCCGTATGTGATGTATGCCAAAGAGTAAAGTCGGAGCATCAGAAGGATTGCTACAGCCTATGCCAATACCCCAATGGAAGTGGGAGAAGCTTGGCATGGACTTCATCACCGGATTGCCCAGGACCAAATCAGGATATGACTCAATCTGGGTAGTAGTGGACCGTTTGACCAAAGTAGCCCACTTTATCCCTGTGAAAACCACATACACTAGTGCGAAGTTGGCCAAGAAATACATGACCAGGATCGTATGTCTGCACGGAGTTCCGAGGACTATTGTATTAGATAGAGGAACACAGTTCACCTCAAAGTTTTGGCGTCAACTACACCAAACTTTTGGAACAAGGCTGGAATTTAGTACAGCTTTTCATCCGCAGACCGACGGACAGACGGAGAGAGTCAACCAGATTCTGGAGGACATGTTGAGAGCTTGTGCGCTAGATTATGGATCTAGTTGGGATGACAATTTGCCCTATGCTGAGTTCTCGTACAACAACAGTTACCAGGCCCGTTTGAAGATGGTGCCGTTCAAAGCATTGTACGGGAGGAGATGCCGAACATCGTTAATGTGGGATGAAGTTGGAGATCGACAGTTGTTTGGACCAGACTTGATCAAAGAGTCTGAAGAGAAGGTTAAGTTAATTCGAGATAGATTGAAGGTAGTTCTGTCCAGGCAGAAGAGTTATGCAGACTCGAAGCGCAAGGAGATAGCCTATGAAATAGGAGACATAGCGTACTTGAGAGTATTGCCTCTGCGAGGAGTTAAACGTTTCGGAGTTAAGGGAAAGCTAGCCCCGAGATTTGTGGGACCCTACCGTGTTTTGGAATGCATGGGAGAGGTTGCCTATAAGTTGGAGTTGCCCGAAGGATTGTTAGGAGTGCACGGTGTGTTTCACGTTTTGCAGCTTCAGAAGTGCCATGCGGAGATGGCCGATATCCCGCTGAGAGACACAGTACCCCTGGAAGCCATTCAATTGGATAGTGATCTGACTTATGAGGAGAAGCCTGTTAAGATTCTTGAATTTTCGAGCAGAGTCACCCGCAGTAAGGTTATCAAGCTTTGCAAAGTTCAGTGGAGTCACCACACCGAGGAAGAAGCCACCTGAGAATGAGAAGATGATCTACGCAAGGACCACCCACGCCTGTTCTCTAGCCAAGCCGAATCTCGAGGGCAAGATTCATTCTAAGGGGGGTAGGTTTGTAACATCCCAAATTTTCAATTTGTAATGTTATACATAGATCATACTACATTGCATTTTTCTTTGCTTTTTGTTTGTGGCGATCCTCGAAAATTCTAAGCAACTCAAGGACCTACGGAGAGAGTTGGGAATTCTACCATTTTTGTATTTGAGTTTACTCGAATACCGGTACGAGGATAGTGTTGGTTTTAATTATTTTTCTCCCCTAAAAATATTTCTAAATACAATATATGAGCGGAGATAATATGACTTCTCCAAAATAACAGAAATATTGGAGGAAAAATATTAAAATCACTTTTGGTATTTATTCGGATTTATTTGCGATTTTATTTGCATAGGAGAAATATGCGTTTTTCAAACTTGCATTTAGGTCCGGGAAAAATGTTCACTTTGTCCTAAATATTATTAGAGGACGGTGAAAATTTATTTCGGTATTTTTTGACTCCGTTTAGTAATTTTTTTGCCCGTTTTACTACGTCAGGACTCGTTTAAAAAAAAGGGGGAACCGCCTTTGGGCCGTACCCGACTAGGACTCCCCTAGCCGGGGGGCCTTTATAAGTGCAGCCACC
Source organism: Secale cereale (assembly GCA_902687465.1). Classification (NCBI taxonomy): domain Eukaryota; kingdom Viridiplantae; phylum Streptophyta; class Magnoliopsida; order Poales; family Poaceae; genus Secale; species Secale cereale. The sequence continues at coordinate 789,787,088 of LR738715.1, read as the reverse complement.
GGCCCGCTAAGCCCCAACCGCCCCTACCGAACCCTAGCCCGCCTCGGGAGCCGTCCCGTCGCTGCGCCGCCGCCCCATTTGCCGCCCCGCCGCCGCACCCCGCCGCCCCACAGCCGCCGTCGCCGGAGTATTCGCCGCCACCGAGGTAGCCATCGCAGCCGCCGTCGGTTTTTCCTGATAACCGATCGTTTTTTTTGTGAAACCCTAGATTCAATTTTTTAGACTAGATCGGTTTTTTCGGTTTAGTTATTTAGCTGACATTCGTCCGTACGTTCGTTTTAACGAAAGTTGTTCGCCCGTTAGCCGCAGACAGCGAACGTTCGTTCGTTAGCCTGTTCGTCAGTTTTCTTTTTCGGGGTATTTATCCGTGATTATTTCCGATCGCGATTTCTGCCCTTATCTTGTTTTTCTTTTTCTTTTCTCTCGAGAGTCGGAATCAGGTGATTCAAAATCCCAGATCTTCGTCTCGACGCCCTCTTTTCGTTTAACCAACTCGAACCAAGTTTTGCTACTGTAAAATTTGACCCTAGAGCAAACTAGTAAACATATCTCGTTTCTTTCGCAGTTTGAGTTTCGTTGTTTCTTTCGATTTGATTCTTTTTGAACCGGAGTTCTTAAGTTGAACTTACTGGTTAGATCTTATCTTTTGGAGTTTTGTTTGCGCATCATTGCTTGATTGCTTATGTATGCTATTGTTTGCTTGCGATAGAATACCCGGACTATGAAGCGTGCTACTATTAGTCTCTAGGTTTTGCGAATCGTCAGCAAGGCAAGTAACACTTTGATCATACCCTTTTATTACCCAGTTTTTATGCATTAGATCAAACCCTCACACATTGCATGAGTAGGATCTCTTAATTTGTGGGACTGGGAAGTAGTTTGAGGTAGAACCTATTACCTGCTTTATTTTCAAACCCTTGGGAGTTACTTCTACATTTTGCTTAGGTTGCCATGCAATGCTCGTAGACGTGGTTTGGGGTTGAGTGAAATCCATGACAGATGTGGGTTGTTAATTAATGGTTCAATTTAAGGTGGCTACTTGAATACACATCTGGGTGGATTGGTTGCAGGGCACCTGGGGAATCCAGTGTTGTCCTAGGAAATCCCGGGGTTCCGTGTGATTGTCCTATGGAATGCCACCCAGGCTCAAAGGGATCATAAAACTATTCATGCTAGAAACTTCCGTGTGTAGCCACAATGCCATTATGGGCTCTGGCATAGTTGAGTAAGTTGTGGGAAACCTTTCCATGATGGGCTAGCAGATGTAGAGGGATTGTAGGTGTACCGGCCTATCTATCGGTTAAGGGGACCTCTTCGGAAAGACTGTGTCTCGGTCATCCGTTTCTCAAACACCATCCAGTGCGAGAAAATCAAACGGAGGCGATCGAGGCTTGTGGGAAAAGTGCACAAACCTCTGCAGAGTGTACAAACTGATCATGATTAGCCGTGTCCCCGGTTATGGACAATCTTGAGTATCTGGTACTTGAATTATTGGTTGATCTCATCACTCTATAAAATTAATTTGTTGGGTTAATGATTACTTTAATTGGGATTGAGTTGGAGGTACCTTCTCAATGATGTTTAAACTACCATGATAGTTAAAATAAAATTTATTCCTTTGTTGTAGGGAAAAATTGGCTTTACGATAAAAACTTTAACCTTAGAGCCTGCACCAGCCAAATATGCATATAGTGTAGCCTTTATTTCTGTTACTTGCATCTTCTGTGTTATCTTGCTAGCATATTCCATGTGCTGACCCGTTTCGGGCTGCAACATGTTACTTTGCAGACTTTTCAGACGAGCAGTAAGACGTTCTAGGTCGTTTGTCATGCACTCACCTATGCCGTTGGAGTTGATGGACTCACTTATCTTCCAAGCCTTCTGCTGTTATTATGTTAGATGGCCTTAAGCCATAGACTTTTGTAATAAGTTCTCTTTTGAGACATTCGATGTAATAAGTGTGTGATTGCCACTCTGTTATAAATCCTTCGAGTATTGTGTGTGTCAGCATTACCGATCCAGGGATGAAAATGAAACATAGAGACTTCGGTCCATTCGGATCGTGGTCGCTAGATCTGAAAAGCTCTTATATTGACTCTTTCCGATGTTACGATAAATTGCAATTGCTTCAATGACCGAAATCAAAGTTTGTTAGTTTCCAATGAAGTTTATGATTCATGCTTGATATTGTGGATGAATTGTTACTTTAGCATAAGAATCATGAAGAGGGAGAATGCCCTCATGTCCGTATTTTGTTTTTCGATATTGGCTTTCTCTTGAGGACAAGCAGGGTCTAAGCTTTGGGGAGTCGATACTTCCATTTTGCATCATGCTTATATGTTGATATTTATAGCATTATGGGCTGTTATTACTTGTTCTGCCACAATACTTATGCCTTTTTTATCTTATTTTACAAGGTTTACATGAAGAGGAAGAATGCCGACAGTTGGAAATCTGGGCTGGAAAAGGAGCGAACTCTGGAAACCTATTCTGCACAACTCCAAAAGCCCTGAAACTCAACAGAACTCCGTTTCAGAACATATAAAAAACATTTGGAGAAAGAAGTTCACGAGGGGGGCCACCGGCTGTCCACGAGGGTGGGGGGCGCGCCCCCCTGTCTCGTGGGCCCCCCGAAGGCCCCCCGATGCCCATCTTCTACTATATGAGGTATTTTGCCTGGAAAAAATCATAAGGAAGCTTTCAGGACCATACGCCGCCGTATCGAGGCGGAACCGAGGCGGAAACCAATCTAGGGCTCCGGCAGAGCTGTTCTGCCAGGGATACTTACCTCCGGGAGGGGGAAATCGTCACTGCCATCATCACCAACAACTCTCCCATCTTGGGGAGAGCTATCTTCATCAACATCTTCACCAGCACCATCTCCTCTCAAACCCTAGTTCATCTCTTGTATCCAATCTTTGTACCCAAACCTCACATTGGTACCTGTGTGTTGCTAGTAGTGTTGATTACTCCTTGTAGTTGATGCTAGTTGGTTTATTTGGTGGAAGATCATATGTTCAGATCCATTATGCATATTAATACCCCTCTGATCATGAACAATATTATGTCTTGTGAGTAGTTACTTTTGTTCCTGAGGACATGGGAGAAGTCTTGCTATTAGTAGTAATGTGAGTTTGGTCTTCGTTCGATATTTTGATGAGATGTATGTTGTCTCTCCTGTAGTGGTGTCATGTGAACGTCGACTACATGACACTTCACCATTATTTGGGCCTAGAGGAAGGCATTGGGAAGTACTCCCTCCGTTCCAAAATAGATGACCCAACTTTATACTAAAGTTAATACAAAATTGAGTCATCTATTTTGGAACATAGGGAGTAATAAGTAGATGATGGGTTGCTAGAGTGACACAAGCTTAAACCCTAGTTTATGTGTTGCTTCGTAAGGGGCTGATTTGGATCCACATGTTTCAGGCTATGGTTAGGTTTACCTTAATACTTCTTCTGTAGTTGTGGATGCTTGCATTAGAGGTTAATCATAAGTGGGAGTCTTGTCCAAGTAAGGACAGCACCCAAGCACCGGTCCACCCACATACCAAATTATCAAAGTACCAAACGTGAATTAGACGGTCGTGATGAAAACTAGGTTGATGATAATTCCCATGTGTCCTCGGGAGCGCTTTCCTTTATATAAGAGTTTGTCCAGGCTTGCCCTTTGCTACAAAAAGGATTGGTACACCTTGCTACACCTTATTTACTTTTACCTCTTGTTACTTGCTACCAATTACCTTATCACAAAATTATCCGTTACCTATAATTTCAGTGCTTGCAGAAAATACCTCACTGAAAACTGCCTATCATTTCCTTCTGCTTCTCGTTGTGTTCGACACTCTTACTTATCGAAAGGACTACGATAGATCCCCTACACTTGTGGGTCATCAAGACTCTTTTCTGGCGCCGTTGCCGGGGAGTGAAGCGCCTTTGGTAAGTGGAATTTGGTATGGAAAATTTTATATAGTGTGCTGAAATTTATTGTCACTTCTTACTATGGCCCATAATCCTTTGAGGGGGCTTGTTTGGGGTATCTTCACCCCGACCAGAAGAGCAAAGAGTTGCTCCTCAACCTAATGCACCTACTGAATTTTTTTTGCTTTGAGATTCCTTCGGGTATGATAGAGAAACTGCTTGGAAATCCTTTTACAGGAGACGGAACACTGCATCCCGATTTACACCTAATCTATGTGGATGAAGTTTGTGGATTATTTAAGCTTGCAGGTATGCCCGAGGATGTAATCAAGAAGAAGGTCTTCCCTTTTTCTTTGAAGGGAGGTGCATTGACATGGTTTAGGCTATGTGATGATATGGGATCATGGAACTATAATCGTCTGAAGTTGGAATTTCATCAGAAGTTCTACCGTATGCACCAGGTTCATCGTGATCGTAATTATATTTATAATTTCTGGCCTCGTGAAGGAGAAAGCATCGCTCAAACTTGGGGGAGGCTTATGTCAATGTTATATTCATGCCCCAATCATGAGCTCTCAAGAAAAATGATTATTCAAAAAATTTATGCTCGGCTTTCTCTCAATAATCGCACCATGCTCGATAATTCTTGTTCTGGCTCTTTTATGATGAAGACTATTGAATTCAAATGGGATTTATTGGAAAGAATTAAACGCAACCCTGAAGATTGGGATCTCGACGAAGGTAAGGAGTCTGGTATAACCCCTAAGTTTGATTGTGTTAAAGCTTTTATGGATACCGATGTTTTCCGTGAGTTTAGCACTAAATATGGAATTGACTCTGAGATAGTAGCTTCCTTCTGTGAATCTTTTGCTACTCATGATGATCTCCCTAAGGAGAAGTGGTTTAAATTACATCCCCCTATTGAAGTAAAAGTAGTTGAACCTATTAAAGTTGAAGAAAATACTATCACTTATAATGTTGATCCTGTTATTCCTACTGCTTATATTGAGAAACCACCTTTCCCTGTTAGGAAAAAGGATCATGCTCAAGCTTCAACTGTAGTTCGTAAAAGTAGTACTAGAACACCTACACCATCTGAGCAAATTAAAGTTGAACCTAGTGTTGCTATGGTTAAAGATCTCTTGGTAGAAGATTTAGATGGTCATGTTATTTACCTCCAAGAAGAGTCTGCTAGAATAGCCAAACCCAATGCTAGGAACAAACATAAACCGGTTGTAGGCTTGCATGTCATCTCTGTTAAGATAGGAGATCATTGCTATCATGGTTTATGTGACGTAGGGACTAGTGCGAGTATTGTCCCTCTTGATTTATATAACTAAATTATGCACGATATTGCACCTGTTGAGCTAGAAGGGATTGATGTTACTATTAAGTTTGCCAATAGAGACACTATTTCACCAGTTGGGAATATTAGAGATATTGAAGTCTTGTGTGGAAAGATCAAATACCCTGTTGATTTTCTTGTTCTTAGTTCCCCACAAGATGCATTCGGTCCCATTATATTTGGTAGACCCTTCTTTAATACTGTTAATGCCAAGATAGACTGCGTGAAAGATATTGTCACGGTTGTATTAGGGGATATGTCTCATGATTTTAACTTTGCTAAATTCCGTAGACAACCCCTTGAAAAGGCACCACCCAGTAAGGATGAAATTATTGGTCTTGCTTCTATTGCCGTGCCACCTAATGATCCTTCAGAAAAATACTTGCTAGACCATGAAAATGATATGCATATGAATGAGAGAAGGGATATAGATGAAATATTCTTTAAACAGGGACCCGTATTGAAAAAAACTTGCCTGTTGAAATCCTAGGGGATCCTCCTCCACCCAAGGGTGATCCCGTGTTTGAACTTAAACCTTTGCCTGATAATCTTAACACTACAAGAAATATGTCAACTTGTGACCACCACTATTGGTCACTGAATGGTCACAAATTTCCATTTGTGACCTTTTTGTGACCAAAAACATAAGGTCAAAAGCTGGCCGTCATAAACTGACTATAGCGACCTATCTTCTGGAATGGTCGCAAACGTTTACGACCAAAAAAAAAGGTCATAGATTTAACGACCAACTGTTTTGGTCACTAGTAATCCGACCACACCACGTCAGATCCACCGTGGCAAGCTGACGTGGCAGACTTACGACCAAATGAAAAGGTCATAAAATGGAATCAGCCCGGTCCATTTCAGCCGTCTTGATGGGCCAAGCCCAATAATTCAGCCCATTTAATTTTATTTTTTTCTCTTTATTTTGCTTATCTGCATGGGCCCGGCCCAATAATTTGGCCTTTTAATTTCTGGGAATGGAGCCTTTTTCTGATGAAATTGTTTTTTATTCCACTATTGTTTTGGGCCACAGCCTTTAGTCTAGTTCGAATTGGGCCTTGGCCTTTTTATTTTCTGTTATGAAGCCTTTTTATAATTTTTTTTCTTACAGTCATTTCTTTTTTTAGGCCCAAGCCTTTTTGGTCTAATTCTTGTTTGGGCCTTGGCCTTTTTAGAGCCCAGGTTCTCATTTTGCATAACTATAGACAGAAAGGGCCAGGTGCACAAGTGATCCACAAGCCCAGGTGCACTAGTGATCCACATAACTTCACAGAAAATAAACAAAATGATCCACAAGTGGTCCAGGTTCACAAGATCACATAACTTCACAGAAAGATGCAACAAAATGCAACAGCTCTCAGCTCAGCTCCCAGGTTCACAGGTTCAAAATGCTCTCAACTCAGACTCCCAGGTTCACAGGTTCAAAATGCTCTCAGCTCTCAACAAAATGCAACATCTCTCAACAAAATGCAACAGCTCCCAGCTCAAAGACAAAGAGGTTCACAGCACAGCCATCAAACTACCTTAGCTCGAAAGAGAGCCATCAAGTGGGCTAACTGCTCTTCTTGCTCTTGAGACTTCTTGCGCAGCAGCTCAAGTTCCTTGTCGCGTGCAGCTTCAGATTCTTCCGCCTTCATCTTCATTGCCGCCAATTCTTCTTGCATCACTTCAGCTTGAAGCTCAGACCTCTCCAGCTTCTGCTCAAGCTCACAAACATGAACATCAACTTTAGTTGTTGCTTTGCCGGAGTAGTTCCTAGATGACTGGAGCCCAACATTCCTGAGGAATGTGCTTTGCTTGACTTCGGTCTTGAGGACTTGTTCGATAATATGAAAAGCAGACTTTGGCTCTTCACCTTCTGGTACCGGCGCGTCCTTCATTTTTTCCATCTCAAGCTAGCATATGGAGGAAAATGATAGGCATTAGTGGGAGATCTATTTCACATTTTGCAAACCAAACCAAGCAGGAGAAACCAAACCAGCACACAAATGGATTATTTGAAATAACCAAACCATCACACAAAATCTATACAAGAAGATGATGACTAGTGACCTGGAGACATGCAATTGGAACAATATGATCACTTCATTAAGCCTAGAATGGTGGTTCTATATAAGATGGCTTCCCGAGTGAGCCGATCATCATACTAACATTCAGATCAAATTTCATCATATCATAAAAAATGCATCAAATAGCTACATCAAGTTCTGATATATTTGTTGAACTATCAAACAACATCAAAGCATGGAACATAGCGTGTGTTCTTGACTCGCTCCGAATCAAACAACATCAAATCATGAAAGCATCAAAGCTGGCTGTGAATCAAACAGGGCAAAGCATGGAGTGACTTACTATAGCAGTCTTGACTGGCTCCGAAACCCGTGCTTCTTGCTGTTGTGGGTGGCCTTAAACAAGTCAATTGCAGACAGCTCCTCACCCTTACGCTCTTCTTTCTGAAATGTTTTTCAACAAAAATCAAAATGTTATTCAGCAAGAATCAGAAATGTTATTCAATGAGGATCAAACGGTAAGGTCTCTAGAGAAGAGTTCTCACAGTGGCAAAAATGTGTGCTGTGTAGTGCCTGGAACCAGTTCTGTGATTGTACACGACTTTTTCTCGATTCATCTTGTTCGACACACAGGTTTCCTACAAAAAAGCACACTGTCAGCATGATCTAGCACTAGCATATCATCTGCAGAACATAAAGCATCAAACAAAGCTGAGACAAACCTTGTGTCTTGGGGTAGACCACATCTCCACCAGAGCTTGCCATTCACCATCCGTTAGATCAGGCACCGGAGACTTAATGCTGACTTTATTTGCGGCTACGGTATCAAAATACTTCTTCTTGATCTGATGGCGTCTGTTCTTTGAATATTTCTGCAGAATATCTTTGCACGAGGTCTTGATGGTCTCCGAGTCCGTGTTCATCTCAAAATTTGCCTACCAAGATAGCAAACAAGGTAGGAACAATATTAGTGATCATGCATAGGTGTAACAGAAAATAGATAGCGCATTAACTATGAAACAAGTAGCTTACAGCAACTTTCCCAATGTAGTTCTCCAATAGAGTAGCATTTCTTTTGTATAGCTTGAAGTGAGGAAGAACCGGAATATGGCTTTTTGCAATGAGTCCACACTCAGAAGCAAGCTTTGCTGCCTGCAGAGGCTTCTCTGGACGAATCATCCCTTCGGCAATTTGGATAGGCACCTTGCTACCAAGCGACTTGGTGATCCTCTCTAGCCCTCTGCCCTTTCTAAGTCTAGTCTTGGGATTCATTGCATCTGAAAATGAATCTGAACTCATAAATTAGAATAGAAATCGACAAATGCAGGAATAGACAAAAGCATACATGATCATTCCATTTGGAAAATGCACAAGTAAAAGATAGCGTTGCAAAGGTCAACTTGCCGGATTGAAGCACAAGCTGCTGTTCTTCTTCATTGATGACAGTGTTCCTGTCAATAGAAGGTGCAACAGGGCTGAGGTCTATGTGGACAGTGCCTGCTTCATCAATGCAGATGGTTCCTGCTTCATGTAGGCAGACAGGGCCACTTCCATCCATGCTGAGAGTGGTTCCTTCATCCATGGGCGGCAACTCATCACCCGTTTGCACCGAGGTCTGAGAGTCCATGCGCAACATACTTTCCTGATGGTCCGTCGCAGTCACCATCATTGCTTTCTGCCTTGTGACTCTATCAAGGGCAGGTTCATCAGGTTCCAGGATCCTCTTTTTTTGTCCTGGAGCTAGGGCCATCACCCTTCCTGGAGGCATTGCAGCAGATGTTTCTAAGCTCTTGTTCTTCTTGCTGACTATCTTCCTAACACCAGGCCTCTTCGTCCTAGATTCCTTCAGTGCCTCGTATGAACAGCACGGAAAAAAGCATTAGATCACAAGAGAAATATGTCAGCACAAGGAATAACATAGAATAACAAAACCCCAACCCTCCAAGCAAGACAGAGTTTGCACCTTAACAATCTTGTTGACTACAACATCATCCACTTCCTCTCCATCAGTAACTTCATCCTCCTTAGGATTGTACTCTGGGTCATCATTGATAACTCCACTACCCTCTTGAACCTCATCACTTCTACCTTCTTGTACACCATTTGTTTTCCTAATCATCGACGCTATTGCACCGATGCCAAGGGACTGGAACATCCGATTGTTCCTCATGATATTTCTAGCCCTAACCTTCTCGTACTCGGTGAGAGGCTCTTCTTTGCATGATAAAGGAAACGTAACTATTAGGTGAATGTTTGGAATGCATGGACAGGTAGCCAAACATATCTTATGAAATTTTATTATCATTTAATCCTAGTTATTCAGGTAAGGAAGACTAACAGCACACAGGCACAATTAAGCCAGCTTATTCAGATTGCAGCAATACATTTCACTTAGCATATTAAGACACAGATTTGATGAAACTGACAGTATAACCACAAGGAGCAAGTTGCATACCAACGGTTGGCCTCATGCTTGACCTTGTCATCCTTGCCATGGATGATCTTGAGGTGGTGCTTGCAAAATAGAATAAACAACAATCATATACAACGGGGATAAAGTAAAATGATGCACTTGTATCAATAAAGGAAAGCATTTGGACCATCATGCACATACAGTGATGTACTGTTATTAATTAAGCAAACATGTAAGTGCACTAAACAAGCATGCATGTACATTGGAAATATATGTACACTAAACAAGCAAGCAAGCAAAGTGCTACTAATAGAAACAAGCAAGCATTGAAGGAAATTGAAAAGAAGCAAGCAAATACTATTGATACAAACCCTAATTAATAAGAAAGCAAGTAGCTTCTTCTCCATGTGCTACTGATACAAGCAAGTACTGCTAATGAAATCAAAGGGAAATAAACTACTGGTTTCATAGGGGTCAAGTAATTAAATCATACACAAGCAACATGAACCATGAACCAGAGGGAGGTCTTCCTCAAACCTCATCCACCTCCTCATCCATCCCCATCCCCTAAAATCATGCACTTCCTCTCCATCAACATGAACCCTAAACCATGAGGGGGATCAAACACTACAAGTGCACAAGGACACACATGCAACATAACCAACTGTGACCCAACATAACCAACTGTGACCCAAGACAACATAATCAGTAGGGTTCGAGCAGGGAGGGAGGAGCCGACGCGCGAATCCTAACCCAATCCTAGCCCTAGATCGACATGAACAAGAACAAGAACCACCAGGAGCTCGTAGATCAACCGAATCCTAACCCTTGATTGACCGAATCTTAACCCTAGATCGACCGAATCCTAACCCTAGGTCGACCAGGAGGGGGATCTACCGAACCCTAGGGGGAGAGGAGAGGAGAGGGGTACCTGTCGCCGTCGTCGATCGTTGATGATGTGGATGATGTAGCCACCATCGCCGATGGGTGGATTCGTCGTTGATGTAGAACCGTCGTCGAGTGGAGGGAGTGGATTCGTCGTCGAAGAGTGGATTCGTCATCGAAGGAAGAGGAGAAGGGAGTGGATTCGTCGTCGGCGGCGCACCGCAGTGCGGCGTGGCGGTGCAGTGCGGCGTGGCGGAGCAGGGGAGGGAGTGGTCGTCGGCGGGGCGGCTCGGGGAGAGGGGAGGGGAATGGGGAAAATTTGGGAGGGGAGTGGAGGGGATCCCGCGTGTTAGTGGGAGAGGTAGGGGTGGGTCCCGCCTGGTAGTGGGAGAGGGAGTGGAGGGAGTGGAGGGAAATTTTGAGAGAGGGAAACTTTTGTGGAGGGAAAATTTTGGTGTGGGAGGGAAATCCTTTTGGGTTTGGGTGTAGAAAAAAAATAGGTTTTTTTTTGTAAACTTTGTAGAAATCATGGTTAAAATCATACCGAGTAGCTCAAGAAAACGCCGGTATTGCAAGTTTGGTATTTTTGCTAGTTGGTAGGCCACATTTGATGATGTGACGCGGAGGTCTCCCATTTTTTTGAATTTTTTTGAGTTTTTTATGGTGTTTTCAAAAACCGGCCGATTTCGTTGCGGCGGCCGTCCGTGGCTAGGGTTTGAGTCATGTTTTTAAACAACAACAACAACAACAACAAAGCCTTTAGTCCCAAACAAGTTGGGGTATGCTAGAGGTGAAGCCCATAAGATCTCGTGATCAACTCATGGCTCCGGCACATGGATAGCAAGCTTCCACGCACCCCTGCCCATAGCTAGTTCTCTGGTGATACTCCAATCCTTCAGGTCTCTCTTAACGGACTCCTCCCATGTCAAATTAGGCCTACACCGACCTATCTTGACATTCTCCGCACGCTTCAGCCGTCCGCTATGCACTGGGGCTTCTGGAGGCCTGCGCTGAATATGCCCAAACCATCTCAGATGATGTTGGACAAGCTTCTCATCAATAGGTGCCATACAGCATTGCGGGTCGAACCGCCGTCCTGTAGAACTTGCATTTTAGCTTTTGTGGCACTCTCTTGTCACAGAGAATGCCAGAAGCTTGGCGCCACTTCATCCATCCAGCTTTGATTCGATGGTTCACAACTTCATCAATACCCCCATCCTCCTGTAGCATTGACCCCAAATATCGAAAGGTGTTCTTCTGAGGCACCACATGTCCATCAAGGCTAACCTCCTCCTCCTCACACCTAGTAGTACTGAAACCGCACATCACGTACTCAGTTTTAGTTCTACTAAGCTTAAACCCTTTCGATTCCAAGGTTTGTCTCCATAACTCTAACTTCCTATTTACCCCCGTCCGACTATCGTCAACTAGCACCACATCGTCCGCAAAGAGCATACACCATGGGATATCTCCTTGTATATCCCTTGTGACCTCATCCATCACCAAGGCAAAAAGATAAGGGCTCAAAGCTGACCCTTGATGCAGTCCTATCTTAATCGGGAAGTCATCAGTGTCGACATCACTTGTTCGAACACTTGTCACAACATTATCGTACATGTCCTTGATGAGGGTAATGTACTTTGCTGGGACTTTGTGTTTCTCCAAGGCCCACCACATGACATTCCGTGGTATCTTATCATAGGCCTTCTCCAAGTCAATGAACACCATATGCAAGTCCTTCTTTTGCTCCTTATATCTCTCCATGAGTTGTCGAACCAAGAAAATGGCTTCCATCGTCGACCTCCCAGGCATGAAACCAAACTGATTTTTGGTCACGTTTGTCATTCTTCTTAAGCTGTGCTCAATGACTCTCTCCCATAGCTTCATTATATGGCTCATCAGCTTAATTCCACGGTAATTAGTACAACTCTGAACGTCCCCCTTGTTCTCGAAGATTGGTACTAATATACTCCGTCTCCATTCCTCTGGCATCTTGTTTGCCCTGAAAATGAGGTTGAACAGCTTGGTTAGCCATACTATCGCTATGTCCCCGAGGCCTTTCCACACCTCAATGGGGATACAATCAGGGCCCATTGCCTTGCCGCCTTTCATCCTTTTCAAAGCCTCCTTGACCTCGGACTCCTGGATTCGCCGCACAAAACGCATGCTGGTCTCATCAAAGGAGTCATCAAGTTCAACGGTAGAACTCTCATTCTCCCCATTGAACAGCTTGTCGAAGTACTCCCGCCACCTATGCTTAATCTCCTCATCCTTCACGAGGAGTTGGTCTGCTCCGTCCTTGATGCATTTGACTTGGCCAATATCCCTCGTCTTCCTCTCTCGGATGTTGGCTATCTTATAGATGTCCCTTTCCCCTTCCTTCGTGCCTAACCGTTGGTAGAGGCCCTCATACGCCCTACCCCTTGCTTCAAGAGGGCACGCACGCCTATCTTCTCTTCTCGAGAGGATGAAATCAAACTGGCTAGAGTGTTGACCACTAATAAAAGTCACCAGATGTGATTCTCTCTTTCTAAAGAGGGTGTTAGCTACAATCATGTCGTAGGCTAGAGCAAAGCTTAAGACATCTTCTCCTTCCTGATTCCTGGTGCCATAGCCAAAGCCCCCATGCACCCCTTCAAAACCCGTGTTAGATGTACCCACGTGGCCATATTGAGTCATGTTTTTAGCATTCAAAAAAATTTAAACTTATATTGTTTCATACAGGAGCATGCACAAAAACCCATAATTTTATCTTTCATCCATGAGCATGCATAAAAAATTCCAATTCCCATCAATTACCAAACTGAATATTCATTGTTAAAAACATGACTTGTTTAGATGACACTGTCATACAACATCCATGAGCATGCACAAAATTAAACCTGACATACTTAACATTGACATGTTCATATTACACTAACAAGCTTCACTCCTCCTTCACTCCTCCTTCTTCTCCTTCATCAACCTGATGCGCTGAGAGTGGCGAATCCCAACGCGGATGTACTCCTCTACCACAATTGGCATGGTCCTGTCGCCAAGCTGTGGGAATGCAGGCGCCGCCACCATCGCGAGGTCGTCGTCCGCCACCACCATCGCGAGGTCGTCGTCCGCCACCACCATCGCAAGGTCGTCGTCCGCCACCACCATAGCAAGGTCGTCGTCCGCCACCACCATAGCAAGGTCGTCATCCGCCACCACCATAGCAGGGTCGTCCTCAGCCACCACCATAGCATGTTCGTCGTCAGCCAGAATAGGCTGCTCCTCGTCATCCCCGCTCTGCTCCTCGTCGTCATCCCCGCTCTGCTCCTCGTCATCACCGCTCTGCTCGTCATCCCCGCTCTGCTCCTCATCGTCATCCCCGCTCTGCTCCTCGTCATCCCCGCTCTGCTCCTCATCGTCATCCCCGCTCTGCTCCTTGTCATCCCCGCTGCTGCTCCCATTGCCTGGCCAAATGCAACAAAGTGTGAACATGGTGTTGTCGTCGTGCAGGTAGAGGAAGCCAAAAGGACAGGAAGAAGAGAGGTAGAGAGCTTACTGGCATCGTCGTCGTGCTGGTAGTACATGTGGCACATGGTGTTGTCGAACATCTTCACGGTGAACATGGCGTCGCCGTCGTAGCGGAAGACAAGGAAGTACCCGAGCTGTAGCTCATGGGCGCGGGCGAAATGCTCCCAGCCGGGCCCTAGGTACATGTGGCCTTCACCATCGAACACCACCAACACTTCCCACAGCCCGTGAAGCCCGCTGCCGGCCTCCCGCAGCTTCACTTTGTGGGGCTCACGGCCGGCGAGCACCTTCGCAAACTTGTCAGGCAGCCTCTGCAGCGAGGGTCAAGCAGTGGTTAATTGTGGCAATGAAGCACTAGACAACAGAGTGATGATAAATAAATGAGTGATGATAAATATACCTGCCTACTGCAAGATTTCTCAATTATGATCTCGAAGAACTCGAAACCTTCCAAGCCAGCCATCTCACTTATCTAAAAAGCAGCATTGTAAATTAAACAACATGACTGGACAGAAATAGGAAACAAGCACTTCAAACAAAACCATCTTGTCATACTCATCACCAGCCTCCAAGTATTGTGAGGCTCCAAGAAAGTTCACACCATGGTTGAAAACAGAGACATCACCACTTTGCGAATCAGACCGCTCTCTATTTCTGCCCGGCCGGTTCCATCTTGTTTCCACATCACCAAAGTATCTAGAGCAGAAAGTCAAGCACTCGTCAACGACATATGCTTCAGCAATAGAACCTTCAGGTCTTGCCGTGTTTCGCACATAACGCTTACAAGTAAGTAGCCGTCGTTCGATTGGGTACATCCAACCGTATTGCACAGGGCCTCTAAGCATTGCCTCTTTGGGTAAGTGCACCGCCAAATGGACCATCACGGTGAAGAAAGCTGGAGGGAAAATCTTCTCGAGCTTGCAAAGAATAATTGGGATTTCTTTTTCAAGTCTTTCCAGGACAGTTAACTTCAGGGTTTTGCAGCACAGTTCTCTAAAGAAATTTCCTAGCTCAGCAACCGCTTCATATATATCCTTGTCCATGATTCCTTGGAGGCCCGCCGGTAAAATCCTTTGGAGGAGGATGTGACAATCATGGGTTTTCAGTACTGAAAGCTTGAATCCATCAGAAGTAACACACTTTGCTAGGTTTGCAGCATAGCCATCTGGAAATTTCACCGCTCTTAGGAATTCACAGAATGCAAGCTTTTGTTCTTTATTCATTGTATACCATGCTCGTGGAATTTCAAATGAATCTTCATCTTCATTGTGCTGTAGATGCAAATCTTCTCTTATGCCCATGTCCTCCAAATCAAGCCTAGAACTAACCGTGTCCTTTGTCTTCCCTTCAATGTTCAGAAACGTCCCTAGCAGATTCTCGCATATGTTTTTCTCAATGTGCATTACATCGAGATTATGCCTTAATTTCAGATCAGCCCAGTATGGCAGGTCCCACAAACAAGACCTCCGGTCCCAACATTGACCTTCCTCACGCTTTCTTTTCTTCGCCAGCTTTCCTGGTCTCACATCTTTCACCTTTTCAAGTTGCTGCTCCAGCTCTTCTTTAGTGAATTCAGCTGGCTTGTCACGGGTTTCATTCTCACCAATAAAATCTTTGCTTCTTCGCCAGCGATGGTTTCGGGGAAGAAAGCGGCGGTGCCCAATATAGCAGATCTTGTTCCTTATTCTCTTTGAGCAAGGGTCTTTGTCACAATGGACACAAGCCTGATAACCCACTGTGATCCTCCCAGACAAAGTGTGCAGAGCTGGGAAATCATGGATGGACCATATGATCGCAGCACGTAGATTGAACTTTTCTTCCAGACTCAAGGCATCGTATGTAGGTACACCAGTCCAGAGCTGGAGCAGTTCTTCTACGAGGGGCTCCATAAAGACATCAAAATCCTTTCCTGGAGAATCTGGACCCGGGATAAGCAATGATATCATGAAGTTAGACTGATCCATGCATGCCCATGGTGGCAGGTTGTACGGCACCACAAAAACTGGCCACATGCTATAAGACGTGTTGATGTTCCCAAACGGATTAAACCCATCTGTGGCAATGCCAAGTTTTATGTTCCCTGGATCTGCAGCAAAATCTAAATGTATACTGTCAAACTCTTTCCATGCCTCTCCATCCACTGGATGGCTCAGCTCATTGTCCACAGGTTGCCGCTTCAGCTTGTGCCACTGTACTTCACGCGATGATTTCTTCAAGATGAACATCCGCTGCAGCCTTGGTATCAAGGGAAAGTGCCTCAGTACCTTCTCCGGTATTGACTTCTTCCCATCAGCATCTTTCCACCTAGATGCATTGCATTTTGGACAGTTGTCATGATTTGCTAAATCCTTCCGAAACAAGACACAGTTATTTGGGCACACATGTATTGACACATAACCTAACCCCAGCCTGCGGATTATGCTCAATGCTTCATCATAAGATCTGGGAACACAACTATCAGGGAATTGCAAGCTCAAAAGATGGAGTATTGCTTTGAATGCGGCATTGCTAATCCCGTAGAAAGACTTGATGTGGAGTGATAACCCTCAACCATAAGGGATCGAGATAGTCTTCGCGGGTAAGAATAACCCAATTTATTGATTCGACACACGGGGAGCCAAAGAGTATTTATAAGCTTTGACAGTTGAGTTGTCAATTCAACCGCACCTGAAATATACTTACTTGCAACAAAAGATAAGTGGTAACAGTGATATGATAGTGATGATAGTAATAGTAAAAGTAAACAGCAAAAGTAAATAGTAGTAGTAAATGGCAAAAGTAGCAACTAGTGACAAGCAGGATTTAAAACACTGTAGGCTAGGGAGATGGATGGTTGGGCGCTGCATGGATGAGATAGATTCTAACTTGGGGCACGACACACGGAAAAGTAATGATCATCTAGGCAAATATCAAACATTAGGCATGTATCCCGTAGGTAGTTGTCCGTGCTTGCAACAAGAACTTGTACAACATCTTTTGTCCTACCATCCCGCTACGAACGGGGCCAAAAGGAACTTATGGATATTAAGGTGCTCCTGTCAAAGAGCACCCGAACAAAGCAATGAACTCAATGGATACATGTAATCCTCAAACTACGGACCATCCCCTTTGGTGTCCCAAGCTGTCACTTTTGGGATCGCCGGTTCCGAACCGTAACAGGTGCAAACAACTCATAGATAGGATCACGAACACAAATATATTCATGCAAACACATATGGTTCAGATCTGAAATCATGGCACTCGGGCCCTAAGTGTCAAGCATTAAGAGTAACAAGTTGAAGCAAAGATGATAAACACCATAGTAGATGATAGGCAACATGCCCCCAACGATCTGCCAAACTATTACATGATCTAACTCATCCAATCCCTACCATCCCCTTCGCCTACAGCGGGGGAATTACTCACACATGGAGGGAGAAGTCATGGAGGGATGATGGAGTGGTGATGATGATGACGATGGCGACGATCTCCCCTCTCCGGAGGCCAATTCAGCCTCCAGATTAGCCCTCCCGAGGAAGAACAGAGGGTGGCGCCGGCTCCGCGATGAAAACTGCGAAAGAACTTCTGATCTGGGGTTTCTGCGTCGGGAGTAAAAATACGAGGCGAAGTAGGGCACCAGGGGGTGTGGGACCCACCCAGGTGGCCCCCCGGCGCGGCCCAGGGGGGCGCGCCCACAGGGCGCCTGGGCACCCCCTGGCCCCCCTCTGGCCCCACTTCTGGCTCCTGGTTCCTTCGGGTGTGTGGATTTTCTGTGATTTTTCGTGGATTTTTCTGAGGTACCTAAAAATCCGTTTTCCTGCACACAAATAAACCATACAGGCAGCTCTGCTGAAAACAGCGTCAGTCCGGGTTAGTTTAGTCCAAATCATGCAAGAATGAGGCCAAAACAATATCAAAAGTGTTTGGAAAAGTAGATACGTTTGAGACGTATCATGGAGTAACTTCACGGTGAAGGTAAATCTTGAAAATTTACCCCCTTCATGAGCTGCGCGCTTCGCCTCCTCTAACACCTCAGCAAACAACGATTTCTGTCCATCAGCACGATCTTCAGCATCGTACAAATCCTTCAATAGGTCAGGAATCCTATCATCTTCATGCCCATCCTCTTCCTCCAAAACAGCATTATCTCGCAAAACCTTTTCCATGAAATCAATGCCAGCATCACCACCACCCATCATATGAGGGGCCTCTGTATCAGCTTCAAAATGTTGAGGCTGTCTGTCTAAAGGTTCTCCATGATATATCTATCTATCATATGTGCTGGACATCCCATTAAGAAGTAGATGATCTTCCACTCTTCCTTGAGCCATTCTTGGACGGTTGAGGCATTCACAACATGGGCAAAGAATGTGAGCATCGTTGGCAAAATTTGCCCGAACAAATGCCATGAAATCATCAACTCCTTTCATATGTTCTTTCGAAAACTTTCTAACTCCTTGTCTAATCCAGCTTCTATCCATCTGCCAAAGACAACAAATTGTTGCAACTTAGCAAATCAATCTAAGGGCATCAACATTAATTAATGAAAATGGATGGAAGTAATGGAAGCTAAAATTCCAGAAAATTTTATATGCTAATTGCCTAACCACAAGGCCTGAAGAATTCTTAACAAACAAGCCGAACAATTCCTAACAGTACATCAAGAAAATTCATCTATGCAATATCTACCAAACAAGCAAGCCATCTCCTAACTACTAACAGTGCATCAACAAAATTCATCTATACTGAAGAACATCTGACTGAAATCCATCTCCCACTGCTCGGGTGACGAGAGAGGAGAGGGGGGAAGAGGTGAGGGGTGCATACCGGGAGGTGTGCTTGTGGCGGCGGTGAGTCCCCCATGCTCGGCGAGCCCCCACCACCGTCGGTCGCCTACGCCCCTGCTGGCCCCCGCCTCCACGCCCTGCCTCGCCTCCGCCCCCTGCCTGCCCCGCCCCCGCCTCCGCTGCCAGCCCCGCCCCCGCCTCCGCTCCCTGCTGGTTGCTTCTGCGGCGAGGCCGTGGGCGAGGTCACCTGTGGCAAGGCCGTGGGCGAGGTCACCTGGTTGCTTCCGCCGCCGCCCGCCGCCACCTGGTTGGAAGACCTACAAAAATGCTAACTGTTGCTCTGTTCGATGCCACCCGCCGCCACCTGGTCGGAAGGTCCCACTTGTCACTGATACGTGAGAGCCGTGGTTTTATATACTATATGGAAAACTACCCACACATTAGCAACAATCTGTCTCTAGCCCAGCGGTAACGAATGAGTGAACCCAGCGCGAGGTCGTGGGTTCGAGTCCCCGCTAGCGCATATTTTTTAGGGAATTAAACGCTCACTCACCCATCTGTCAAATGGGTCCCGCCTGTCAGTGTTGCAAATCGTTGCTCTGTTCGATGCCACCTGGTCGGAAGGTCCCACTGGTGAATGATACGAGAGAGTCGTAGTTCTATATAATGTATAGATAAACTCCCAGATGTGAGCAACTGTCCCTCTCTAGCCCAGCGGTAGCATGCGAGCAAACCAAGCACGAGGTCGTGGGTTCGAGTCCCGCCTCGTGCATCTTTTTTGGGCGAATTAAGCGCTCGGCCCCTCCTGTCAAATGGGTCCCGCCTGTCAGTGTGTGCCCCGTCTGTCTGTTGAATAATAAAACTCAAGCAAAAATGACACCTAGACAGTGACACATAAGCAAGGTTGCTGAGGTGGCTGCCTAATCATCCTAATTCATTCAAACTCAAGTGTAGTGACCATTTTATATTGGTCATTATCAGGTAGGCATGAGGCAGTGGACAATGCTACTAGCTTTACGACCATTTCCTCTAATGAAATTATGACCTTTCTGACCAAAATGGTCGTTATGGTTTAGGGTTTAGAGCCCCCCAGGCAGCTTTTGACCAATTGGTCTAAAATGGTCATAAATTTATGACCAATTCTTCCAGGGTCACTAACAAAAGGTCATAAGTTGACATATTTCTTGTAGTGTAAGTATGTTTATCTTGATGAAAAGGAAATATATCATGTTATTATTAGTGCTAACCTTTTAGAGCAGGAAGAAGAAAAACTATTGAAAACTCTGAACAAGCACCGTGCTGCTATTGGATACACTCTGGATGATCTTAAGGGCATTAGTCCCACTATATGCCAACACAAGATAAATTTTGAAGGAAATGCCAAACCGGTTATTGATCATCAGCGACGATTAAATCCTAAGATGAAAGAAGTGGTAAGGAAGGAAATACTAGATGGTTATCCTGGTTTCTCTCAAATACCTGTGTCAAAAGGGGATCAAGAAAAGACCACTTTTACTTGTCCTTTCGGTACCTTTGCTTATAGACGTATGCCTTTTGGTTTATGTAATGCACCTGCTACCTTTCAAAGTTGCATGATGGCTATATTCTCTGATTTTTGTGAAAAGATTGTTGAGGTTCTCAAGGATGACTTCTCCGTTTACGGAACTTCTTTTGATGATTGCTTAAGCAACCTTGATCGAGTTTTGCAGAGATATGAAGACACTAACCTTGTTCTGAATTGGGAGAAGTGCCACTTTATGGTTAATGAAGGCATTGTCTTGGGACATAAAATTTCTGAAGGAGGTATTGAAGTTGACAAAGCTAAAGTGGACACTATTGGAAGGATGCCATGCCCTAAGGACATCAAAGGTATACGAAGTTTCCTTGGTCATGCCGGGTTTTATAGGAGGTTCATAAAGGACTTCTCCAAAATCTCCAGGCTTCTGACTAATCTCTTACAAAAATATATTCCTTTTGTCTTTGATGATGATTGTCTAGAAGCATTTGAAATACTTAAGAAAGCATTGATCTCTGCACCTATTATCCAGCCTCCCGACTGGAATTTACCCTTTGAGATTATGTGTGATGCTAGTGATTATGCTGTAGGAGCTGTTTTAGGGCAAAGAGTTGATAAGAAATTAAATGTTATCCAGTATGCTAATAAAACTCTAGATAATGCCCAAAGAAATTATGCTACTACCGAGAAAGAATTTTTAGAAGTTGTATTTGCATGTGATAAGTTTAGACCCTATATCGTTGATTCTAAAGTAACTATTCACACTGATCATGCTGCTATCAAATACCTTATGGAAAAGAAAGATGCTAAACCTAGACTTATTAGATGGGTTCTCTTGCTGCAAGAATTTGACTTGCATATTATCGATAGAAAGGGAGCTCAGAACTCCGTTGCAGACAACTTGTCTAGGTTAGAAAATGCACTTGATGACCCACAACCTAGTGATGATAGCTTTCCCGATGAACAATTAGCTGTCATAAATACTTCTCGTACTGCTCCATGGTATGCTGATTATGCTAATTATATTGTTGCTAAGTTTATACCTCCTAGCTTCACATACCAGCAAAAGAAAAAGTTCTTCTATGATCTAAGACATTATTTCTGGGATGACCCACATCTTTATAAAGGAGTAGATGGTATTATTAGACGTTGTGTACCTGAACATGAACAAGAACAGATCCTACGCAAGTGCCACTCTGAAGCTTATGGAGGACACCATGCGGGAGATAGAACTCCACATAAGGTATTGCAATCCGGTTTTTATTGGCCTACTCTATTCAAGGATGCCCGTAAGTTTGTCTGATCTTGCGATGAATGTCAAAGAATTGGTAATATTAGTAGACGTCAAGAAATGTCTATGAATTATTCACTTGTTATTGAACAACTTGATTTGGGGCTTTGATTGTATGGGACCGTTTCCTGCCTCTAATGGGTACACACATATTTTAGTTGCTGTTGATTATGTTACTAAGTGGGTAGAAGCTATTCCAACTAGTAGTGGTTATCATAACAGCTCTATTGAGATGCTTAAAGAAGTTATTTTTCTGAGGTTTAGGGCCCCTAGATATCTAATGACTGATGGTGGTTCACACTTTATTCATGGTGCTTTCCGTAAGATGCTTGCTAAATATGATGTCAGCCATAGAATTGCATCCCCCTATCACCCACAGACTAGTGGTCAAGTAGAACTAAGTAATAGAGAGTTGAAATTAATTTTGCAGAAGACAGTTAATAGGTCTAGAAAGAATTGGTCCAAGAAACTTGATGATGCATTATGGGCCTATAAAATTGCATACAAAAATCCTATGGGTATGTCTCCTTATAAGATGGTTTATGGAAAAGCTTGTCACTTACCTCTTGAGCTAGAACATAAGGCATATTGGGCTATCAAAGAACTCAATTATGATTTCAAACTTGCCGGTGAAAAGAGGTTATTCGACATTAGCTGCCTTGATGAATGGAGAACCCAGGCATATGAGAATGCCAAACTGTTTAAAGAAAAAGTTAAAAGATGGCATGACAAAAGGATACAGAAGTGTGTGTTTAACGTAGGTGATTATGTCTTGCTATTCAACTCTCGTTTAATATTTTTTGCAAGAAAAATTCTCTCCAAGCGGGAAGGACCTTACGTTATCGAGGAGGTCTATCGTTCCGGTGCCATAAAAATCAATAACTTCGAAGGCACAAATCTGAAGGTGGTGAACGGTCAAAGAATCAAACATTATATTTCAGGTAATCCTATAAATGTTGGAACCAATAACCCCGTGTGCCTCCCGGACTCCGTTTTCTTGTGGCTTACTCCTTTTGGTTGGTAAAAATTCATTATATATACTCCCGAAGGTTTTGACCTCTATATCACGCAAACTCCTCTGTTTTCGTTTCGAGCTGCTGTTTTTGACAGACCTAGATCATCATGGCGTCCTCCAACATCCCCAAGGACAAGTTCTTCGAGAAGGTCATCAACCCCTACCGTGTGGAGGTGCTGCATCACCCTAAAACCATGGAGTTGCATGAGGGGGTGCTGCACATCCGTGATGTTGAGGGGCCAAGGAGGATCGGGAGCGTGGAGACAAGACTCGAAGCAATAAAGCAGCAAGTTTTCAAGTGCCAAGGTATGGTGGAACAAGGACTCGACGCCAATCACATGATGATCTCGGAGCTTGCCAACAAACTCAAGTTGGACTCAAGAATCTTCGGGGAAGCTATCTCCAATCTTCAAGAGAAGATCGAACACCTCCAAGACCAGATCTATGACCTGCAAAACCAAAACTGTGAGTATGAATATAGATTCAAGAAGATGAGTTTGGATGCAGATTTGAGTATCCCGGAGACTCAATCATCCTTCTACGATGGTGAACCCATGCCTTGGAAGGTGGACGACAGGCCTGCATCATCAACAACTCCATCAGCACCACCCCCGAAGAAGGAGACATAATCATATGGGTATGGGCACTCCCCTTGGCACCTGCCAAACTTGGGGGAGTGACCCCGGTATCGTATCACCATCACTCCTATCTTTACCGTTTTTCTTAGTTCGATCCTTTTGGTAGTATCTTGATCTAGTAGAATAAAGTTAGCATGATCTAGTTGTGAGCTTTTGCCTTATGATATTTACCCTTTGTAATCGAGTCCGCGAGCTATATAATAAAGATTAGTATTGAGTCAAGGGCTTGATTTCCTCACTTGGGTCATGATAAAAAGAAAGAAAGCATAAAGAGCATCCAAGAGATCATATTGATCTTATGGGAAGTAATGACTTCACATATAAGAGTATGATAAGTAAAAATTGTTGGGAGTCGACAAACATAGTTTTGGTCATCGTTGCAATTAATAGGAAGTAATAAAAGAAGAGAGGCTTCACATACAAATATACTATCTTAGACATCTTTTATGATTGTGAGTGATGATCCACAAGTGTAGGGGATCTATCCTAGTCCTTTCGATAAGCAAGAGTGTTGAACCCAACGAGGAGCAGAAGGAAATCATAGGCAATTTTCAGTAAGGTATTTTCTGCAAGCACTGAAATTATAGGTAACAGATAGTTTTGTGATAAGGTAATTGGTAACAAGTGACAAAAGGTAAAAGTAAATAAGGTGCAGCAAGGTGTCCCAATCCTTTTTGTAGCAAAGGACAAGCATGGACAAACTATTATATAAAGGAAAGCGCTCCCGAGGACATATGGGAATTATCGTCAAGCTAGTTTTCATCACGATCATTTGACTCGCGTTCGACACTTTGATAATTTGCTATGTGGGTAGACCGGTGCTTGGGTGCTGCCCTTACTTGGACAAGCCTCCCACTTATGATTGACCTCCAATGCAAGCATCCGCAACTACAAAAGAAGTATTAAGGTAAACCTAACCATAGCCTCAAACATATGGATCCAAATTAGCCCCTTATGAAGCAACTCATAAACTAGGGTTTAAGCTTCTGTCACTCTAGGAACCCATCATCTACTTATTAATTCCGAATGCCCTCCTCTAAGCCCAAATAATGGTGAAGTGTCATGTAGTCGACGTTCACATGACACCACTAGAGGAGAGACAACATACATCTCATCAAAATATCGAACGAAGACCAAATTCACATGACTAGTAATAGCAAGACTTCTCCCATGTCCTCAGGAACAAAAGTAACAACTCACAAGACATAATATTGTTCATGATCAGAGGGGTATTAATATGCATAATGGATCTGAACATATGATCTTCCACCAAATAAACCAACTAGCATCAACTACAAGGTAATCAACACTACTAGCAACCCACAGGTACCAATCTGAGGTTTGGGTACAAAAATTGGATACAAGAGATGAACTAAGATTTGAGAGAAGATGGTGCTGGTGAAGATGTTGATGAAGATAGCCCTCCCCAAGATGGGAGAATTGTTGGTGATGACGGCGGTGACGATTTCCCCCTCCCGGAGGGAAGTATCCCCGGAAGAACAGCTCTGCCAGAGCCCTAGATAGGTTTCCGCCTTGGTTCCGCCTCGAGACGTCGGCGTCTGGTCCCGAAAGCCTCCTTCTGATTTTTTCCAGGTCAAAACACTTCAAATAGGAGAAGATGGCCGTCGGGGGCCTTCCGGCTGGCCCATGAGGTAGGGGGGCGCGCCCTGGGAAGGGGGCGCGCCCCCCACCCTCGTGGGTAGCCGGTGGCCCCCCTCGTGGACTTCTTTCGCCAGATATTTTTTATATTTTCCGAAACAATGTTCTATTGAGTTTCAGGGCTTTTGGAGTTGTGCAGAATAGGTTTCCAGAGTTTTCTCCTTTTCCAGCCCAGAATTCCAGCTGCCGGCATTCTCCCTCTTCATGTAAACCTTGTAAAATAAGAGAGAAAAGGCATAAGTACTATGACAAAACATGTAACAACAGCCCATAATGTAATAAATATCAACATATAAGCATGATGCAAAATGTATGTATCAACTCCCTCAAGCTTAGACCTCGCTTGTCCTCAAGCGAAAGCCGATATCGAAAAATGTGTCCACATGTTTAGAGATAGAGGTGTCGATAAAAGAAAATACGGACATGAGGGCATCATGATCATTCTCATAACATCAACTTATATAAATATAGTCATATGATTCTTATGCTAAAGTAACAATTCATCCACAATATCAAGTATGAATCATAAACTCCATTGGAAACTAACAAATTTTGATCTCGTCATTAAAGCAATTGCAATTTATCGTAATATCGGAAAGAGTCAATATAAGAGCTTTTCAGCAAGCCTACATACTCAACTATCATATAGTCTTTCACAATTGCTCACACTGACGCAATACTTATGTTTATGGAGTTTTAATCGGACACAGAGAAAGATAGGGGCTTATGGTGTTTCCTCCCAACCTTTTACCTCAAGGGTAATGTCAACAGTAATAGATCGTGAAAACTTACATCCAAGTGGGTATATATGTCAGGATTTGATATGTCCCCAACGTATCTACTTTGCCAAACACTTTTGCCCTTGTTTTGGACTCTAACTTGCATGATTTGAATGGAACTAACCCGGACTGACGATGTTTTCAGCAGAATTGCCGTGGTCTTGTTTTTGTGCAAAAATAAAAGGTTCTCGGAATCGCCCGAAAATCGACGGAGAATTATTTCAAAAAATATAAAAAATATCTGCAAGAAGATCTGCACCGAGGGGCCCACACCCTGTCCTCGAGGGTGGGGGCGCGCCCCCTGCCTCGAGGGGCCCCCGATGCCCAACCGACATATCTGTGGGGACCCCGACTCATAAGTCGTGATCTGCGAATGCACGTGTACAGTGATCCTAGAGATCAATGCTCACTGAGCACATAGAAGCTGAATAACAAGAGTCTTACATCCATCCATACCGTATTATACAAATTGTGACCATTAAGGTCAAGTCTTGAATATAACATTGCAGCAGAAATCTTCAATAACATCTTGGACCCATGCCATCTGCCTTAACCCTACATGCATTCTGACTGGGAAGCATCCTAGATCGCATCTTCGTCACCAAGAATTCTTCATCAAATCTTGTTTTGTCATGCCTGGCCAATAAAATAACCAGTGGCAAGCCAATGAGTACTTTGAATGTACTCGCAAGCAACCCAAGTGTGATGACAGAATAATTATGCAAGGCTCTACTGCTAAATTGGCATTTTTTCGTAAAGCTAGTTTTTCATATGCAAGTATGATCAACATATAACAAGGGCATGCATGCGTCTGCAACAAGTATCAGGAGGTTACAGACATCAACATCGAGGAAGAGTTATGAACAACTCTTGCTCAAGCTCATCGTGACTTTCTCATGAATCACGTCAACAGATTTACCCAAACCATGTTGTTTTCCAGAAACTTGTGGACATAGTCTAAGCAGCACCACCCAACCGTCCTTGACCGTGGACACGGCTATTCGAATAGTTTTACACTCTACAGAGGTTGCACACTTTACCCACGAGATCCGGGGAACTTCTGTGTCATCCACGACCCGCGGTACCTCAAGTACCCGGGGTAAGCACCCGATCACTATCTTTCCCTAGACGACACTAACATAGAATCCACTCGATTCGTAGTAACCACCATGCCCAACATTTCACATCTTAAAAATTGTGGAGCCTCTCTCCCATATTCATCACATACCACTGACACGGGGTACCAACGGTTTGTTCGGTGCCCTGTGAAAACAATCATGGCCGCCTATCCAAGCACGACCCCGTCTCAAGAGTGAACTCATATTACCCCCGTCCCTAGTAATGCGGGCACCATGCTAGTATCAACCTAGGTAATCAATAATGCCCTTTCCCATATAAGGGTGGAGTGGTTGCGCATGTTTGGTTGGGACGGTCGACAAATATTAAATCTAATCCGTCTCTGTAAGCAACACCTTCATCAAGCCTTGGTACACTACTTCTCCACCAAGTAGTGCCCTAGTTCCTCATCATCTCCCAGGGGCATTAGTGCCACCCAGTGGGTTATTTGCAAGTATGTCAAACCACACTTGTTTCTTTCCATGCATAGCCCTGACCCATTTTGCGTAGCCAACTACTATAGCATATATCTATCTACTCCCACCCACATAACCCTCATAGGAAGGTAGGGTCATGCTTGAGGCAAGTTTCAATAGTAAAGCAACAAAGGTACCAACCAAAGTGGTC
This sequence comes from Secale cereale, assembly GCA_902687465.1. NCBI lineage: Eukaryota > Viridiplantae > Streptophyta > Magnoliopsida > Poales > Poaceae > Secale > Secale cereale. The sequence goes on along the minus strand of LR738715.1, from coordinate 789,759,596 downwards.
ACCACCTCTACATGATTCTGATGCATTGATAATAAGGTGCTATGAGACATGCATAAAAAGGTTTCTCGAACATGGTCAAAGGGCTACTTGCCTTGTCCTTCCGAGTCTTCAAACCTTCTGGTCCATCTCCAAGTACTCCGTTTATTTCGTCAACTAACGATGAAAACAATTCACAATAAGCAACACAACAAGGCAAAAATAAAAGTGCTCTAAAAATAGGAGTTGGACTTTTCTAGGATACCTCTGGTCATATGAAAAATAACCAGAGTGGTTTCATTGGGATTGGAATAGTGGATGTTTCTGATCATTTCAATACGTTGGAATCAATGGGTTTATGGATTTGCAAGAAGTTTACAGAAATATATTTTTGAAAAATGAGCAAAGGCACCCATTTAACAAATCATGATTTTAGAAGCATCTAGGAGTTGGTTTCACTGGATTTGGAGTTCAAATGAATTTCCTATGATTTTGCAAAGTTGACAAATATGAAAAAATGGCTCATTATTTTGTGGGGTACAGAAAGTATTAAGAAAAATGTTCATAAACTAAGTTATGAACTTAGAAGCAGTTAGGAATTTGAATCATGGCATTTGGATCCACTTTGAGCTCTCTCTGATTTTCTAAAGTTTATCACAGAAATAGAAAAATATGGATTTGATAAATATTTGTGAAGAAAAAGTCTCTAGAAAAATGTGCATGTTGCACCAACAGGTACATCATGATTTTAGAAACTACTAGAAATTTGAATCATCAAATTTGGAGCTAATTTGAATTATTTATGGATTTTACAAACTTACTAAAAAAGAAAAAGAAAAGGAATCTACCTAGATGGGCTAGATTAATCCCTACACTGGCGTGCACTGAGCAAGGAGTAGCGCCGGAACGCTACTGGGCTGGCCTAGTGGCTCAACCACGTGGGGAGAGGGCGACGCCGAAGGCGCATTTGGCTATTACGCCTTCCTGCACAGAAGGCAGGCGCTAGATGGACTCGTGTCCATTTAAACGGGGTCGGCCCACCGGTCAGTGGCTTAGGCGTGCGCCGAGTCGTTGACGGACAGGGCCCACTGCTGACGCGGCTCCTTCTTCTTCCTCCGTTCGAAGCAAAGGAGGCGAGGCAGAGCGCACGCCGGCGCTGATCCCTAGCGACTCCGGCCGTCCCCGGTGGCGTTCGGCATACCTACGGACTCGGGGGACCGAGCCACGCCCATCCATGGGCCTCACGCGGTCCGAGAGGAACGGGGGCGACGGCAGCATTGGCGCCGGCGAGCGGCTTCCGGACGAGACGAGCGCGACGCCGTGGGCACCGGAGTAGAGGGAAGAGGGAGCGCGAGGGATCCTATGGCATGTGGATCTTCCCCTGGTGGTCTAAGGAGAGGAGGGGAGGCCTTGCTTCACCGGAGCCAAGCGGAGAACGACGGCGACCGAGGTGGCGAGGGAGAGGCAAGGAGAGCCAAAGGGAGAGGTGGAGCATGTCCAGAAGGTTCATGTGAGAGAGGGAAAGCGGAAAGAGGCAACAAGAGAGCTCGGGAGGGCCTTTAAGTAGAGGGGTTGCGGTGCACCATGAGCAACGTCCATGGACGCGCTCGGGCGAGCTCACGGAGGGATAAGGAGGGCAAGGGAGGAGGGGCCCGACAGCGAGGCGTGTCCCGGACATCGAGGCCACCTCGGGAGAAACCATCCCGATGCCCTAGGTGGTCGGAGGCCTCGGGCAGGACGCAGCTACAGTGCAGGAGCACACTGTAACGCGCTCCAGAGCGCCCATTTGGCATGCCACTTCATGCCCACGCGCTCTGGTCGTGTCCCTCCTTGTCTACTGGATGTGGGGTGGTACGGGGATGCTCTGGGTTTCTTATGAGGTAAGGTAGGAGGGAGGGGAAAGAAGTAGGAGGGTAGAAAGATGCTGCCATGGTGAAAGCAGAGAAGTAATTGGGGGTTTTACCCCCTCCAATGATTGAGCTGAGGCATAGGTGAGTTACTGGAGGTAGAAGGTGATCAGGTTCATCTGTGGTAAGAATTAGAGGTAAAGGGGAATAGTGAAAGGGGTCAAAACAATGGTTTTGGAAAAATGACAGAAGGTGTTTGATTTGGTTTTGGGCAAGCAAATGACTTCCAATTGACATGAGACTTAACAGGATCAAATGGCATATAGAAATAGGGTATTCCACCAAGTTTGAGCTCATATGAAGAAACTTGCCAATGTAACTTTGGTAAACCCTAGAAATCAACAGAAATGGATTTTCCAAGATTAAGTTAGGAAAATCATCCCTCCATGATGCACCACTCGGTGTAGTTTCATCATTTTGGGTTGTGATCAAGTCCACAAAATTTGACGTCACAAGTAAAAAGTTGGCAATGTAGAGTTGTTCAAATTTGGATCTCGACAGAAAGGGTTTTGGGGCACTTAGGTCACGTTATGCTTCTCCAATACTTCTGCCATTTGGTCTAGATGCATAATTAGATCCTTTTAGCATGTGCACCAAGTTTGACAGCATTTGGACAAGTTTGGCAATGTAAAGTTGCTCAAATTTCAAAATGGACAGAAATGGTTTTGAGGGTATTTGATGATGTTTTCTTGATCTTCAAGGCATGACGCTTTGCAATATCATCAAACATGTCATATTTGACATGATAGAATTTCCCTGGATTTTTAGAGAATATTTCCTTTGTAAATATTTCAAAAGCTTGAAATATCCAGAAAGGGTTTTGAAAGGATTTGTCCAATATTTTGAACATGACCATGTGTTGAAACTCTTATATATGGACAATATATGTCCTATGTGTTTCCCTGAATTTTGAAAAAATATTTTTGAAACAGTTAAATAATTTTAACCTATTAAAGACCATTTTTGGCCTAAACAAAATGCCTTTAAATAAAATAAGAAAATAACATTTAAAATTATACTTTTGTGGTTTAAGGGAGTCCTATACCTAATAGGATTCAAATATACTTTTTGAAAGATTTTTCAGACCCCAAATAAGGTACTTGCAGTGCAAACCTCAATTCAGGGGTTTTTGGAAAACTAATTTTAGAAAATACTATTTGGCCAAAATATTTCTGTAAGAAAGTACTATACTGTTCTATACACATGGCTTGATCATTGGGACAAGGTTTTGGATCAAGGAGATGAAGTATAAGAGTTGGATGATTTATTTGATTTTTAGAGTGTAATGCCCCGGATGTAATACTTTCCCTTTTGGGTATATAATATATCTCCGGCTTCTTCTATTTCCATTCCGGGTTCTTTGTCTTTCGGGCTTTCGTCGTTTTGTTTTGTGAGTGTGTGGCATTCATTCATATCATGTAGACATGTGCATCGCATTGCATTTGTGTTGTCGGTTGCATCCGGTTCCGCGTGTCCCTTCCCGTTGTCCGTTTCGCGTTCCGGAGCTCCCTCACGTGTCCGTGACTTCCCGTAGGCCTACTTTGTTGTTCGGGCGTTTAACGTTACCGGTGTGCCGCGAGGTTGTTGTGTGTGTTGTTGTTTTGTTGTGTGCAACCCGCCTCTCAAATCTCGTCTCGTTTGGACTCCGTTGACTTTTCCATCCGTTGTTCGTGTGGGTCCGAAGTGCCTTTACTTCGTGTCCCAGAAACACCCCTACTGCATTCTTTTATTTCCTCCTAGGCCTTTTAAATCTATCCCCGCGATCGGATCCGTCGGATCGCGATCGGAGGGCTCCTAGCGCCCCTAAACCTCCCTAACCCTAGCTAAACTGCTATATAATAGACCTAGGTCTATTTTTGCATGTCCCCTAGTTTTCCTCCTCCTTCCCCTACCTCTAGATCCCCTTCCCTTTTTTTTCCAGTCCAGCCGCCACTTGGCAGATCCCCCAGCCGATTCCTTCGATCTCCTCTGGATCCCGAGGGCGACCCCCTCGATCGACCACAGCGCCGGCTTCGGCGATCTGGGCCAACGGCCGCTCGACCGAGGACCGCGCCACCCACATCGTCGCCCAGCCGCCTGGGCTCGGCCCCGCACCAGGCGACACCGCGTCGCCAGTTCCTTCGGCCCGTACGTCGCCGGGCCTCGCTCTAGCGCGGTCGCTCCACCGCACGCGCCTGGACCACATCAACGTGGGCCGCGCCGCCTCCCGCAGGCCCACCTCCCAGGCGCCTTCCCCGCTCGCCAGCGCCGCCCGCAAGCCGCCTCATCGGCCCGCCTGGGCCGCAGGGAGGCCCAGCCCAGCGCACCGCAGGCCTCCCAGGCTCCACCTCCCGGGCCGCCCCGCACCAGGCCGCACCAGCCGCGCCGCGGGCCGCCGCCAGTTCGGGCCCCGCCGGCCCTCTCCCTCCGCAGCTGGACCAGATCCGCGCCGCCGGCCCTCTTCTTCAGCCGGATCCAGATCCGCCGGCCCATCTTCTTTTTTTTTTCCAGATCTGGACTAAGGTTGACCTCCCCCTTTTCTCTAAGTCCCTGTTAACTGTTCTGAGATGCAATGTTTGACCATGCATAACTTTTACTGTGTTGCTCCGTTTCGCGTGTGTGATATGTCCAGACGTTCGTGGGAGTGTGCTCTACGTTTTACCTGTTGTTGTCATGCATGTTAGAGATCAACTAGGTGCTTGTTTTGCTGTTGCAAGAGTGCATCATGATATAAACTGCTGCTATGTGTTATTTTTATGCCACCTTTGTCATGTGATATCTTTTAGCTCGTTTGTCCGAATGTTGCAAATGACATGTCCACGTGTTCGTCTTGCCACGAACTACGTGTTGCTTCTGATAGGTTGCATGGTAGATTTATTATTGCCTTGTTATCATCGTTGCAAAGTGCCATGTGGCTATGATGTTGTTTCACTTGTTATGAAATGCCATCTTGTTGAGCTCGTTGCAATCGTTGTGTTCACCTCTATGATGCATGCTTGTGTGTTTCGGGATCTCCTTCATATGCACTTTGATGAGGTGCTTACCCTTTGCCATGTTTAGTTTCGAGGTGACTTAAACATGCTCTTTTAGTTGCTATGATGTTATTGCTGTTTTAGGACTTGGTGGATTTTCACTAAGTCTGAAATTTGTAACGTTCCGATGCCATGTTTGTGTGATGTTCTAGGACAAAGCATGTTAGTTTTGGAGTGGATTTTGATTGTTCCTTGTAGTATATATTGTTGTCTTTCCATACATGTCCTCACATGTCCATTTAAGTGGCTGTAGCATGTTTATCTTTTGCCCTAAAGTTTCAATAAAATTCTGCTGCCAGAATTTTATTGTAAAGTTCAATATGTCCAAGATCATTGCTATTGATCCGTGACTCCGTTGGGGTGCACCTTTGGACTTAGTTGCTGTACTATATGTCTAGTTTGTGTTCATGTCCTTTGCCATGCTTTTTGAATGTTGTAGCTCAATTATTTTGAGCTCCGAAGATGCTATGTTGCTGTAATTTTCAGCTTTCGCTCAAATCTTGTTTCGGGCATAACTTTTAGCCCGTAACTCCGATTTCAGCGAATCTTATATCAAACTTGATTGATTTTCTGTTTAGATTAATAATATCAGATTGTTATCATGTTTTGAGGTGTTTTGCTTGAGTGATGTTTTACGTGCTCCGTGTGCATCCTTAGTGCATCTATCATGCATTCATGTTTTTCGAGTGCGCATTGCATCTTGTTGATTGGTGCTTGGTGTGATTGTTTTGTTTAGAGCCAGAAGCTGAGACCGAGTACGAGGTTGAGCACGAGGTTTCCAACGAGGTTGAGCACGAGGACCCTTCTTACGATCCGAACGACTTCTCTTCAGGCAAGATGACCGAACCCCGATAACATTACTATCTTTGCCTATTGCTAGTAGTCTCGATCTATAGTTTTGCCTCGATGCCCATGATCTTCTTGTCAGCCTCCTACTTGTAAACCATTGCCATGTTTAACCAACCCACCTATGCAAACCGTTGCTTGGCTAAGTACGCTTCGCTCGGCCCTTCTTATAGCATTGCTAGTTGCAGGTGAAGTGAAGATGCTTGCTCCATGTTGAAGTTTGGTTGGGTTATATCACACTATATAAATGCTTAAAATGAAATCATCTATATATTGGCAAGGGTGGAAGGCTAAGCCTTTTGCTTGGTGATTTGTTCCACTCATGCCGTTAGGATCCGTATAAGCCGGTATTATGTTCCTTGATTATGCGTTCCAAACACGGTTGGGGTGTATGGGACCCCCTCGATAAACCGCTAAGTGCTAAGTCTTTTCCAGCCAATCCCAACATTGGTACTATTTGCCTAATAACAAACTAAACTTGCATAGGGAGTAATTAACCCTCTTTCTTAATCAACAACCCCGGGCCAATGCTCCACATGAGTGTTGGTCCGGAACGGGGAGTCTGCGGGGCCGCCTTGGGGCAACCCGAGGTATCTGGTATACACCCGTAGAATCGCCCATCCGGTCGTGTCCTGAGACTTAGATACGCGCAGCTACTATCAGGGTGTCGACACGCCGGGAGGATTTGCTGGATTAGCCTTACCTTAGCTCGGTATATCTTGAGCACGGGATTCCGAGGATACTCGGGTCTTCCCACTTTGGAGTTGCGACTCCGCGGATCGTGGGCTTGTAATGGGTCAAGTTGGAACACCCCTGCAGGGTTTGAACTTTCGAAAGCCATGCCCGCGGTTATGTGGCAGATGGGAGCTTGTTAATTCCGGTTGTAGATAAATTGACACAATGTTACTAATACACTATCAGCGTGTGTTCCGTGACTGTCAATTTCCGAATAGGGATTCGGGAGTTGAACACGGAGGGGTTATGTTTGGGGAGCTTGTAGCTAGGATCACTTCGTGGTCACTTCTCTCCGAGGCCTTCTCTTCTCGCTCTCACTTACGTAAGCTAGATGCTAGTTGCTGCTGGAGACTTATTCTTTTCTTCAGCCTTATCCTCACCCAAAGGCTTTGATAGTCTTGTTACCCGGAGACGGGATTGCTGAGTCCTCCGTGGCTCACAGTTACTTAACACACCAGATGCAGGTCCAGATATGAGCTATCCAGGTGATGGCACCGAGCTGGATTGGGAGTACGACGAGGAGCGTAGTCGGTACTATGTGCGCTACCCGGACGATCAGTAGTGGAGTCTCTTACTAGGATTCGATCCGCCTGTGTTTTATTTATCTGAGTTTGGTACTTTGACATTTGGCTTTTGCCCTTAGAGGGTTGTGATGTTCTTAATGTATGATGTTTGAGACTTGTACTGTAATTATGTGACGTGGCGAGTGTAAGCCAACTATTTTCAGTTTACTATCTGTCAGGGATATGGTTGATAGGTATAAACCGGATATTGTAAACCGGCTTAGCTATATCGTACTTGGTTTATTATTTTAGTAGAGATTACGGCCCGTGAGATTCCAAGGCCCATGTATAGAAATACGGTTTGTAATCCGTCAAGGAGATGTAACTTGAGAGATAAGAAAGGAAGAGCAGAGACCGAGGCGGACACAATTATGAGCCGGCCTCGGGATTCTGTAAACCGGACCAGGCGTCACCTCTATATAAAGGGACGACCCGGCACCGGTTCAAGGACAAGCAACAATCGATACGTCGAGACGCAGGCAAGCGATTCCGCTCCCTGTAAACCGACGCCCAAGCAATACCAAACCAACTAGACGTAGGCTTTTACCTTCTCAAAGGGGCCGAACTAGTATAAAATCCTTTGTGTCCTTTGTGCGCCATGAACCCTTTCAAGCTAACCCGTGCGATGGTTCCGTCATCAAGTCCGCTAAACCGGACATCTGCCGTGTTAATTCCACGACAGTTGGCGCCCACCGTGGGGCTCGCGCACGATGGTTTCGAGTTCTTGAAAGGCGGCTTCGAAGGGTTAAAGGGGTACGCGGTCGGCCGGATGACCAAGAGTCGTCGCGGCTGGATCTACATCGACGACGCGGGTTGGGGACCGGAGGCCGATTCAATCGAATACGGGTACCGGGTCCCCTTCGGCAGCATCCAAGTCTTCATCGGCAAAATTGGCGAACCGGGACCTGAGCCGGACACTCTCCCCAACATCGTCGAGCCGGCTCAGCGTGCGAGATCGGCCCGGATTCAGCCTGCCATGAGGCATGTGTTTGTTGGAGCAGTTCACGGAGGTCGAACCGAGGACGGTTCGGAATCTGATGGGGCAACAGTCGTCTACTCAGATGACGAGTCTTCATCCGGGGAAACTGAATCTCTGTATCAGTTGCGGGACGGCCGGTCTGAGGGCGAGTCCGATGGAAACAGTATTCCGGACCCCTTCGACCCGCCAAACCGGGTGGCGGTCTTCATGGCCGGTTCACAACCCCCGGTGAACGGAACAACAGCGGAAGCCGGTGCAGGGGGAAGCGGTTCAAATCCCCCCCTTACGGAAGTTCTATCCACCTTGATCGAGGAGTTCGCAGCTAAGGCAGTAGAGGTCGTGGCTCCAGCAGACAAGGCGCAACATGATGCAGTGCTTCTTCAGTTGAAGGCCCGGATCGATCAATTGAAGGAGGATTTAAAGGCAGAAGGAGAGATGTTAGCCATCAGACAGGCGGAGTTGGATGATCAAGCTTTTCACTTGAGGATGGAGCAAGCTTCGGTGGAAGCAGTCAGGGGGAGAAAGTATCGATCCCGCCTACCGCCGGGTTACGAATCTGCGAATTTGTTTAGAACCCCTGGAGCGGGAGCCAGTAACAATCCGGCCTTAAACCGGAGGAGCCCGCCGGTTCAGGAGGAGCCGGTTCTGCAGCCCGCCGCCGAACGGGAGCGACGGATTACATCGGTGCCTTATGTGCCCGTCCCTCCGGGACACTACTCAAACCCTGTGGATAATATTGCTGCTGCGGCCGCACGGTTGGCCGCTTTACCTGTGGAAGGAACATCTCCGGTGGCGATAGAGGCGCGCAGGGCCCAGAAGCTACTTAATACGGCGTTAATACAGCATCAAGCGTACTCTCATAGCAGGGAAAGGTTACATTCAACACCACGTCCCAACCGAAGTTACTCTAGACATTGGGAGGAGCCCGAAGTGTCTAGCAGTGAACGTAGGAGACATCAACACAGGCAAGATAATCCGGCAAGGGCGGAGATGCCAGCCCCGGACCGAAACCGGCCTAGATCGGAGGCCAGGGACGAAGTTCGTCAGTCGACGCCGGTTCACACAGGCAATACAGGGACAGGAGCTACATCGAGCGGTTTTGGGATACAATGTCTTGTCCCTGCCCTGCGGAGCGTTAAGTTGCCCAAGGATTTCAAAGGACCTCGCAAGGTGCCTAATTACACAGCCGATTTACCACCCGAAGCTTGGGTGGAGAGTTACGAGATGGCCATGGAGATGCTAGACGTGGATGAATCGGCTTGTGCCAAGTATTTCACTATGATGCTTGAGGGCACGGCCCGGACTTGGCTAAAGGCACTACCTCCGAATTCTATCGGATCATGGGGAGAGCTGCGCAGTCAGTTCATCAAAAACTTCAAGGATACGTGCAAGCAACCTATGTCGGTGATAGATTTAGCAGCATGTGTGCAAGGAGAACAGGAGTCTACAGCAGCGTGGGTACGCAGAGTGGCAGAGATCTTGCACTCCTCAAACGGCATTAACCCGAGCACAGCGATTGTAACATTGGAGAACAATTGCCGGTTTGAATCTTTGAAATTAAAACTCGGACGGCTCAAACGGGAGTGCAATGACATGGGTACTTTGATGAGCGCCCTGGTGAAGTATGGGGACTCAGATAATACAAAGTATCCGGAGTTAGAAGGAGATAAAACAGGGAAGGCCAGCAAGTCTGGTAAACCGGCGACGGTTAATCCAGTTACTTCCAGCTTTTTGGGCAAACGGAAGGCAGAGAATAGCTCCGATTTTGTGGCTAATACACAGGTTCAAGGTGGTTTTCGGGTTAATCAGCAAGGTCCCACTCGCCAAATCGGGGGAGGGAACCCGGGTTGGGAGCAGGATCCGGATCAGCCCTGTTTAAGGCATAGCGGAGCAAGGGGGCCTGCGAAGCACACTGGAAGAGAATGCATGAGCCCAGGGAACGGCCGTTTTAATCCCCTTAGCCGGCTCCCGAATGGCGGTTCAGGGCCCGGGTTTTATGGTCCGGGTTACCAAGGGAACAACTCCGGTTCAGGATATAGGGGCAACGGCGGTTACCCAGGGAACAACGGTGGTTATCAACCCCAGCCGGGCGGCCAAGGTATTCAAGGAAACTACAATGGTCAAGGAAATCAGTATCACGGTGGTTATCATGGTCAGGGGAATCAATCGTATCATCAAGGTGGTTACAACAATCAGAATAATCAGCAGCAGGGCCAGGGGAGTCACAGTAACCAAGGAAATCAGCAGCAGCAGCGTCCACAACAGCAGCAGCAATCCGGATACCAGAGTAATCCGAAGGAGTTGAGCAGCGGTCAGTATCACGTTTTCACCACGAGTTTATGCAAGAGAGACCAGAAGGTTTTAAAGCGGGCCGTTAATGCGGTAGAACCGGCGACGCCACAGTTTCTACGATGGTCGGAGCAGCCCATTGTTTGGAGCAGAGAAGACCACCCATTACTTGTAGATAATCCGGGACATTTAGCCTTGGTGGTGGCACCTCAGGTGGGAGGATACCGGTTTACTAAAGTACTCATGGATGGAGGTAGCAGTATCAATATATTATATTATGAGACCTTTCGCCGTATGGGTCTGACAGATAAACAGTTGAGGACATCAAACACAGTGTTTCACGGGGTGGTCCCAGGTAAGTCAGCTTATCCGGTTGGTAAGATTGAGTTAGAGGTTACCTTTGGGGATGAGCACGATTCCAGATCGGAGATGATCACTTTTGAAGTTGTTAAAATTAGAAGTCCGTATCATGCTTTGTTTGGGAGGACGGTTTACGCTAAATTTATGGCTAGGCCATGTTATGTTTATCTGCAGCTCAAGATGTCGGGTCATAAAGGCACAATTACGGTGCATGGCAGTCGTAAAATAGCAGTGGAATGTGAAGAGGGTGATGCAGCTTATGCAGAAGCGGTATGTGCCACGGAAGAGTTAAAGTTTTATAAGGATAATGTTGATCCGGCAGATATGACTCCGCTGAAGAAGCCCACCACCGAGCATGATCCGGCTTTGAAATTTAAATCGGCAGAGGAGACCAAGCAAGTTGATTTTGTGCCAGGAGATTCGTCCAAGCAGTTCACTATCAGCGCTAGCCTTGACCCCAAATAGGAAAGCGCGCTCATCGAGTTCATCCGTGAGAACCGGGATATCTTTGCATGGAAGCCTTCTGACATGCCAGGTATACCGAGGGAACTCGCTGAGCACAAGTTGAATATCGATCCGAAGTTTAAACCGGTAAAACAGTATCTGCGCCGCTTTAACGAAGAGAGGCGCCAGGCTATAGGAGAAGAAGTGGCCAGGCTTTTGGCAGCAGGGTTCATAGTGGAAGTGTTTCATCCGGAATGGTTGGCCAATCCGGTGCTAGTTCTAAAGAAGAATGGGAAGTGGAGGATGTGTGTGGACTACACAGACCTCAATAAAGCTTGCCCAACTGATCCTTTTGCTCTACCTCGCATTGATCAGATTATTGATGCTACAGCAGGGTGTGAGCGGCTGAGTTTTCTGGATGCGTACTCAGGTTATCACCAGATTAAAATGGCAGTTGAAGACCAAGAGAAGACAGCATTCATAACCCCTTTTGGTGCTTTTTGCTATGTGTCTATGCCGTTTGGGCTCAAGTGTGCGCAGGCAACCTATCAGCGTTGTGTGCAGAATTGTTTGAAGGGGCAGATAGGAAGGAACGTACATGCATATGTAGATGACATTGTGGTTAAGTCAAAGGAGGAGAGAACAATGATAGAAGACCTCAGAGAAACCTTTGATAATCTTCGGGCTTACAAGATGATGCTCAATCCGGAGAAATGCGCCTTTGGTGTCCCGGTCGGTAAGCTTTTGGGATTCCTGGTCTCGAACAGGGGAATAGAAGCCAACCCGGAGAAGATCAAGGCCATCACATCTTTATCGAAACCGGTTTGCATTAATGATGTTCAGCGCATAGCCGGCCGGATCACGGCGTTAAGCCGGTTTATCAGCCGCTTAGGAGAAAAGGCGATCCCGCTTTATCAAATGTTGAAGAAAACGGACCGGTTTATTTGGAGCGATGAAGCGAATACAGCGTTTGAGAATCTGAAACAGCAACTAGCGAAGCCGCCGGTTTTAGCTGCCCCTATCGACAAGGAGCCTTTGCTATTATATGTTGCTGCAAACACACGGGCAGTCAGCGTGGCGATTGTGGTTGAGCGCAAGGAGGCAGGGAAAGAACATCCGGTTCAGCGCCCGGTTTACTATGTGAGTGAAGTACTCATCGAGTCCAAGCAAAGATACCCTCATTGGCAGAAATTGGTGTATGGGGTGTTTATGGCAAACCGGAAATTGAAGCATTATTTCCAAGGGCATCCAATAACTGTGGTTAGTTCAGCTCCGTTGGGAGATATAATCCAGAATAGAGAAGCAACAGGCAGGATAGCTAAGTGGGCCATTGAGCTCAGTCCACATGAGTTGAAGTATGTACCACGAACTGCTATAAAATCTCAGGCACTGGTCGACTTCATCAACGACTGGACGGAATTGCAAACTCCTGAGGAGAAGCCGGATCTTACTTATTGGACGATCCACTTCGACGGTTCAAAACAGTTGGAGGGATCGGGGGCCGGAGTTGTCTTAACTTCCCCCAGAGGTGATAAATTTTGTTATGTACTCCGGTTGTTATTTCCTTGTACTAACAATGCAGCAGAATATGAGGCACTGCTTCACGGTTTGAGATTGGCAAAAGAGATGAATCTGAGCCGGGTTAAGTGCCTGGGTGATTCAGACCTAGTGGCACAGCAGGTTTCGGGCAAGTGGGATTCAAGGGATCCCCTCATGGCGGCTTATCGACGAGAGGTTGAAGCGGTCGCAGGTTATTTTAAAGGATATCAGGTGGAGCATATAGACCGGCGGAAGAACGAAGCAGCTGACGCTTTAAGCCGGCTAGCCTCGCAACGTAAACCGGTACCACCAAACACCTTTTTGGATGAGTTGCACAATCCCTCGGTTCAAGTACCTTCAGAGGACGATCTAGCTATTCCAGACCCAGAGGCACAGTTGGTTGCAGCAACCCATGTTATTCCGGATTGGACGTTACCTTATTTGGTATATCTAAGCCGGGGAGAATTGCCGGAGGACGAAGATGAAGCACGGCAGATAATCCGGCGTTCCAAGTCTATGACAATTGCCAACGGAGAGCTGCATCATCGTAGCACCTCTGGAGTATTTCAACGGTGTGTTTCAGCTGAGGAAGGTTGTGAGATTTTAAGGGAGATTCATGAAGGGGATTGTGGTCATCATGCCGGATCAAAATCGTTGGTGGCTAAAGCTTTCCGGCATGGCTTTTATTGGTTGACTGCACATGCAGATGCGGCAGACTTGGTCCGCAAGTGTGACGCTTGTCAGAAGTTCTCAAGACGTGCCCTTGTTCCAGCACAAGAACTCCGGATGATACCAATAACTTGGCCTTTTGCAACTTGGGGGCTTGATATGGTTGGTCCTTTCAAGAGATCCCAAGATCAGAAAACTCATCTACTAGTGGCAGTGGACAAGTTTACAAAGTGGGTTGAAGCGGAGCCTATAAGCAAGTGTGATGCGGCCACAGCGGTTAAGTTCATCAAAAAAGTAATATTCCGGTTTGGTTTTCCACACAGCATCATCACAGATAATGGCACCAACCTATCTCAGGGTGAGATGGAAGAGTTCTGTCAACGAGAGCATATCCGTTTGGACGTATCTTCTGTGGCTCACCCCCAATCCAACGGTCAGGCAGAAAGGGCAAATCAGGAGATTTTGCGAGGAATCAAACCCCGGCTTATGACACCTTTGCAGAGAACCCCAGGGTGTTGGGTTGAAGAGTTACCGTCTGTCCTTTGGAGTATTAACACTACACCAAACCGGTCCACAGGTTATACACCTTTCTTCATGGTTTACGGTGCAGAAGCAGTTCTTCCAAGTGACATACGCCATGATTCCCCAAGGGTGGCGGCCTATGTAGAAGCCATCAACGAAGAGTCAAGGCAGGATAGTTTGGATCGGTTGGATGAAGAGCGTGACATAGCTGCAGCACGGTCGGCGATTTATCAGCAAGACCTGCGCAGATATCACAGCCGCCGGATCAGAACCAGGACATTCCAGGAGGGTGACTTGGTGCTCCGGCTTATCCAAGATCAAACGGACATGCACAAGCTATCCCCGCCGTGGGAAGGGCCCTTTGTAATCAGCAAAAATTTACGCAACGGGTCATACTATTTGGTGGACATTCGAGAGCACAAAGATTCACGGACATCAGAAGAGGAGACGAAAAGGCCATGGAACATTGCTCATCTACGGCCATATTACACTTGAGCCATAGGCTCCCATGTATCCTATGTATATATTATGAAATAATGAATAAACCGGCACCCTCGGTAAACCGGGGGCTCAGCCCTTTTTCCACATACATCAAATTTGCGGCAAATGTCCATATCAGTTTGTTATCAAAGAATCGTATTTCAATGTTGGCTGGTTTTTAGAAATTAACCTTTGCAGGGTGTGTGAAGGAGCGGTAGAACTCACCGGAATATGAGCTCTTATCCGGTTCAAGAAAAGAAAAACCTCATAAAAAGGAAAAAACCCCGGCCGGGTTAGGAGGAATGTCAGAGGCCCCTGAGGACAGTGGTATCGCCCACACACCTCTTGAATGGTTATATTATGAAATTTTGGGTTCCCTGAACAAGTCGGTATCAATCCGCAGTCGGTATCAATCCGCAGTCGGTATCAATCCGCAGTCGGTATCAATCCGCAGTCGGTATCAATCCGCAGTCGGTATCAATCCGCGTTCAAATGATGGCCCGACTCTTTGAACAGTTTTGAGCCTGGCAGCTCTTTAAAAAAGCCTCGATTACATAGTTTACAAAAATTGTGTGTTTCTTGGTGTTTCTTGTGTTCTATAACCTTTTAAACCGGAGTGAAGCAGCTACTCAAGTTGACCATATATTTACTGTTATAAATCTGGGTCATGAACACCAGAGAAAATTAAACCGGCGTTCATCGAAGCCCGGTTCGATTTCATTATAAGCTGATAATTGGCAGCACGGGGTCATATACAAGTTACAAATTGCTGAGCCAGGAAAAGAAAAATTCATGGACAAGTTAGGACTGAAGAGTTCTAAGTGCTTATTGAGGTAATTTTAAACATCTTGCCGGTTTAAGGTGTTTTGGCTGCATGCAATTAAAGTATCAAAGTTATTTATCATACCAAGAGAGCAAGTTAATCCGACCGGTGGTCATACCACTAGGGCATATTTTTCATCTTTTTTATGAACAGGGCAAGAGATCCGGATTAATCGACAAGTCAGCGAAAGAATACTTTATAAAGACCAAAAGCCGGATCACAGTGCATTAAATTTCAGCTAAAGCCTATTACAAGGCATGAAAGCCAAACAGTTGGAAGCATTGTTTAAGGAATAGCAATTGTGATTACAGCAATAACATTCAAGATTCCGTTCCCCCCTGCCGGGATGATTGGCCACCATCTGGTTCCGGAACGTCTTCCTCCTCGTGAAGCGGCGGGAAATCTGGGGCACGCCAATCAATCTTGGCCAAGGCACGGAAATACACTTCATCGTTGATCAACTCAGCAGGATTAATATCAGGAGCAAAAGTGTGAGGACGAACCGGCGGAGTTAAATTTGCAACATCATAAACCGGTCGTTCCACCCGATCGTTTTGCAAGTCATACGCTGGATGATATCGGGACAAGTCAGCTTCCAACGAAATCTTGCTAGCAAGTGGACGCATTTCCTTTGTCAGAACGTACAGATCCTTTTCACCAAAGGCTGAACCATCTTCCTTGGTATCAGGATATCCGGTTAACACTTCCGCCGGATCAATGTCTGGAACCCAAGCTTTAGCCCTTGTCAGGGCCAGAAGAGCACCTCCTCGGGCAGCCGATTTCTTCACCTCTTCAAGACGAGTTGGCAGAATTGACAAACTGTTCAAAGTAGCCTTGATGGTTGAAGGAGCCGGTTTACCAAAAGAGGTAGCACTGATGATCCTTTGCGCTCCAGAATATAATTGCTCCACCAAAGTATAGCAAGCCTTCAGTTTCTTCCGTACGTCATCCCCAAGATGGGAGACGCGGCGTCCTACATACAACAAGAAAAGTTAAACCGGTGCAGGTCATAGGTTGCAAAGATAACAGACGAAAGTTAAGGTTATGCTTACCAAAGATAGCAGAAATCATCAAATTAACTTGGTGTTTTAACCCGGCCAATTCTTCAGTAACCGGGTTAAGAGCTCCTTCGGCATCTTGAACACGTTTTTCAAGATCCTTTTTCTGGACCTCAAAAGCAGTCCGTTCCTCATCAAAGAACTTTTTTAAGTCTTCAGCAGTTTTCAAACTTACTTGAAGTTCTTTTTTCGCCTTTGAAGCGGCTGCCTCAGTCTCTATAAGCCGGATTCGAAGTTCACTGTTTTCTACAGCGTTCCGGTTCAACTCAGCCTGCAGACAAAGTTCAAAGCAAAGTTAGAAATTACAAAGTCTCAAGCACACAACTAAGTTGTCTACTTGACACTTGGGGGCTAATGGCAGTTGAAGCAACACAATAAAGACAATTTTATAAAGTCTCAAGCACACAACTAAGTTGTCTACTTGACACTTGGGGGCTAATGGCAGTTGAAGTAATGCATCAGAGACAATTTTTGAAACTACAAGTATCAAATACATAACCAAGTTATCTACTTGATACTTGGGGGCTAATGTATGGGTCAGCAGGTCAAACCTACAAAGTTCCGGGTCACCTCCTATAAAGCAGATAAACCGGAACTTGGGGGCTGTTATAAGGTAAAGATGCGTTGAAAAAGCAAAGTCAGAACAGGAAAATTTACCTCGTATTTCTCTCTCATGAGGTTCACCAGGCTGGCTTCATAGTCACGGCTGCTGTGGAGCCGGTTCAGATATCCGGAATAAATGTCCTGGGGACTCAGGCTCGAAAGGCTGGATATATCCGCGCTTAAATTCCCCTTTTCCTGAGTTACCTTCTCCGCTTTGGCAGTGTGTTTTGCTAAAACGGTGGGTTTGGCTGGCGCAACATAAGCAGCGCCAGTAACCACAACGTCAGGGGAAGAAGGTGCATTGGCAGGAGTAACTTCATCTTGAGCCGGATCAGGAGATCCCGGGTTAACTTGAGGAGAGCTAACCCGGGCTGGACTTGGTGGATCTTGGGCAGCATCAGTGGCAGGAGTATCAAGAACAGGTTCTTGAACCGGAGTGACAGGGGTGCCTTCAGGAGGGATAGCTGTTGACGGTTCAATTGCTGGTTCATCAGCAGAGGGATCAACAGCAGGCTTCTTACCCTTAGCCCTTTTGCTGGGTTTCGGTTTACTGGAAAAACAAGTAAAGATAAATCAGCATTATAAAGAAAAAGAGGATCATAAACCGGAAGAAGTAAGAAGAATTACCCCGGGACGGTCTTCAAAGGTGGAAGCTGTGTAGCGGTTGATTCGCCAGAGGAAGATAGTGGAGTTTCCTGATAATCAGGATCAGTCGGTTTAAGTGGTTTTCTAATAAGACCGGCCTTGGGATGAAGAAGTGTTGGAGAAAGTATCACCTCAGCGCGGCGTTTCCGAGCCGGGGTTAAGGAGATTCCAGAGGATTCAACTGCTAAACCGGAATGGCGAGTGGTCCGGCGCAAGGCTTCGTGCTGTTGCTTCTTCAAATCAAAATTAGGATCCAACTTAGCATAAGGATGAGAAAACTGATATTTTCTAACAGCCCGACGGCTTTTCTGAGGAGGGGGTTCTGAATCGGAAGAAATAAGGGTTACCTCAATCTCCGCCGGGTTATCACCTTCGAGCGGATCCTGTGAAAAGGACATCCTTAGAGATATGAACAAGTATATAAAGACAAAATGTAAACCGGAGTAAGATGTACCTCGGAGTCCGGGTCATCATCTTCAGAAGGAGAACCGGCGTCAACGACTGCCTTCCTTTTCTTATTTGCAGGAGTTTTCCGGCGAGTCTGTTTTACAGGTTTGTCCTGAAGTTTCCTTCTCCAGAAGGGGTTATCAGCCTGAATGAAAAGCAAAAGCAAGTAAAGGACGGTTCAAAGAAGGACGGTTTATAAAGTATGGGTTAAGGAAAACTTACGTCAGGCTGTGTGTTCCTCTTAAAGTATGGGGCCAAGCCAACCTTGGAGCAGTCTGTTAAGGCGGGGTTGACGATCTTTTTGGCCGACTCTATCACCTCCGATTCAGAAAGTTCCTCTTTAGTAAACCTCTGAGGATCTTCCGGTTTACCGGAATAATTGCACATCAAATCAGAGCGCCGGCTTAAGGGGAGAATGCTCCATGATAACCAGCAGCGAAGGAAATCGGTTCCAAGCAGTCCATTAGCCATGAAAGCTCTCAGCTTGGAAAGTTGAGGTGAAAATTGGATCCGTTCAGTAGCACTTAACCGTTGCGGCAGAGGATGATTTGCCGGGATACGAGTCTCACGATAACCCGGCAACGGATTTTCACCTTCAGGAGATGTGTCTATGCAATAAAACCAAGACTTGTTCCAGTCCTTGGGGTGAGTGTGTAAAGAGGCGTGCGGGAAAACTGCATCCCTCCTTTTCTGAATACTGATACCGCCAAGTTCTTGGTGAGGCCCGCTAGTGAATTCAGTGCGCCGGTTCGCATGGAAGAAATCCCGGAATAGATCAACTGAAGGCTCTTCTTGCAGATACACTTCAGAAAAAACTTGAAAGTCACAAATATTGGAAACAGAATTTGGCCCGATGTCTTGTGGGTGCAGTTGGAAGGTGGCAAGGACGTCCCGAAAAAATTTTGAACCGGGGGGGGGGGAGAAACCCCTGGAGATATGATCCAGAAATACTATAACCTCTCCGGACCTGGGAGCAGGAGGACATTCATTGCCCGGAGCGCGCCATTTCAACTCGGCCCGAGGACCTAACGTGCCAATGTCCGACAGCTTGACTAGGTCTTCCTCAGTCACGACGGAACGGACCCAATCGCATGAAACATACTGTTTAGCAGTCATTTGAACAAAGTGCTGAAGAAGAGAAGGTACAGAACAAATTATGAACATACAAAGGATCTGGGATCTATATATATATATATTGTGCAAGGAAGGGAGTTAAGAACTATCTGGCAAAGTTAAACCGGCAATCATAAATACAAGATGTATCATTTCCGGTTTAAAAATGGCAGTTGAAGAGGAATTACTACGTCATTGCATCAGTCTACATCATTTCCGGTTTATGATATGGTGATCTAAACCAGAGCATACTTAGCAGATCTATTGAAGGGAAAAACAGGTTTTCAATGCGTTGCTAAGGAAGAATAGATCTGAGCATAATGAGATAAAGAAACGAAAATTACACGGGAAATCTACAGAGGACCAATTCAGAGCAGATGAGTTTACAGGATGTGCATAAAAAGGAGACCTAAAGCAGGCAGCAGTAGAAATACAAACAGCAAAATCTAAAATACCAGACGCATTTACGGCAAGATCAGAAAGGTAAAAATATTATGAAGTTGCAGGTCTCAGAGAATGAACAGCATAAAGCTTGCGAAGAACCCTAATGGCGGAACGGATAAGGCAGCAGAGTCATTACAGCAAGATCCAATCTGGTGCTAAGTGAGACCTACAGACTAAGGCTTAAAGGGTTACGAGATTCCTATGGTATAAGTATCTACAAAGGAACGGAGCTTCATCGGGAGCCCTAATGGCGGAAGAACACGGGCGAAGCAATGGCGAATATGATAGGATCTACAGTGAGGAGGAAGAACATACCAGGGACAGTGAGAATCGGCGGCGCAGAAAATCTGGTCAAGGCTCAGGTTGATGCAGCGGCCGGTCGAGGACAGAAGATCCGGTGGTCGTCGGCGGTGTTCTCGAGCTCAGGCAGCAATGGAGTTCTTGTGGGTCAGGAGAAGCAAGGAGGAAGAAGACGCGAGAGAAGATAATGAATGGAGCAGGGCGGTATTTATAGCCAAAGGTCAGGTCTGAAACGGCAGGCGCGAAAACTGAGGAGACAGAAATCGAATAAAGATCCCGTGATGCCTCGATCTTCGGGATAACCCTTAAAATACGCTACAGTACAGCTCGCAGCGTTAAATGCGGAGATGATGTCATTATCAGACTTTAATGATTTTGGAGGATGACGTCAGAGCCGGTTTACAATAAAATGAAGACAGGAGAAAATTACAGGAGACGATGGAGATTGATATGAACAAGTTCAAATCATTCTGGGGCCTAATGTCAGGGATATGGTTGATAGGTATAAACCGGATATTGTAAACCGGCTTAGCTATATCGTACTTGGTTTATTATTTTAGTAGAGATTACGGCCCGTGAGATTCCAAGGCCCATGTATAGAAATACGGTTTGTAATCCGTCAAGGAGATGTAACTTGAGAGATAAGAAAGGAAGAGCAGAGACCGAGGCGGACACAATTATGAGCCGGCCTCGGGATTCTGTAAACCGGACCAGGCGTCACCTCTATATAAAGGGACGACCCGGCACCGGTTCAAGGACAAGCAACAATCGATACGTCGAGACGCAGGCAAGCGATTCCGCTCCCTGTAAACCGACGCCCAAGCAATACCAAACCAACTAGACGTAGGCTTTTACCTTCTCAAAGGGGCCGAACTAGTATAAAATCCTTTGTGTCCTTTGTGCGCCATGAACCCTTTCAAGCTAACCCGTGCGATGGTTCCGTCATCAAGTCCGCTAAACCGGACATCTGCCGTGTTAATTCCACGACACTATCCCTCTTTTACATGAGTTGTGCAAAGATTACCAAACTTGAGATCATTCTAGGATGGATTTATGCCTTTAAGTCGTGCCTCGACACGTAGGAGGTATAACTCCATCCTGGGCATTACAAGTTGGTATTCAGAGCCTTCTCCGACCTAGGAGCCCCCACTGTTTGATCGAATCGTTGACGGTCGAGTCTAGACACACACTGAAAACTTTTTGAGTCCTATATTATATCGGAGAGTAGGATTTCTTTGCTTCTCATCCCCTTTCTCTCTGGTGAGGACTCCTGACATCTACTCTTGTCTCTCCTATCTTCAAAATTTGCACAAATTTTTTTTTAGGAATCCCGCGAGTATTCTGGGATTGTTTCGATGTTCTTGTGACAAGGATATTGTTCCTAATGCCTCCTGTTACCGAGGAGTTGAGCTTCGGGGTATCGTTGTAACAAGCATATCGCGGCAGTACTAAATACTTAAGACGGCCGACATCGAAAATCTCCCCTATACGGCCAGTGGCAAGATAACCCCGACATCACCCAGTACTGGGGAGGTAGTTTGGGAGTATTGCCATAGCTTGTTATAGTGGATGCTTTTCGAAGGTCCGAGGTAGACAGTTTCCGAGAAAGACTGGTTATGTGTTGAAGGATGGATACACCTGGATGTAGGTTTAGAGTTGATTGCGCGGTGCTTCCCGTGTATCCCCAACACCTAATTGCATAACTGGAATCTTTCGGAAATCTATAGGTGGGTTTTATCCAGTAGATCGTAGGCATTCTTCCAACGAATGCAGGTTAGTGAGTTCGGGGTTCGACATTGAGTGAAGGTGTTATATGACCGATGTTACTATCAGGAGTTGCATCTTAAAGGATCCTTGGCTATGCTGATCCGGGGATTGCAAAACCTTTTCGTAACGCGTTCATATGCTTTCAGCACAAAGATGTTAGAACGAAACTCCTCTCTTGTGTTTGTTCCCGTCCGTACCTTGTTGTTTACTTATTTTATCCTTTTGTTCCCTATGTGGCTTCTCGTGAAGACTGATGTTATCAATTAACTGAGAAATTCATTCGTTCCTCTTGTTCGGATGATTTCATTCGTTCTTATTGTTCGAAGGATTATTATGAAGACTTGTTGCAATTCATGCCATTGATTCAGCTTATTCCTTTTGTCAACCAATTGCTGATTCGTGGTCATCTCTTACAGGATGGCTCCGAAAAGGGTTCCCAATGCTAACCCAGAGGGTGAAGAGGTTCCAGAACGTCCTCCTTCCCCTCCTCCTCCGCCTGAGGCTTGGAGAGCGATTATGCAGACTACTGCTCAGAACACTCAGTTGATGATGCAGATGATGCAGCAAATGCAAGCTATGCAAGCTAATTAAGCTAATCAGGGTGTTGCAGTGAATCAAGGCAACTTCTTCCAGCAGCACCATGCTACTCTCAACCAGTTCCTGGCTAACAATCCTAAAGCTTTCAGTTACTGTGTCGACCCTCTTGATGCTGAGGATTGGTTGACCGACATAAAGAAGCATTTTGAGTGCAGTAACGTGAAGGAAGATGACTATGTGAAGTTTGCAGCCTTCCAACTGAAAGATCAAGCAGCTGACTGGTGGCAGCAGTACAAAGACTCCAGGCCAGGTCAAGTGATCTCTTGGGAGAATTTCTGCAAGGATTTCCGCTCGCACCACATTCCTACAAGTGTCATCTAGGGTATGTGTGAGCAATTCCGCAACCTCAAGCAGGGCTCCATGACAGTCTATCAGTATAATGTCAAGTTCCAAAACCTCGCTCGTTATGCTAAGCAAGACATTCCTGATGCCAAGAGTAAAATCTATCAGTTCCGTGGAGGTCTCAAAGATGAACTTCAGCTTGCTCTCACTTTGTTCGAGCCAGATGAATTCGACAAGTTCTATAACATGGCTTTGAAACAAGAAGCAGCTCAGCTTAAGATGGAGGCTTCTAAGAAGAGAATTCGAGATGCCGTTCACTCTTCCTCATCGTCTCAGTTGGCTGCGAAACAACAGAAATTCTGGCTTCCTCCTCCTCCAGTGATTCGAGCTCCATACAACAACTCCAACAACTTCAACAACTCCAACAACAAGAACTCTGGTGGTCGTGGTTTCTCCCACCCACCCAACCCGAGCAACCAGTCGAAGAAGCAGTTTCAGTCTCAAGGCTCCAAGTCCAGTGGCTCTCATTTCCGTCCTCTCTCTGAAGTGGTGTGCAACAAGTGTGGCCAGAAGGGTCATTATGCCAACAGATGTCCGAATCCGAAGCGTCTTCCTCCTCCTCCACCTGTGAGTTCAGCTATTGTCAGGCATGATCCAAAGGCAGCAAGGGTCAATCTGATGAATGCAGCACAAGTGGAGGCTTCTTCTGATGTCATTTTGGGTAACCTTTCAGTGAACTCTTTTCCAGCTAAAGTGTTATTTGATTCGGGTGCTTCATGCTCTTTCATGTCTCAACCATTTGCATCCAAGCACGATATTGCCACTTCAAATTTGCCTCAGAAGTTGCAAGTTGTTTCTCCGGGCAAGATTATGACTTCTAGTGTTTATGCTCCGGATGTTTCCATTCGCATGGGAGATTATCGTTTTCTGGCTAAACCGGTGATTCTTGGTCATTTTGATATTGACCTCATTCTCAGAATGGATTGGCTTTCTTAGCATGATGCTCACATTGATTGTGCTCAAAAGGAAGTCAAGTTGACTCATTCTGATGAAGATGTGATTATCTTCTCCTCCAGGGATAATACTATTCGGCTTTTCTCTCTTAATGATAAGGGCGAAATTAATGCCATAAATCAAATTCCAGTGGTGAACGAATATCAAGACATCTTTCCAGAAGAACTTCCAGGCATGCCTCCACACCGTCAGGTGGAGTTTGTCAATGAACTCGAGCCGGGCACTGAGCCTGCTTGCCGGCGTCCATACAAGCTCTCTCCGGATGAATTGAAGGAATTGAAGAAGCAGCTTGATAAGCAGGAGAGTATGGGTCTCATCAGACCGAGTACATCTCCGTGGGGCTGTGGCGTCTTATTTGTCAAGAAGAAAGATGGCACGGAGCGTCTCTGTGTTGACTACCGGCCATTGAACAAGAAGACGATTAAGAACAAGTATCCGCTCCCCAACATCAACGAACTCTTTGAGCAGCTCAAAGGAGCTAAAGTGTTCTCTAAGCTTGACCTCCGAATGGGCTATCATCAAATTCGCATTCGTGAGGAAGACATTCCCAAGACGGCCTTCAGAACGAGCTACGGTTCATACGAGTATACCGTCATGTCCTTCGGTCTCGCCAATGCTCCTCCTACCTTTTCAAGGATGATGCATTACATCTTCAACCCCTATACTGGCGAGTTTGTGCTTGTGTATCTGGATGATATTCTGGTGTTTTCCAAGAATGAAGAAGATCACGAAAAGCACTTACGTCTGGTTCTTGATCGACTCCGAGAGCATAAATTCTATGCCAAGTTCTCAAAGTGCGAGTTTTGGCTCGATAAGGTTTTGTACCTGGGCCACATTATCTCAGCTGACGGTATTGCGGTTAATCCCGAGAAAGTTGAAGCAATTGTCAACTGGGAAGCTCCTCAGAACGTCAAGCAGCTCCGCAGTTTTCTGGGTCTTGCCAGCTATTGCAGAAGATTTGTTGAAAACTTCTCCAAGATTGCCAAGCCTCTTTCCAACCTACTTCAGAAGAATGTCAAATACTTTTGGTCTCCCGAATGTGAAGTGGCATTCAAAACCCTCAAAGAGAAGCTTGTCTCTGCTCCAGTTCTGACTCCTCCGGATGAAACCAAGCCCTATGAAGTTTTCTGTGATGCTTCTCTTCAAGGTCTTGGTGGTGTGCTTATGCAAGATAAGAGAATTGTGGCATACACTTCTCGTCAGCTAAAGCCAAGTGAGAAGAACTATCCCACACATGATCTCGAGCTAGCAGCTGTGGTACATGCTCTGATTACGTGGAGACATCTGTTGTTGGGCAGAAAGGTCGACATCTTCACTGATCACAAGAGCTTGAAGTACATCTTCACACAGCCGCATCTGAACCTCCGTCAGACACGTTGGGTTGAAATGATCCAAGAGTACAACCCCAGCATTGAATACACTCCAGGCATGGCGAATGTGATTGCAGATGCTTTGAGCAGAAAGGCATATTGCAACAGCCTTCTTATCAAGCCGTACCAGCCTGAGCTTTGTGAAGCATTCAGGAAGCTCAACCTTCAAGTTGTTCCGCAGGGTTTTCTTGCAAATCTCCAAATTGCTCCTACCTTGGAAGATCAAGTCCGTGAGGCCCAGCTCAGTGATACCATGGTGAAGAAGGTGAAACATGGGATTGCAAAGGGCACTCCAAAATACAAGTGCTTCCGTGTTGATGAGAGAGATACCTTGTTCTTCGAGGACAAACTCGTTGTTCCCAAAGGTGATCTCAGGAAGCTCATAATGGAAGAAGCTCATGATTCTCTCCTTTCCATTCATCCTGGCAGTTCCAAGATGTATCAAGATCTCAAGCAATCTTACTAGTGGACACGCATGAAAAGGGAGATTGCCCAATTCGTGAACGAATGTGATGTATGCAGAAGAGTGAAAGCAGAACATCAACGTCCAGCCGGTCTTCTCCAACCTCTTCCTATCCCCGAGTGGAAGTTCGACCACATTGAAATGGACTTCGTCACTGGTTTTCCTAAATCCAAGCGAGGCAATGATGGTATCTTTGTGGTGATTGACAAGCTTACCAAAGTCGCTCACTTTCTTCCAGTCAAAGAATCAATCAATGCAGCTCAACTTGCAGAGCTGTACACTTCCAGAAATGTGTCCCTACATGGCATTCCTCAAGTGATATCCTCAGACCGTGGAAGCTTGTTCACATCAAGGTTCTGGGACTCCTTTCAGTCCGCCATGGGCACTAAGATCAGGTTCAGCACTGCTTTTCACCCTCAGACTAGTGGTCAAGTCGAGCGCATGAATCAGATTCTAGAAGATATGCTCAGAGCCTGTGTCATCTCCTTCGGCATGAAATGGGAAGACTGCCTTCCATTGGCCGAGTTCTCTTACAACAACAGCTTTCAAGCAAGTGCAGGCAAAGCACCGTTTGAAATTCTCTATGGCAGAAAGTGCCGTACCCCTCTCAACTGGTCTGAAACAGGCGAACGCCAACTTCTTGGCAATGACTTGATCTCAGAAGCCGAAGAAATGTGCAAAGTCATACGTGAGAATCTCAAGGCCGCTCAGTCGCGTCACAAGAGCTACTATGACGGAAAGCATCGTGATTTGGCTTTCGACATCGGTGATCATGTCTATCTCCGAGTTTCTCCGATGAAAGGAACCCAAAGATTCGGTATCAAAGGAAAACTTGCTCCTAGATACGTCGGGCCTTTCAAGATTCTTGGCAAAAGAGGCGATCTAGCCTATCAGCTCGAGCTCCCTTCCAACTTTGCAAATGTTCTTGATGTCTTCCATGTGTCTCAACTGCGCAAATGCTTCAAGGCACCTGAGCGCATGATTCCGTTTGAAGAGATTGATCTTCAACAAGACCTGTCCTACCGAGAGCATCCAGTTGCAATTCTCGAAGAAACCGAACGCAAGACTCGCAACAAGTCCATCAAATTTCTGAAAGTCAAGTGGTCACATCACAACGACCGAGAAGCTACCTGGGAACGAGAAGATCATCTTCGTTCCGAGTACCCTTCCTTTTTCCAGTCCTAGATCTCGGGACGAGATCTTTTTGTAGTAGAGGAGAGTTTGTAATGCCCCGGATGTAATACTTTCCCTTTTGAGTATATAATATATCTCCGGCTTCTTCTATTTCCATTCCGGGTTCTTTGTCTTTCGGGCTTTCGTCGTTTTGTTGTGTGAGTGTGTGGCATTCATTCATATCATGTAGACATGGGCATCGCATTGCATTTGTGTTGTCGGTTGCATCCGGTTCCGCGTGTCCCTTCCCGTTGTCCGTTTCGCGTTCTGGAGCTCCCTCATGTGTCCGTGACGTCCCGTGGGCCTACTTTGTTGTTCGGGCGTTTAACGTTACCGGTGTGCCGCGAGGTTGTTGTGTGTGTTGTTGTTTTGTTGTGTGCAACCCGCCTCTCAAATCTCGTCGCGTTTGGACTCCGTTGACTTTTCCATCCGTTGTTCGTGTGGGTCCGAAGTGACTTTACTTCGTGTCCCAGAAACACCCCTACTGCATTCTTTTATTTCCTCCTAGGCCTTTTAAATCTATCCCCGCGATCGGATCCGTCGGATCGCGATCGGAGGGCTCCTAGCGCCCCTAAACCTCCCTAACCCTAGCTAAACTGCTATATAATAGACCTAGGTCTATTTTGGCATGTCCCCTAGTTTTCCTCCTCCTTCCCCTACCTCTAGATCCCCTTCCCTTTTTTTTCCAGTCCAGCCGCCACTTGGCAGATCCCCCAGCCGATTCCTTCGATCTCCTCTGGATCCCGAGGGCGACCCCCTCGATCGACCACAGCGCCGGCTTCGGCGATCTGGGTCAACGGCCGCTCGACCGAGGACCGCGCCAGCCACATCGTCGCCCAGCCGCCTGGGCTCGGCCCCGCACCAGGCGACACCGCGTCGCCAGTTCCTTCGGCCCGTACGTCGCCGGGCCTCGCTCCAGCGCGGTCGCTCCACCGCACGCGCCTGGACCACATCAACGTGGGCCGCGCCGCCTCCCGCAGGCCCACCTCCCAGGCGCCTTCCCCGCTCGCCTGCGCCGCCCGCAAGCCGCCTCATCGCCCCGCCTGGGCCGCAGGGAGACCCAGCCTAGCGCACCGCAGGCCTCCCAGGCTCCACCTCCCGGGCCGCCCCGCACCAGGCCACACCAGCCGCGCCGCGGGCCGCCGCCAGTTCGGGCCCCGCCGGCCCTCTCCCTCCGCAGCTGGGCCACATCCGCGCCGCCGGCCCTCTTCTTCAGCCGGATCCAGATCCTCCGGCCCATCTTCTTTTTTTTCAGTTCTGGACTAAGGTTGACCTCCCCCTTTTCTCTAAGTCCCTGTTAACTGTTCTGAGATGCAATGTTTGACCATGCATAACTTTTACTGTGTTGCTCCGTTTCGCGCGTGTGATATGTCCAGACGTTCGTGGGAGTGTGCTCTACGTTTTACCTGTTGTTGTCATGCATGTTAGAGATCATCTAGGTGCTTGTTTTGCTGTTGCAAGAGTGCATCATGATATAAACTGCTGCTATGTGTTATTTTTATGCCACCTTTGTCATGTGATATCTTTTAGCTCGTTTGTCCGAATGTTGCAAATGACATGTCCACGTGTTCGTCTTGCCACGAACTACGTGTTGCTTGTGATAGGTTGCATGGTAGATTTATTATTGCCTTTTTATCATCGTTGCAAAGTGCCATGTGGCTATGATGTTGTTTCACTTGTTATGAAATGCCATCTTGTTGAGCTCGTTGCAATCGTTGTGTTCACCTCTATGATGCATGCTTGTGTGTTTTGGGATCACCTTCATATGCACTTTGATGAGGTGCTTACCCTTTGCCATGTTTAGTTTCGAGGTGACTTAAACATGCTCTTTTAGTTGCTATGATGTTATTGCTGTTTTAGGACTTAGTGGATTTTCAGTTAGTCTGAAATCTGTAACGTTCCGATGCCATGTTCGTGTGATGTTCTAGGACAAAGCATGTTAGTTTTGGAGTGGATTTTGATTGTTCCTTGTAGTATATATTGTTGTCTTTCCATCCATGTCCTCACATGTCCATTTAAGTAGCTGTAGCATGTTTATCTTTTGCTCTAAAGTTTCAATAAAATTCTGCTGCCAGAATTTTATTGTAAAGTTCAATATGTCTAAGATCATTGCTATTGATCCGTGACTCCGTTGGGGTGCACCTTTGGACTTAGTTGCTGTACTATATGTCTAGTTTGTGTTCATGTCCTTTGCCATGCTTTTTGGATGTTGTAGCTCAATTATTTTGAGCTCCGAAGATGCTATGTTGCTGTAATTTTCAGCTTTCGCTCAAATCTTGTTTCGGGCATAACTTTTAGCCCGTAACTCCGATTTCAGCGAATCTTATATCAAACTTGATTGATTTTCTGTGTAGATTAATAATATCAGATTGTTATCATGTTTTGAGGTGTTTTGGTTGAGTGATGTTTTACGTGCTCCGTGTGCATCCTTAGTGCATCCATCATGCATTCATGTTTTTCGAGTGCGCATTGCATCTTGTTGATTGGTGCTTGGTGTGATTGTTTTGTTTAGAGCCGGAAGCTGAGACCGAGTACGAGGTTGAGCACGAGGTTTCCAACGAGGTTGAGCACGAGGACCCTTCTTACGATCCGAACGATTTCTCTTCAGGCAAGATGACCGAACCCCGATAACATTACTATCTTTGCCTATTGCTAGTAGTCTCGATCTATAGTTTTGCCTCGATGCCCATGATCTTCTTGTCAGCCTCCTACTTGTAAACCATTGCCATGTTTAACCAACTCACCTATGCAAACCGTTGCTTGGCTAAGTACGCTTCGCTCAGCCCTTCTTATAGCGTTGCTAGTTGCAGGTGAAGTGAAGATGCTTGCTCCATGTTGAAGTTTGGTTGGGTTATATCACACTATATAAATGCTTAAAATGAAATCATCTATATATTGGCAAGGGTGGAAGGCTAAGCCTTTTGCTTGGTGATTTGTTCCACTCATGCCGTTAGGATCCGTATAAGCCGGTATTATGTTCCTTGATTATGCGTTCCTAACACGGTTGGGGTGTATGGGACCCCCTCGATAAACCGCTAAGTGCTAAGTCTTTTCCAGCAAATCCCAACATTGGTACTATTTGCCTAATAACAAACTAAACTTGCATAGGGAGTAATTAACCCTCTTTCTTAATCAACAACCCCGGGCCAGTGCTCCACATGAATGTTGGTCCGAAACGGGGAGTCTGCGGGGCCGCCTTGGGGCAACCCGAGGTATCTGGTATACACCCGTAGAATCACCCATCCGGTCGTGTCCTGAGACTTAGATACGCGCGGCTACTATCAGGGTGTCAACACGCTGGGAGGATTTGCTGGATTAGCCTTACCTTAGCTCGGTATATCTTGAGCACGGGATTCCGAGGATACTCGGGTCTTCCCACTTTGGAGTTGCGACTCCGTGGATCGTGGGCTTGTAATGGGTCAAGTTGGAACACCCCTGCAGGGTTTGAACTTTCTAAAGCCGTGCCCGTGGTTATGTGGCAGATGGGAGCTTGTTAATTCCTGTTGTAGATAACTTGACACAATGTTACTAATACACTATCAGCGTGTGTTCCGTGACTGTCAATTTCCGAATAGGGATTCGGGAGTTGAACACGGAGGGGTTATGTTTGGGGAGCTTGTAGCTAGGATCACTTCATGGTCACTTCTCGCCGAGGCCTTCTCTTCTCGCTCTCACTTACGTAAGCTAGATGCTAGTTGCTGCTGCAGACTTATTCTTTTCTTCAGCCTTATCCTCACCCAAAGGCTTTGATAGTCTTGTTACCCGGAGACGGGATTGCTGAGTCCTCCGTGGCTCACAGTTACTTCACACACCAGATGCAGGTCCAGCTGTGAGCTATCCAGGTGATGGCACCGAGCTGGATTGGGAGTACGACGAGGAGCGTAGTCGGTACTACGTGCGCTACCCGGACGATCAGTAGTGGAGTCTCTTACTAGGATTCGATCCGCCTGTGGTTTATTTATCTGAGTTTGGTACTTTGACATTTGGCTTTTGCCCTTAGAGGGTTGTGATGTTCTTAATGTATGATGTTTGAGACTTGTACTGTAATTCTGTGACGTGGCGATTGTAAGCCAACTATTTTCAGTTTACTATCCCTCTTTTACATGAGTTGTGCAAAGATTACCAAACTTGAGATCATTCTAGGATGGATTTATGCCTTTAAGTCGTGCCTCGACACGTAGGAGGTATAACTCCATCCTGGGCATTACATAGAGCACTTGCAAACATCAAACATAAAACCAATCAAGCAAGGTCAAAACACTCAAAAGTTTTTGCCAAACCACATTTTACCATCACTATTAGCTTAAGTGATGTGGCATGAAAATCAGGGTGTGACAGTATCCCCAGGTCCTATATATTCTGTTTCGCGGAGAAAAAAATCGAGGAGAAAGAATTATCGCGTTTTACGAGACGGAGCCGCCGCCTAGCCCTAATCTCTCTCGGGAGGGCTGATCTGGAGTCCGTTCGGGGCTCCGGAGAGTGGAGATCGTCGCCATCGTTATCGTCAACCTTCCTCCATCACCAATTCCATGATCCTCACCGCCGTGCATGAGTAATTTCCCATCACCGAACAATGCCTACGAGCTTTACCTATACTGCTAGTCGCTTATTTACTTTTACGTTGCTACTATCACAAAAACTACAATAACACTATCTTTACTTTTATTGCTGCTACCACCACTATCATATTACTTTGCTACTAAACTATCTTGCTGATGATACTAAGTTTCCAGGTGTGGTTGAATTGACAACTCAGCTGCTAATACTTAAGAGTATTCTTTGGCTCCCTTGTGTCGAATCAATAAATTTGGGTTTAATACTTTACCCTCGAAAACTGGTGTGATCCCCTACACTTGTGGGTTATCAAGACTATTTTCTGGTGCCGTTGCCGGGGAGCATAGATCTATTCTTTAAGTCACTTGGGATTTATATCTTCTTATCAATATGAAGAATTTGAAGGACTCAAAAACCAAGATCTTATCCTCAACTACGAGGGGAGGTAAGGAACTGCCATCTAGCTCTGCACTTGATTCTCCTTCTGTTATGAGTAAACTTGCGACACCTACTCCTGCTATTGAATCTGATATGTCGTATGTTCTTGATGATGCTACTTCTGCTATGTATGATGAAACTATCTCTATGCCTGATACTGTGCCACTAGGTGAATTTCTAGATGAACAAATTGCTAAGGTTAGGGAGAGTGGAAATGTTGATGATATTTATGAAAGTGATGATGAAACTACTCCTAATAGATATGAATTGCCTGTTGTGCCTGAGGGTTATGTTATGCATGAAGAAACTGCTAGAGACTTTCTTGCTTGCAATGTTAGATATGATCTTAAGAAGTTATTAGCTAAGCTGAAAGAAAAGTCCTTGAACGCTAGAATGAAACATGACCCTGCTTTTGCTACTTCACCTATTTGTGTCACTGATAAGGATTATGAATTTCTCTATTGATCCTGAGTTAATTACTTTGGTTGAATCTGATCCTTTCCATGGCTATGAGTCTGAAACTGTTGTGGCACATCTTACCAAGTTGAATGATATAGCCACCATGTTTACCAATGATGAAAAGATTCGCTACTACTATATCCTTAAGTTGTTTCCGTTTTCGTTAAAGGGTGATGCTAAGACTTGGTTTAATTCTCTTGATCCTGGTTGTGTGCGTAGTCCCCAGGATATGATGTATTACTTCTCTGCTAAATATTTTCCCGCTCATAAGAAACAAGCTGCCTTATGGGAAATATATAACTTCTCTCAAACTGAAGAAGAGAGTCTCCCACAAGCTTGGGGGAGGCTTCTCCAGTTACTTAATGCTTTGCCTGATCATCCTCTTGAGATGCATGATATACTTGATGTCTTTTATAATGGACTAACCGATGCTTCCATAGACCACCTGGATAGTTGTGTTGGTTGTGTTTTCAGGGAAAGAACAGTGGAACAAGCTGAATTACTATTGAATAATATGCTAGCCAATGAAAATAATTGGATACTTCCTGAACCAGCCCCTAAGCCAACTCCGAAGAAAAGAGGTGTTCTATTTCTCAGTCCTGAAGATATGCAAGAGGCAAATAAATCTATGAAAGAAAAAGGTATTAAAGCTAAAGATGTTAAGAATTTACCGCCTATTGAAGAAATACATGGCCTTGATAACCCGACACAGGTAGTAAAGGTAAATTCTCTTTATATAATTGTTGAAGGTGATGTTCCTCGTTATAAGTCTGCTAGCCAATGCTTAGATGAGTTTGACAATTCTATTGTGAAACAAGAAAACTTCAATGCTTATGTTGGTAGACAACTACAACACAATGCCTATATGATTGAACGCTTGAGTGATTATCTGTCTAGTGCTAAAGATGAACTGAAACTCATTAGTATACATGCTTCCATGGTCACCACTCAAGTAGGACAAGTACTTAAGGCTTAGAATGATTTGCTCAATGAACTAAATAGTAAGAATAATGATAATGCCATTAGAGTTGTAACTAGAGGTGGTGGAATGACTCAGGAACCTCTGTATCCTGAAGGCCACCCTAAGATAATTGAGCAAGATTCTCAAAGAGCTAATTTAGATGCACGTAGTTCTTCTAAGAAGAAGAAAAATAAAAATGATAGGAGTTTGCATGCTCCTAGTAAACCTGTACCTCACCCACCTGAGAATTCCAATGATATATCTGTTTCTGATGCTGAGACACAATCTGGTAATGAACATGAACCTAGTGATAATATTAATGATGACTTTCATGTTGAGGCTCAACCTAGCAATGATAATGATGTAGAGAT
The DNA here is from genome assembly GCA_902687465.1 of Secale cereale. NCBI lineage: Eukaryota > Viridiplantae > Streptophyta > Magnoliopsida > Poales > Poaceae > Secale > Secale cereale. The sequence continues at coordinate 789,726,394 of LR738715.1, read as the reverse complement.
TGAACCTGCAGTTGATCTTGATAACCCACAATCAAAGAATCAACGTTATGATAAGAGAGACTTTGTTGCTAGGAAGCACGGTAGGGAAATAGGACCATGGGTTCAGAAACCCATGCCTTTTCCTCCAAAACCATCCAAGAAAAAGGATGATGAGGACATTGAGCGCTTCACTGAAATGATTAGACCTATCTTTTTGCGTATGCGTTTGACTGATGTGCTTACAACAAATCCTTATGCTAAGTATATGAAAGATATTATTACCAACAAAAGAAAGATACCTAAAGTAGAAACCTCCACCATGCTTGCCAATTACACTTTTTAGGGTGGAATGCCTAAGAAATTAGGGGATCCAGGAGTACCTACTATATCTTGCTCCATTAAGAGAAACTATGTTAAAACCGCTTTGTGTGATCTTGGAGCCGGTGTTAGGGTTATGACGCTCTCTTTATATCGTAGACTTGACTTGAGTAAGTTGACACCTACTGAAATATCTTTGCAGATGGCTGATAAATCAACTGCTATACCTGTCGATATTTGTGAGGATGTGCCTATTGTAGTTGCAAATGTTACTATTCTAACGGACTTTGTTATCCTTGATATTACCGAGGACGATAGTATGTCTATTATTCTTGAAACACCTTTTTTGAATACTGTCGGGGCTGTTATTGATTGCAACAAAGGCAATGTCACTTTTCATGTCAATTGTAATGAGCATATGGTACACTTTTCGAGGAAACAACCTCAAGTTTATAGTATCAATTATATCGGAAAAACTTCAACTATCACTGTTGGAGGTTTTGAGTTTCCTATTCCTAGTATCAAGAAGGCTTATGACATACTTATTATTGGGGACATACATATCCCCATTGAGGTAACACAGTGTTATTCGAAAATTCTCCGGTTTCATGTTACTCGAAAAGAGCTTATTAACAAGACCTGATCAACCTTGTTAATGGATTCCTTTTGATGAGCATGGGATAGGTGAATCTAGATAGCACAAACCTTCTGTACCCTCCTTTTACTTCCTATTAATTAGGTTAAATAATATAAATATAGCATTATCTGTCTGTTTCCAGACTTATCCGTGCAATAAAAAATATCCCAAAAATAAAAGTTCTCCAAATGCCATGAAAATGAAATATGATTTTTTTCTAGAATATTTAAGAAAATATGGCACTGAACACACAACGAGGGGAGCCAGCACGTGGCCTCGAGAGCACGGGGCGCGCCCCCAGCCTCGAGGGCCCCACGTGGACCCCTCCACTTATCCTTTCACCCATGCCCTTCTTCTTCCTCCCAAAAAATCCCCAACCAGTTCAAACCCGAGTTCTAGCTCATTTTGCTGCCATTTTCGATCTCCTTGCTCAAAGCACTATTCACCAAACTGTTTGGGGAGATTGTTCCTTGGTATGTGACTCCTCCATTGGTCCAATTAGTTTTTGTTCTAGTGCTTTATTTGTTGCAAATTTATGTTGCTGTGGTGACCTTGTTCTTGAGCTTGCATGTCAAATTTTCTTGGTCCCAAGTAGTTTTAATGCATGATATAGCCTCTAGGCACTTATAGGAGTTGTTGCTATCAATCTTGTTGAGTTTGGTTAATCTTTATTGTCAGTTACTAAAAATTTCAGAAATTTTCAGAAAAGGAAAATGTTAAAAAGATTATTGAGGGGCTCTTCCAGCAAGAGCTCAGAGGAGAAGAAGAAAGAAGAAAATAAGAAGCCCAAGTATCATCTTCCTCGCATGGCGGAAGTTCGACCGTGCGAATGGCCTTGTAATGATTTTATGATGTCCGCCGGTATTTACGAAGACTTTTATTGGTTAGCGAATAATGCAGGCCTCACCGACTTCCTCAATGACCAAAAAGAACAGTATCTCTTACTCACCAATATTTTTACGCAAAGCTTTCATTTTCATTCTAGGAAAACACCACCTACAGTGGAGTTTCGCTTATATGATGTGGTTAAGGAGATATCACTGTTGTATTTTTGCGAAATATGCAAAGTACCCTTTGAAGGTAGACTTGATGAACCACGTCATGAAGACGTCGAAGGGTTTATTGATATGATAGCCGTAGGTGAAACTAGGCAAGTTGCAGGGGCAAGAATCACTAGTATACACTTCCCTGTTCTGCGTTACTTTGCTTTATTTGCTAGTAGGTGTTTAATTGGTCGCGGGAACAGTGGGAAACTCAGTGCCCCTGATATTATCATTTTACGCCATGCCTTGTTTCGCGACACAACTTTTAGCTTGGGCGTCGTCGTTGCCAAACGATTGAGTCTTAACCGCTCGAGAGGGCCCGTCTTTGGAGGCATCTTTGCTTCTCGCCTTGCTGAACATTTTAATATACCTATTAGGCATCATGAGAAGGAAGAAAAATTGCTTCCCCTGTTTATCTAGACTACAAGAGCATGGTAGCTCATGACTTTATTGTTAAAGACAAAAATATGCAGCTACTTTATAAATTGAGGTTTGATGAAATATACTATGAAATTGTTACCTTGCCTGCACCATCTTTGTTTGACCTATCTACAGGAAGATTCCTCATCACCTCAGATGCCTTCTACAAGTACCAAGGCCAGGCACAAACTTCAGAGCCTGAGCCAGAACCACCACTTGATCCTTCTCGCCAATCTGTTTATGGGTGGCAGCTGGACGAGCTCGCCAACCAGTGGCGTCCAGAGGACACATCTCAGTACACTGGAGGGAGTGGCTTCGATCCGTGGCCATAGACCAACTTAGGCCAAAAGCCTAAGCTTGGGGGAGTACGTGTTTCTCACCGACTTACATTCATGTTCACACACTTATGCTAGTTGTCATTGCTCACACTCTTTCACTGTACCATCCATGCTTAGTTTAAATTTTCTTTTTCTTAGTCTTTTTCTTGGGTGCTAGAAAAACCCAGAAAAACAAAAAATATTAGTTGTAGCTTCCATCTAGTTTACTTTCTTTGCCTGTAGTAGTAACTAAAAATGAAAAACTAAAAAGATTTCCCGTTCTTCCTTTGCTTGTTGGGAGCTTTCCCGTGTAAATAGTTTCTTTTCTTTTCTTTTCTTTTCTTTAGGGGTTAAGAGTATAAGACCATGATTAAAATGCTTAGTGGCTCGCATATGCTTTGTTGTTGAATTAACCTTGAGCCATATTACCTTGTCTTCTCTGTTGTATTTAAATGCCTGCAGATTCCAGCTTAGTCCAATGCACGTGCACTATTATTATTATCCACACCGTTCGGTCGTGCGAGTGAAAGGCAATAAGGATGAAATATGATGAACTAATTGAGATGAGAAAAGCTGGTATGAACTCGACCTCTCTTGTTTTTTGTAAATATGATAGCTCATCGTTCTTGATTCACCTTGTTATGAATGAAACATGTTTGCAATGACAATTAGAGATCATAGCTGCTTGTGCCATGCTTAATTAGCTGATAGTTTATAATGGTCTATCTTGCATGCCAACATGATATTAAAATGGTTGTGATGTGGTATGATGGGTGGTATCCTCCTCTGAACGATTTAAGTGACTTGACTTGGCACATGTTCACGCATGTAGTTGAAACAAATCAACATAGCCTTCACGATATTTATGTTCATGGTGATTTATATCCTACTCATGCTTGCATTCATTGTTGATTAATTTTAATGCATGTTCATGACGGTTGTTGCTCTCTAGCTGGTCGCTTCCCAGTCTCTTTCTAGCCTTCACCTGTACTAAGCGGGAACACTGCTTGTGCATCCACTTGCATAAACCCCAAAGTTATTCCATATGAGTCCACCATACCTCCCTATATGCCGTATTTACCTGCCGTTCCAAGTAAATTTGTATATGCCAAACTCTCAACCTTCAAATGAAATTCTGTTTTGTATGCTCGAGCAGCTCATGTATCAACTAGGGATGTCTATATATTCCATGCTAGGTGGGTTATTCTCACGATGAGTGGACTCCGCTCATCATTCACGAGAAAATGGCTGGTAACCAGGATGCCCAGTCCCATGCTCAAAATCATAATAGTTAAACAAATCTCCCCTAGGGTTGTTGCTTGTTTGGACGGTAACCCGTGGATTCGGCTGGCCGTGGAGTGTGCTTGTTGGTGGTTGGAGGAGTATAAACTTTACCATTTTGTTTGGGAACCGCCTATAATGTGCGTAGCATGGGAGATATCGAGATTCTTGGTTGTTATGTTGGCAATGAAAGTATACCGCTCAAAATTTTATTCAATCTCTATTTAAAAATCGAGCTCTGGCACCTCTACAAATCCCTGCTTCCCTCTGCGAAGGGCCTATCTATTTACTTTTATGCAGAGTCATCATCTTCTCATCAAAAAGCACTAGTAGGAGAGCACCTCTCTCGTTGCATGTATTACTATTAATTTGCATTGAGTATGAACATGACTGGATCTCTTTTACCATGAATTACAATGTCTAGTCAGTCTTTGATCTTTAAAGGTGCTCTGCATTTATGTTTTGCGGTCTCAGAAAGGGCTAGCGAGATACCATCCTGTTATATCATATCATGATTATTTTGAGAAGTGTTGTCATCCGAGGTTTATTATTATTGCTCGCTAGTTGATTATGCCATTGGTGTGAGTAGTCTTGAGGCCTGAAAGTTATTGTGAATAAGGTTAGTTCATGATCTTGTTGAAATCATGAATGCTAGCTTACATATTTACAACAACAAGAGCAAACAGAGTTTGTCAAAGTTTTTCTTTATCACTTTCAGGTTATCAACTGAATTGCTTGAGGACAAGCAAAGGTTTAAGCTTGGGGGAGTTGATACGTCTCCAATGTATCTACTTTGCCAAATACTTTTGCCCTTGTTTTCGACTCTAACATGCATGATTTGAATGGAACTAACCCGGACTGACGCTGTTTTCAGCCGAATTGCCATGGTGTTGTTTTTGTGCAGAAATAAAAGGTTCTCGGAATCACCTGAAAATCAACGAAGAAATATTTCAGAAAATATAAATAAAATCTGCAAGAAGATCTGCACCGGGGGGCCCACACCCTGTCCTCGAGGGTGGGGGGCGCCCCCTGCCTCGAGGGCCCCCCGATGCCCCACCGACGTATCCCCAGGTCCTATATATTCTGTTTCGCGAAGAAAAAATCGAGGAGAAAGAATTATCGCGTTTTACGAGACGGAGCCGCCGCCAAGCCCTAATCTCTCTCGGGAGGGCTGATTTGGAGTCCGTTCGGGGCTCCGGAGAGTGGAGATCGTCACCATCGTCATCATCAACCTTCCTCCATCACCAATTCCATGATGCTCACCGCCGTGCATGAGTAATTCCATCGTAGGCTTGCTGGACGATGATGGGTTGGATGGGATCTATCATGTAATCGAGTTAGTTTTGTTAGGGTTTGATCCCTAGTATCCACTATGTTCTGAGATTGATGTTGCTATGACTTTGCTATGCTTAATGCTTGTCACTAGGGCCCGAGTGCCATGATTTCAGATTTGAACCTATTATGTTTTCATGAATATATGTGTGTTCTTGATCCTATCTTTTAAGTCTATAGTCACCTACTATGTGTTATGATCCGGCTACCCCGAAGTGACAATAATCGGGACCACTCCCGGTGACGACCGTAGTTTGAGGAGTTTATGTATTCACTATGTGTTAAAGCTTTGGTTCGGTACTCTATTAAAAGGAGGCCTTAATATCCCTTAGTTGCCAATAGGAGCCCGCTGCCACGGGAGGGTAGGACAAAAGATGACATGCAAGTTCTTTTCCATAAGCACGTATGACTATATTCGGAATACATGCCTACATTGCATTGATGAACTGGACCTAGTTCTGTGTCACCCTAGGTTATAACTTCTACCTGATGAATTGCATCCAACGTAATTTCCCATCACCGATCCAATGCCTGCGAGCTTTACCAATATTGCTAGTCGCTTATTTACTTTTCCGTTGCTACTATCACAAAAACTACAAAAACACTATATTTACTTTTATTGCTGCTACGGTTGTTCTCGGCAACTCCGACATTGACCTCATCCTCAGGATGGATTGGCTTTCTCAGCATGATGCTCACATTAATTGTGCAAATAAGGAAGTCAAGATTACTCATCCTAACGAAGATGTGATTATCTTCGCCTCTCGGGATAACACAATCAGGCTTTTCTCTCTCAATGACAAGGGCGAGATTAATGCCATCTCTCAAATTCCGGTGGTTAACGAATACGAAGACGTTTTTCATGAAGAACTTCCAGGCACGCCTCCACATCGTCAAGTGGAATTCGTCATTGAACTCGAGCCTGGTACTGAGCCAGCATGCCGGCGTCCGTACAAGCTCTCTCCTGATGAGTTGAAGGAGTTGAAGAAATAGCTTGATGAACAGGAGCGTATGGGTCTGATCAGGCCTAGTACGTCTCCTTGGGGCTGTGGTGTCTTATTTGTCAAGAAGAAGGATGGCACGGAGCGCCTCTGCGTTGATTACTGACCATTGAACAAGAAGACAATAAAGAACAAGTATCTGCTCCCCAACATCAATGAATTGTTCGAGCAGCTCAAAGGACCTAAAGTGTTCTCAAAGCTCGATCTCCGAATGGGCTATCACCAAATTCGCATTCGTGAAGAAGATATCCACAAGACTGCCTTCAGAACGAGCTACGGCTCCTATGAGTATACAGTCATGTCTTTTGGCCTCGCTAATGCTCCACCTACCTTCTTGAGAATGATGCACTACATTTTCAACCCCTACACCAACTAGTTTGTGCTTGTGTATCTGGATGACATTTTGGTATTCTCGAAGAATGAAGAGGATCACGAAAAGCACCTCCGTCTGGTTCTCGACAGACTCCGTGAACATAAGTTCTATGCCAAATTCTCCAAGTGCGAATTCTGGCTCGATAAGGTCTTGTATCTGGGCCATATCATCTCTGCTGACGGTATTGCTGTGAACCCCGAGAAAGTTGAAGCAATTGTCAACTGGGAACCTCCTCAGAACGTCAAGCAACTCCGAAGCTTCCTTGGTCTTGCTAGCTATTGCAGAAGGTTCGTTGAGAACTTCTCCAAGATTGCCAAGCCTCTCTCCAACTTGCTGCAGAAGAATGTCAAGTACAACTGGTCTCCAGATTGTGATGTGGCTTTCAAAACTCTCAAAGAAAAGCTCATCTCTGCTCCTGTTCTTACTCCTCCAGATGACTCCAAGCCCTACGAAGTATTCTGTGATGCTTCTCTTCAAGGACTGGGTGGTGTGCTAATGCAGGACAAGAAGATTGTGGCATACACTTCTCGTCAACCGAAGCCAAGTGAGAAGAACTACCCCACTCATGATCTCGAACTAGCAGTTGTGGTACATGCTTTGATTACGTGGAGACACCTTCTGTTGGGCAGAAAAGTCGACATCTTCACCGATCACAAGAGCTTGAAGTACATCTACACACAGCCGAACCTGAACCTCCGCCGGACTCGTTGGGTCGAAATGATCCAAGAGTATGATCCAAGCATCGAATACACACCTGGCAAGGCTAATGTCATTGCAGATGCTTTGAGCAGAAAGACATATTGCAATAGTCTCCTTATCAAGCCGTTTCAGCCTGAGCTTTGTGAAGCATTCAGGAAGCTCAACCTCCAAGTTGTTCCGCAAGGCTTTCTTGCAAATCTTCAAGTTGCTCCTACCTTGGAAGATCAGATTCGTGAGGCCCAACTCAGTGATGCTATGGTGCAGAAAGTGAAACATGGTACTGCAAAGGGTACTCCCAAATACAAGTGCTATCGCGTTGATGAGAGAGATACCTTGTTCTTTGAGGACAGCCTTGTGGTTCCCAAAGGTGATCTCAGGAAGCTCATAATGGACGAAGCACATGATTCCCTCCTTTCGAGTCATCCTGGCAGTTCCAAGATGTACCAAGACCTCAAGCAATCTTACTGGTGGACTCGCATGAAAAGGGAGATTGCCCAATTCGTGAATGAATGTGATGTCTACAGAAGAGTGAAGGCAGAGCATCAACGTCCAGCCGGTCTTCTCCAACCTCTTCCTATTCCCGAGTGGAAATTCGACCACATTGAAATGGATTTCATCACTGGCTTTCCTAAGTCCAAGAAAGGGAATGATTCTATCTTTGTGGTGATTGACAAGCTTACCAAAGTCGCTCACTTCCTTCCAGTCAAAGAATCCATCAATGCAGCTCAACTAGCAGAATTGTACACTTCCAGAATTGTGTCCTTACATGGCATTCCTCAGGTTATCTCCTCAGACCGTGGAAGTTTGTTCACTTCCAAGTTCTGGGACTCCTTTCAGTCTGCCATGGGCACTAAGATCCGTTTCAGCACTGCATTTCACCCTCAGACTAGTGGTCAAGTCGAGAGAGTGAATCAGATTCTAGAAGACATGCTCAGAGCCTGTGTCATATCTTTTGGCATGAAATGGGAAGATTGCCTTCCGTTTGCCGAGTTCTCTTACAACAACAGCTTCGAAGCAAGTGCCGGCAAAGCTCCGTTTGAAATCCTCTATGGCAAAAAGTGTCATACCCCTCTCAACTGGTCCGAGACTGGTGAACGTCAACTTCTTGGCAATGACTTGATCTCAGAAGCCGAAGAAATGTGCAAAGTCATACATGAGAATCTCAAGGCCGCTCAGTCGCGTCAGAAGAGCTACTATAACGGCAAGCATCGTGATTTGGCCTTCAACATTGGGGATCATGTCTATCTCCATGTTTCTCCTATGAAAGGCACCCAAAGATTCGGTATCAAAGGAAATCTTGCTCCTAGATACGTGGGCCCTTTTAAGATCCTTGGCAAAAGAGGCGATCTAGCCTATCAACTTGAGCTCCCTTCCAACTTCGACAATGTACATGATGTGTTTCATGTGTCTCAACTCCGCAAGTGCTTCAAGACACCTGAACGCACCATTCCGTTTGAGGAGATTGATCTTCAACAAGACTTGTCTTACCGAGAGCATCCCGTTGCTATTCTCGAAGAAACCGAGCGCAAGACCCGCAACAAGTCAATCAAGTTCTTGAAAGTCAAGTGGTCACACCATAACGACCGAGAAGCTACGTGGGAACGAGAAGATCACCTTCGTTCCGAGTACCCTTCCTTCTTCCAGTCCTGGATCTCATGACGAGATCTTTTCGTAGTAGAGGAGAGTTTGTAATGCCCCGGATGTAATACTTTCCCTTTTTGGCAATATATATCTTTGGCTTCATCAGTTCCATTCCGGGTTCTTCGTCTTTTCGGGTTTATGTCGTTTTGTCGTGTGTGTGTGTGTGTGGCATTTATCCATGTCATGTAGTCATGTGCATTGCGTTGCATTTGTGTTGTCATTTGCATCCGGTCCCACTCGTTCCTTCCCGTTGTCCGTTTCGAGTTCCGACGCTCTCTCACGTGCCCGTGGCATCCCCGAGGCCTACTTTTGTGTTTGGCTGTGTAACGTTTCCGTTTTGGCGTGAGACTTGTCGTGCGATGTTGTTTTGTTGTGTGTAACCCGCCTGTCAAGTTTTGTCGCGTTTGGAGTTCGTTTGATGCTCCAACAGTTATCCTCATGGGCTAAAAGTACCTCCTCTTTGAGGCCCAAGAAACCCCTCCAACAGCCCACCAACCCAACTCAAACCCTACCCTTCATCTAGGTCGTTCAATTGTGATCTCGTGGCCGAAAACCTCTCCTCATTTGGACAACCCTAGCTCCTTGTGCCTATATAAACGTCCACGCCCTCCAATTTTGCATCCAAAACCCTAGGGTTTCCACCTCTGCCGCGCCGTGCTTCCACCATAGCCGAGTCGTGCTTCCACCGTTGCCGCTCGATGCTTCCAACCTCGCCGCATCCGTGCTTCCGACGTCGCCGCACCGTGCTTCCGACCTCATCCCGCCGTGCTTCCGAGTCCTCCGCCGCGCCCCTCGTCTTCATCTTCTCCGGCCGGATCCTCCAGCCGAGGCCGCGCCGCCGCCGTTCCCCGTCGGCCACCTCCGGCCAGGAGCTCGCCGCCGGGCCCTCAGGCCACCTCGCCGTCGGCCCTCGCCGCGCCTTCCCCGCCGGCCAGCCGCCAGCCTCCTCCCTCGCCCCTCTCGCCCGGGCCGCCGCCAGCCACCTCGCCGGAGGCCCAGCGCCCCAGCCGACGGGACCGAGGCCTCGAAGCCACCGCCGCCTCGGGAGATCGAGGATCTCCTCGATCGGATCGCCAGCGCCAGATCCACCCGAACCCTAACGGGTTGCGGATCCGCCCGACCCGCAGAGCCCGTTGACCGACCCGCTCCGCCGCCCGGACCCGGTTGACCGCCCGTTGACCAGAGGTTGCTTCGATTTTTCCTAAGTCCCCAATTTTTCAGTTCTGATGCAGTTTTGTGATGATGATAACTTTGGCTATGCATGTCCGATTTGTGTGTATGATATGTCAAAATGATCGTGGTGACATGTACTATGTTTTGTTCCATTGTGTCATGCATGTTTGAGGTCATCTAGATGTTTTAATCTTCATGGGAAGAGTGCTACTTGTTATAAACTGCTGCTATTAGTTGTTTTCATGCCATGTTTGCAATGTGATAACTTGTTGCATGTTTATTCAAATGAAGCAAATGATATGTCCACATGTTCATCATGAGATGCTCTACATGTTGGTTGCTTTAGCTTGCATGATAGATTTCATCTTGCCATGTTTATCTCCTTTGCAAGAGTGCATGTGGCTGTTATGTTCTTAAACTTGTTACGAGATGCCTAGTTGAGGAGCTCGTTGTTATTGATGTGGTTGTCTCCTTGATGCATGCTTATATGTTTTGGACTCCCCATCATGTGTACTTTGTTGTGGTGCAAACCACTTGCCATGTTTTGCTTTGAGGTGACTTAAACTTGCTCCCAAACATGCCATGATATTACTGCTGTTTTAACACAGTGAAATTTCACTAAGTCTGGAATCTGTAATTTCCAGATGCCATGTTTGCTTGTTGTTCTAGGCAAATCCATGCTAGTTTTGGGGTGACTCTTGATGATTCCTTGTTGTATATGTTGTTGGCTATCCATTCATGCTCTCACATGCTCATTTGGGTGGCTGTAGCATATTTAACTCTTGCTCCCAAGTTGCTATAAATTACTGCTGTCAGGATTTTGTTGTCATGTTCAAAATGTTCTAGCTTGTTCTATTGATCCATGCCACCTATGGAGATGCTCCAATGGAATTGTTTGCTGTAGGATATGTCTATTTTATGTCCATTCTTCTTGCCATGATGTTTGAGTGTTGTAGACTATATATTTCTTGCTCCGTAGTTGCTATGTGGCTGTTAATTTCAGCTTTGCCATGTTTATTGTTTCGGGAGTATCTTTTAGCCCGTTGCTCCGTTTTGAACAAGTCCTATATGAAACTTGTGTGATTTTGCATGTAGATTCATAATATCCTCTTTTTATCATGTTTTGAAGTATCTTGCTAGATGCACATTGTCATGTTCCTTGTGCTGTATCTCTGTGTTTCCTATGTTGACTTTCTGTGCTTCCTAAGTGCATCTGTAGTGCTTCCTTAGTGCATTAGTCATGCATCCTGTGGTTTGCGCATTGCATCTTGTTGATTTCGTGCCTCGTGTGTTTTGTTTGAGTAGAGCCGGAAGCCGAGACCGAGTACGAGAACGAGGTTACTACCGAGGTTGAGAACGAGGAGCCCTCTTACGATCCCATCGACGACTCGACAGGCAAGATGACCTGACCCGGATATCATTACTATCTTTGCCTATTGCTAGAAGTCTCGCTCTATAGCTTTTGCCTCGATGCCCATGTTTTCCTGTCAGCCTCCTATTGTAACCATGAATCTATTTAACCACCCTACCTATGCAAACCATTGATTGGCTAAGTAAGCTTCGCTCAGCCCCTCTTATAGCATTGCTAGTTGCAGGAGAAGATTGAAGATTCTTGCTTCTTGTTGAAGCTTGTTGGGATATCACACTATATTAACTCTTAAATGAAATCATCTATATATTGGTAATGGGTGGAAGGCTAAGCCTTTTGCTTGGTGATTTGTTCCACTCATGCCGCCCTAGGAACCGTATAAACCGGTGTTATGTTCCTTGATTTTGCGTTCCTCACACGGTTGGGGTTATGGGACCCCCTCGATAAACCGCTAAGTGCTAAGTCTTTTCCAGCAAGTCCCAACATTGGTACTATTTGCCTAATAACTAAAAACTTGCATAGGGAGTAATTAACCCTCCTCTTAATCAACAACCCCGGGCCAGTGCTCCACATGAGTGTTGGTCCGAACTGGGGGTCCTGCATGGCCACCTCGAGGAAACTCAAGGTCTGGTAAAAACCTGTAGCATCGCCCATCCGGTTGTGGCCCGATACTAGATATGCGCGGCTATTGTCAGGGTGTCGGCACGCCGGGAGGATTTGCTGGATTAGCCTAACCTTAGTCGGAGTATACCTTACTCGGGCCTTCCCACCTTGGAGTTGCGACTCCGCGGATCGTGGGCTTGTCATGGGCCAAGTTGGAACACCCCTGCAGGGTTATGAACTTTCGAAAGCCGTGCCCGCGGTTATGTGGCAGATGGGAATTTGTTAATATCCGGTTGTAGAAAACTTGACACCATGTTCCGAATACACTACCAGCGTGAGTACCGTGACGGTCATTTTCCGAAAGGGGTTCGGGAAGTGAACACGGTGGGGTTATGTTTGACATGTTTTAGTTAGGATCACTTCGTGATCATCTTTTCGTCTGAGGCACTTCTCTTCTCGCTCTCTTTTATGTAAGCTAGTGCTAGTGCTGCTGCAACCTCTCATTCTCTCTTCAGCCTTGTTCCACACCCAAGGCTTGGATAGTTGTGTTACCCGGGAACGGGATTGCTGAGTCCTCTGTGGCTCACAGATTCTACACCACACCAGATGCAGGTACTCAGGCGATCAATTCAAGTGACGGCACCGAGTTGTACTGGGAGTACGACAAGGACCGTAGCCGTTACTACGTGCACTATCCCGACAATTAGTAGAGGTTTCTACTAGGGGCGATTCAGACCTGTGGTTTAATGTTATGTTTGGTATCTTTCATTGGATCTTCACCCGTAGATGGGTTGTGATGTTTATTTGAATGATGTCTGGATATGTAATGAATTGTTTGACGTGGTGAGTGTAAGCCAACTATCTTTTCTGCTTTCATCCCTATTTCTACATGAGATGTGCAAAGGTACCAAACTTGCGATCATTCCAGAATGGGCTTATATCTTTAAGTCGTGCCTCGACACGTAGGAGATATAGTCCCATCCTGGGCATTACATCATGCTAACTCTATTCTAATAGATCAAGATACTACCAAAAGGATCGAACTAAGTAAAACGGTAAAGATAGGAGTGATGGTGATACAATACTGGGGTCACTCCCCCAAGCTTGGCAGTTGCCAAGGGGAGTGCCCATACCCATATGGTTATATCTCCTTCTTCGGGGGTGGTGATGATGGAGTTGTTAATGATGTAGGCTTGTTGTCCACCTTCCAAGGCATAGGTTCACTGATGGCTTCTCGCCCCTCGTTGGTTACCCCAAGTGGAAGGATGAGATGTAGCGTGAAGGTACCAAGGATCGAATCCCGTGAGACTCCGAGGGTCGACAAGTAGGTGTCAACGGCGCCAGAAACTTAGCGGTTGACGGGTCCTCCACACAGATACAGATAACTTTGCTCCCAACGAGTACAGAGAGGTTGTCAATCCCACCGGCCTTGTTGTTTACAAAGGATCAAACACAAGAGATAATAATGATAGCTAAGACTGCAACTAGGAAATAAAAACAGGAAGTAAATAGAAGGTATGATCAGCAGTGGTAATATGGACCGGGGTCCCATGATGTTCACTAGTGATGTCTCTCTCCCAAACGACGATAAAGCAACAAAGTGAGGTAACAAATTACAGCTGGGCAATTGATAGGATTATGTGCGGAAACCAATGCTAACTATGCTGCAAAGAAAGGTAGAGGCTCAAAAGCATGGGCGGTACGCCAAAGCAAGTAGACCGAAATCCATCTGCATCTACTACTAATCATCCACCTTGAGATATCTATCCAGAACATCTCGCTGGTATAAAGTTGCGAATCCCACCCAAAGTGTAAACTCAAAGCAACAGACAACTGCATTAAAAGAACTTTGCGTAAAGTAAACAATCCTTGCACCCGCAAGTACAAGCACCGTTGTTTTCTCCCTTGTGGCAACAGCACATCCCCTAGACTCATGTTTCTATCACTCAAGCTAGTCATCAGGGGGCATGAACCCACAATCAAGCATAACGCTCCCTCTTGGAGTTACTACCTACTACTTGGCCAAAGCAATAAACAGCAACGGAGAACATGCAAGAATTACTCAAGAACAAAGATATAAAAGAGGTGAATCAAATATATTACTCAAACACAATCTGAACATAGTCTCATAATCCATCAGATCCCGGCAAACTCAGCAAAGCAATAGCAGAAAGATTACATATGTGCCTCGATCATGTAGGGCAGCTCACGAGGTCTAAACCATGAAGAGCAAAGAGGGGAGGAGAACATCACATAGCTACTGATCATGGACCCATGGTCCAAGGTGGACTACTCACAACTCATCCGGGAAGCGTCCATGGTGGTGGAGAAGCTCCCGGTGGTGGTTCTCCCCTCCGGCAGGGTGCCGGGAAGAGTTCTTCTGATGCTCCCGATCTTGGAAGCGCTACGGCGGAGGAATAGAGGCGAGATCGCGAAAAAGGGTTCTGTCCTCGAGAGTTTCGGGACGAGAGGGATATATATGCGAAGGGGGGCAGCCAGAGGCGGAGCAGGGGCCCCAGGCTCCCCCCTGGCGTGGCCAGGGGTGGGGCCGCGCCAGGTGGCCGCCTGGGCCTCCCCTGGCTCCCCTCTGGCCCATCTTTGGTTCTTCGCGAAGCTTCCTGTACGCTGATTTTTCCTATATTTTTCCTGGAATTTTTGGAGCACTTTAAATATGGGGGAAACCTGAAATAGAAAAACAGCAGAAAACAGGAACTGGCACTGTGGTGCACTGAGTTAATAGGTTAGTCCAAATATGATCAAAAGTGCATGGAAGTGCATCAATATCATAGCAATATCACACAAAAGAAGCATGGAGCAAGCAGAAATTATAGATACGTTTTGGACGTATCAACATCCCCAAGCTTAATTCCTGCCCGTCCTCGAGTAGGTAAATGATAACAAGCATAATTTCTGTGGTGACATGCTATCAACCATATAAGAACTTTTAAGTAAAGCAATCAAGGCATGTAATTCAATTCAAGTCATAACAAGCAAGAGTCTATATTAGCATTGTAACAAGCAACATAAGAACATAAAGGTGCAAGAGCTCTCACTGTCTGTGACTCAAATGTCTCCAAATGGTGTTTGCCTGCAAGAAAGGGGATAGGGATATACGAGAGAGTAAAACATAGTTTTTGTATTGTTGAGAACTTAATCTACTAAAGTTTCACACTTGGTCTTCTTTGGAATCTTATCTTGACTCATCCCCAGACCACTAGCCAGGTACAAGTCAAAATGATCCACTCCCTGTAATGCCCCGGATGTAATACTTTCCCTTTTGGGTATATAATATATCTCCGGCTTCGTCTATTTCCATTTCGGGTTCTTTGTCTTTCGGGCTTTCGTCGTTTTGTTGTGTGAGTGTGTGGCATTCATTCATATCATGTAGACATGTGCATCGCATTGCATTTGTGTTGTGGGTTGCATCCGGTTCCGCGTGTTTCTTCCCGTTGTCCGTTTCGCGTTCCGGAGCTCCCTCACGTGTCCGTGACGTCCCGTAGGCCTACTTTGTTGTTCGGGCGTTTTACGTTACCGGTGTGCCGCGAGGTTGTTGTGTGTGTTGTTGTTTTGTTGTGTGCAACCCGCCTCTCAAATCTCGTCTTGTTTGGACTCCGTTGACTTTCCCATCCGTTGTTCATGTGGGTCCGATGTGCCTTTACTTCGTGTCCCGGAAACACCCCTACTGCAGTCTTTTATCTCCGTCTAGGCCTTTTAAATCTACCCCCGCGATCGGATCCGTCGGATCGCGATCGGAGGGCTCCTAGCGCCCCTAAATCCCCTCCTAACCCTAAAAACTGCTATATAATAGACCCTAGTCTATTTGTTTTAGCTTCTAGCTTCTTCTCCACCCTCTCCCCCTCCATTTTCGGATCTGGCCATCCCCTCCTTGCCACTTGGCCAGATCCACGAAGGATCCAGCCGCAGCTCGAAGCAGACCGACCAGATCCCCTCGAAGCCACCGAAGTCAACGCGCTCGGCCGCTCCCTCCGCTCGGTCGGCGCCTGTCCGCATCGCACGACCGAGCCGGGCCGCTCGCCAGAGCCCGGGGGACCAGTTCCCCGTCGCTAGGAGGCCCGAGGCAGCCGCTCCGCATCGCCAACCGCTCCTGCAGGCCGCCCCGAGCGCCAGTTCGGCGAGCCGCCATCGCGCTGGGCCCAGCCGGCCCAGCCTCGTCGGGCCACCCCTCCAGCCGCGGGGGCGCTGCCTCCTTCGCCAGGCCGCCCCGCGCCGGCCGGGCCTCGCCTCCCCGCGGGCCTCCTCGCCCTCCACTGCCGCCTGGGCCTCCCGCCCCAGCCGGGCCTCGCCGACCAGGCCGACTCCGCGGTGGGCCGCCGCCGCACCAGCGCTCGCCGCCCCGGGCCGCACCGCGCAGATCCTCCGCCGGGCCAGATCCGCAGCCGCCGGCCCATCTTCGTTTTTTTTCTCAGATCTGCTAAGGTTGACCCTTTTTCCCCACTAAGTCCCAGATCTGTCAATCTGAAATGCAATGTTTGACTGTGCATATCTTTTACTGTGATGCTCCGTTTTGCGCGTGTGATATGTCCACACGTTCGTGGAGATGTGCTCTACGTTTTACCTGTTGTTGTCATGCATGTTAGAGATCATCTAGGTGCTTGTTTTGCTGTTGCAAGAGTGCATCATGATATAAACTGCTGTTATGTGTTATTTTCATGCCACCTTTGTCATGTGATATCTTTTAGCCCGTTTGTCCAAATGATGCAAATGACATGTCCACGTGTTCGTCTTGCCACGAACTACGTGTTGCTTGTGATAGGTTGCATGGTAGATTTATTATTGCCTTGTTATCATCGTTGCAAAGTGCCATGTGGCTATGATGTGTTTTCACTTGTTATGAAATGCCATCTTGTTGAGCTCGTTGCAATCGTTGTGTTGACCTCTATGATGCATGCTTGTGTGTTTCGGGATCACCTTCATGTGCACTTTGATGAGGTGCTTACCCCTTGCCATGTTTAGTTTCGAGGTGACTTAAACATGCTCTTTTAGATGCTATGATGATATTGCTGTTTTAGGACTTAGTGAATTTTCACTAAGTCTGAAATCTGTAACGTTCCGATGCCATGTTCGTGTGATGTTCTAGGACAAAGCATGTTAGTTTTGGAGTGGATTTTGATTGTTCCTTGTAGTATATATTGTTGTCTTTCCATCCATGTCCTCACATGTCCATTTGAGTGGCTGTAGCATGTTTATCTTTTGCTCTAAAGTTTCAATAAAAATTCTGCTGTCAGAATTTTATTGTAAAGTTCAATATGTCCAAGATCATTGCTATTGATCCGTGACTCCGTTGGGGTGCACCTTTAGACTTAGTTGCTGTACTATATATCTAGTTTGTGTTCATGTCCTTTGCCATGCTTTTTGGGTGCTGTAGCTTAATTATTTTGAGCTCCAAAGATGCTATGATGCTGTAATTTTCAGCTTTCGCTCAAATCTTGTTTCGGGCATAACTTTTAGCCCGTAACTCCGATTTCAGCGAATCTTATATCAAACTTGATTGTTTTTCCATGTAGATTAATAATATCAGATTGTTATCTTGTTTTAAGGTGTTTTGCTTGAGTGATGTTTTACGTGCTTCGTGTGCATCCTTAGTGCATCCATCATGCATTCATGTTTTTCGAGTGCGCATTGCATCTTGTTGATTGGTGCTTGGTGTGATTGTTTTGTTTAGAGCCGGAAGCTGAGACCGGGTACGAAGTTGAGCACGATGTTTCCAACGAGGTTGAGCACGAGGACCCTTCTTACGATCCGAACGACTTCTCTTCAGGCTAGATGACCGAACCCCGATAACATTACTATCTTTGCCTATTGCTAGTAGTCTCGATCTATAGTTTTGCCTCGATGCCCATGATCTTCTTGTCAGCCTCCTACTTGTAACCAATTGCCATGTTTAACCACCCCACCTATGCAAACCGTTGCTTGGCTAAGTACGCTTCGCTCAGCCCTTCTTATAGCGTTGCTAGTTGCAGGTGAAGTGAAGATGCTTGCTCCATGTTGAAGTTTGGTTGGGTTATATCACACTATATAAATGCTTTAAATGAAATCATCTATATATTGGCAAGGGTGGAAGGCTAAGCCTTTTGCTTGGTGATTTGTTCCACTCGTGCCGTTAGGATCCGTATAAGCCGGTATTATGTTCCTTGATTATGCGTTCCTAACACGGTTGGGGT
Organism: Secale cereale; assembly: GCA_902687465.1. NCBI lineage: Eukaryota > Viridiplantae > Streptophyta > Magnoliopsida > Poales > Poaceae > Secale > Secale cereale. The sequence goes on along the minus strand of LR738715.1, from coordinate 789,708,026 downwards.
GTATGGGACCCCCTCGATAAACCGCTAAGTGCTAAGTCATTTCCAGCAAGTCCCAACATTGGTACTATTTGCCTAATAACAAACTAAACATGCATAGGGAGTAATTAACCCTCTTTCTTAATCAACAACCCCGGGCCAGTGCTCCACATGAGTGGTTGTCCGAAACGAGCAGACTGCGGGGCCACCTCAAGGAAACTCGAGGTTTGGTAAAAACCTGTAGGATGACTCATCCGGTCGTGTCCTGAGACTTAGATACGCGCGGCTACTATCAGGGTGTCGACACGCCGGGAGGATTTGCTGGATTAGCCTTACCTTAGCTCGGTATATCTTGAGCACGGGATTCCGAGGATACTCGGGTCTTCCCACTTTGGAGTTGCGACTCCGCGGATCGTGGGCTTGTAATGGGTCAAGTTGGAACACCCCTGCAGGGTTTGAACTTTCGAAAGCCGTGCCCGCGGTTATGTGGCAGATGGGAGCTTGTTAATTCCGGTTGTAGATAACTTGACACAATGTTTCAAATACACTACCAGCGTGTGTTCCGTGACTGTCAATTTCCGAATAGGGATTCGGGAGTTGAACACGGAGGGGTTATGATTGTGGAGCTTGTAGCTAGGATCACTTCGTGATCACTTCTCGCCGAGGCCTTCTCTTCTCGCTCTCACTTACGTAAGCTAGATGCTAGTTGCTGCTGCAAACTTATTCTTTTCTTCAGCCTTTTTCCTCACCCAAAGGCTTTGATAGTCTTGTTACCCGGGAACGGGATTGCTGAGTCCTCTGTGGCTCACAGTTACTTCACACACCAGATGCAGGTCCAGCTGTGAGCTATCCAGGTGATGGCACCGAGCTGGATTGGGAGTACGACGAGGAGCGTAGTCGGTACTACGTGCGCTACCCGGACGATCAGTAGTGGAGTCTCTTACTAGGATTCGATCCGCCTGTGGTTTATTTATCTGAGTTTGGTACTTTGACATTTGGCTTTTGCCCTTAGAGGGTTGTAGTGTTCTTAATGTATGATGTTTGAGACTTGTACTGTAATTCTGTGACGTGGCGAGTGTAAGCCAACTATTTCTGTTTACTATCCCCTCTTTTACATGAGTTGTGCAAAGATTACCAAACTTGAGATCATTCTAGGATGGAATTATGCCTTTAAGTCGTGCCTCGACACGTAGGAGGTATAACTCCATCCTGGGCATTACAAGTTTGTATTCAGAGCCTTCTCCGACCTAGGAGCCCCCACTGTTTGATCGAACCGTTGACGGTTGAGTCTAGGCACACACGGAAAACTTTTTGAGTCCTATATTATATCGGAGAGTAGGATTTCTTTGCTTCTCATCCCCTTTCTCTCTGGTGAGGACTCCTGACGTCTACTCTTGTCTCTCCTATCTTCAAAATTTGCACAAAATATTTTTTTGGAATCCCGCGAGTATTCTGGGATTGTTTCGATGTTCTTGTGACAAGGATATTGTTCCCGATGCCTCCTGTTACCGAGGAGTTGAGCTTCGGGGTATCATTGTAACAAGCATATCGCGGCAGTACTAAATACTTAAGACGGCCGACATCGAAAATCTCCCCTATACGTCCAGTGGCAAGATAACCCCGACATCACCCAGTACTGGGGAGGTAGTTCGGGAGTATTGCCATAGCTTGTTATAGTGGATGCTTTTCGAAGGTTCGAGGTACACAGTTTCCGAGAAAGTCAGGTTATGTGTTGAAGGATGGATACACCTGGATGTAGGTTAGAGTTGATTGCGCGGTGCTTCCCGTGTATCCCCAACACCTGATTGCATAACTGGAATCTTTCGGAAAACTATAGGTGGGTTTTATCCAGTAGATCGTAGGCATTCTTCCAACGAATGCAGGTTAGTGAGTTCGGGGTTCGACATTGAGTGAAGGGGTTATATGACCGATGTTAATATCAGGAGTTGCATCTTAAAGGGTCCTTGGCTATGCTGATCCGGGGATTGCAAAACCTTTTCGTAACGCGTTCATATGCTTTCAGCACAAAGATGTTAGAACGAAACTCCTCTCTTGTGTTTGTTCCGTCCATACCTTGTTGTTTTTCTTATTTATCCTTTTGATCCCTATGTGGCTTCTCGTGAAGACTGATGTTATCATTTAACTGAGAAATTCATTCATTCCTCTTGTTCGGATGATTTCATTCGTTCTTATTGCTCGAATGATTATTGTGAAGACTTGTTGCAATTCATTCCATTGATTCAGCTTATTCCTTTTGTCAATCAATTGCTGATTCGTGGTCATCTCTACAGGATGGCTCCGAAAAGGGTTCCGAACGCCAACCCAGAGGGTGAAGAGGTTCCAGAACGTCCTCCTTCTCCTCCTCCTCCGCCTGAGGCTTGGAGAGCAATTATGCAGACTACAGCTCAGAACACTCAGTTGATGATGCAGATGATGCAGCTGATGCAAGCTAATCAAGCTAATCAAGCTAATCAGGGTGTTCCAGGGAATCAAGGCAACTTCTTCCAGCAGCACCATCCTACTCTCAACCAGTTCCTGGCTAACAATCCTAAAGCTTTCAGTTACTGTGTCGACCCTCTTGATGCTGAGGATTGGTTGACCGACATAAAGAAGCATTTTGAGTGCAGTAACGTGAAAGAAGATGACTATGTGAAGTTTGCAGCCTTCCAACTGAAAGATCAAGCAGCTGACTGGTGGCAGCAGTACAAAGACTCAAGGCCGGGTCAAGTGATCTCTTGGGAGAATTTCTGCAAGGATTTCCGCTAGCACCACATTCCTACAAGTGTCATCGAGGGTATGCGTGAGCAATTCCGCAACCTCAAGCAGGGCTCCATGACAGTCTATCAGTATAATGTCAAGTTCCAAAACCTCGCTCGCTATGCAAAGCAAGACATTCCTGATGCAAAGAGTAAAATCTACCAGTTCCGTGGAGGTCTCAAAGATGAACTTCAGCTTGCTCTCACCTTGTTCGAGCCCGATGAATTCGACAAGTTCTATAACATGGCTTTGAAACAAGAAGCAGCTCAGCTTAAGATGGAGGCTTCTAAGAAGAGAATTCGAGATGCTGTTCACTCTTCCTCATCGTCTCAGTTGGCTGCGAAACAACAGAAATTCTGGCTTCCTCCTATTCCAGTGATTCAAGCTCCATATAACAACTCCAACAACTTCAACAACTCCAACAACAAGAACTCTAGTGGTCGTGGTTTCTCCCACCCACCCAACCCAAGGAACCAGTCGAAGAAGCAGTTTCAGTCTCAAGGCTCCAAGTCCAGTGGCTCTCATTTCCGTCCTCTCTCAGAAGTGACTTGCAACAAATGCACTCAGAAAGGTCACTATGCCAACAGATGTCCGAATCCGAAGCGTCTTCCTCCTCCTCCACCTGTGAGTTCAGCTATTGTCAGGCATGATCCAAAGGCAGCAAGGGTCAATCTGATGAATGCAGCACAAGCAGAGGCTTCTTCTGATGTCATTTTGGGTAACCTTCCAGTGAACTCTTTTCCAGCTAAAGTGTTATTTGATTCGGGTGCATCATGCTCTTTCATGTCTCAACCATTTGCATCCAAGTATAATGTTGACATCCAAAGTCTGCCTCAGAGGTTGCAAGTAATTTCTCCGGGCAAGTGCATGACTTCCAACATATTTGCTCCGAATGTTTCTATTCGCATGGGTGATTATCGTTTTATGGCTAAACCGGTGATTCTTGGTAATTCTGACATCGACCTCATCCTCGGAATGGATTGGCTTTCTCAGCATGATGCTCATATTGATTGTGCTCAAAAGGAAGTCAAGTTCACTCATTCTGATGAAGATGTGATTATCTTCGCCTCCAGGGATAATACTATTCGGCTTTTCTCTCTTAATGATAAGGGCGAAATTAATGCCATAGAGCAAATTCCAGTGGTGAACGAATATCAAGACGTCTTTCCAGAAGAACTTCCAGGCATGCCTCCACACCGTCAGGTGGAGTTTGTCATTGAACTCGAGCCGGGCACTGAGCCTGCTTGCCGGCGTCCATACAAGCTCTCTCCGGATGAATTGAAGGAATTGAAGAAGCAGCTTGATAAGCAGGAGAGTATGGGTCTCATCAGACCGAGTACATCTCCATGGGGCTGTGGTGTCTTATTTGTCAAGAAGAAAGATGGCACGGAGCGTCTCTGTGTTGACTACCGGCCATTGAACAAGAAGACGATTAAGAAGAAGTATCCGCTCCCCAACATCAACGAACTCTTTGAGCAGCTCAAAGGAGCTAAAGTGTTCTCTAAGCTTGACCTCCGAATGGGCTATCATCAAATTCGCATTCGCGAGGAAGACATTCCCAAGACGGCCTTCAGAACGAGCTACGGTTCATACGAGTATACCGTCATGTCCTTCGGCCTCGCCAATGCTCCTCCTACCTTTTCAAGGATGATGCATTACATCTTCAACCCCTATACTGGCGAGTTTGTGCTTGTGTATCTGGATGATATTCTGGTGTTTTCCAAGAATGAAGAAGATCACGAAAAGCACTTGCGTCTGGTTCTTGATCGACTCCGAGAGCATAAATTCTATGCCATGTTTTCAAAGTGCGAGTTTTGGCTCGATAAGGTTTTGTACCTGGGCCACATCATCTCAGCTGACGGTATTGCGGTTAATCCCGAGAAAGTTGAAGCAATTGTCAACTGGGAAGCTCCTCAGAACGTCAAGCAGCTCCGTAGTTTTCTAGGTCTTGCCAGCTATTGCAGAAGGTTTGTGGAGAACTTCTCCAAGATTGCCAAGCCTCTTTCCAACCTGCTTCAAAAGAATGTCAAATACTTTTGGTCTCCCAAGTGTGAATTGGCATTCAAAACCCTCAAAGAGAAGCTTGTTTCTGCTCCAGTTCTGACTCCTCCGGATGAAACCAAGCCCTATGAAGTATTTTGTGATGCTTCTCTTCAAGGCCTTGGTGGTGTGCTTATGCAAGATAAGAGAATTGTGGCATATACTTCTCGGCAGCTCAAGCCAAGTGAGAAGAACTATCCCACACATGATCTCGAGCTAGCAGTTGTGGTACATGCGCTGATTACGTGGAGACATCTGTTGTTGGGCAGAAAGGTCGACATCTTCACTGATCACAAGAGCTTGAAGTACATCTTCACACAGCCGCATCTGAACCTCCGCCAGACTCGTTGGGTCGAAATGATCCAAGAGTACAACCCCAGCATTGAATACACTCCAGGCAAGGCGAATGTGATTGCAGATGCTTTGAGCAGAAAGGCATATTGCAACAGCCTTCTTATCAAGCCGTACCAGCCTGAGCTTTGTGAAGCATTCAGGAAACTCAACCTTCAGGTTGTTCCGCAGGGTTTTCTTGCAAATCTCCAAATTGCTCCTACCTTGGAAGATCAAGTCCGTGAGGCCTAGCTCAGTGATACCATGGTGAAGAAGGTGAAACATGGGATTGCAAAGGGCACTCCAAAATACAAGTGCTTCCGTGTTGATGAGAGAGATACCTTGTTCTTCGAGGACAGACTCGTTGTTCCCAAAGGTGATCTCAGGAAGCTCATAATGGAAGAAGCTCATGATTCTCTCCTTTCCATTCATCCTGGCAGTTCCAAGATGTATCAAGACCTCAAGCAGTCTTACTGGTGGACACGCATGAAAAGGGAGATTGCCCAATTCGTGAACGAATGTGATGTATGCAGAAGAGTGAAAGCAGAACATCAACGTCCAGCCGGTCTTCTCCAACCTCTTCCTATTCCGGAGTGGAAGTTCGACCACATTGAAATGGACTTCGTCACTGGTTTTCCTAAATCCAAGTGAGGCAATGATGCTATCTTTGTGGTGATTGACAAGCTTACCAAAGTCGCTCACTTTCTTCCAGTCAAAGAATCAATCAATGCAGCTCAACTTGCAGAGCTGTACACTTCCAGAATTGTGTCCCTACATGGCATTCCTCAAGTGATATCCTCAGACCGTGGCAGCTTGTTCACATCAAGGTTCTGGGACTCCTTTCAGTCCGCCATGGGCACTAAGATCAGGTTCAGCACTGCCTTTCACCCTCAGACTAGTGGTCAAGTCAAGCGTGTGAATCAGATTCTAGAAGACATGCTCAGAGCCTGTGTCATCTCCTTCGGCATGAAATGGGAAGACTGCCTTCCATTTGCCGAGTTCTCTTACAACAACAGCTTTCAAGCAAGTGCAGGCAAAGCACCGTTTGAAATTCTCTATGGCAGAAAGTGCCGTACCCCTCTCAACTGGTCTGAAACAGGCGAACGCCAACTTCTTGGCAATGACTTGATCTCAGAAGCCGAAGAAATGTGCAAAGTCATACGTGAGAATCTCAAGGCCGCTCAGTCGCGTCAGAAGAGCTACTATGACGGAAAGCATCGTGATTTGGCTTTCGACATCGGTGATCATGTCTATCTCCGAGTTTCTCCGATGAAAGGAACCCAAAGATTCGGTATCAAAGGAAAACTTGCTCCTAGATACGTCGGGCCTTTCAAGATTCTTGGCAAAAGAGGCGATCTAGCCTATCAGCTCGAGCTCCCTTCCAACTTTGCAAATGTTCATGATGTCTTCCATGTGTCTCAGCTTCGCAAATGCTTCAAGGCACCTGAGCGCATGATTCCGTTTGAGGAGATTGATCTTCAACAAGACCTTTCCTACCGAGAGCATCCAGTTGCAATTCTCGAAGAAACAGAACGCAAGACTCGCAACAAGTCCATCAATTTTCTGAAAGTCAAGTGGTCACATCACACAGACCGAGAAGCTACCTGGGAACAAGAAGATCATCTTCGTTCCGAGTACCCTTCCTTTTTCCAGTCCTAGATCTCGGGACGAGATCTTTTTGTAGTAGAGGAGAGTTTGTAATGCCCCGGATGTAATACTTTCCCTTTTGGGTATATAATATATCTCCGGCTTCGTCTATTTCCATTTCGGGTTCTTTGTCTTTCGGGCTTTCGTCGTTTTGTTGTGTGAGTGTGTGGCATTCATTCATATCATGTAGACATGTGCATCGCATTGCATTTGTGTTGTGGGTTGCATCCGGTTCCGCGTGTTTCTTCCCGTTGTCCGTTTCGCGTTCCGGAGCTCCCTCACGTGTCCGTGACGTCCCGTAGGCCTACTTTGTTGTTCGGGCGTTTTACGTTACCGGTGTGCCGCGAGGTTGTTGTGTGTGTTGTTGTTTTGTTGTGTGCAACCCGCCTCTCAAATCTCGTCTCGTTTGGACACCGTTGACTTTCCCATCCGTTGTTCATGTGGGTCCGATGTGCCTTTACTTCGTGTCCCGGAAACACCCCTACTGCAGTCTTTTATCTCCGTCTAGGCCTTTTAAATCTACCCCCGCGATCGGATCCGTCGGATCGCGATGGGAGGGCTCCTAGCGCCCCTAAATCCCCTCCTAACCCTAAAAACTGCTATATTATAGACCCTAGTCTATTTGTTTTAGCTTCTAGCTTCTTCTCCACCCTCTCCCCCTCCATTTTCGGATCTGGCCATCCCCTCCTTGCCACTTGGCCAGATCCACGAAGGATCCAGCCGCAGCTCGAAGCAGACCGACCAGATCCCCTCGAAGCCACCGAAGTCAACGCGCTCGGCCGCTCCCTCCGCTCGGTCGGCGCCTGTCCGCATCGCACGACCGAGCCGGGCCGCTCGCCAGAGCCCGGGGGACCAGTTCCCCGTCGCTAGGAGGCCCGAGGCAGCCGCTCCGCATCGCCAACCGCTCCTGCAGGCCGCCCCGAGCGCCAGTTCGGCGAGCCGCCGTCGCGCTGGGCCCAGCCGGCCCAGCCTCGTCGGCCACCCCTCCAGCCGCGGGGGCGCTGCCTCCTTCGCCAGGCCGCCCCGCGCCGGCCGGGCCTCGCCTCCCCGCTGGCCTCCTCGCCCTCCACCGCCGCCTGGGCCTCCCGCCCCAGCCGGGCCTCGCCGACCAGGCCGACTCCGCGGTGGGCCGCCGCCGCACCAGCGCTCGCCGCCCCGGGCCGCACCGCGCAGATCCTCCGCCGGGCCAGATCTGCAGCCGCCGGCCCATCTTCGTTTTTTTTCTCAGATCTGCTAAGGTTGACCCTTTTTCCCCACTAAGTCCCAGATCTGTCAATCTGAAATGCAATGTTTGACTATGCATATCTTTTACTGTGATGCTCCGTTTTGCGCGTGTGATATGTCCAGACGTTCGTGGAGATGTGCTCTGCGTTTTACCTGTTGTTGTCATGCATGTTAGAGATCATCTAGGTGCTTGTTTTTCTGTTGCAAGAGTGCATCATGATATAAACTGCTGTTATGTGTTATTTTCATGCCACCTTTGTCATGTGATATCTTTTAGCCCGTTTGTCCAAATGATGCAAATGACATGTCCACGTGTTCGTCTTGCCACGAACTACGTGTTGCTTGTGATAGGTTGCATGGTAGATTTATTATTGCCTTGTTATCATCGTTGCAAAGTGCCATGTGGCTATGATGTGGTTTCACTTGTTATGAAATGCCATCTTGTTGAGCTCGTTGCAATCGTTGTGTTCACCTCTATGATGCATGCTTGTGTGTTTCGGGATCACCTTCATGTGCACTTTGATGAGGTGCTTACCCCTTGCCATGTTTAGTTTCGAGGTGACTTAAACATGCTCTTTTAGATGCTATGATGATATTGCTGTTTTAGGACTTAGTGAATTTTCACTAAGTCTGAAATCTGTAACGTTCCGATGCCATGTTCGTGTGATGTTCTAGGACAAAGCATGTTAGTTTTGGAGTGGATTTTGATTGTTCCTTGTAGTATATATTGTTGTATTTCCATCCATGTCCTCACATGTCCATTTGAGTGGCTGTAGCATGTTTATCTTTTGCTCTAAAGTTTCAATAAAAATTCTACTGTCAGAATTTTATTGCAAAGTTCAATATGTCCAAGATCATTGCTATTGATCCGTGACTCCGTTGGGGTGCACATTTGGACTTAGTTGCTGTACTATATATCTAGTTTGTGTTCATGTCCTTTTCCATGCTTTTTGGGTGCTGTAGCTTAATTATTTTGAGCTCCAAAGATGCTATGATGCTGTAATTTTCAGCTTTCGCTCAAATCTTGTTTCGGGCATAACTTTTAGCCCGTAACTCCGATTTCAGCGAATCTTATATTAAACTTGATTGTTTTTCCGTGTAGATTAATAATATCAGATTTTTATCTTGTTTTGAGGTGTTTTGCTTGAGTGATGTTTTACGTGCTCCGTGTGCATCCTTAGTGCAACCATCATGCATTCATGTTTTTCGAGTGCGCATTGCATCTTGTTGATTGGTGCTTGGTGTGATTGTTTTGTTTAGAGCCGGAAGCTGAGACCGGGTACGAAGTTGAGCACGAGGTTTCCAACGAGGTTGAGCACGAGGACCCTTCTTACGATCCGAACGACTTCTCTTCAGGCAAGATGACCGAACCCCGATAACATTACTATCTTTGCCTATTGCTAGTAGTCTCGATCTATAGTTTTGCCTCGATGCCCATGATCTTCTTGTCAGCCTCCTACTTGTAACCAATTGCCATGTTTAACCACCCCACCTATGCAAACCGTTGCTTGGCTAAGTACGCTTCGCTCAGCCCTTCTTATAGCGTTGCTAGTTGCAGGTGAAGTGAAGATGCTTGCTCCATGTTGAAGTTTGGTTGGGTTATATCACACTATATAAATGCTTTAAATGAAATCATCTATATATTGGCAAGGGTGGAAGGCTAAGCCTTTTGCTTGGTGATTTGTTCCACTCATGCCGTTAGGATCCGTATAAGCCGGTATTATGTTCCTTGATTATGCGTTCCTAACACGGTTGGGGTGTATGGGACCCCCTCGATAAACCGCTAAGTGCTAAGTCTTTTCCAACAAGTCCCAACATTGGTACTATTTGCCTAATAACAAACTAAACATGCATAGGGAGTAATTAACCCTCTTTCTTAATCAACAACCCCGGGCCAGTGCTCTACATGAGTGTTGGTCCGAAACGAGCAGACTGCGGGGCCACCTCAAGGAAACTCGAGGTTTGGTAAAAACCTGTAGGATGACTCATCCGGTCGTGTCCTGAGACTTAGATACGCGCGGCTACTATCAGGGTGTCGACACGCCGGGAGGATTTGCTGGATTAGCCTTACCTTAGCTCGGTATATCTTGAGCACGGGATTCCGAGGATACTCGGGTCTTCCCACTTTGGAGTTGCGACTCCGTGGATCGTGGGCTTGTAATGGGTCAAGTTGGAACACCCCTGCAGGGTTTGAACTTTCGAAAGCCGTGCCCGCGGTTATGTGGCAGATGGGAGCTTGTTAATTCCGGTTGTAGATAACTTGACACAATGTTTCAAATACACTACCAGCGTGTGTTCCGTGACTGTCAATTTCCGAATAGGGATTCGGGAGTTGAACACGGAGGGGTTATGATTGTGGAGCTTGTAGCTAGGATCACTTCGTGATCACTTCTCACCGAGGCCTTCTCTTCTCACTCTCACTTACGTAAGCTAGATGCTAGTTGCTGCTGCAGACTTATTCTTTTCTTCAGCCTTTTTCCTCACCCAAAGGCTTTGATAGTCTTGTTACCCGGGAACGGGATTGCTGAGTCCTCTGTGGCTCACAGTTACTTCACACACCAGATGCAGGTCCAGCTGTGAGCTATCCAGGTGATGGCACCGAGCTGGATTGGGAGTACGACGAGGAGCGTAGTCGGTACTACGTGCGCTACCCTGACGATCAGTAGTGGAGTCTCTTACTAGGATTCGATCCGCCTGTGGTTTATTTATCTGAGTTTGGTACTTTGACATTTGGCTTTTGCCCTTAGAGGTTTGTAGTGTTCTTAATGTATGATGTTTGAGACTTGTACTGTAATTCTGTGACGTGGCGAGTGTAAGCCAACTATTTCTGTTTACTATCCCCTCTTTTACATGAGTTGTGCAAAGATTACCAAACTTGAGATCATTCTAGGATGGAATTATGCCTTTAAGTCGTGCCTCGACACGTAGGAGGTATAACTCCATCCTGGGCATTACACTCCCTTTCGATATTTTGAGCACTCATGCAATGGATGAGCGTAAGCAAGAAAGTTGACACTTAGGATGGCAAAGAGAGAAAAATGATGAAGGGGGAAGACAAAAAAAAGGTGTGAAAGGCTCACATCAATGAGGACAATCATAGGCGAGAGAAAGCCAAATGATAGATATGATGTGAGGAGTAGGGATTGCCATGCAACGGATGCACATATGAGCTAAGGTAAGCTCTCCAATGGAACTAGTGGGGGTGCATCCAACTTGCTCGCTCAAGAAGACCTAGAGCTCTTTTGAGGAGGCTCATCATTGGAATATACAAGCCAAGTTCTATAGTGTGAAGGTCCCCACATAGCTATATGCATGAATGATAATCTCTATGGAGTACAAGGTATAAGATGGAGTACGAGTGTGGAACTCTCAAAAGGAATAGTAGTGTGCCCCCTTCTCTCTTTTTATTTCTTTTTCTCTTTTTTCTGTTTTTTTATTTTTTTTTGTGGCCTCAATGGCTCTTTCTATCTAACTCTCATTTGTCCTCTTTGGGACCTTTTGATTTTGTCCTCTTTGGGATCTTTTCCTCACTTTAGGGGCAACACTCTATATATTACAAGAAGTATAGAAGATCTTTCACACTTTACAAGAGTACTCAACATAAAGAAGATGAAACTATCATGATGTATGCAAATGTATGCCTCTGCCAGTGTAGCAGGATATGCAATGATACTAGCGCGTCATGTAGCAATGATTAGGGCAAGGCCCAACTAGCATGCGGCTCATCGATCAAGCAAAAGCATGTATGACATGAAGATCAAGTCATGAGAAGATGGATGTTGCATGGCAATGTATCTCGGAAAGGCTATGGAAATGCCTTGATAGGTAGGTATGGTGGCTGTTTTGAGGAAGGATATAATGAGGCTTATGATGACAGAGCGTATCGTGCCAAGGATTTGGATGCACCGGCGAAGTATGCGCCAACTCTCGAGGTGAGAAAGGGCAATGCACGGTACCGAAGAGGCTAGAAAAATATGGCTAGATGGAAGTGTCAACTTTCGAATACTCACATTAGTCCGAAGAACTCATGCACTTATTATCGGTAACTCTCAATCTAATTAGGAGGTTCACAAAGAGACAAGTACCCCGAGGAGGAGTGTATGGGGGTTTGGTTATCCTTGCGCATCCTCGACTCATGGTACGTGAGTGTACTCTAATATTCGATCCCTCCAAAGATTAGTGATCCATCTAGTAGCTAAAGTTCTTAACTATTTTGTAGGTTTTCGAAAATAAACACGGATTGCCCAAAATACGACATCTATCACTAATAGGCTAAAGCTCTTGACACCAAAAGTTCAGACATTACTCATGGCAATACCTCAAAACTATTGCAAGTTACTACTAAAATTAAATAGCAACCTCAATTACCTACTTTAAGTTAAGACACACAACTCAGTGCAACAAGCAAACTCTCTTAACAAGATAAACATGAAAACTCAAGAGAGTTCAGCAACCAACTAAACAAAAGCTCTTTAAAAAGAAAAGCATGAAAACTAAGAGCTAAACATGACAGCAGCTATGGAAAGACAAAGAACACACACAACAAAGATAAGCATGAAAATCCTATGTTGTGTTCTAGGTTGAAGTGGAGCGTGTTTCTCTCCCACACAAAGAAAGCTGGGTTCTAACTTGTTATGAACAGCAAGCAAAGCTAAAGAAAACTAAAAAAAAAAGAAACTAAGAGCAAGACGCTCCAAGCATAGCACATAACGCATGAAGTGATAAAATTATAGTGGAACGAAAGACGAACTGATAATTGTTGATGGAGAAGGGGATGCATGGGGCCATCCCCAAGCTTGAGCGTTTGACCCTCCTGAATCTTCTTTTATCATCTTCCCTCGCACACTTGAAAACTCCCTTCATACATAACTCATCATAATCTGATTAGCGAGGTTAGTACCCACAATAAAATAATTTTTCCCTACTGGAAATAAAAATAATCTTGAAGAGCTACTGTTTCTCAAGATTGTCAAAAGGTTTTTGCAAAGAAAAAGCAAGCTCAAGGTTCGCAAAACGAAGAAAAGGTAAAACAGGACAAAATCTGTGAAAAACAGACGAGCAGGTAGTAAATAATTTTTTCGGGGCACTTCTGCAACTCAAATCAAAAAACTCAGAACAGACGCTCGAAAGCCAATTGTATAGAGCACGTTGTCAAAACAATTCAGATCAAAAAGATGATCTGGTGATTTTATTCGAATTTTTCTGTCCAAGGACAGAATCTGTTTTCTGGACAGCTCGTCACATCTTTTGAACTTTCTTGCAATCGGAGGCTAAACTTGGCACCAAGCTGAGAAGAAAAGATACAATGATGATGCTACTGTAGTAACAAACATCAAGACACAATAAAAGCAAAGTAAAACCTAATTCGTTGTGGGCTGCCTCCCAAAAGCGCTTTCTTTTTTGCCTTTAAGCTAGGCATGATGCAAAAAGAGAAGATAAAGTTTTATCAATAGTAAGAGAATAGCTAGCCCGTGTAACGGACTCAAAAGGCAACTTAATCTTCTTTCTAGGGAAGTGTTCCATCCCTTTCTTGAGAGGGAATTGGAATTTTATATTCCCCTCTTTCATGTCAATGATAGCACCAACGGTGCGAAGAAAAGGAAGTCCCAAAATAATTGGACATGAAGGTTCACATTCAATATCCATAATAGTAAAATCAACGGGAACATAATTGTCATTGACAATGATAAGAACATCGTCAATCTTCCCCAAAGGTTTCTTTACGGAAGAATCAACAAGACGAACACCAAAAGAACAAGGATCAAAAGGTTTCAATTCAAACATATCATACATTCTTTTGGGCATAACGGAGGTACTAGCTCCAACATCACATAAAGCATAGCAAGAGAAGTTGTTCAATTTAATTTTGACTATGGGATCCCAACCATCTTCTAGCTTCCTAGGGATGGAAGTCTCAAGCTTGAGCTTTTCTTCCCTAGCTTTGGTAAGAGCATTGGTGATATGCTCTGTGAAGGCAAGGTTAAGTGTGCTAGTGTGGGGGTCTTTAGCCATTCTTTGTAAAAAGGTGACAACTTCTGAGAGACTACAATTATCAAAATCAATTTTATAATTATTGAGCAGAATTGTAGTGTCATCTTCTTTGTTTGAATTGCTCTCTATTATAAGAGTTTGGACGTCTTCCCAAGTTTGGGGAAGTGTGCGAGCAACTTTAAACAGAGGCTCATACTTTTTTCCTGGAAGACCATGCCATGGGCATAACTCTCCATTGAAACTAACATAATCACAAGGTTTATTACTTTTGTAGATCCCGACAGTGGTGATTGGTGTGATGGAAGAAGGGGTGTACTCCTCCCACTTAGTGTTTTTGGTGGAACCCATAGCAGCAGCAAGCAAGATAACTATTTTTGTGATTTTTTGGTAAGGGGCACTAAAGCAAAAACTGAAAGGTAAACTAACAAGACTAAAAAGCAAAGATAAAAGATAGCGTGCAACTCCCCTATCTTGAAGTGTGGAGTCCCCGGCAACGGCGCCAGAAACTTGCTTGATGGCTTCTCGCCCCTCGTTGGTTACCCCAAGTGGAAGGTTGAGATGTAGCGTAGCGGAAAATTTCCCTTGGCAAAGGTACCAAGGATCGAATCCCGTGACACTCCAAGGGTCGACAAGTAGGTGTCAACGGCGCCAGAAACTTAGCGGTTGACAGGTCCTGCACACAGATACAGATAACTTTGCTCCCATCGAGTACAGAGAGGTTGTCAATCCCTCCGGCCTTGTTGTTTACAAAGGATCAAACACAAGAAATAATAATGATAGCTAAGACTGCAACTAGGAAATAAAAACAGGAAGTAAATAGAAGGTATGATCAGCGGTGGTAATATGGACCGGGGTCCCATGATGTTCACTACTGATGTCTCTCTCCCAAAAGACGATAAAACAGCAAAGCGAGGTAAACAAATTACAGCTGGGCAATTGACAGGATTATGTGCGCAAACCAATGCTAACTATGCTGCAAAGAAAGGTAGAGGCTCAAAAGCATGGGCGGTACGCCAAGGCAAGTAGACCAAAATCCATCTGCATCTACTACTAATCATCCACCTTGAGATATCTATCCAGAACATCTCGCTGGTATTAAGTTGTGAATCCCACCCGAAGTGTAAACTCAAAGCAACAGACAATTGCATTAAAAGAACTTTGCGTAAAGTAAACAATCCTTGCACCCGCAAGTACAAGCACCGTTGTTTTCTCCCTTGTGGCAACATCACATCCCCTAGACTCATGTTTCTATCACTCAAGCTAGTCATCAGGGGGCATGAACCCACAATCAAGCATAACGCTCCCTCTTGGAGTTACTACCTACTACTTGGCCAAAGCAATAAACATCAACGGAGAACATGCAAGAATTACTCAAGAACAAAGATATAAAAGAGGTGAATCAAATATATTACTCAAACACAATCTAAACATAGTCTCATAATCCATCAGATCCCAGTAAACTCAGCAAAGCAACAGCAGAAAGATTACATATGTGCCTCGATCATGTAGAGCAGCTCACGATGTCTAAACCATGAAGAGCAAAGAGGGGAGGAGAACATCACATAGCTACTGATCATGGACCCATGGTCCAAGGTGGACTACTCACAACTCATCCGGGAAGCGTCCATGGTGGTGGAGAAGCTCCCGGTGGTGGTTCTCCCCTCCGGCAGGGTGCCGGAAGAGTTCTCCTGATGCTCCCGATCTTGGAAGCGCTGCGGCGGCGGAACAGAGGCGAGGTCGCGAAAAAGGGTTCTGTCCTCGAGGTTTCGGGACAAGAGGGATATATATGCGAAGGGGGGCAGCCAGAGGCGGAGCAGGGGCCCCAGGCGCCCCCCTGGCGCGGCCAGGGGTGGGGCCGCGCCAGGTGGCCGGCTGGGCCTCCCCTGGCCCCCCTATGGCCCATCTTTGGTTCTTCGCGAAGCTTCCTGTACGCTGATTTTTCCTATATTTTTCCTGGAATTTTTGGAGCACTTTTAATATGGGGGAAACCTGAAATAGAAAAACAGCAGAAAACAGGAACTGGCACTGTGGTGCACTAAGTTAATAGGTTAGTCCAAATATGATCAAAAGTGCATGGAAGTGCATCAATATCATAGCAATATCACACAAAAGAAGCATGGAGCAAGCAGAAATTATAGATACGTTTTGGACGTATCATTCACCATTGTAGAAGGATGATCGAGTCTCCGGGATAGTCAAATCAGCAGCCAAACTCATCTTCTTGAATCTATATTCATACTCACAATTTTGGTTTTGCAGGTCATAGATCTGGGCTTGGAGGTGATCAATCTTCTCTTGAAGATTGGAGATGGCTTCCCCAAAGATCCTTGAGTCCAGCTTGAGGTTGTTGGCAAGCTCCGAGATCATCATGTGGTTGGCGTTGAGTCCTCGTTCCACCATACCTTGGCACTTGAAAACTTGCTGCTCCATTGCTTCGAGCCTCGTCTCCATGCTTCCGGTCCTCCTTGGCCCCTCAACATCACGGATGTGCAGCACCCCCTCATGCAACTCAATGGTTATAGGGTGGTGCAGCACCTCCGCAAGGTAGGGGTTGATGACCTTCTCAAAGAACTTGTCCTTGGGGGTATTGGAGGACGTCATGATGATCTAGATCTGTCAAAAACAGCAGCTCGAAACGAAAACAAAGGATTTTTGCATGATACAGAGGTCAAAACCTTCGGGAGTATATATAATGAATTTTTACCGAGCAAAAGGAGTAACCCACAAGAAAACGGAGTCCGGGGGACACACGGGGTGGCCACGAGGCAGGGGGCGCGCCCTCCACTGTGGGGACCCCGACTTGGAAGTCGAGATAACCGAATGCACGTGTACAGTGATCCCAGAGATCAATGCTCACTGAACACACAGAAGCTGATATAACAAGAGTCTTACATCCATACAAATAGTCTTACACGAATTAAGGCCATTATGACCAAGTCTTACAAAGGTAGAGCCTCACAGGCTGAATGGGAAATAACTTAAATAGCGGAAGTCTTCGATAAACGGGTAGAACCCATGCCATCTGCCTTAACCCTACAGGCATTCTGACTGGGATAGCATCCTAGTTCGCATGTTCGTCTCCAAAGAACTCTTCCTCATATTCCTGCTCTTCCATGCCTGGCCAATTAAATAACCAGTGGCAAGCCAATGAGTACTTTGAATGTACTCGCAAGCAACCCATGATGTGGTGACAATGCAATGGAATAATAATGAACAATCTAGCAGGAAGCTAGAACGATATGCTATCATCAAGTTTATGCATCAATAACCTCGCGTAACCTCGAGAACAGGTTACCGATATCAACATGAATATGATTCAACTCATCGAGTCAAGTCACCATCCTTGACTCATCACACACATATCAACACTGATGAAGTAAAATTCTGGACATAGTTTAAGTAGCACCACCCAACTGTCCATGACCGTGGACACGGCTATTCGAATAGTTTTACACTCTGCAGAGGTTGCGCACTTTAACCACAAGATCCGGGGAACTTCCGTGTCATCCACGACCCGCGGTACCTCAAGTACCCGGGGTAAGCACCCGGTCATTACCTTTCATTAGACGACACTAACATAGAGTCCACTCGTTGGCACACGACCCTCGGGTACAAACAATAGATCACGGGACTTGCCCTAATTCAATGTTCACGCGTACCCGAAGGGACCAACGGTGTGTCCGGTGCCCTGTAAAAACAGTCATGGCCGTCTATCCAAGCACGACCCCGTCCCGGGAAAGACCTCAAGTCTTCCCGTCACTAGTAATGCGGGCACCATGCTAGTATCGACCTAAGTAATCAATAAAGCCCCGTCCCATAAGGGGTAGTGTGGTTGCACATGTTTGGTTGGGACGGTAGTCACACATAAATCTAATCCATCATTCCACCATGCACATGATCTACCGGCACATCACTTCTTTCTCAAGTGATGACCTGTCACTTCATCACCCTCGGGCATTAGGGGCACCCGACGGGTTCTTGCAAAGATTTCAATTACGAGGGTTCATATCACATATGCATCTTGTAAGCATCAAGACCAACTATTTGCATGTCATCTAGCACATAGCAAGATCAACAATAAGGCATGCATCATGTGGTGGTTCATCTAGGTTACCATCGTAACCCTATCATCATGCATCGGAAACATACGGGTTCCGAGAACAAGTGTATCATGGTCAAAGGGCTGCTTGCCTGGATTGGCTTGGTCTTCAAAGTCTTCAAATCCTTCTCCTTCTTCTTCCACAGCAACTTCATCAAATACGGGATCTATACGTCGCATAATAACCACGGGAAAATAAGAATACAAATGAAACAGAAAAATCAAAGTGCTCATAAAAATGTCAACTCATTTTTGTAAAATACTAGAGGAATTTCTAAGATGTGGAAAAATCTTAGTTGGAGTTTTGGAGTTACAGAATGGAATAGATTGATTTTTGAACAGGAGTATTACTGCCCAAATTTGAATTTAAATTTGAACAGTACAGAAAAGTTTTATGGATTTGAGTGAAAGTAGTACCATTAAATAGGTTGGAATATTGCAAGATTTTAGGAGTTGGAAATATTTAATTTGGATCAATATACTTTTCTGTATAAATGTTTAAAACATCAACAAAAAAGAAAAAGAGAAAAAGGGTCATGTGCACTGGGCCAGAAAAGGCCACAGTGCACGGCCTAGACAGACTGGCCCCGCCGCATGGAGCCAGCGCGCGCGCACGTCAGGTTTTCAAACCTGACGGGCGGGGCCCATGGGTCAGTGGCACAGAGGAGGGGGAGAGAGGTGGGGGGATGACAGGCGAGGCCCGCCTGTCATCTCTAACCCCACGACCACGGCGGCGGCGAGCTCACCGGCGAGGATTCCGGCCACGGCGACGGCAACGGAGGGCAGGGTTGAGCTCAGCGTCGTGTTGCGGTTGCAGTGGTGGTAGCGCAGCACGGCGGGGAGGCCTGGTTCACTGGCGGCGAGGTTGGACAGCGGAAGCTCGTCGGAGAGTGGTGGTCGAGGTCGTTTCCGACTGCCACAGAGAGGGGAAACGAGGGCGAAAGAGTCAGTGGAGTGCGGCGGTTCCGAAACAAGTGGAAGGAGAGGCAGGGGAGGCCTGTACCTCGAGATCGTCGGCGGCCCGACGCGGCGGAGCTCCGATCGATCCCGAGCACTGGGGCGTCCTGGGGTCGAACTGGTGATGCAGGGGGGATCAGTGGCGAGGTGTGAGGCTGGTGAGGGTGTTGGAGAGGCTCGGGAGGGCCTATTTATAGGGGCTCGACGGAGACCCGAGGTCCAGTGCGCCGGCGAGCTCCGGCTCGAGGCTACAGCGCACGGGAGGCGATGGGGATGAGTCTGGGGAGTTCCTGGACGAGCTCTACGTCCAGCTGAGGTAAGAGGAGGAGCGGGGGAGCGGCAGAGGAGCGCGCGCGTGTGAAGCAGAGGAATGGCCGAAGCGGGCGGCCGGTGCGCGTGCGACGACGCTCACTGGAGGGCGCAGGAGGAGGGGGGACAGCGCCGGGGAGGTCGCGGACGTCGAGGCGCCTCGACTGGCACGAGGGGGAGGCCCGAGGCTGTCGGGGATCGGCGATTGGCTAGAACCAGCGTGCGGGGTGCAGTGTTCACGCGCTCCAGAGCGTGCGTTTGACTGGCATTAGCGTGCTCTCGCCGGCTTGGTCCGTTCCAGCGTGTCCAACAGTGTCTAGCACGTTGTAGGAGAAGTAAAGAAAGGGCCTGAGGCCTTGGATGCCCTGGGGATGCAGAGAGAGAGGGAGAGGGCTGGTAACAGGGTGAAAGTTGGCTGTACAGCAAGGTAAAACTGGGGTTTCACCCTCCAATCATGGAGCTGAGGTGCTGGGGGAGTTACTGGAGGTAGCTGATAACTCAATAGGCCTGTGGTAAGAAGTTGAGGCCATGGAGAAAAGTGAAAGTGATCAAGTTGAGGGTTTTAGCATTTCTGCAGAAGGTGTTTGATCTGTGTTTGATCAAGTAAATGAAGTCCACTTGACATGGCACTTGACAGGGTTGAAAGACATGAGAAGATATGGTGCTTCACCAAGTTTGGGCTCATTTGGAGAAACTGGCCAATGTAACTTTGGTGAACCCTAGAAATCAACAGAAACAGTTTCATCTTGATTGAGTCAAGCTAATCATCTCGCCTTGATGCACCACTTGGTGTAGCATCATCATTTGGGGTATTGATCATGCTCACAAAGTTTGAAGCTCCAGATAAAAAGTTGGTAATGTAAAGTTGTTCAAATTTGCATTTGAACAGAAAGGGTTTTGAGGTGATCTGATCAAGTTGCTCTGTTCAAATATTTGTGCCATTTGGTCTAGGTGCCTTATTAGGTCATCCTAGCATGTGCAACAAGTTTGAGAGCATTTGGACAAGTTTGGCAATGTAAAGTTGCTCAAACTTCAAATATGGACAGAATGGTTATGAAGGGGTTTGAGGATGTTTTCTTGCTTCCCAAGGCATGGGACTTGGCAAGATCATCAAATATGCCATATGTGACATGATAGAATTTCCCTGGAATTTTTGGAGAAAGTTTCCTCTGTAAATATTTCAAAAGCTTGAAATATCCAGAAAGGGTTTTAGAGGGTTTAGCCCATTATTTTGAACATGACCAAGTGTTGAAACTCTTATATATGGACAATATATGTCCTCTGAGTCTCTCTGAATTTTGGCAAATATTTTTGAAATAGTTAAATAATTTTCCCCTATTAAAGACCATTTCTGGCCTTAAGAAAAAGCTTTTAAATAAAATAGGAAAATAACTTTTAAAATTATACCTTTGTGGTTTCTGGGAGTCCTATGACTACTAGGTCTCAAATAAACCTTTTGAAATAATTTTCACACCCTAATTCAAGTACTTGCAGTGCAAATCTCAATTCAGGGGTTTTTGAAAAAATAATTTTATAAAATACTTTTTGGCCAAATTAATTTTGTAAGAAAATACTATTCTGTTATATAACACTTGGCATGATCATTGGGCAGAAGTTTTGGATAAGGAGATGAAATCTACAAGAGATCATAGTTGACTTTAATGAGCACATGAGAAAGCAAATGAAGAAAACTCAATTCCAAATAAAAGCCAAATGATGCTAAAAATTTTTGCTCGTCCAAATTTTAATGCTTCAAAGATACAAAAAACATGTTACAAAATGCAGGGTGTGACAGACCTACCCCCCTTACAAGAATTTCGTCCCCGAGATTCCTAAACTAGGGCTTAAAAGAGATCGGGAAACTCGGATCTAAGATAGTCTTCTCGTTCCCAGGTTGCTTCTGCTTCGGTGTGGTTGCTCCACTGGACCTTGAAGTACTTGATGGTACGGCTCCGCGTACGTCGTTCTGCTTCGTCCAGAATACGAATAGGCTTCTCGCGGTAGGTCAAATCAGGCTGCAGATCAATGGCTTGGTGATCCACATCCTTGTAGAGATTGGGCTTGTCTGGAACTTGGAGACATTTCCGGAGTTGTGACACATGGAATACATTGTGCACATCGGATAGCTCGGGTGGTAGTTCCAACTGATAAGCCACCTCTCCTCGTCGTGCAGTGATCTCAAAGGGTCCAATGAACCTTGGTGCGAGCTTCCCCTTGACGTGGAAACGCTTGGTTCCCTTCAGAGGAGTTACCCGCAGGTACACATGGTCCCCAACATGGAAACTCATGTCTCGGCGTCGAGTGTCAGCATAACTCTTCTGCCTTGACTTGGCTGCCTTTAATCGCTCTCTGACTAGTTGGACTTGCTCTTCTGCTGCGCGGAGATTATCCGGTCCAAAGACTAGTCCTTCCCCAGTCTCTGACCAGTTGAGGGGTGTGCGACATTTGCGTCCGTACAACACCTCAAATGGTGCCATCTGAAGGCTTGACTGGTAACTGTTGTTGTAAGAGAACTCGGCAAAAGGGAGACAGTCTTCCCACTTGGCTCCATACGCCAGGACACAGGCTCGGAGCATGTCTTCGAGAATCTGATTGACTCGCTCAGTTTGACCTCCAGTCTGTGGGTGGAAAGTTGTGTTGAAAGACAATTTGGTTCCCAAGGCTTCTTGGAACTTCTTCCAGAACCTTGAGGTGAACTGGGTTCCTCGATCTGACACAATCTCCTTGGGAACACCGTGAAGACTTACGATTCGGTCGATGTAGAGAGCTGCCAGCCGGTTGCCATCATAAGTGGTCTTGACAGGAATGAAATGAGCCACCTTGGTCAAATGATCGACTATGACCCAGATAGAGTCATGTCCTCTATTCGACCTTGGTAATCCAGTGATGAAGTCCATTCCGACTTTATCCCACTTCCACTCAGGAACCTTGAGTGGTTGAAGCAATCCAGCAGGTCGCTGATACTCAGCCTTGACCCTTTGGCACACATCACACTTTGCAACATAGGTTGCAATCTCTCTCTTCATACCGTGCCACCAGAATCGTGCCTTCAAGTCTTGGTACATCTTGGTTCCTCCGGGGTGGATGGAATACGGAGTGTCGTGGGCTTCTTGCAGAATCAGCGTCTTCAGCTCGGTGTTGTTTGGCACGCAGAGACGACCTTTGTACCAAACAATCCCGTGCTCGTCTTCGGAGAATCCTGGAGCCTTGCCCAGCTTCATCTTCCTCTTGATACCTTCGATGCTTGCATGTCCTTCTTGAGCCTTCTTGACGTCGTCCATCAGGGTTGGTCTGACTTCCAAATGATCCAGAAATCCGGGGGTGACCAATTCCAAACTGAATTACTCGATCTCCTTAAACAAGGCTGGCTGCCTTTCCTGAATAACGACATTCAAAGAGCAAGCCTTCCTGCTTAAGGCATCGGCCACCACGTTAGCCTTCCCAGGGTGATACTGAACACTGAGGTCATAATCTTTGATGAGTTCCAACCATCTCCGCTGCCTCATGTTCAACTCTTTTTGGGTGAAAATATACTTCAGACTTCTGTGGTCTGTGTAAATCTCACACTGTTTCCCTAGGAAGTAATGCCGCCATATCTTCAAGGCATGAACCACTGCCGCTAGCTCAAGATCGTGAGTAGCGTAGTTCTCCTCATGGGGTCGTAGCTGCCTGGAGAGGTATGCTATGACGCGGCCTTCTTGCATCAGAACGCTTCCCAATCCGGTTCGAGAGGCATCACAATATATCACGAACTCCTTGTGAATATCAGGTGTTGCCAGAACTGGGGCGGTGGTCAATCTCTTCTTGAGCTCTTGGAAGCTCTCTTCGCATTTTGGCGTCCACTCGAACTTCTTGTCCTTTTTGAGGAGCTGAGTCATTGGTCGTGCAATGCTAGAGAATCCTTCCACGAACTTGCGGTAATAGCCCGCTAATCCGAGGAAGCTTCTGACTTCCTTGACGGTCGTTCGAGATTGCCATTGGGTCACAGCTTCGACTTTTGCAGGATCAACAGATAATCCTTCCTCGGTCAAGACATGACCTAAGAATCCAACTTTATGCAGCCTGAACTCACACTTGCTGAATTTGGCGTACAGTTGGTGCTCACGAAGCTTGTCTAGGACCATCCTCAGGTGCTGCTCATGCTCTTCCTCCGACTTCGAGAACACAAGAATGTCATCAATGAAGACAACAACGAACTTGTCCAAATATTCCATGAAGACTTTATTCATGAGATACATGAAGTAAGCTGGGGCATTGGTTAACCCAAAAGACATGACCGTGCACTCGTACAGGCCGTATCTGGTTACGAATGCCGTCTTCGGAATATCTTGGGGTCTGATCTTCAGCTGGTAATACCCAGATCTGAGGTCGATCTTGGAGAATACCTTGGCTCCGCTGAGCTGATCAAACAGATCTTCGATCTTGGGAAGCGGGTACTTGTTCTTGATTGTAACTTCATTGAGGGAACGATAGTCAATGCATAAGCGGATGGTACCATCCCTCTTTGCCACAAACAGAACAGGAGATCCCCAAGGGGAGGCACTCGGGCGGATAAATCCCTTCCTTAGCTGCTCTTCTAGCTGCTTCTTCAACTCGGCTAATTCTTCCGTCCCCATTCTATAAGGCTTCTTATAGATGGGTCCTGCTCCGGGCATGAGCTCGATGATGAACTCAATGTCACGGTCAGGGGGCATTCCTGGTAGTTCATCCGGAAAGACATCAGGATACTCACATACCACCGGTACTTGATCTAGCCCAACTTCAGACAGACAGCTGACTTTAGCGGCTTGAGCGGAAGAGGAGTTGGGGGCAAACTTGACTTCTACTCCTTGGTCATTGGTCACAGTGACTGTCTGATTGGCACAGTCTAACAAGCCTTGGTGCTTGCTGAGCCAATTCATACCTAGGATCACATCCAAGCCTTGCGATCTCAGGATGATAAGGTCTGCTAGGAAGTCTACACCGTTAATGGTAATACTGACTCCTTTACAGCCTATCTTGGCTCTCATCTCGGCTCCGGGGGTTTGTACCACCATAGGGTTATTCAGGGGTGTAGGGGTCATGCCACTTTTTAATGCAAATCTTTGAGTGACAAATGAATGCGTTGCTCCAGAATCAAACAAGACAGTTGCAGGTGCTGAGTTGACAAGGAACGTACCCAGCACGACGTCCGGGTCTTCCTGGGCTTCTTCAGCAGTGACGTGATTCACACGCCCCTTCCCATAGTTCGGTGGATCGCGAGGAGCTGGGTTCCTTGGTGGCATTCCACGGCCTTGTCCCTGGTTCTGCGTATTGGGGCGCGGGGCATCAGGCTTCTTGTTGGGGCACACCCTGGAGATGTGTCCGGGCTAACCACACCCAAAGCAAGTGACTTGGTTTGGAGTGTTGATCTTTTTGCCACCATTGGTATTGGGGTTGAAAGCTGGCCTGGGGTTGGCATACTGCTGAGGCTGAGGATTGGCACGAGGTGCAGGAGCTCTTGGCTGCTGATAGGTTGGCTTGGCCGGGGCTGACTGCCACGGACGAGGCTTCTGGTTGCTGGAACTTCCCTTACTGACCAACTTGCGCTTGTGTGTGTCTTCCAAAGCACGCCGCTTGTCTTCAAGCATAAGTGCCTTGTTCACCAGGTCAGGGAAAGATGGGCAGTCGCACACGACAAGCGAGTATTGCAGAGTCTGATTAAGGCCTTCCATGAAGCGCTCCCTTTTGGCAGCATCAGTGCTGACATCCTCAGGGGCATACCTTGACAGAATACTGAACTTCTGCATGTACTCCTTGACAGTGCCACTTCCTTGCTTCAGGGCTCGGAACTCGCGCTTTTTGATAGCCATGATTCCGGAAGGAATGTGGGCCTTGCGGAATTCTGCCTTGAAGTTTACCCAAGTGATGTCTTGTTCAGCATGCTTGACCTTGAATCCATCCCACCAAGCTCTAGCAGTTCCCCCGAGGCAGTGGGCTGCATAAGCCACCTTCTCGCGGTCTTCGGTGCATCCGACTAGTTCCAGAATCTCCTCAATGGAACGGACCCAGTCGTCAGCATCCAGGGGTTCTGCAGTCTCGATGAAGGTTGGAGGTGCATGCTTCTTGAACTCTGCCAACGTGGAACGTCCGTTGCCATTCCCCGCCGGCTGGCGGTTGTTGGTGACAGCTTGAGCAATCAGCTGGAGAGCTGCAGTGTTGGCTTGGCGTTCCTCTCGGAAAGCTTGGAGAAGCTGAGCCATGTCCATGCTTGGAGCAGGTGGTGGTGGAGCTTGGTCGTGGTCTGCCTCTAGCTGGGAGGATGCTCCGGCTTCGGGCTGCTGGGTAGAGGTACCAGTACGAGTTACAACAGGCATCCTGTTGGAGCGGTAAAAGGTCTCATGACTCGGAAGAGGGAAAGCAAGATAGATGGGTGCCTAGTAAGGGGGTGGGTGTGACACTAAATCAAATCATGCAAGGGCCTAAAGGCCAAAACACATTCATTAAAAATCCAATGGGGTGATGTAGTCGTTTACACATTCCCGAAGGAAGATTACGACTTACATCCAGACACACAACAAAAGCAAACACTAGATGGTTTCATATGAACCATACAAGGACTCGACTGCGCATAGGGGTTACACGACCTATCCTACCGTAGGGGTTACAACTGGCATATCCGAGTAGCGAATAATGCCTAAGCGGCGGAATGCTCGGTCGCGTATTCCGGCTCTTCTGGGTCTTCCTCCTTGTCTTCATCGGTCTGGGCTCCCTTGTCACTTGAGGGAGTGGGGGAGTGGAGGAGTTGGATACGACGGTGCTTCGACGGTGGTGCAGGGAAAAGCTTGCGATATTCCCTTGCTGTCATCCGGCGTCGCCGAGGTGGTTCTTCACCCTTGGAAGATACATGCTCGGAGGGCCTTCCGCCTCGATATGCGATAGCGTATTGTCCAGAAGGTGCTCCTTCTTTCTTGATCCTGTTTGCCTTCTCTTTAGCTCGACGAAGAAGTGCCTTGGTCTTGTAAAGTTCTTCTCGAAGCTTCATTGATTCCGAGGCCAAGTCTTGTGCCAGGCTGTCGGCACATAGACTGAAGTAGGTCTGGAACCGAAGCGAGAGTCCTTCCTTCAGTGGAGGGGCTCGTGCGCTGCTTTCTTCGTCACCTTCCTTCCGGTAAGGTAAGAAGCGAGTTGCCATCTTGGCTGCCATCTCCGGAAGAAGCTCGCGGAGACGGTTTAATGCCTTGAGTGCAGCAGCCTCGACAGTGAGTGGTAGTGTTGCCATCTGGGGTCCCTCGAAGAACCAACTCGTGGGAGGATCGTTTGCCTTCACGATCACTTCCACATGGTACTCCACCTCAGTATCGCTTACCCAATGCTCAAGGTAGGTGAGGATGGGTGCTCGGTGGAACTGACACTCCTGGAGGCTATCCTCGAGAAGTAGGGGAAACCCAGTGGTCAGGTGCTCTTCGGGAACAGCGGCCATCTACAAAGGTGGAATAGGAGGGGTTAATAAGCTGATGAAATCTCAGGTTTAGAAAAGAAGAGAGGTTCAGAAGGATTTTGAAAAGGGGTCTCATCTAACTAACGCCCATGCTAACTAAGGCTTCCTACAGTCAGGATGGCTCTGATACCAGCTCTGTGGGGACCCCGACTTGGAAGTCGAGATCACCGAATGCACGTGTACAGTGATCCCAGAGATCAACGCTCACTGAACACACAGAAGATGAAATAACAAGAGTCTTACATCCATACAAATAGTCTTACACGAATTAAGGCCATTATGACCAAGTCTTACATAGGTAGAGCCTCACAGGCTGAATGGGAAATAACTTAAATAGCGGAAGTCTTCGATAAACGGGTAGAACCCATGCCATCTGCCTTAACCCTACAGGCATTCTGACTGGGATAGCGTCCTAGTTCGCATGTTCGTCTCCAAAGAACTCTTCCTCATATTCCTGCTCTTCCATGCCTGGCCAATTAAATAACCAGTGGCAAGCCAATGAGTACTTTGAATGTACTCGCAAGCAACCCATGATGTGGTGACAATGCAATGGAATAATAATGAACAATCTAGCAGGAAGCTAGAACGATATGCTATCATCAAGTTTATGCATCAATAACCTCGCGTAACCTCGAGAACAGGTTACCGATATCAACATGAATATGATTCAACTCATCGAGTCAAGTCACCATCCTTGACTCATCACACACATATCAACACTGATGAAGTAAAATTCTGGACATAGTTTAAGTAGCACCACCCAACTGTCCATGACCGTGGACACGATTATTCGAATAGTTTTACACTCTGCAGAGGTTGCGCACTTTACCCACAAGATCCGGGGAACTTCCGTGTCATCCACAACCCGCGGTACCTCAAGTACCCGGGGTAAGCACCCGGTCATTACCTTTCCTTAGACGACACTAACATAGAGTCCACTCGTTGGCACACGGCCCTCGGGTACAAACAATAGATCACGGGACTTGCCCTAATTCAATGTTCACGCGTACCCGAAGGGACCAACGGTATGTCCGGTGCCCTGTAAAAATAGTCATGGCCGTCTATCCAAGCACGACCCCGTCCCGGGAAAGACCTCAAGTCTTCCCGTCACTAGTAATGCGGGCACCATGCTAGTATCGACCTAAGTAATCAATAAAGCCCCGTCCCATAAGGGGTAGTGTGGTTGCACATGTTTGGTTGGGACGGTAGTCACACATAAATCTAATCCATCATTCCACCATGCACATGATCTACCGGCACATCACTTCTTTCTCAAGTGATGACCTGTCACTTCATCACCCTCGGGCATTAGGGGCACCCGACGGGTTCATGCAAAGATTTCAATTACGAGGGTTCATATCACATATGCATCATGTAAGCATCAAGACCAACTATTTGCATGTCATCTAGCACATAGCAAGATCAACAATAAGGCATGCATCATGTGGTGGTTCATCTAGGTTACCATCGTAACCCTATCATCATGCATCGGAAACATACGGGTTCCAAGAACAAGTGTATCATGGTCAAAGGGCTGCTTGCCTGGATTGGCTTGGTCTTCAAAGTCTTCAAGTCCTTCTCCTTCTTCTTCCACAGCAACTTCGTCAAATACGGGATCTATACGTCGCATAATAACCACGGGAAAATAAGAATACAAATGAAACAGAAAAATCAAAGTGCTTAGAAAAATGTCAACTCATTTTTGTAAAATACTAGAGGAATTTCTAAGATGTGGAAAAATCTTAGTTGGAGTTTTGGAGTTACAGAATGGAATAGATTGATTTTTGAACAGGAGTATTACTGCCCAAATTTGAATTTAAATTTGAACAGTACAGAAAAGTTTTATGGATTTGAGTGAAAGTAGTACCATTAAATAGGTTGGAATATTGCAAGATTTTAGGAGTTGGAAATATTTAATTTGGATCAATATTCTTTTCTGTATAAATGTTTAAAATATCAACAGAAAAGAAAAAGAGAAAAAGGGTCCTGTGCACTGGGCCAGAAAACGCCACAGTGCACGGCCCAGACAGACTGGCCCAGCCGCACGGAGCCAGCGCGCGCGCACGTCAGGTTTTCAAACCTGACGGGCGGGGCCCATGGGTCAGCGGCACAGGGGAGGGGGAGAGAGGTGGGGGGATGACAGGCGGGGCCCGCCTGTCATCTCTAACCCCACGACCACGGCGGCGGCGAGCTCACCGGCGAGGATTCCGGCAACGGCAACGGCAACGGAGGGCAGGGTTGAGCTCAGCGTCGTGTTGCGGTTGCAGTGGTGGTAGCGCGGCACGACGGGGAGGCCTGGTTCACCGGCGGCGAGGTTGGACGGCGGAAGCTCGTCGGAGAGTGGTGGTCGAGGTCGTTTCCGACTGCCACAGAGAGGGGAAACGAGGGGGAAAGAGTCACTGGAGTGCGGCGGTTCCGAAACAAGTGGAAGGAGAGGCAGGGGAGGCCTGTACCTCGAGATCGCCGGCGGCCCGACGCGGCGGAGCTCCGGTCGATCCCGAGCACTGGGGCGTCCTGGGGTCGAACTGGTGATGCAGGGGGATCAGTGGAGAGGTGTGAGGCTGGTGAGGGTGTTGGAGAGGCTCGGGAGGGCCTATTTATAGGGGCTCGATGGAGACCCGAGGTCCAGTGCGCCGGCGAGCTCCGGCTCGAGGCTACAGCGCACGGGAGGCGACGGGGATGAGTCTGGGGAGTTCCTGGACGAGCTCTACGTCCAGCTGAGGTAAGAGGAGGAGCGGGGGAGCGGCAGAGGAGCGCGCGCGTGTGAAGCAGAGGAATGGCCGAAGCGGGCGGCCGGTGCGCGTGCGACGACGCTCACTGGAGGGCGCAGGAGGAGGGGGGACAGCGCCGGGGAGGTCGCGGACGTCGAGGCGCCTCGACTGGCGCGAGGGGTAGGCCCGAGGCTGTCGGGGATCGGCGATTGGCTAGAACCAGCGTGCGGGGTGCACTGTTCACGCGCTCCAGAGCGTGCGTTTGACTGGCATCAGCGTGCTCTCGCCGGCTTGGTCCGTTCCAGCGTGTCCAACAGTGTCTAGCACGTTGTAGGAGAAGTAAAGAAAGGGCCTGAGGCCTTGGATGCCCTGGGGATGCAGAGAGAGAGGGAGAGGGCTGGTAACAGGGTGAAAGTTGGCTGTACAGCAAGGTAAAACTGGGGTTTCACCCTCCAATCATGGAGCTGAGGTGCTGGGGGAGTTACTGGAGGTAGCTGATAACTCAATAGGCCTGTGGTAAGAAGTTGAGGCCATGGAGAAAAGTGAAAGTGATCAAGTTGAGGGTTTTAGCATTTCTGCAGAAGGTGTTTGATCTGTGTTTGATCAAGTAAATGAAGTCCACTTGACATGGCACTTGACAGGGTTGAAATACATGAGAAGATAGGGTGCTTCACCAAATTTGGGCTCATTTGGAGAAACTGGCCAATGTAACTTTGGTGAATCCTAGAAATCAACAGAAACAGTTTCATCTTGATTGAGTCAAGCTAATCATCTCCCCTTGATGCACCACTTGGTGTAGCATCATCATTTGGGGTATTGATCATGCTCACAAAGTTTGAAGCTCCAGATAAAAAGTTGGTAATGTAAAGTTGTTCAAATTTGCATTTGAACAGAAAGGGTTTTGAGGTGATCTGATCAAGTTGCTCTGTTCAAATACTTGTGCCATTTGGTCTAGGTGCCTTATTAGGTCATCCTAGCATGTGCAACAAGTTTGAGAGCATTTGGACAAGTTTGGCAATGTAAAGTTGCTCAAACTTCAAATATGGACAGAATGGTTATGAAGGGGTTTGAGGATGTTTTCTTGCTTCCCAAGGCATGGGACTTGGCAAGATCATCAAATATGCCATATGTGACATGATAGAATTTCCCTGGAATTTTTGGAGAAAGTTTCCTTTGTAAATATTTCAAAAGCTTGAAATATCCAAAAAGGGTTTTAGAGGGTTTAGCCCATTATTTTGAACATGACTAAGTGTTGAAACTCTTATATATGGACAATATATGTCCTCTGAGTCTCTCTGAATTTTTGCAAATATTTTTGAAATAGTTAAATAATTTTCCCCTATTAAAGACCATTTCTGGCCTTAAGAAAAAGCTTTTAAATAAAATAGGAAAATAATTTTTAAAATTATACCTTTGTGGTTTCTGGGAGTCCTATGAGTACTAGGTCTCAAATAAACCTTTTGAAATAATTTTCACACCCTAATTCAAGTACTTGCAGTGCAAATCTCAATTCAGGGGTTTTTGAAAAACTAATTTTATAAAATACTTTTTGGCCAAATTAATTTTGTAAGAAAATACTATTCTGTTATATAACACTTGGCATGATCATTGGGCAGAAGTTTTGGATAAGGAGATGAAATCTACAAGAGATCATAGTTGACTTTAATGAGCACATGAAAAAGCAAATGAAGAAAACTCAGTTCCAAATAAAAGCCAAATGATGCTAAAAAATTTTGCTGGTCCAAATTTTCATGCTTCAAAGATACAAATAACATGTTACAAAATGCAGGGTGTGACATCCACCCTCGTGGACGCCTCGTGTCTCTTCCGGACTGCTTCTTATTTTTCTATTTTTCTAAATATTCCAAAACGGAGAAAATTGCCTTTAGAACTATTTTGGAGTCGGTTTACTTACCGTATCGCATACCTCTTCCTTTTCGAAGGCTGAATCATTCTGGAAAGTGTCCCTTATGTATTCCTCAAGGGTTACGGTTTCAATAACATTAGTTTCAAAATTTATAGGATTACCTGAGATATAATGTTTGATTCTTTGACCATTCACCACCTTCGGATTCGTGCCTTTGAAGTTGTTGATTTTTATGGCACCGGAACGATAGACCTCCTCGATAACGTAAGGTCCTTCCCATTTGGAGATAAGTTTTCGTGCAAAAAATCATAAATGAGAGTTGTATAGCAAGACATAATCACCTACGTTAAACTCATGTTTTTGTATTCTTTTGTCATGCCATCTTTTAACTTTTTCTTTAAACAGTTTGGCATTCTCATAGGCTTGGGTTCTCCACTCATCGAGACAGCTAATGTCAAATAGCCTCTTCTCACCAGCAAGTTTGAAATCATAATTGAGCTCTTTGATAGCCCAATATGCCTTATGTTCTAGATCAAGAGGTAAGTGACAAGCTTTTCCATATACCATCTTATATGGAGACATACCCATAGGAATTTTGTATGCAGTTCTATAGGCCCATAATGCATCATCGAGTTTCTTGGACCAATTCTTCCTGGACCTATTAACTGTCTTTTGCAAGATTAATTTCAACTCCCTGTTACTTAGTTCTACTTGACCACTAGTCTGTGGTGATAAGGGGATGCAATTCTATGGTTGACATCATATTTAGCAAGCATTTTACAGAAAGCACCATGAATAAAGTGTGAACCACCATCAATCATTAGATATCTAGGGACTCCAAACCTCGGAAATATAACTTCTTTAAGCATATTAATAGAGGTGTTATGATCAGCACTACTAGTTGGAATAACTTCTACCCACTTAGTAACGTAATCAACAGCAACTAGAATGTGTGTTTACCCATTAGAGGCAGGAAACGGTCCCATATAATCAAAGCCCCAAACATCAAATGGTTCAATAACAAGTGAATAATTCATAGGCATTTCTTGACGTCTACTAATATTACCAATTCTTTGAAATTCATCACAAGATAAGACAAACTTACGGGCATCCTTAAAGAGAGTAGGCCAATTGTCAGGCCCAAGATGCGATTCTATCCCAATCACGTGACACTTACGTGATTGGGGCACAACCTTATTTCGGGCGCTTAGCAAGATGGATATCATTACATCGTACCATTACATACATACATGGGGGATACAACAATACATACAAGTCACATGAATACATCATCATCAATACAAGGCATCAGACTACGAATGTAAACAAGAAAAGCACAACGACATCCATCTGCTATCCCAGGCTGCCGACCCGGAACCAAACCCAAGACTGAAGAAGAAGAGGAAGAAAGAACTCCAACAAAAGGACATCGCTCTCACGTCAAGTCATCGGAAACCTGCACCTGCAAGTGTTGTTGTAGTATCTGTGAGCCAAGGGGACTCAGCAATCCCATAACCATGGGTAACAAGACTAGCAAAGCTTAATGGGTAGGAAGAGGTTAAGTGGTGAGGTTGCAGCAGCGGCTAAGCAAAAGTATGGTGGCTAACTTACGAGTACAAGAATAAGATGAGCTTCTACGCAAACGGTCGCAACTAGTAGTGATCGCTAAAGATCCTGAACTACCTACGAGTCAAACATAACCCCACCGTGTTCTCTTCTCAAAGTGAAAAGAGACCGTCACGGTTACTCACACAGTTGTGTGTTTTAACTCGGATCCTCTGTCAAGTTTTCTACAACCGGACATTAACAAATTCCAATCTACCACATAACCGCGGGCACGGCTTTCGAAAGATCATAACCCTGCAGGGGTGTCCCAACTTAGCCCATCACAAGCTCTCACAATCAGCACAAGTAATAATAATATTATTACCCCTTATCTTAGGGACAATCCGATCAGGCTCGGAATCCCGGTGCACAAGACATTTCGACAATGGTAAAACAAGTCCAGCATGACCTCCCGGCGTGCCGACACCCTGATGGTAGCCGCGCGCATCTCCTCTCAGGCCACATCTGGATGAGCACTACGTACAGCAACCGAAGACCCCAGATAACTGGGTCGCACCGCAAGTGGCTCTAGTTTGGGACCAACACCATCAGCACTGGCCCCCTGCTATGTAGAAAAGAATCCTCAAGGGAGCGACCCCCTAGGCAAATTTAATTAATTAATTAAGTTGTTATTATGAGGCAAATTAAAACCAATGTTGGGCCTTGCTGGAGGAGTTTTATTCAAAGACGAACTGTCAAGGGGTCCCCATATACCCAACCGTGTAAGGAACGCAAAATCAAGGAACATAATGCCTGTTTATCTGCTCCTAAGGTGGCATGAGTGGAACAAAACACCGAGCAAAAGGCCAAGCCTTCCACCCATGCCCAGTATATAGGTGTGTTAATATATATATATAAGACATATTGTGATATACCAACAATAAGTTCCAACATGGAACGATCTTCATCTTCACCTGCAACTAACAACGCTATAATAGGGGCTGAGCAAGCGGGTAACATAGCCAAACAACGGTTTTGCTGGGAAGGTGTCAAAGGTTAGAGGTTTCATGGCAACAAGGAGAGGCTGACAAATGATAGGTAGCGCGACATATAATGATAGCATCGAGACAACTAAGCATGGCAATGATAGTAAAGGTATCCAAGGGTATGGTCATCTTGCCTGAGATCCCGCAAGGAAGAAGAATGGGTCCATGAAGAAGACAAAGACGAAGCCTTGAAGATGAACCACGGGTAGACGAACGGATCCTCACGATCGCAACGGAACAAGCACTAACGAGAAGAAGTAAGCAACACGGTAAACAGACCACACAAGACATGACAAGATGCTCAAGCAAGTATGATGCAAGACAAGTCTATATATGATGCAATACATGGCAAGGTAGGAAGCACTCAAAAACAACATCACCCAACAAATTTAAATGAGGCCGGAATCAACACATAACAAATCCGGTAAGTCCTCATATGCATAATTTGAAATTAGTCCAGATCTGAGCAAACCTTAAGTTAAAGTTGTTAAACAGCAGGTTAACATGCACCATGATGATCAACACGAAATTCTAGTTAAGTTCCATATAAAGTTTGTTTAATTCAGAGCTACGGCCTAGAAGATATGAGCAAAACAAGACAAGCAAGGCAACGGTGCAAGATGCACACAAATATCAAGGAAACACACTCAAAACATGTAAAAACATGATATTATGATTCTACATGAAAAATCACACAAGTTTCATATAGGACACACTCAAAACGGAGCAACGGGCTAAAAGATACGAGCAAAACAAGTTACAATGCAAAGCTGAAGTTAACAGCATCATAGCAACTTTGGAGCATGGTAAATATATGCAACAGCACCCAAACATGATAACTAGAGGCATGGATGTAAATTAGACATGATGCTTAACAAGCACGAACTTAGAACAAACCCAAAAGCTTGCTGGAACACATTAACCAAGCATGGCAAGTTGCAATAAAATTAACCAGACTTAGTCAAAATCTGGGAAGGCAAAAACATCATCATGATGCTGCCTTCGGGGGCACAAAACAACAAGCATATCAACTCTACTGAGTATATAAGGATCATGGACATGTAATAGACATAGAATACATCAAACAACTCCATTGGAGAATCTCCATAGGAGGCATGGATCAATAGCAACAAACAACACCAAATTGATCATGCTGATAAAAACCTGACACGTATAATTTATAGCAACTTGAGAGCAAGAAATAAATAAGCTATAGCAGGTCATATGAGCAAGCAAGGGCATGAATGGATAGAAAATAACATGGTCAACAAGACATGATCATTGGCCACTCCAAAACAAGCATGGATTTGACTGGGGCATCAAGCAAACATAGCATCGGGTTAAACAGATTCCAGACTTAGCAGTTTTTTCACTAAGTATAAAACAGCAACAACAACATGGCATGTTTACAAGCTTGTTTAAGTCCCCTCAAGGCATATCATGGAAAATGGATTGCACCACAGCAAAGACCATATGATGGTGCTTCTAAAACATATTGACAAGTGGCATGAAGACAAACACATCAATAGCAATGAGCAAGTGAAAACAGCATCTCATAACAAGCTTCAGCACTTAACAGCCACATGCACTTTTGCAACAGAGATTAACATGGCAAGATGACACCTAACATGAATGCTACATCAACCAACATGTAGAGCACTTCACAATGAACATTTTGACATATCATATGCTCCAATTGGATAAACATGCACAAAGTTACAAGCATCACAAGTATGCAATAAAATTATAGTTACCAGCAGTTTTAGACAAGTAGCACTCTTGCAACAGATATAAGAGCATCAAGATGGACTCAAACAAGCATGGCACAATGGAACAAAGTGAAGAGCATATCACCACGATCATTTTGACATCTCATTAACTCAAAACGGATAGGCACACAAAAAGTTACAGCCATGCAAAGATGCCTACATATTAACAAATTTTAAGAACTTAGCAGTTTTTACGACATTGGGAAAAAACACAACGGCGCTGAATAGCTAAGTGACGCTCAGGCGGGATTTAGAGGGCGGCTCACCTCGGGTTCGGTCCAGTACGGGGAGGAGTGCTCCGGCAGGCTGGGTGTGCTGGGTCTCGCGGATGGGTCGAGGGAGTGTGGGGGAGTTCAGGGAGTTGGGCCGGCTCTGGCCTCGCGAGCAGGCTGGGCCCAGGTGGAGGCACCGGCCCAGGAGGGCGCTGGCCTCGTCTCCCTCCTCGATCCGAACTCGCTGGATCGAAGGAAGATAGGGAAACGGCGGCGGCGGCTCGTCCGGCTCCGGCGATGGCGCTCGCGGGAGGAGCCGGCGAGGGCGGAGGGGAGCAGCTCCTGGCATGGCCCGCTGGGATCTGGGGCCGGCGGTGTCACCGCGGACGCCAGGGTCGACGACGGGACCTCTGGGCGGCGGGATCTACGCATGGAGGGTGGCGGAGGCGCACGGGGCTCTGGCCGCCGGCGAGAGGAAGCTCGGTGGAGCCGGAGCTGGGCGACCGACGGTGGCGCGAGCGACGAGGCGGCGGGGATGGAGTGCGGGCGGAGGGCTCCGAGCGCTGCGGGCGGCTGGCGGCGGCGGACGGGCTCGACGGGCCCGCGATGGGCTCGGCGGGCCGCGGGTGGTGGGAGGTGGCTGCGGCCATGTGGTAGCACGGTAGTGGCTGCGGGCGGCGGGGAGGCTGATGTGGCGCCTTGTGATTGGCCGGGGTGAGGTGGCCGGCTGGGCATGTCTGCTGCGGGGCGGACGTGCCCGGTTGCGCGAGGAGGAAGATGGCTAGGGTTTCACCGCGAATTTCGGGGGAGTGGCTGTTTATATAGGCATAGGGAGCTAGGAGAGTCCAAATGAGGAGCGGTTCGTGGCCACGCGACGGTGATCCGACGACCGAGAGGATGGAGGGGGTTAGAATGGGCTTGGTGGGCTGTGAGAAAGGGGTGCTGGGCCAAAAGAGAAAAGGCTTCGGCGGTTAACACGGTTAACCGTTGGGCTATCAAACGAACTCCGAACGCAACAAAACTTGACAGGTGGTCTACCTATGCTGTAATAAGACCACACGCCTAGTTTGAACCCATTCCGAGAACATTATCCGGCCACTCATAAAAGGAGGTTTCGGAGGTGCCGCGGGCACGTGCAAGTGTGTCTGGGCTCAGAACGGACAACGGAGAGGACGGGCGGACTCAGACGGATGCAAGTTTTGAAAACATGAAGATGCAACACACATGATGACATGGCAAAATGCAACACGCAAGCAGATGACATGGCAACGACGACGAACAACTAGCTGACACCTGGCGCACCGGTCTCGGGGTGTCACAACACTCCCCTACTAACAAGAGATCTCGTCCCGAGATCTTAGGAACGAGACGGAAGATGAAAAAGGAAGAACAAAGTTCTTCGAGGACAAAAGAGTGAAGCAAAGAACCTTGGGAGGTTTAACAATATGAAAGAAGGCTACAATGGAGATGAACGAAGTTGCAAAGACTTCGTTAGATAAGAGGAAGAAGGAATACGACGAGAACCAAAAGGTTGAAGGATATGAATCACGGGTTGAAGGAATAAGAATGAATTCTAAACCACTCCAGGTAAGAGAGATTGAAAACCAATTCAAATGAAGGAATTCGAGCAGCACTCCGGCTGACAATGGAAGAAATAGGACACCGGATGGAGATGAATTGAAAGAAGAATAACTTGAGAGATGGAATGATATTTCACGAGAGGAACAACATAATGCTGCCGGAAAGAATTGAAAGAATGGAATTAAAAGAATGGAGAAGAAGATGGCAACTTTCACCACATATGAATTGAAAGAGCATCTTCAAAGAAAGACTCGAACGGATTTGTTGAGAAATCAAAAACAAAAGAATAAGCTTGTTGTGGGCTTATGAAAATCATCCCAAAACTTGAGGTGAATTATTGCCGCAACCAAAATATGTATTAGCTGAGAATGAAGAAATGCAAGACTCGACTGAAAAGAATGCGGAGAATTAGTTGCATCTCAGGACACAAAAGAATAATGCTTGAACTGCTCCAGAAAAATTAGATGAACGATTGAAGAATGGATTATCTCATGAGGAACTACCAAGAGGAACTCCGGTAACAAAAGGATGATGATATAGAAATGACGGGTGAAAAGAATAAGATTAAAGCCTTGAGATTTATTCTTAAGAATAAGAATAAGAATAAAATCCAAAGGAAGGGATTAAATGAACTCCACAAAGAAGAATAAGAATTATGTTATGCTTATCCTCCATCAATTAAATTGATGAGAAGCAATGGATTCGCATACTACTTATTCCCGTTGAAATGATTAAAGAGGAATATATCACGAACTTGCAAAATATTCATGAAACACCGGTAGGATTGGAATGAACAAATGAATTGATAAGATAACACCGGAAAAGAACTCTTGAGCGAACCACCGAAAGAATTGAAGCCGAGTGAAGAAAAAGGAACGAACCACCGTAAAGAATTAAAAACAAGTGATGAAAGAGAACAAACCAGCGTAAGAATTGAAATTGAATGGATACAAGAGAACGAATCGCCGTGAAGAATAAAGCATTTGGGGAATTTAGATACAAGAGAACGAAGAGATCGCAAACTGATTAAAGAATACTTGAACAAAGCACCGGACGAATGTGAGATGAACGAAGAGGCATCAATGAAGAATATTTGGAGGACGAAGTTGAAAACTGCAGACGAAGAAATCTTCTGAACTGATGGCCTTCGGAGGAACACAACGGAAAGAATTCATGAACTACTCCGGATGGACGAAAAGAAGAAAGGTTGAAGCCAAGATGAAAAGAATTGCAAACGAACTTGGAGAAGGCGTATGACTGGTGGAATCCATACTTACGTCAAGTTTGAAAAGAATTTCGGAACACTCCGAGGAATTAGAAGAGTCAAGTAAGATCATGGGAAAGACATGTGGTTTATGAGCCCACCGAAGAGAAAACACCGTTGAAAGGATTGAAAAGGAGATAATGCACCGGAACGATTAAAAGACTCGAATGAGGTGACGACCTCGAATTAATTGAATGCAAACACGAATCTTCTAAGATGTCTTCGGAACTCCAGAACAATAAAATGGCGAGAGGGAAACGCGCAAGGGGAAAACATTTGAGCCGAGGGAATAAGAATATGAACAACACCGAGAATTTGAATTGAATCCACCAGAGAAGAAAAGAGATGAATAATGACAACGAGACAAGAATTCACTGGTTGAAATAATTGGAAAGAAAGCACAGGATTCACACAAGTAGGATGGATACTCGATTAAGTACTCCGGCTCCGAGAAACAAAAGGGTGGACGGGTGGGAAAAAGAAGGAACACAATGGACAGGGAAAACAACACTGGTTTGATAGAACTGAGGATGAACTTGCAAAGAAGAAGAGGGTCGAATCCAATTGACGAGAGATGCACCAGATATAAGAACTGACAACGCAACAAACGAAAACTAACCGCATGATCCTAAAAAAATTTGAAGTGGAAGAGAGTAATTCAAAACACCTACGTCAAGATTCCTTACCAGAGCGACGAAGAGACTGAGGAGTGAAAAGAATTCCTACTCTCCGATATAACTAGACTCCGAAAAAGTTTTCTGCTAGACTCAACAACGGCCAAGCTATGATCAATCAAGGGGGCTCCTATGGTCGGTCGAGGCTCTGATAACAACTTGTTAGGCCCAAGATGTGATTCTATCCCGATCACGTGACACTTACGTGATTGGGGCACAACCGCATTTCGGGCGCTTAGCAAGATGGATATCATTACATCGTATACATACATACATGGGGGATACAACAATACATACAAGTCACATGAATACATCATCATCAATACAAGGCATCGGACTACGGATGAAACAAGAAAAGCACAACGACATCCATCTGCTATCCCAGGCTGCCGACCCGGAACCAAACCCAAGACTGAAGAAGATGAAGAAGAAAGAACTCCAACAAAAGGACATCGCTCTCACGTCAAGTCATCGGAAACCTGCACCTGCAAGTCTTGTTGTAGTATCTGTGAGCCAAGCGGACTCAGCAAACCCAAAACCATGGGTAACAAGACTAGCAAAGCTTAATGGGTAGGAAGAGGTTAAGTGGTGAGGTTGCAGCAGCGGCTAAGCAAAAGTATGGTGGCTAACTTACGAGTACAAGAATAAGATGAGCATCTATGCAAACGGTCGCAACTAGTAGTGATCGCTAAAGATCCTGAACTACCTACGAGTCAAACATAACCCCACCGTGTTCTCTTCTCAAAGTGAAAAGAGACCGTCACGGTTACTCACAAAGTTGTGTGTTTTAACTAGGATCCTCTGTCAAGTTTTCTACAACCGGACATTAACAAATTCCAATCTACCACATAACCGCGGGCACGGCTTTCGAAAGACTCATAACCCTGCAGGGGTGTCCCAACTTAGCCCATCACAAGCTCTCACGATCAGCAGAAGTAATAATAATATTATCACCCCTTATCTTAGGGACAATCCGATCAGGCTAGGAATCCCGGTGCACAAGACATTTCGACAATGATAAAACAAGTCCAGCATGACCTCCCGGCGTGCCGACACCCTGATGGTAGCCGCACGCATCTCGTCTCAGGCCACGTCTGGATGAGCACTACGTACAGCAACCGAAGACCCCAGATAACTGGGTCGCACCGCAAGTGGCTCTAGTTTGGGACCAACACCATCAGCACTGGCCCCCCTGCTATGTAGAAAAGAATCCTCGAGGGAGTGACCCCCTAGGCAAATTTAATTAATTAATTAAGTTGTTATTATGAGGCAAATTAAAACCAGTGTTGGGCCTTGCTGGAGGAGTTTTATTCAAAGACGAACTGTCAAGGGGTCCCCATATACCCAACCGTGTAAGAAACGCAAAATCAAGGAACATAATGCCTGTTTATCGGCTCCTAAGGTGGCATGAGTGGAACAAAACACCGAGCAAAAGGCCAAGCCTTCCACCCATGCCCAGTATATAGGTGTGTTACTATATATATAAGACATATTGTGATATACCAACAACAAGTTCCAACATGGAACGATCTTCATCTTCACCTGCAACTAACAACGCTATAAGAGAGGCTGAGCAAGCGGGTAACATATCCAAACAACAGTTTTGCTGGGAAGGTGTCAAAGGTTAGAGGTTTCATGGCAACAAGGAGAGGCTGACAAATGATAGGTAGCGCGACATAAAACGATAGCATCGAGACAACTAAGCATGGCAATGATAGTAAAGGTATTCAAGGGTATGGTCATCTTGCCTGAGATCCCGCAAGGAAGAAGAATGGGTCCATGAAGAAGACGAAGACGAAGCCTTGAAGACGAACCACGGGTAGACGAACGAATCCTCACGATCGCAACGGAACAAGCACTAACGAGAAGAAGCAAGCAACACGGTAAACACACCACACAAGACATGACAAGATGCTCAACCAAGTATGATGCACGACAAGTCTATATATGATGCAATACATGCCAAGGTAGGAAGCACTCAAAAACAACATCACCCAACAAGTTTAAATGAGGCCGGAATCAACACATAACAAATCCGGTAAGTCCTCATATGCATAATTTCAAATTAGTCCAGATCTGAGCAAACCTTAAGTTAAAGTTGTTAAACAGCAGGTTAACATGCACCATGATGATCAACACGAAATTCTAGTAAAGTTCCATATAAAGTTTGTTTATTTCAGAGCTACGGCCTAGAAGATATGAGCAAAACAAGACAAGGCAACGGTGCAAGATGCACCCAAATATCAAGGAAACACACTCCAAACATGTAAAAAACATGATATTATGATTCTACATGCAAAATCACACAAGTTTCATATAGGACACACTCAAAACGGAGCAACGGGCTAAAAGATACGAGCAAAACAAGTTACAATGCAAAGCTGAAGTTAACAACATCATAGCAACTTTGGAGCATGGTAAATATATGCAACAGCACCCAAACATGATAACTAGAGGCATGGATGTAAATTAGACATGATGCTTAACAAGCATGAATTTAGAACACACCCAAAAGCTTGCTGGAACACATTAACCAAGCATGGCAAGTTGCAATAAAATTATCCAGACTTAGTCAAAATCTGGGAAGGCAAAAACATCATCATGATGCTGCCTTCGGGGGCACAAAACAACAAGCATGTCAACTCTACTGAGTATATAAGGATCATGGACATGTAATAGACATAGCATACATCAAACAACTCCATTGGAGCATCTCCATAGGAGGCATGGATCAATAGCAACAAACTACACCAAATTGATCATGCTGATAAAAACCTGACAGGTATAATTTATAGCAACTTGAGAGCAAGAAATAAATAAGCTACAGCGGGTCATATGAGCAAGCAAGGGCATGAATAGATAGAAAATAATATGGTCAACAAGACATGATCATTGGACACTCCAAAACAAGCATGGATTTGACTGGGGCATCAAGCAAACATAGCATCAGGTTAAACATATTCCAGACTTGGCAGTTTTTTCACTAAGTATAAAACAGAAACAACAACATGGCATGTTTATAAGCTTGTTGAAGTCCCCTCAAGGCATATCATGGAAAATGGATTGCACCACAGCAAAGACCATATGATGGTGCTTCTAAAACATATTGACAAGTGGCATGAAGACAAACACATCAATAGCAATGACCAGGTGAAAACAGCATCTCATAACAAGCTTCAGCACTTAACAGCCACATGCACTTTTGCAACAGAGATTAACATGGCAAGATGACACCTAACATGAATGCTACAGCAACCAACATGTAGAGTACTTCATAATGAACATTTTGACATATCATATGTTCCAATTGGATAAACATGCACAAAGTTACAAGCATCACAAGTATGCAACAAAATTATAGTTACCAGCAGTTTTAGACAAGTAGCACTCTTGCAACAGATATAAGAGCATCAAGATGGACTCAAACAAGCATGGCACAATGGAACAAAGTGAAGAGCATATCACCATGGTCATTTTGACATCTCATTCACTCAAAACAGATAAGCACACAAAAAGTTACAGCCATGCAAAGATGCCTACATATTAACAAATTTTAAGGACTTAGCAGTTTTTAAGACATTGGGGATGTCACAGCCCTAGACCAGCCTTTGCCTGCCATGCTTGGTCCTCAGGTGCATCATGTTTACTTTCACAGAAAATTGAAATGGGGATGTTCAAACCCTAGCACTAAATGAATTCAACTAGGGTCAAATTAAAATCTTTTTCAATGAACCCAAAATGCCCTTTGGAAAAGTTCATCATTTATGGATTGATTAAAAACCTCTGCCAAAAATGTTGCACATATTTCTAGGACATTTTTGGATTTTTGAATTAACTCATATTGTATTTGAGTTGGAGCAAATAAATCCTATAATTATTTTTATTGCTCCAATTATTCTGAAAACATTTTGTGGAGTTTTGGAATGATCCATATTGCATACACAAATAATTTCAGAAGCAACCAAAATGGTTTAGTATTGGTACTAAATCAAAATAGAGCAAAACAAATAGAAAACATAAAGAAAATAAGGGAAAGGGGCTTACCTGGCCTTACCTACCGGCCCAGCTGCGGCCCAGCACTACTGGCCCAGCCCATGGCAGCCACCACCGCTGCCAGTCATCGCCTACCTCGCGCCAGAAGGACGCGAGGCGCGTGGCCACCGTGCGTCGGCCACCTCCTGCCTGCCTGCGTGCACCCCTCGACGCTCTGGACGTCCCTGGCATCGCCACGCATCCCCCCTGGCCCTTTCCCTCACTCTCTTCTTTCTCCCTCGTCCTCCCTCTCGTTCTTACGGCATGGCCGAAACCACCACGGCCGCGCCGCCGAGCACCACCGTGGCCACGGCCTCCCCCTCGCCCCTCCGATGAGCCCCCGAGCTCCGCCGTGCCCCCCTCTTCCTCTCCTTCATGTCACGTGGCGCCAGGAGCTCCCCCTCACCCGCAACGCCGTCGTTCCCCTCCTCTGCATCTGGTGACAGCCGTCGACGATTCGCCGCCGTCAGGCTGCCCCCGGGCTCGCCGTCTTCTTCAAACGAACCGTCGTGAGCCCCTCTTGCTCTTCCCCCTATCTCCTTACCCACGCGCATGCTGTAGCTCCGACCCCCACCATGCCCGCGAACTCCACGCCGCCGACGATGTCACCGCCGACGCTGCAGCAACCGGGGCTTGAAAACGAGCCCGGCATCGTGCTCCGCACCCTTCCACGAGTCGAAAACCCCCACCTGCTCGTCCTACGG
Organism: Secale cereale; assembly: GCA_902687465.1. Classification (NCBI taxonomy): domain Eukaryota; kingdom Viridiplantae; phylum Streptophyta; class Magnoliopsida; order Poales; family Poaceae; genus Secale; species Secale cereale. The sequence goes on along the minus strand of LR738715.1, from coordinate 789,663,832 downwards.
TGCACCTCATCGCCGTTCCCGAGCACGCTCGAACTCCGGCCACCGCACTTTCCTCGCCACCGTCGATCTGGTCCTCCCCGGCGCGAGCTGATGGCTCCGTTGGATGCGGACGAGCACCAGCATCACGCCAAGCCCCTCCGCCGCTCTTTTCCTCGCCGGAGGCGGATTCCCGACGCCCTCCGCCGTCTCTGGCTCCGCCGGCGACGAGCCACTGGTCAACTCCGGCGAGTTTGTCCCGGGCTGACCCAGTTGACCCCCTGGGTCACTGACGCGTGGGCCCCCTCCGCCTCTAATTAGCTAAGATAATTTAGTTAATTGCTAATTAATCTAGTTAGTTAGGTTAGTCAGTGACAGGTGGGCCCAGTGCCCTGCTAATTTTAGGTTAGTGCTAATTTCTAATTAGTTAACCCTGTAACTCACTGACATGTGGGCCCCGCCCGGATAATTAAACTAGGTTAGTATTAAATAAGTTAGTTTAGTTAGTTGTGTCACTGACCAGTGGGCCCCACTGGTCAGGTTTGACTGGACCAGCCCCTGTTGACTTGCTGATGTCAGCATGACCTAGTGCTGGCGCAATAAGTGTTTTCTGGAATTTTAAATAAATCAGAAATGGTTTATTTATTTCAGAAAATAGCTAAAACTTCTAAAATCATATAAAATCAACCGTAGCTCAGATGAAAATAATTTATATATGAAAAATGATCAGAAAAATCTAAGGAATATGTTTATGGAATTTTCATGCATGTTTGAACAAGTTAAACCTGCTGATCAGGTCAAATCAATTTAATGGCATTTAAATAATCACATACGGAGTTTGAATTTGAATCTTGGATTCAAACCAACTTCATTTAACCTGTTGCTAGTTGCATTAGCTCAAATCACAACATAATGCCATGTCATGATCATGCATCATATTGTGCATTGCATTGATTGTGTTCTTTCTCTGTTGTCGGTTTTGTCCCCTCTCAGTAGACGACGTTCCGACGATGAGTTCGATGACACCGATGAAGACCCAATGTTATCTTCAGAAATGCCAGGCAAGCAAAACCCCATAGAGCATTCCGATACAATCCCACTCTCTCGCTCTTGCTCTCTTTTAATGCATTAGGACAACAACGCTTCAACTGTTACCTGCTGCGGTAGTTGAACCCCTTTCCACTGCATGACCTGTCATTGCCACAGTAAATAGTTGAAACCCACTAGTATGAGTAGGAGTTGTTTGAGCCATGTTGTGCCTACTCATTCATGCTTTCTGGTTATGCCTGCTATTGCTTAGAGTTGTGTCAGGTCTGATTCATTGGGGATGAATTGGAATGGTGATGAACATGTCCTAATGTGTGTGAGCTAAGTGTGTGAACACGATTTGGTAAAGGTAGCGATGAGAGGCCATGTAGGAGTACATGGTGGGTTGTCTCATTGCAGCCGTCCTCAGGAACTGAGTTCTGTGTTGGTTGATCCATGACCAGTTACTACCATGCATTGGGCCCGAAACCAATGGACCCTCTCGACTTATTAACTGCCCTAGTCCTCTGTCCAGGAGTTGCAACTAGTTTCGGGTGCTTGTAGTTTACTAGAGGTTGTGCGCAGCGCTGACCCTCGGGGTGGGCTGTGACATGCAGGTACGTGGCACGATGTACCGATCGCCCGTTTAGTGATGCGGGAACCCTGTACACATCGTTTGGGGCCGTGAGCGACACCCCGGCTGGATCTCCCCACGGATGGAACCCAAATAGGCGATAAACCTGGACTAGAGACTTGTGTGGTTAGGCAGGTCGTGGCCGACACCCTCGCTGGGCCTCCGCTTGAAGGTTGCCGAGTACATGTCGTGTAAACGGCGGTAAGTGGTGAGAGCGTGTGTGAAGAAGTACACCCCTGCAGGGTTATATATGATCTATTCGAATAGCCGTGTCCGCGGAAATGGACTTCTGGGTTACCTCTACAGTTCATAGACAAGTGGAAGTGGATACTCTAAAATGCGCAAGATAAGCGTGAGTGCTATGGATGGCCTTCTCGTAGGGAGACGGGAGCGGATCCATAGTGGTGTATTGATTGGTGAATATGTGGACTCGTGTGCGCCACCTCAAAAGAGTTACTTGCAGTCGTAGTTTAGGATAGCCACCGAGTCAAAGCTGGCTTGCTGCAGTCAAACTCCACCACCCCTTGTTGATACTAATGCATATGTAGCTAGTTCTGATGTAAGTCTTGCTGAGTACCTTTGTACTCACGTTTGCTTAATTTATGTTTTTGCAGAGAGACCTCAGTCTCCCTAGTGGTTCTGCGTGGACTTCGACGTTTAGCTTGTTACCTCAGCTACGATCTTGTACCCTTGTAGGATCTTGTAGATAGTCAGGCTTCTCAGCCTTTTTCATTTGTAGTTGTCTGTACTCAGACATGTTATGCTTCCGTTGCCTGTATGCTCTGTATGTTGGGTCATGTCACCTCTGTTTGTAATAAATGCTATGTTGGCTCTTCTGGGCCTTTATCTATATGAGTTGTTGAGTTATGTTGTGATGCCATGTTGTACAGCACATACTTGCATGTTATGCGTACGTGTAATGTGTATTGTTATGTGTGGGATCCGACACCTAGTTGTTTAACCTTGGTAGCCTATCTTACAGGGAAATATCTCCTAGTGCTTCCACTGAGCCTTGGTAGCTTGCTACTGCTCCGGAACACTTAGGCTGGCCGGCATGTGTCCTTCTTCGTTCCTATGTCTGTCCCTTAGGGGAAATGTCATGCGTTGTTCCTTTAAGTCCTTGTAGCTTGCTACGACTTGGGTTCATACGTTGATGACCGACACGTTCGTTCCTGGGTCATGTATGCCTGTCTCTGTAATTTAGTGCCACTTTTGGTTTATAACTGGTCATGTCGGCCCGGGTTCTCTGTCATATAGATGCTAGCGACACTATCATATACGTGTGTTAAAATGCGCAAACGGTCACGGGCCAGGTAAGGTGGCACCCGTGGGGATACCGTGCGTGAGGCCGCAAAGTGATATGGTGTGTTACAAGCTAGACCTGTGTGACTTAGGATCGGGGTCCTGACAGCTTTGGTATCAGAGCCTGACTGCCTGTAGGATTAGTAAGCCAAACTGGTCGAAGTTGTGTCTAGAAACTCTTTAGTTATATAAGGGAATTGATTGTGGAAGGGAACGTAAGGCTCTTTTTACTCCTTTACCTTATGACCTTCTGATCTGAGCCACCTTCTTCTATTCCACGGGGATTAAGAACTAGGCTTCCTCTTATGTCTATCAGGATCACGTTAATTGTGGATTCAACTCTCAGTTCAGTTTATTCTACTTCTGTGTGTTCAATTGTTGATCTCAGAACCTTGACATTATGATGTTGAGTGGTTATGCTATCTTGTGCACGAGTCTCAAAAATATTTTCGAGCATTTACAGCCGTTATGCTGTCCGAGTCATCCCAGGTTTCTAAATAGTCTGATGCATTTGCAAACCATTCCTATCTGTTCTTAATGTCCTTTTAGGCCAGATTAACCACACTAGTCGGTGTGTTGAGGCACTCTGTTACCTCGACATATATGTTGGACTTATTATTATGACCCTAGGTGTCTTAGAAGATCACCCGGTAATCTAGCAATGCTTCATATTCCCAGTGTGATGATTCTGGCCATTATTCTCGAAAGCATCCCGTGATGCCATTTAGTTAGTAAGCATTCTACCCCTGGGTTCTTGAACCCAAGATTCTTTCTACCTACTTCATGTTGGTAGTATTTGCTCGTCCCTTTAGGATACTAGTAACCTTGTGATAGTCCTCGAGGTCCGTGGTTATCGTTCTTCCAATGCCATGAATTATCATGGAAGAAGTTCTTCTGAACCAAAAGATCACAACCAGAGTGCTCCTGAGTAGTACTCCATTCATATTGTGACTCTACCGCATGGGTTATCCGGAAGAAATATGTTGAACTCGTTCGACATGTTAATCTATGCATCCACAACTCAGGAGTTATATGTTCCTTGAGTTGTCTCCTTTTAATTGTATCATGACCCCCGTCTATCAGTTGATAGTCAGGAGTAGTTGTGCACTCGTGTTCATCGATGCCTTTTACTCTTGTGTTCTGTCAAGCCATTCTATTCGGGAATGACTAGGAGAAACAAACTCCAGTACCTTATCCATATCCAGGATTGGGTCAAAGAAGTTGTACTTCGCAGATGAAGAATGCTAATCCAGCTTCTAAACTGGTCTATCCTGGAGTATTACCATCTTTATGTCAAGAATGTCCTGGTAATTGCACATCATCCTATGAACTCTTGATACAGTAATACTTCACACCATCGTCGTTCATTCCTCGGTCTCCGCGTTGTTATAACCGGAATACCGACAAGTGAATTGTGATGTGTGAAATCAATACTCCTAGCAACTTTGTTGCTTGATAGCAAATGGACGATAATCTCATTCTTAGTGTGTTGGTTACCGAATCATCATCCTAAGATTGATCGTGCTACTTAGTCCACTTTCTTGGTGCACTCCTTGATTGATGAGTTAGGATTTTGTTAAGTCCTCGCTCATTTGATCATATCGTTTTGCCCTGAAAAGCAAGATTGTTCTCGAGCTTAGTAACATATCGGTGGTTCGTGATTTTCTGAATATCTTCTCGGAAGTATTACCAGGTTGTCACCTGATCGCTATGTTGAGTGAAGGAAATATGCCCTAGAGGCAATAATAAAGATGTTATTTGTATTTCCTTATATCATGATAAATGTCTTTTATTCATGCTAGAATTGTATTAACCGGAAACTTAGTACATGTGTGGATACATAGAAAAAACAGTATGTCCCTAGTATGCCTCTACTAGACTAGCTCATTGATCAAAGATGGTTATGTTTCCTAACCATAGACATGAGTTGTCATTTGATCAACGTGATCACATCATTAGGAGAATGATGTGATGGACAAGACCCATCCATTAGCATAGCACTATGATCGTTTAGTTTTTCTGCTATTGCTTTCTTCATGACTTATACATGTTCCTATGACAATGAGATTATGCAACTCCCGAATACCGTAGGAACACCTTGTGTGATATCAAACGTCACAACGTAACTGGGTGATCATAAAGATGCTCTACAGGTGTCTCCGAAAGTATTCGTGGTGTTGGCATAGATCAAGATTAGGATTTGTCACTCCGAGTGTCGGAGAGGTATCTCTGGGCCCTCTCGGTAACACACATCACAATAAGCCTTGCAAGCAAAAGACTAATGAGTTAGTCACGAGATGATGTGTTACGGAACGAGTAAATAGACTTGCCGGTAACGAGATTGAACTAGGTATAGAGATACCGACGATCGAATCACGGGCAAGTAACATACCGTTGACAAAAGGAACAACGTATGTTGTTATGCGGTTCTGACCGATAAAAGATCTTCGTAGAATATGTAGGAGCCAATATGAACATCCAGGTTCCGCTATTGGTTATTGACCGGAGATGAGTCTCGGTCATGTCTACATATTTCTCGAACCCGTAGGGTCCGCACGCTTAATGTTTGATGACGATCGGCATTATGAGTTTATGAGTATTGATGTACCGAAGGTAGTTCGGAGTCCCGGATGAGATCACGGACATGACGAGGAGTCTCGGAATGTCCGAGACATAAAGATTGATATATTGGACGACTATATTCGGACACCGGAAGTATACCGGAAAAGTTTCGGATTTAACGGGATTGCCGGAGGGGGTTACCGGAACCCCCTACGAAGGGGGATGGTCCATAGTGGGCCTTATGGAAAAGAGAGAGGCAGCCCATAGGGCTGGACGGCGCCCCACCTAGGGTTCCTAGGAGTTGGGGGGCGCCACCTCTTCTTCTTTTCCTATTCCCTCTCTTCCTTCTTTGGTGGTTCCTACTAGGAATAGGATTGCAATCCTATTCCTAGTAGGATTGCACCCCTAGCCGCACCAAACAAGGGCCGGCCGGCCTCCCCCCTTGCTCATTTATATACGGGGGCAGGGGGGCACCCAAAGACACAAGTTGAATTGTTCCAGCCGTGTGCAGTGCCCCCCTCCACAGAAACACACCTCGGTCATACCGTCGCGGTGCTTAGGCGAAGCCCTGCGCCGGTGAATACATCATATCCGTCCCCACGCCGTCGTGCTGACGAAACTCTCCCGTGAAGCTCAACTGGATCAAGAGCTCGTGGGACGTCATCAAGTTGAACGTGTGCTGAACGCGGAGGTGCCGTACGTTCGGTGCTTGATCGGTTGAATCGCGAAGAAGTTCGACTACTTCAACCGCGTCACTTGACGCTTCCGCTTCCGGTCTATGAGGGTACGTAGACACACTCTTCCCTCTCGTTGCTATGCATCTGGTAGATAGATCTTGCGTGATCGTAGGAAAATTTTAAAATACTACGTTCCCCAACAGTGGCATCATGAGCCAGGTCTATGCGTAGATGATATGCACGAGTAGAACACAATGAGTTGTGGGCGATACTAGTCATACTGCTTACCAGCATGTCATACTTTGCTTCGGCGGTATTGTGAGATGAAGCGGCCCAGACCGACATTACGCGTACGCTTACACGAGACTGGTTTCACCGTTACGAGCACTCGTTGCTTAAAGGTGACTAGCGGGTGTCTGTCTCTCTTACTTTAGCTGAATCAAGTGTCGCTACGCCCGGTCCTTGTGAAGGTTAAAACAGCACATACTTGACAAAACATCGTTGTGGTTTTATATGCGTAGGTAAGAACGGTTCTTGCTAAGCTCGTAGCAGCCACGTAAAACTTGCAACAACAAAGTAGAGGACGTCTAACTTGTTTTTGCAGGGCATGTTGTGATGTGATATGGTCAAGACATGATGAGTTATACGGTTTTGTATGAGATGATCATGTTTTGTAATGTTATCGGCAACTGGCAGGAGCCATATGGTTGTCGCTTTATTGTATGAAATGCAATCGCCATGTAATTGCTTTACTTTATCACTAAGCGGTAGCGATAGTCGTAGAAGCAATAGTTGGCGAGACGACAACGATGCTACGATGGAGATCAAGGTGTCACGCCGGTGACGAAGGTGATCATGGAGGTGCTTTGGAGATGGAGACCAAAAGCACAAGATGATGATGGCCATATCATGTCACATATTTTGATTGCATGTGATGTTTATCTTATCATGCTTCTTATTTTACTTAGAACGACGGTAGCATTATAAGATGATCCCTTACTAAATTTCAAGGTATAAGTGTTCTCCCTGAGTATGCACCGTTGCGAAAGTTCGTCGTGCCGAGACACCACGTGATGATCGGGTGTGATAAGCTCTACGTTCAAATACAACGGGTGTAAGCCAGTTTTGCACACGTATAATACTCGGGTTAAACTTGACGAGCCTAGCATATGCAGATATGGCCTCGGAACACTGGAGACCGAAAGGTCGAGCGTGAATCATATAGTAGATATGATCAACATAAGATGTTCACCATTGAAACTACTCCATCTCACGTGATGATCGGACATGGTTTAGTTGATTTGGATCACGTGATCATTTAGATGACCAGAGGGATGTCTATCTAAGTGGGAGTTCTTTAAATTAATATGATTAAATTGAACTTTAATTTATCATGAACTTAGTCCTGATAGTTTTTGCATATCTATGTTGTTGTAGATCAATGGCCCGTGCTACCGTTCCTTTGAATTTTAATGCATTCCTAGAGAAAGCTAAGTTGAAAGATGATGGTAGCAATTACACGGACTGGGTCCATAACCTGAGGATTATCCTCATTGCTGCACAGAAGAATTATGTCCTTGAAGCACCGCTAGGTGACAAGCCCCCTCCCGCTAATGTAGACGCTTTGAACGTCTGGCAGTCGCGGTCTGATGACTACACGATAGTTCAGTGTGCCATGCTTTACGGCTTAGAACCGGGACTTCAACGACGTTTTGAACGTCATGGACCATATGAGATGTTCCATGAGTTGAAGTTAATATTTCAAGCAAATGCCCGGATTGAGAAATGTGAGATTTCCAATAAGTTCTACAGCTGCAAAATGGAGGAGAATAGTTCTATCAGTGAACACTTGCTCAGAATGTCTGGGTACTACAATCATATGACTCAACTTGATTGCAAAGTTGACGAGGATAGTGTTATTGATAGAGTTCTTCAATCACTGCCACCAAGCTATAAAGGCTTTGTGATGAACTATAATATGCAAGGGATGCAAAAGACAATTCCCGAGCTCTTCGCTATGCTCAAAGCTGCGGAGGTAGAAATCAAGAAGGAGCATCAAGTGTTGATGGTTAACAAGACCACTAGTTTCAAGAAAAAGGGCAAGGGAAAGAAGGGGAACTTCAAAAAGAATAGCAAAACAGTTGCTACTTCCACGAAGAAACCCAAGTCTAGAGCCAAGCCTGAAACTGAGTGCTTCTACTGCAAGGGGACTGGACACTGGAAGCGGAACTGCCCCAAGTATTTGGCGGATAAGAAGGATGGCAAGGTGAACAAAGGTATATGTGATATACATGTTATTGATGTGTACCTTACTAATACTCGTAGTAGTACCTGGGTATTTGATACCGGTTCGGTTGCTAATATTTGTAACTCGAAACAGGGACTACGGATTAAACGAAGATTGGCTAAGGACGAGGTGACGATGCGCGTGGGAAACGGTTCCAAAGTCGATGTGATCGCCTTCGGCACGCTACCTCTACATCTACCTTCGGGATTAGTTTTAGACCTAAATAATTGTTATTTGGTGCCAGCGTTGAGCATGAGCATTATATCTAGATCTTGTTTGTTGCGAGACGGTTATTCATTTAAATCAGAGAATAATGGTTGTTCTATTTTTATGAATAATATCTTTTATGGTCATGCACCCTCAAAGAGTGGTCTATTCTTATTGGATCTCGATTGTAGTGATACACATATTCATAATATTGAAACCAAAAGATGAAAGGTTAATAATGATAGTGCAACTTATTTGTGGCACTGCCGTTTAGGTCATATTGGTGTAAAACGCATGAAGGAACTCCATAGTGATGGACTTTTGGAATCACTTGATTATGAATCACTTGGTGCTTGCGAACCATGCCTCATTGGCAAGATGACTAAAACTCCGTTCTCCGGAACTATGGAGCGAGCAACAGATTTGTTGCAAATCATACATACTGATGTATGTGGACCAATGAGTGTTGAAGCTCGCGGCGGGTATCGTTATTTTCTGACCTTCACTGATGATTTGAGCAGATATGGGTATATCTACTTGATGAAGCACAAGTCTGAAACATTTGAAAAGTTCAAAGAATTTCAGAGTGAAGTAGAGAATCATCGTAACAAGAAAATAAAGTTTCTACGATCTGATCATGGAGGAGAATATTTGAGTTACGAGTTTGGTCTTCATTTGAAACAATGTGGAATAGTTTCACAACTCACGCCACCCGGAACACCACAGCGTAATGGTGTGTCTGAACGTCGTAACCGTACTTTATTGGATATGGTACGATCTATGATGTCTCTTACCGATTTACCACTATCGTTTTGGGGTTATGCTTTAGAGACAGCTGCAATCACGTTAAATAGGGCACCATCTAAATCCGTTGATACGACGCCTTATGAACTATGGTTTGGCAAGAAACCAAAGTTGTCGTTTCTTAAAGTTTGGGGCTGCGATGCTTATGTGAAAAAACTTCAACCTGATAAGCTCGAACCCAAGTCGGAGAAATGTGTCTTCATAGGATACCCAAAAGAGACTGTTGGGTACACCTTCTATCACAGATCCGAAGGCAAGATATTCGTTGCTAAGAATGGATCCTTTCTAGAAAAAGAGTTTCTCTCGAAAGAAGTGAGTGGGAGGAAAGTAGAACTTGATGAGGTAATTGTACCTTCTCCCGGATTGGAAAGTAATACATCACAGAAAATTGTTCCAGTGATTCCTACACCAATTAGTGAGGAAGTTAATGATGATGATCATGAAACTTCGGATCAAGTTTCTGCTGAACGTCGTAGATCAACCAGAGTACGTTCCGCACCAGAGTGGTACGGCAACCCAATTCTGGAAATCATGTTACTAGACCATGATGAACCTACGAACTATGAGGAAGCGATGATGAGCCCAGATTCCGCAAAATGGCTTGAAGCCATGAAATCTGAGATGGTATCCATGTATGAGAACAAAGTATGGACTTTGGTTGACTTGCCCGATGATCGGCAGGCCATCGAAAATAAATGGATCTTCAAGAGGAAGACCGACGCAGACGGTAATGTTACTGTTTACAAAGCTCGACTTGTTGCGAAAGGTTTTTGACAAGTTCAAGGAGTTGACTACGATGAGACTTTCTCACCTGTAGCGATGCTTAAGTCTGTCCGAATCATGTTAGCAATTGCCGCATTTTATGATCATGAAATCTGGCAAATGGATGTCAAAACTGCATTCCTGAATGGATATCTCAAACAAGAGTTGTATATGATGCAACCAGAAGGTTTTGTCGATCCAAAAGGTGCTAACAAAGTATGCAAGCTCCAACGATCCATCTATGGACTGGTGCAAGCATCTCGGAGTTGGAATATACGCTTTGATGAGGTGATCAAAGCATATGGTTTTATACAGACTTTTGGAGAAGCATGTATTTACAAGAAAGTGAGTGGGAGCTCTGTAGCATTTCTAATATTATATGTAGATGACATATTGTTGATTGGAAATGATATAGAATTTCTGGATAGCATAAAAGGATACTTGAATAAAAAAAATTCAATGAAAGACCTCGGTGAAGCTGCTTATATATTAGGCATCAAGATCTATAGAGATAGATCAAGACGCTTAATTGGACTTTCACAAAGCACATACCTTGATAAGATTTTGAAGAAGTTCAAAATGGATCAGTCAAAGAAAGGGTTCTTGCCTGTATTACAAGGTATGAAGTTGAGTAAGACTCGGTGCCCGACCACTGCAGAAGATAGAGAGAAAATGAAAGTCATTCCCTATGCCTCAGCCATAGGATCTATCATGTATGCAATGATGTGTACCAAACCTGATGTGTGCCTTGCTATAAGTCTAGCAGGGAGGTACCAAAGTAATCCAGGAGTGGATCACTGGACAGCGGTCAAGAACATCCTAAAGTATCTGAAAAGGACAAAGGATATGTTTCTCGTGTATGGAGGTGACAAAGAGCTCGTCGTAAAGGGTTACGTCGATTCTAGCTTTAACACTGATCCGGATGACTCTAAGTCACAAACCGGATATGTATTTTTATTGAACGGTGGAGCTGTCAGTTGGTGCAGTTCCAAGCAAAGCGTCGTGGCGGGATCTACGTGTGAAGCGGAATACATAGCTGCTTCAGAAGCAGCAAATGAAGGAGTCTGGATGAAGGAGTTCATATCCGATCTAGGTGTAATACCTAGTGCATTGGGTCCAATGAAAATCTTTTGTGACAACACTGGAGCAATAGCCTTGGCGAAGGAATCCAGGTTTCACAAGAGAACAAAGCACATCAAAAGACGCTTCAATTCCATCCGCGATCTAGTCAAGGAGGGAGACATAGAGATTTGCAAAATACATACGGATCTGAATATTGCAGACCCGTTGACTAAGCCTCTTCCACGGGCAAAACATGATCAGCACCAGGACTCCATGGGTGTGAGGATCATCACTTTGTAATCTAGATTATTGACTCTAGTTCAAGTGGGAGACTGAAGGAAATATGCCCTAGAGGCAATAATAAAGATGTTATTTGTATTTCCTTATATCATGATAAATGTCTTTTAGTCATGATAGAATTATATTAACCGGAAACTTAGTACATGTGTGGATACATAGACAAAACAGTATGTCCCTAGTATGCCTCTACTAGACTAGCTCATTGATCAAAGATGGTTATGTTTCCTAACCATAGACATGAGTTGTCATTTGATCAACGGGATCACATCATTAGGAGAATGATGTGATGGACAAGACCCATCCGTTAGCATAGCACTATGATCGTTTAGTTTTTCTGCTATTGCTTTCTTCATGACTTATACATGTTCCTGTGACTATGAGATTATGCAACTCCCGAATACCTTAGGAACACCTTGTGTGCTATCAAACGTCACAACGTAACTGGGTGATCATAAAGATGCTCTACAGGTGTCTCCGAAAGTATTCGTGGTGTTGGCATAGATCAAGATTAGGATTTGTCACTCCGAGTGTCGGAGAGGTATCTCTGGGCCCTCTCGGTAACACACATCACAATAAGCCTTGCAAGCAAAAGACTAATGAGTTAGTCACGAGATGATGTGTTACGGAACGAGTAAAGAGACTTGCCGGTAACGAGATTGAACTAGGTATAGAGATACCGACGATCGAATCTCGGGCAAGTAACATACCGTTGACAAAAGGAACAACGTATGTTGTTATGCGGTTCTGACCGATAAAAGATCTTCGTAGAATATGTAGGAGCCAATATGAACATCCAGGTTCCGCTATTGGTTATTGACCGGAGATGAGTCTCGGTCATGTCTACATAGTTCTCGAACCCGTAGGGTCCGCACGCTTAACGTTTGATGACGATCGGTATTATGAGTTTATGAGTATTGATGTACCGAAGGTAGTTCGGAGTCCCGGATGAGATCACGGTCATGACGAGGAGTCTCGGAATGTCTGAGACATAAAGATTGATATATTGGACGACTATATTCGGACACCGGAAGTATACCGGAAAAGTTTCGGATTTAACGGGATTGCCGGAGGGGGTTATCGGAACCCCCTACGAAGGGGGATGGTCCATAGTGGGCCTTATGGAAAAGAGAGAGGCAGCACATAGGGCTGGCCGGCGCCCCACCTAGGGTTCCTAGGAGTTGGGGGGCGCCACCTCTTCTTCTTTTCCTATTCCCTCTCTTCCTTCTTTGGTGGTTCCTACTAGGAATAGGATTGCAATCCTATTCCTAGTAGGATTGCACCCCTAGCCGCACCAAACAAGGGCCGGCCGGCCTCCCCCCTTGCTCCTTTATATACGGGGGCAGGGGGCACCCAAAGACACAAGTTGAATTGTTCCAGCCGTGTGCGGTGCCCCCCTCCACAGAAACACACCTCGGTCATACCGTCGCGGTGCTTACGCGAAGCCCTGCGTCGGTGAATACATCATATCCGTCCCCACGCCGTCGTGCTGACGAAACTCTCCCGTGAAGCTCAACTGGATCAAGAGCTCGTGGGACGTCATCAAGCTGAACGTGTGCTGAACGCGGAGGTGCCGTACGTTCGGTGCTTGATCGGTTGAATCGCGAAGAAGTTCGACTACATCAACCGCGTCACTTGACGCTTCCGCTTCCGGTCTACGAGGGTACGTAGACACACTCTTCCCTCTCGTTGCTATGCATCTGGTAGTTAGATCTTGCGTGATCGTAGGAAAATTTTAAAATACTATGTTCCCCAACATTGAGTTCGTGATCAAGCTGGTTTCTCTCTAAACCACCCTTTCTCCAAGAATCTGTGTTGGATACCCTGAACTAGTTGGTTAAGCTAAACAACAACTTGGAGAGTTGGAAGATAAGAGCTTGCCTGACTTAGTTCCTTCTAAGGGATATCTTTTGTGTGTGTGTGTTGAAGATAGATGATATCCTCATCAATTGGTCCCTGTGATCAGTTGTTGGACCTATTGTCATATCAAAACTTTGATTTGAGTATGGGCTATCATCAAATCAAATCAGAACCAATGATATTCATAATGTTGTCTTACTCGTGGGTGTCCCTCGAGCATACCTCATTATATCCCCTTGGTCTGACTAATACTATCACTTTGTTCACATTGTCATGGAATTCCATCTATATGGAAACCTGGATGAGTTATTGTTGAGCCCATCGACAACATCCCTATCCTCTCCATGATTTTGATGAACATTAAGCTAGTGTTGGAAACTTTGTAAGAAATGCCTACGTGTTCCATCATGAAGCTTACGCTTGGATGGAAGAAGTGACTTCCTCCAATTCATGTGCATTTGGTGCAAGTTGCTGTCGTGAGTTCGAGAAAGTTTGTTTTGCTTCCTGTGGAATCATCCCAAGTCAGTCATGCATACGTGTGAAGTATTCTGTGGTTTGGAGACTTGCAACCTTCACTCTATATGTATCCCTAGCACACCAAGCCACTGATTGATTGTCCTAGGAGAAGAAGTTCCTTCTTAAGATCCGGACTTATACAAGGAATCCGATATCCTCGATGATGGTTCCCCAACCCGAACTTGGTAGTGTTTCATTGTAAGACTACTACGTGGTCATGTTTGTCTTGGACAACGTGTTCACATGTATGTAGCAGAACCAGCTCATGTTTTGGAGCTTGCTATCATAATTCATTTCCCGAGAATCTCGCAACGTCGTCTCGTCGATTTGGGTTGCAAACTTTCATTTTTCTTCTAGACTCGATGAGTCTGGAATGTCTTGACACCAACCAAAACTGAATCTCAGGCAGATATGATGGTTGGAGCATTTCCCAAGAACTATAATTTGGTCTCCTGATAACCGGTAAAGTGGATGCCGTGACCAACACACCCAGCCGGAAGACCTGTTGTTGTAGAATCTTGATTGAAGAAGTTGGCCACCTCCCCATAAGGACTTCGTAGGATTTACTCCCTAGTTGTTCCTTATGGATTTTTGTGCTCCTGAAGTCCGACCTTTTACTTGACGTTCTAGGTACCAAACCATTTTAATAAATGGGTTGCGCTAGCACATCAAGGAGAACATTAGAAGCGGAGTGCTAAATGTCTCTCGGTCGATCATCCAGATTTCGTCCCCTTGTCCTCGCTAAGGTGAAATCTGAGACAGTGTTATCTTCCTTTGCATCTGCATCGTCCATCATTATTCATCATGGTAGTATGTGGTGTTGCCAGGATCCTTGACACGGATATTGGTAAAACCTTGGTGAATATGGGAATGCTCAAGTTCTTGAGAGCACGCACAAGCACTAGGTGTTATCCTCGACACAACCGGGATTGCTTCCAGTGTTCTTGGTTATGTTATACACTCTCAAAGAGTAGATTTACTCTCTACTGTTGGGTTTCTTCCCAGTTACCAGAATCATTCCCAGCATTTGCATTTTGTTCCCAGCTTGCACCGCCAATGTGCCAATTTTCCATGGGTTTGCCCTTCTCAGCATCTGCTGTTCAGGATTATCTTCAAAAGTGGTCCTACCATGGGTCCCATTCATTTCCGATGATAAGCAAATCATCCCTTGCGTTGTCTTTTACAAGGCAGTCCACATCATCCATTTTGACCGAGAATGTCATTATCTCGAACTCCGTCAAACGATCGATTGTGTTTGCCTTAGGCTGGTAAAGGGAATTTCAATGATCTCTATATCAAAAGTAATTCTTTTTGCCACTTAAGGGAATAACTCTACGAGTCATCTTCTTTAAAGGTGCCCCGTCTAGTGACATCGATCACCATCTTCTTAGGTGTGGAATTTTGCCTGCCAAGTGAATCTTCATCGTTTGTTTCACTCCATCCCCCTGGAGGTGTACTCTGTGTCTCAGCTCAAGAGATGTCTCAACGTCTCACTCCATGAGTTGATCTTGAGTTGCTCGATCTTTCAGAAGATCAATTTTGTAGAGTTTCTATCATCGTCACCGTTTGGACAAAGCTCTCGAAAGCAAGGATGCCGAGATCAACATGATGCTAGCAATCAACATTCATATGAAGGGCACTTGGATCATGAAGATTGTGTTAGTTAGTGTCCCCTCTAATTTCTTACCATACGCTTGAATCTCGGGACGAGATTCTTGTTTAGTGGGGGTGAGTTGTCACAGCCCTAGACCAGCCTTTGCCTGCCTTGCTTGGTCCTCAGGTGCATCATGTTTACTTTCACAGAAAATTGAAATGGGGATGTTCAAACCCTAGCACTAAATGAATTCAACAAGGGTCAAATTAAAATCTTTTTCAATGAACCCAAAATGCCCTTTGGAAAATTTCATCATTTATGGATTGATTAAAAACCTCTGCCAAAAATGTTGCACATCTTTCTAGGACATTTTAGGATTTTTGAATTAACTCATATTGTATTTGAGTTGGAGCAAATAAATCCTATAATTATTTTTATTGCTCCAATTATTCTGAAAACATTTTGTGGAGTTTTGGAATGATCCATATTGCATCCACAAATAATTTCAGAAGCAACCAAAATGGTTTAGTATTAGTACTAAATCAAAATAGAGCAAAACAAATAGAAAACAGAAAGAAAATAAGGGAAAGGGGCTTACCTGGCCTTACCTACCGGCCCAGCTGCGACCCAGCACTGCTGGCCCAGCCCATGGCAGCCACCACCGCTGCCAGTCATCGCCTACCTCGCGCCAGAAGGACGCGAGGCGCGTGGCCACCGTGCACCGGCCACCTCCTGCCTGCCTGCGTGCACCCCTCGACGCTCTGGACGTCCCTGGCATCGCCACGCATCCCCCCTGGCCCTTTCCCTCACTCTCTTCTTTCTCCCTCGTCCTCCCTCTCGTTCTTCCGGCATGGCCGAAACCACCACGGCCGCGCCGCCGAGCACCACCGTGGCCACGGCCTCCCCCTCGCTCCTCCGATGAGCCCCCGAGCTCCGCCGTGCCCCCCTCTTCCTCTCCTTCATGTCACGCGGCGCCAGGATCTTCCCCTCACACGCAACGCCGTCGTTCCCCTCCTCTGCATCCGGTGACCGCCGTCGACGATTCGCCGCCGTCAGGCCGCCCCCGGGCTCGCCGTCTTCTTCAAACGAACCGCCGTGAGCCCCTCTTGCTCTTCCCCCTATCTCCTTACCCACGCGCATGCTGTAGCTCCGACCCCCACCATGCCCGCGAACTCCACGCCGCCAGCGATGTCACCGCCGACGCTGCAGCCACCGGGGCTTGAAAACGAGCCCGGCATCGTGCTCTGCACCCTTCCACGAGTCGAAAACCCCCACCTGCTCGTCCTACGGTGCACCTCATCGCCGTTCCCGAGCACGCCCGAACTCCGGCCACCGCACTTTCCTCGCTGCCGTCGATCTGGTCCTCCCCGGCGCGAGCTGATGGCTCCGTTGGATGCGGACGAGCACCAGCATCACGCCAAGCCCCTCCGCCGCTCTTTTCCTCGCCGGAGGCGGATTCCCGACGCCCTCCGCCGTCTCTGGCTCCGCCGGCGACGAGCCACGGGTCAACTCCGGCGAGTTTGACCCGGGCTGACCGAGTTGACCCCCTGGGTCACTGACGCGTGGGCCCCCTCCGCCTCTAATTAGCTAAGATAATTTAGTTAATTGCTAATTATTCTAGTTAGTTAGGTTAGTCAGTGACAGGTGGGCCCAGTGCCCTGCTAAATTTAGGTTAGTGCTAATTTCTAATTAGTTAACCCTGTAACTCACTGACATGTGGGCCCCGCCCGGATAATTAAACTAGGTTAGTATTAAATAAGTTAGTTTAGTTAGTTGTGTCACTGACCAGTGGGCCCCACTGGTCAGGTTTGACTGGACCAGCCCCTGTTGACTTGCTGATGTCAGCATGACCTAGTGCTGACGCAATAAGTGTTTTCTGGAATTTTAAATAAATCAGAAATGGTTTATTTATTTCAGAAAATAGCTTAAAATTCTAAAAATCATATAAAATCAACCGTAGCTCAGATGAAAATAATTTATAAATGAAAAATGATCAGAAAAATCCAAGGAATCTGTTTATGGCATTTTCATGCATGTTTGAACAAGTTAAACCTGCTGATCAGGTCAAATCAATTTAATGGCATTTAAATAATCACATACGGAGTTTGAATTTGAATCTTGGATTCAAACCAACTTCATTTAACCTTTTGCTAGTTGCATTAGCTCAAATCACAACATAATGCCATGTCATGATCATGCATCATATTGTGCATTGCATTGATTGTGTTCTTTCTCTGTTGTCGGTTTTGTCCCCTCTCAGTAGACGACGTTCCGACGATGAGTTCGATGACACCAATGAAGACCCAATGTTATCTTCAGAAGTGCCAGGCAAGCAAAACCCCATTGAGCATTCCGATACAATCCCACTCTCTTGCTCTTGCTCTCTTTTAATGCATTAGGACAACAACGCTTCAACTGTTACCTGCTGCGGTAGTTGAACCCCTTTCCACTGCATGACCTGTCATTGCCACAGTAAATAGTTGAAACCCACTAGTATGAGTAGGAGTTGTTTGAGCCATGTTGTGCCTACTCATTCATGCTTTCTGGTTATGCCTGCTATTGCTTAGAGTTGTGTCAGGTCTGATTCATCGGGGATGAATTGGAATGGTGATGAACATGTCCTAATGTGTGTGAGCTAAGTGTGTGAACACGATTTGGTAAAGGTAGCGATGAGAGGCCATGTAGGAGTACATGGTGGGTTGTCTCATTGCAGCCGTCCTCGGGAACTGAGTTCTGTGTTGGTTGATCCATGACCAGTTACTACCATGCATTGGGCCCGAAACCAATGGACCCTCTCGACTTATTAACTGCCCTAGTCCTCTGTCCAGGAGTTGCAACTAGTTTCTGGTGCTTGTAGTTTACTGGAGGTCATGCGCAGCGCTGACCCTCGGGGTGGGCTGTGACGCGGCAGGTACGTGGCACAGTGTACCGATCGCCCGTTTAGTGATGCGGGAACCCTGTACACATCGTTTGGGGCCGTGAGCGACACCCCGGCTGGATCTCCCCACAGATGGAACCCAAATACGCGATAAACCTGGACTAGAGACTTGTGTGGTTAGGCAGGTCGTGGCCGACACCCTCGCTGGGCCTCCGCTTGAAGGTTGCCGAGTACATGTCGTGTAAACGGTGGTAAGTGGTGAGAGCGTGTGTGAAGAAGTACACCCCTGCAGGGTTATATATGATCTATTCGAATAGCCGTGTCCGCGGAAATGGACTTCTGGGTTACCTCTACAGTTCATAGACAAGTGGAAGTGGATACTCTAAAACGCGCAAGATAAGCGTGAGTGCTATGGATGGCCTTCTCGTAGGGAGACGGGAGCGGATCCATAGTGGTGTATTGATTGGTGAATATGTGGACTCGTGTGCGCCACCTCAAAATAGTTACTCGCAGTCGTAGTTTAGGATAGCCACCGAGTCAAAGCTGGCTTGCTGCAGTCAAACTCCACCACCCCTTGTTGATACTAATGCATATGTAGCTAGTTCTGATGTAAGTCTTGCTGAGTACCTTTGTACTCATGTTTGCTTAATTTATGTTTTTGCAGAGAGACCTCAGTCTCGCTAGTGGTTCCATGTGGACTTCGACATTTAGCTTGTTACCTCAGCTACGATCTTGTACCCTTGTAGGATCTTGTAGATAGTCGGGCTTCTCAGCCTTTTTCATTTGTAGTTGTCTGTACTCAGACATGTTATGCTTCCGTTGCCTGTATGCTCTGTATGTTGGGTCATGTGACCTCTGTTTGTAATAAATGCTATGTTGGCTCTTCTGGGCCTTTATCTATATGAGTTGTTGAGTTATGTTGTGATGCCATGTTGTACAGCACATACTTGCATGTTATGCGTACGTGTAATGTGTATTGCTATGTGTGGGATCCGACACCTAGTTGTTTACCCTTGGTAGCCTATCTTATAGGGAAATGTCTCCTAGTGCTTCCACTGAGCCTTGGTAGCTTGCTACTGCTCCGGAACACTTAGGCTGGCCGGCATGTGTCCTTCTTCGTTCCTGTGTCTGTCCCTTAGGGGAAATGTCATGCGTTGTTCCTTTAAGTCCTTGTAGCTTGCTACGACTTGGGTTCATACGTTGATGACCGACACGTTCGTTGCTGGGTCATGTATGCCTGTCTCTGTAATTTAGTGCCACTTTTGGTTTAAAACTGATCATGTCGGCCCGGGTTCTCTGTCATATAGATGCTAGCGACACTATCATATACGTGTGCCAAAATGCGCAAACGGTCCCGGGCCAGGTAAGGTGGCACCCATGGGGATACCGTGCGTGAGGCCGCAAAGTGATATGGTGTGTTACAAGCTACACCTGTGTGACTTAGGATCGGGGTCCTACAACTTTGGTATCAGAGCTTGACTGCCTGTAGGATTAGTAAGCCAAACTGGTCGAAGTTGTGTCTAGAAACTCTTTAGTTATATAAGGGAATTGATTGTGGAAGGGAACGTAAGGCTCTTTTTACTCCTTTACCTTACGACCTTCTGATCTGAGCCACCTTCTTCTATTCCACGGGGATTAAGAACTAGGCTTTCTCTTATGTCTATCAGGATCACGTTAATTGTGGATTCAACTCTCAGTTCAGTTTATTCTACTTCTGTGTGTTCAATTGTTGATCTCAGAACCTTGACATTATGATGTTGAGTGGTTATGCTATCTTGTGCACGAGTCTCAAAAATATTTTCGAGCATTTACAGCCGTTATGCTGTCCGAGTCATCCCAGGTTTCTAAATAGTCTGATGCATTTGCAAACCATTCCTATCTGTTCTTAATGTCCTTTTAGGCCAGATTAACCACACTAGTCGGTGTGTTGAGGCACTCTGTTACCTCGACATATATGTTGGACTTATTATTATGACCCTAGGTGTCTTAGAAGATCACCCGGTAATCTAGCAATGCTTCATATTCCCAGTGTGATGATTCTGGCCATTATTCTCGAAAGCATCCCGTGATGCCATTTAGTTAGTAAGCATTCTACCCCTGGGTTCTTGAACCCAAGATTCTTTCTACCTACTTCATGTTGGTAGTATTTGCTCGTCCCTTTAGGATACTAGTAACCTTGTGATAGTCCTTGAGGTCCGTGGTTATCGTTCTTCCAATACCATGAATTATCATGGCAGAAGTTCTTCTGAACCAAAAGATCACAACCAGAGTGCTCCTGAGTAGTACTCCATTCATATTGTGACTCTGCCAATTCTATTTTCTGCATGGGTTATCCGGAAGAAATATGTTGAACTCGTTCGACATGTTAATCTATGCATCGACAACTCAGGAGTTATATGTTCCTTGAGTTGTCTCCTTTTAATTGTATCATGACCCTCGTCTATCAGTTGATAGTCAGGAGTAGTTGTGCACTCGTGTTCATCGATGCCTTTTACTCTTGTGTTCTGTCAAGCCATTCTATTCGGGAATGACTAGGAGAAACAAACTCCAGTACCTTATCCATATCCAGGATTGGGTCAAAGAAGTTGTACTTCGCAGATGAAGAATGCTAATCCAGCTTCTAAACTGGTCTATCCTGGAGTATTACCATCTTTATGTCAAGAATGTCCTGGGAATTGCACATCATCCTATGAACTCTTGATACAGTAATACTTCTCACCATCGTCATTCATTTCTCGGTCTCCGCGTTGTTATAACCGGAATACCGACAAGTGAATTGTGATGTGTGAAATCAATACTCCTAGCAACTTTGTTGCTTGGTAGCAAATGGACGATAATCTCATTCTTAGTGTGTTGGTTACCGAATCATCATCCTAAGATTGATCGTGCTACCTAGTCCACTTTCTTGGTGCACTCCTTGATTGATGAGTTAGGATTTTGTTAAGTCCTCGCTCATTTGATCATATCGTTTTGCCCTGAAAAGCAAGATTGTTCTCGAGCTTAGTAACATATCGGTGGTTCGTGATTTTCTGAATATCTTCTCGGAAGTATTACCAGGTTGTCACATGATCGCTATGTTGAGTTCGTGATCAAGCTGGTTTCTCTCTAAACCACCCTTTCTCCAAGAATCTGTGTTGGATACCCTGAACTAGTTGGTTAAGCTAAACAACAACTTGGAGAGTTGGAAGATAAGAGCTTGCCTGACTTAGTTCCTTCTAAGGGATATCTTTTGTGTGTGTGTGTTGAAGATAGATGATATCCTCATCAATTGGTCCCTGTGATCAGTTGTTGGACCTATTGTCATATCAAAACTTTGATTTGAGTATGGGCTATCATCAAATCAAATCAGAACCAATGATATTCATAATGTTGTCTTACTCGTGGGTGTCCCTCGAGCATACCTCATTATATCCCCTTCGTCTGACTAATACTATCACTTTGTTCACATTGTCATGGAATTCCATCTATATGGAAACCTGGATGAGTTATTGTTGAGCCCATCGACAACATCCCTATCCTCTCCATGATTTTGATGAACATTAATCTAGTGTTGGAAACTTTGTAATAAATGCCTACGTGTTCCATCATGAAGCTTACGCTTGGATGGAAGAAGTGACTTCCTCCAATTCATATGCATTTGGTGCAAGTTGCTGCCGTGAGTTCGAGAAAGTTTGTTTTGCTTCCTGTGGAATCATCCCAAGTCAGTCATGCATACGTGCGAAGTATTCTGTGGTTTGGAGACTTGCAACCTTCACTCTATATGTATCCCTAGCACACCAAGCCACTGATTGATTGTCCTAGG
This sequence comes from Secale cereale, assembly GCA_902687465.1. NCBI lineage: Eukaryota > Viridiplantae > Streptophyta > Magnoliopsida > Poales > Poaceae > Secale > Secale cereale. Next base: position 789,641,586 of record LR738715.1, on the reverse strand, counting down.
AGAAGAAGTTCCTTCTTAAGATCCGGACTTATGCAAGGAATTCGATATCCTCGATGATGGTTCCCCAACCCGAACTTGGTAGTGTTTCATTGTAAGACTACTACGTGGTCATGTTTGTCTTGGACAACGTGTTCACATGTATGTAGCAGAACCAGCTCATGTTTTGGAGCTTGCTATCATAGTTCATTTCCCGAGAATCTCGCAACGTCGTCTCGTCGATTTGGGTTGCAAACTTTCATTTTTCTTCTAGACTCGATGAGTCTGGAATGTCTTGACACCAACCAGAACTGAATCTCAGGCAGATATGATGGTTGGAGCATTTCCCAAGAACTATAATTTGGTCTCCTGATAACCGGTAAAGTGGATGCCGTGACCAACACACCCAGCCGGAAGACCTGTTGTTGTAGAATCTTGATTGAAGAAGTTGGCCACCTCCCCATAAGGAATTCGTAGGATTTACTCCCTAGTTGTTCCTTATGGATTTTTGTGCTCCTGAAGTCCGACCTTTTACTTGACGTTCTAGGTACCAAACCATTTTAATAAAAGGGTTGCGCTAGCACATCAAGGAGAACATTAGAAGCGGAGTGCTAAATGTCTCTCGGTCGATCATCCAGATTTCGTCCCCTTTTCCTCGCTAAGGTGAAATCTGAGAAAGTGTTATCTTCCTTTGCATCTGCATCGTCCATCATTATTCATCATGGTAGTATGTGGTGTTGCTAGGATCCTTGACACGGATATTGGTAAAACCTTGGTGAATATGGGAATGCTCAAGTTCTTGAGAGCACGCACAAGCACTAGGTGTTATCCTCGACACAACCGGGATTGCTTCTAGTGTTCTTGGTTATGTTATACACTCTCAAAGAGTAGATTTACTCTCTACTGTTGGGTTTCTTCCCAGTTACCAGAATCATTCCCAGCATTTGCATTTTGTTCCCAGCTTGCACCGCCAATGTGCCAATTTTCCATGGGTTGCCCTTCTCAGCATCTGTTGTTTAGGATTATCTTCAAAAGTGGTCCTACCATGGGTCCCATTCATTTCCGATGATAAGAAAATCATCCCTGGCGTTGTCATTTGCAAGGCAGTCCACATCATCCATTTTGACCGAGAATGTCATTATCTCGAACTCCGTCAAACGATCGATTGTGTTTGCCTTAGGCTGGTAAAGGGAATTTCAATGATCTCTATATCAAAAGTAATTCTTTTTGCCACTTAAGGGAATAACTCTACGAGTCATCTTCTTTAAAGGTGCCCCGTCTAGTGACATCGATCACCATCTTCTTAGGTGTGGAATTTTGCCTGCCAAGTGAATCTTCATCGTTTGTTTCACTCCATTCCCCTGGAGGTGTACTCTGTGTCTCAGCTCAAGAGATGTCTCAACGTCTCACTCCATGAGTTGATATTGAGTTGCTCGATCTTTTAGAAGATCAATTTTGTAGAGTTTCTATCATCGTCACCGTTTGGACAAAGCTCTCGAAAGCAAGGATGCCGGGATCAACATGATGCTAGCAATCAACATTCATATGAAGGGCACTTGGATCATGAAGATTGTGTTAGTTAGTGTCCCCTCTAATTTCTTACCATACGCTTGAATCTCGGGACGAGATTCTTGTTTAGTGGGGGTGAGTTGTCACAGCCCTAGACCAGCCTTTGCCTGCCTTGCTTGGTCCTCAGGTGCATCATGTTTACATTCACAGAAAATTGAAATGGGGATGTTCAAACCCTAGCACTAAATGAATTCAACTAGGGTCAAATTAAAATCTTTTTCAATGAACCCAAAATTCCCTTTGGAAAAGTTCATCATTTATGGATTGATTAAAAACCTCTGCCAAAAATGTTGCACATATTTCTAGGACATTTTTGGATTTTTGAATTAACTCATATTGTATTTGAGTTGGAGCAAATAAATCCTATAATTATTTTTATTGCTCCAATTATTCTGAAAACATTTTGTGGAGTTTTGGAATGATCCATATTGCATCCACAAATAATTTCAGAAGCAACCAAAATGGTTTAGTATTAGTACTAAATCAAAATAGAGCAAAACAAATAGAAAACAGAAAGAAAATAAGGGAAAGGGGCTTACCTGGCCTTACCTACCGGCCCAGCCCATGGCAGCCACCACCGCTGCCAGTCATCGCCTACCTCGCGCCAGAAGGACGCGAGGCGCGTGGCCACCGTGCGCCGGCCACCTCCTGCCTGCCTGCGTGCACCCCTCGACGCTCTGGGCGTCCCTGGCATCGCCACGCATCCCCCCTGGCCCTTTCCCTCACTCTCTTCTTTCTCCCTCGTCCTCCCTCTCGTTCTTCCGGCATGGCCGAAACCACCACGGCCGCGCCGCCGAGCACCACTATGGCCACGGCCTCCCCCTCGCCCCTCTGATGAGCCCCCGAGCTCCGCCGTGCCCCCCTCTTCCTCTCCTTCATGTCACGCGGCGCCAGGAGCTCCCCCTCACCCACAACACCGTCGTTCCCCTCCTCTGCATCCGGTGAACGCCGTCGACGATTCGCCGCCGTCAGGCCGCCCCCGGGCTCGCCGTCTTCTTCAAACGAACCACCGTGAGCCCCTCTTGCTCTTCCCCCTATCTCCTTACCCACGCGCATGTTGTAGCTCCGACCCCCACCATGCCCGCGAACTCCACGCCGTCGGCGATGTCACCGCCGACGCTGCAGCCACCGGGGCTTGAAAACAAGCTCGGCATCGTGCTCCGCACCCTTCCACGAGTCGAAAACCCCCACCTGCTCGTCCTACGGTGCACCTCATCGCCGTTCCCGAGCAAGCCCGAACTCCGGCCACCGCACTTTCCTCGCCGCCGTCGATCTGGTCCTCCCCGGCGCGAGCTGATGGCTCCGTTGGATGCGGACGAGCACCAGCATCACGCCAAGCCCCTTCGCCGCTCTTTTCGTCGCCGGAGGCGGATTCTCGACGCCCTCCGCCGTCTCTGGCTCCGCCGGCGACGAGCCACGGGTCAACTCCGACGAGTTTGACCCAGGCTGACCCAGTTGACCCCCTGGGTCAGTGACGCGTGGCCCCCTCCGCCTCTAATTAGCTAAGATAATTTAGTTAATTGTTGATTAATCTAGTTAGTTAGGTTAGTCAGTGACAGGTGGGCCCAGTGCCGTGCTAATTTTAGGTTAGTGCTAATTTGTAATTAGTTAACCCTATAACTCACTGACATGTGGGCCCCGCCCGGATAATTAAACTAGGTTAGTATTAAATAAGTTAGTTTAGTTAGTTGTGTCACTGACCAGTGGGCCCCACTGGTCAGGTTTGACTGGACCAGCCCCTGTTGACTTGCTGATGTCAGCATGACCTAGTGCTGACGCAATAAGTGTTTTCTGGAATTTTAAATAAATCAGAAATGGTTTATTTATTTCAGAAAATAGCTTAAAATTCTAAAAATCATATAAAATCAACCGTAGCTCAGATGAAAATAATTTATATATGAAAAATGATCAGAAAAATCCAAGGAATCTGTTTATGGCATTTTCATGCATGTTTGAACAAGTTAAACCTGCTGATCAGGTCAAATCAATTTAATGGCATTTAAATAATCACATACGGAGTTTGAATTTGAATCTTGGATTCAAACCAACTTCATTTAACCTGTTGCTAGTTGCATTAGCTCAAATCACAACATAATGCCATGTCAGGATCATGCATCATATTGTGCATTGCATTGATTGTGTTCTTTCTCTGTTGTCGGTTTTGTCCCCTCTCAGTAGACGACGTTCCGACGATGAGTTCGATGACACCGATGAAGACCCAATCTTATCTTCAGAAGTGCCAGGCAAGCAAAACCCCATTGAGCATTCCGATACAATCCCACTCTCTCGCTCTTGCTCTCTTTTAATGCATTAGGACAACAACGCTTCAACTGTTACCTGCTGCGGTAGTTGAACCCCTTTCCACTGCATGACCTGTCATTGCCACAGTAAATAGTTGAAACCCACTAGTATGAGTAGGAGTTGTTTGAGCCATGTTGTGCCTACTCATTCATGCTTTCTGGTTATGCCTGCTATTGCTTAGAGTTGTGTCAGGTCTGATTCATCGGGGATGAATTGGAATGGTGATGAACATGTCCTAATGTGTGTGAGCTAAGTGTGTGAACACGATTTAGTAAAGGTAGCGATGAGAGGCCATGTAGGAGTACATGGTGGGTTGTCTCATTGCAGCCATCCTCAGGAACTGAGTTCTGTGTTGGTTGATCCATGACCAGTTACTACCATGCATTGGGCCCGAAACCAATGGACCCTCTCGACTTATTAACTGCCCTATTCCTCTGTCCAGGAGTTGCAACTAGTTTCTGGTGCTTGTAGTTTACTGGAGGTCATGCGCAGCGCTGACCCTCGGGGTGGGCTGTGACGCGGCAGGTACGTGGCACGGTGTACCGATCGCCCGTTTGGTGATGCGGGAACCCTGTACACATCGTTTGGGGCCGTGAGCGACACCCCGGCTGGATCTCCCCACGGATGGAACCCAAATAGGCGATAAACCTGGACTAGAGACTTGTGTGGTTAGTCAGGTCGGGGCCGACACCCTCGCTGGGCCTCTGCTCGAAGGTTGTCGAGTACATGTCGTGTAAACGGCGGTAAGTGGTGAGAGCGTGTGTGAAGAAGTACACCCCTGCAGGGTTATATATGATCTATTCGAATAGCCGTGTCCGCGGAAATGGACTTCTGGGTTACCTCTACAGTTCATAGACAAGTGGAAGTGGATACTCTAAAACGCGCAAGATAAGCGTGAGTGCTATGGATGGCCTTCTCGTAGGGAGACGGGAGCGGATCCATAGTGGTGTATTGATTGGTGAATATGTGGAATCGTGTGCGCCACCTCAATAGAGTTACTTGCAGTCGTAGTTTAGGATAGCCACCGAGTCAAAGCTGGCTTGCTGCAGTCAAACTCCACCACCCCTTGTTGATACTAATGCATATGTAGCTAGTTCTGATGTAAGTCTTGCTGAGTACCTTTGTACTCACGTTTGCTTAATTTATGTTTTTGCAGAGAGACCTCAGTCTCGCTAGTGGTTCCGCGTGGACTTCGACGTTTAGCTTGTTACCTCAGCTACGATCTTGTACCCTTGTAGGATCTTGTAGATAGTCAGGCTTCTCAGCCTTTTTCATTTGTAGTTGTCTGTACTCAGACATGTTATGCTTCTGTTGCTTGTATGCTCTGTATGTTGGGTCATGTGACCTCTGTTTGCAATAAATGCTATGTTGGCTCTTCTGGGCCTTTATCTATATGAGTTGTTGAGTTATGTTGTGATGCCATGTTGTACAGCACATACTTGCATGTTATGCGTATGTGTAATGTGTATTGCTATGTGTGGGATCCGACACCTAGTTGTTTCCCCTTGGTAGCCTATCTTACAGGGAAATGTCTCCTAGTGCTTCCACTGAGCCTTGGTAGCTTGCTACTGCTCCGAAACACTTAGGCTGGCCGGCATGTGTCCTTCTTCGTTCCTGTGTCTGTCCCTTAGGGGAAATGTCACGCGTTGTTCCTTTAAGTCCTTGTAGCTTGCTACGACTTGGGTTCATACGTTGATGACCGACACGTTCGTTGCTGGGTCATGTATGCATGTCTCTGTAATTTAGTGCCACTTTTGGTTTATAACTGGTCATGTCGGCCCGGGTTCTCTGTCATATAGATGCTAGCGACACTATCATATACGTGTGCCAAAATGCGCAAACGGTCCCGGGCCAGGTAAGGTGGCACCCATGGGAATACCGTGCGTGAGGCCGCAAAGTGATATGGTGTGTTACAAGCTAGACCTGTGTGACTTAGGATCGGGGTCCTGACAGGGGAAAAAACACAATGGCATTGAATAGCTAAGTGACGCTCAGGCGGGATTTAGAGGGCGGCTCACCTCGGGCTCGGCCCAGTACGGGGAGGAGGGCTCAGGCAGGCTGGGCGTGCTGGGTCTCGCGGATGGGCCAGAGGGAGTTGGGGAGAGTTGAGGGAGTTGGGCCGGCTCTGGCCTCGCGAGCAGGCTGGGCCCAGGCAGAGGCACCGGCCCAGGAGGGCGCTGGCCTCATCTCCCTCCTTGATCCGAACTCGCTGGATCGAAGGAAGATAGGGCAACGGCGGCGGCGGCTCGTCCGGCTCCGGCGACGGCGCTCGTGGGAGGAGCCGGCGAGGGTGGAGGGGAGCAGCTCTTGGCATGGCCTGCCGGGATCTGGGCCCGGCGGGGTCACCGCGAACGCCAGGGTCGTCGACGGGAGCTCCGGGCGGCGGGATCTACACAGGCAGGGCGGCGGAGGCGCACGGGGCTCAGGCCGCCGACAAGAGGAAGCTCGGCGGAGCGGGAGCTGGGCGCCCGACGGCGGCGCGAGCGACGAGGCGGCGGGGATGGAGTGCAGGCAGAGGGCTCCGAGCGCTGCGGGCGGCTGGCGGCGGCAGACGGGCTCGTCAGGCCCGTGATGGGCTCGGCGGGCCGCGGGTGGTGGGAGGTGGCTGCGGCCACGTGGCGGCACGGGAGTGGCTGCGGGTGGCGGGGAGGCTGATGTGGTGCCTTGTGATTGGCCGGGGTGAGGTGGCCAGCTAGACATGTCCGCCGCGGGAAGGACATGTCCGGTTGCGCGAGGAGGAAGATGGCTAGGGTTGCACCGCGAATTTCGGGGGAGTGGCTGTTTATATAGGCATAGGGAGCTAATAGAGTCCAAATGAGGAGTGGTTTGCGGCCACGCGATCGTGATCCGGTGATCGAGAGGATGGAGGTGTTAGAATGGGCTTGGTGGGCTGTGAGAAAGGGGTGCTGGGCCAAAAGAGAAAGGGCTTCGGCGGTTAACACGGTTAACCGTTGGGCTATCAAACGAACTCCGAACGTGACGAAACTTGACAGGCGGTCTACCTATGCTATAATAAGACCACACGCCAAGTTTCAACCCATTCCGAGAACATTTTCCGGCCACTCATAAAAGGAGGTTTCGGAGGTGTCGCGGGCACGTGCAAGTGTGTCTGGGCTCAGAACGGACAACGGAGAGGACGGGCGGACTCGGACGGATGCAAGTTTTGAAAACATGAAGATGCAACACACATGATGACATGACAAAATGCAACACGCAAGCAGATGACATGGCAACGACGACGAACAACTAGCTGACACCTGGCGCACCGGTCTCGGGGTGTCACACCAATAAAAACCGGATTGCAATACCTTGTGTGCAGTTCTACTCCCGCATGGTGTCCTCCATAATATTTGGAGTGGCACTTGCGTAGGATTTGTTACTGTTCATGCTCGGGTACACAACTTCTAATAATACCATCTACTCCTTCTTTATAAGGATGTGGGTCATCCCAGAAGTACTGTCTCAAATCATAGAAGAACTTTTTTTTTGCTGGTATGTGAAGCTAGGAGGTATAAACTTAGCAACAATATAATTAGCATAATCAGCATACCAAGGAGCAGTACGAGAAGTACTTATGACAGCTAATTGTTCATCAGGAAAGCTATCATCAATAGGTTGTGGGTCATCAAGTATGTTCTCTAACCTAGACAAGTTGTCTGCTACAGGATTCTCAGCTCCTTTTCTATCAATAATATGCAAGTCAAATTCTTGCAGCAAGAGAACCCATCTAATAAGTCTAGGTTTAGCATCTTTCTTTTCCATAAGGTATTTGATAGCAGCATGGTCAGTGTGAATAGTTACTTTAGAATCAAAGATATAGGGTATAAACTTATCACAAGCAAATACAACTGCTAAAAATTCTTTCTCAGTAGTGGCATAATTTCTTTGGGCACTATCTAGAGTTTTACTAGCATACTGGATAACATTTAATTTCTTATCAACTCTTTGCCCTAGAACAGCTCCTACAGCATAATCACTAGCATCGCACATAATCTCAAAGGGTAAATTCCAGTCAGGAAGCTGGATAATAGGTGCAGAGATCAATGCTTTCTTAAGTATTTCAAATGCTTCTAGACAATCATCATCAGAGGCCTGGAGATTTTGGAGAAGTCCTTTATGAACCTCCTATAAAACCCGGCATGACCAAGGAAACTTCATATACCTTTGATGTCCTTAGGGCATGGCATCTTTTCAATAGCATCCACTTTGGCTTTGTCAACTTCAATACCTCTTTCAGAAATTTTATGTCCCAAGACAATGCCTTCATTAACCATAAAGTGGCACTTCTCCCAATTCAAGACAAGATTAGTGTCCTCACATCTCTGCAAAACTCGATCAAGGTTGCTTAAGCAATCATCAAAATAAGTTCCGTAAACGGAGAAATCATCCATGAAAACCTCAACAATCTTTTCACAAAAATCAGAGAATATAGCCATCATGCATCTTTGAAAGGTAGCAGGTGCATTACATAAACCAAAAGGCATACGTCTATAAGCAAAGGTACCGAAAGGACAAGTAAAAGTGGTCTTTTCTTGATCCCCTTTTGACACAGGTATTTGAGAGAAACCAGAATAACCATCTAGAAAGCAGAAATGAGTATGTTTGGATAACCTTTCTAGCATTTGATCAATAAATGGCAAGTGGTAATGATCTTTCTTAGTAGCTTTATTTAACTTATGGAAATCAATTGCCATCCTATAACCTGTAACTATTCTTTGCGGGATCAATTCATCTTTATCATTGGGAACGACAGTCATACCTCCTTTCTTAGGAACACAATGGACAAGACTTACCCAGTGGCTATCAGCAACTGGATAGATCATACTTGCCTCTAGAAGCTTTAGTATTTCCTTCCTTACCACTTCTTTCATCTTAGGATTTAACCGTCGCTGATGATCAATAACTGGTTTAGCATTTTCTTCCAATTTTATCTTGTGTTGGCATATAGTGGGACTAATGCCCTTAAGATCATCCAGAGTATATCCAATAGCAGCACGGTGCTTCTTCAGAGTTTTCAATAATTTTTCTTCTTCCTGCTCTGAAAGGTTAGCACTAATAATAACAGGATATATCTTATTTCCATCAAGATAAATATACTTAAGATTATCAGGCAAATGTTTAAGTTCAAACACGGGATCAGCCTTGGGTGGAGGAGGATCCCCTAGGATTTCAACAGGCAAGTTGTTTTTCAATACAGGTCCCTGTGTAAGGAATATTTCATCTATTTCCCGTCTCTCATTCATATGCATATCATTTTCATGGTCTAGCAAGTATTTTTCTAAAGGATCATTAGGTGGCACGGCAATAGAAGCAAGACCAATAATTTCATCCTTACTGGGTGGTGCCTTTTCAAGGGGTTGTCTACGGAATTTAGCAAAGTTAAAATCATGAGACATATCCCCTAATCCAACCGTGACAATATCTTTCACACAGTCTATCTTGGCATTAACAGTATTAAAGAAGGGTCTACCAAATATAATGGGGCAGAATGCATCTTGTGGGGAACTAAGAACAAGAAAATCACCAGGGTATTTGATCTTTCCACACAAGACTTCAATATCTCTAATAATCCCAACTGGTGAAATAGTGTCTCTATTGGCAAGCTTAATAGTAACATCAATCCCTTCTAGCTCAACAGGTGCAATATCATGCATAATTTAGTTATATAAATCAAGAGGGATAATACTCGCACTAGCCCCTATGTCACATAAACCATGATAGCAATGATCTCCTATCTTAACAGAGATTACAGGCAAGCCTACAACTGGTTTATGTTTGTTCCTAGCATTGGGTTTGGCTATTCTAGCAGTCTCTTCTTGGAGGTAAATAACATGACCATCAAAATCTTCTACCAAGAGATCTTTAACCATAGCAACACTAGGTTCAACTTTAATTTGCTCAGATGGTGTAGGTGTTCTAGTACTACTTTTATGAACTACAGTTGAAGCTTGAGCATGATCCATTATCCTAATAGGGAAAGGTGGTTTCTCAATATAAGCAGTAGGAATAACAGGATCAACATTATAAGTGATAGTATTTTCTTCAACTTTAATAGGTTCAACTACTTTTACTTCAATAGGGGGATGTTATTTAAACCACTTCTCCTTAGGGAGATCAACATGAGTAGCAAAAGATTCACAAAAAGAAGCTACTATCTCAGAGTCAAGTCCATATTTAGTGCTAAACTCACGGAAAACATCGGTATCCATAAAAGCTTTAACACAATCAAACTTCAGAGTTGCGTTTAATTCTTTCCAATAAATGCCATTTGAAGTCAATAGTCTTCATCATATAGCAACTAGAACAAGAAGTATCGAGCATGGAGCGATTATTATGAGAAAGCCGAGCATAAAAATTTTGAATGATCATTTCTCTTGAGAGCTCATGATTGGGGCCTGAATATAACATTGACTTAAGCCTCCCCCAAACTTGAGCGATGCTTTCTCCTTCGCGAGGCCAGAAATTATAAATATAATTACGATCACGATGAACCTGGTGCATAGGGTAGAACTTCTGATGAAATTCCAACTTCAGACGATTATAGTTCCATGATCCCATATCATCGCATAGCCTAAACCATGTCAATGCATCTACCTTCAAAGATAAAGGGAAGACCTTCTTCTTGATAACATCCTCGAGCATACCTGCAAGCTTAAACAATCCACATAGATTAGATGTAAATCGGGATGCAGTGTTCCGTCTCCTGTAAATGGATTTTCAAGCAGTTTCTCTATCATACCCGAAGGGATCTCAAAGAAAAAAATTCAATAGGTGCAGTAGGTTGAGGAGCAACTCTTTGCTCTTCTATTCGGGGTGAAGGTACCCCGAACAAGCTCCTCAAAGGATTTTGAGCCATAGTAACAAGTGACAATAAATTTCAGCACACTATATAAATTTTTCCTTACCAAATTCCACATACCAAAGGCGCTTCACTCCCCGGCAACGGCGCCAGAAAAGAGTCTTGATGACCCACAAGTGTAGGGGATCTATGGTAGTCCTTTCGATAAGTAAGAGTGTCGAACCCAACGAGGAGCAGAAGGAAATGATAGGCAGTTTTCAGTAAGGTATTTTCTGCAAGCACTGAAATTATAGGTAACAGATAGTTTTGTGATAAGGTAATTGGTAGCAAGTGACAAAAGGTAAAAGTAAATAAGGTGCAGCATGGTGGACCAATCCTTTTTGTAGCAAAGTACAAGCCTGGACAAACTCTTATATAAAGGAAACCGCTCCCGAGGACATATGGGAATTATCGTCAAGCTAGTTTTCATCACGATCATTTGATTCGCGTTCGGTACTTTGATAATTTGGTATGTGGGTGGACCGGTGCTTGGGTGCTGCCCTTACTTGGACAAGCCTCCCACTTATGATTAACCTCTAATGCAAGCATCCGCAACTACAAAACAAGTATTAAGGTAAACCTAACCATAGCCTGAAACATATGGATCCAAATCAGCCCCTTACGAAGCAACACATAAACTAGGGTTTAAGCTTCTGTCACTCTAGCAACCCATCATCTACTTATTACTTCCCAATGCCCTCCTCTAGGCCCAAATAATGGTGAAGTGTCATGTAGTCGACGTTCACATGACACCACTAGAGGAGAGACAACATTCACCTCATCAAAATATCGAACGAAGACCAAATTCACATGACTACTAATAGCAAGACTTCTCCCATGTCCTCAGGAACAAAAGTAACTACTAACAAGACATACTATTGTTCATGATCAGAGGGGTATTAATATCCATAATGGATCTGAACATATGATCTTCCACCAAATAAACCAACTAGCATCAACAACAAGGAGTAATCAACACTACTAGCAACCCACAGGTACCAATCTGAGGTTTGGGTACAAAGATTGGATACAAGAGATGAACTAGGGTTTGAGAGGAGATGGTGCTGGTGAAGATGTTGATGAAGATATCCCTCCCCAAGATGGGAGAGTTGTTGGTGATGACGGCGGTGACGATTTCCCCCTCCCGGAGGGAAGTATCCCCGGCAGAACAGCTCTGTCGGAGCCCTAGATTGGTTTCTGCCTCGGTTCCGCCTCGAGACGGCGGCGTCTGGTCCCGAAAGCCTCCTTTTGATTTTTCTTTCCAGGTCAAAACACTTCATATAGGAGAAGATGGGCGTCAGGGGCCTTCCGGCTGGCCCACGAGGCAGGGGGGCGCGCCCCCTCGTGGGCAGCCCGTGGCCCCCCTCGTGGATTCTTTTGCCAGATATTTTTTATATTTTCCGAAACAATGTTTTGTTGAGTTTCAGGGCTTTTGGAGTTGTGCAGAATAGGTTTCCAGAGTTTGCTCCTTTTCCAGCCCAGAATTCCAGCTGTCGGCATTCTCCCTCTTCATGTAAACCTTGTAAAATAAGAGAGAAAAGGCATAAGTATTGTGACAAAACATGTAAGAACAGCCCATAATGCAATAAATATCAACATATAAGTATGATGCAAAATGGACGTATCAGTGAGCACTAAAGTATGACATGCTAAAGAGTTGATGTTGGACAAGGAAGACAACATAATGGGTTATGTTTTCTTATATCCGAAATAATGTATATTGTCATGGATCATCCAACATGTTGAGCTTGCCTTTCCCCCTCATGCTAGCCAAAACTCCTCGCACTAAGTAGAGATACTACTTGTGCTTCCATATATTCTTAAACCCAGTTTTGCCATGAGAGTACATCATACCTACCTATGGATTGAGAAAGATCATTCCAAGTAAGTTGTCATGTTGCAAACTCGCTAAAATATGTATGATTTATTAGTGTGGAGGAAATTAGCTTTGTACGATCTTGTGATAAGGAAGTAATAAAAGTGACGGACTGCATAATAAAGGTCCTTATCACAAGTGGCAATATAAAGTGACGTTCTTCTATGCTAAGACTTTGTGCATCCAACCATAAAAACACATGACAACCTCTGCTTCCCTCTGCGAAGGGCCTATCTATTATTCTTCTATAAGAGTCAAGGTGAAATTCACCTTTCCTTTTTACATTTTATCCTTTGGCAAGCACATTGTGTTGGAAAGATCCTGACATATATACCCACCTGGATGTAAGTTTTCATGATCTATTACTGTTGACATTACCCTTGAGGTAAAATGTTGGGAGGCAACACCATAAGCCCCTATCTTTCTCTGTGTCCGGTTAAAACTCCATAACCATAAGTATTGCGTGAGTGTGAGCAATTGTGAAAGACTATATGATAGTTGAGTATGTAGGCTTGCTGAAAAGCTCTTATATTGACTCTTTCCGATGTTACGATAAATTGCAATTGCTTCAATGACTGAGATCAAAGTTTGTTAGTTTCCAATGAAGTTTATGATTCATGCTTGATATTGTGGATGAATTGTTACTTTAGCATAAGAATCATATGACTATATATATACATATATGTTGTTGTTATGAAAATGATCATGACGCCCTCATGTCCGTATTTTGTTAATATCGACACCTCTATCTGTAAGCATGTGGACATATTTTTCGATATCGGCTTTCGCTTGAGGACAAGCGAGGTCTAAGCTTGGGGGAGTTGATACGTCCATTTTGCATCATGCTTATATGTTGATATTTATTGCATTATGGGTTGTTATTACTTGTTCTGTCATAATACTTATGCATTTTCTCTCTTATTTTACAAGGTTTACATGAAGAGGGAGAATGCCGGCAGCTGGAATTCTGGGCTAGAAAAGGAGCAAACTCTGGAAACCTATTCTGCACAACTCCAAAAGCCCTGAAACTCAACAAAACTCCGTTTCGGAAAATATAAAAAATATCTGGCAAAAGAATCCACGAGGGGGGCCACCGGCTGCCCACGAGGGTGGGGGGCGCGCCCCCCCTTCCCAGGGCGCGCCCCCCTGCCTCGTGGGCCAGCCAGAAGGCCCCTGACACCCATCTTCTCCTATATGAAGTGTTTTGACCTGGAAAAAATCAGAAGGAGGCTTTCGGGACCAGACGCCGTCGTCTCGAGGCGGAACCGAGGCGGAAACCAATCTAGGGCTCCGGCAGAGCTGTTCTGCCGGGGATACTTCCCTCCGGGAGGGGGAAATCGTCACCGCCGTCATCACCAACAACTCTCCCATCTTGGGGAGGGCTATCTTCATCAGCATCTTCACCAGCACCATCTCCTCTCAAACCCTAGTTCATCTCTTGTATCCAATCTTTGTACCCAAACCTCAGATTGGTACCTGTGGGTTGCTAGTAGTGTTGATTACTCCTTGTAGTTGATGCTAGTTGGTTTATTTGGTGGAAGATCATATGTTTAGATCAATTATGCATATTAATACCCCTCTGATCATGAACAATATTTTGTCTTGTGAGTAATTACTTTTGTTCCTGAGGACATGGGAGAAGTCTTGCTATTAGTAGTCATGTGAGTTTGGTCTTCGTTCGATATTTTGATGAGATGTATGTTGTCTCTCCTCTAGTGGTGTCATGTGAACGTCGACTACATGACACTTCACCATTATTTGGGCCTAGAGGGGGCATTGGGAAGTAATAAGTAGATAATGGGTTGCCAGAGTGACAGAAGCTTAAACCCTAGTTTATGTGTTGCTTCGTAAGGGGCTGATTTGGATCCTGTTTCAGGCTATGGTTCGATTTACCTTAATACTTCTTTTGTAGTTGCGGATGCTTGCATTAGAGGTTAATCATAAGTGGGAGGCTTGTCCTAGTAAGGACAGCACCCAAACACCGGTCCACCCACATACCAAATTATCAAAGTACCGAATGCGAATCAGACGATCGTGATGAAAACTAGCTTGACGATAATTTCCATGTGTTCTCAGGAGCGCTTTCCTTTATATAAGAGTTTTTCCAGGCTTGTCCTTTTCTACAAAAAGGATTGGGCCACCTTGCTGCAACTTATTTACTTCTACCTTTTGTCACTTGCTACCAATTACCTTATCACAAAACTATCTGTTACCTATAATTTCAGTGCTTGCAAAAAATACCTTACTGAAAACTGCCTATCATTTCCTTCTGCTCCTCGTTGGGTTCGACACTCATATCGAAAGGACTACGATAGATCCCCTACACTTGTGGGTCATCACCGGCCGGGCCCCTGTGCGCACAAACCGGGACGTATGCCCCCCATGGGTCCCGGTTCGTGATTGAACCGGGACTAATGGGCTGGCCAGGTCCCAACCAAAGCCCTGTTTTCTACTAGTGCAGAAGGGCAGACCGTATACATACCGTATTCTCTCTGGAAAAAAATCACACGACCCCACGCCCACGTAAGACCTGCCGAATCCAATCATTCATGTAGCTCCATAATTCACGTAGTAGATCTCCAGCTGCGGCCATCTCGTCGCCGGAGATCTCGTCGGACAGCGGGCGCGGCACCGTCGTGAATCTCCAGTGCTCGCAGGTACCGCATCCCGCGTCCCCCCATTAGTCTCGCTCGCGGCAACATCGAACGAACTATCGTCGTTTTCGTGGTAGTGGGGCGGGTAACCTAGCTACCCAGCGGCGCAAGCGATCGTGGTTGTTGATCCGGTAGTGGTACTGCTCGTGATCTGGGTTCATTGTCTAGGGTTAACATAACGTTGGTTGTAGTCGGCTATTTGCACAACTGTACCTTTTTTTGATGCAACGGCTAACGAAGGTATGCGGCGGCAAAGGTAATCACAGATCTAGCTAGGTTTGGTAGTGCTGCTCCTCGCAATCCATAGTGAGGGTGCCGTGGGCATCTTCCTTACTAGGTTAACAAGATCTGAACGCCCTCAGTTGTGGTAGTTTACTTAACAATCGTGACTGTGTGCTATGTGTTCTCTATTTCATTATTGTTATTGTTTGCACATGTGATGATACCTACTATTTTTTGTAGAAAATGGCGGACGATGAGTTAACTGATATCATGGTAGACATGGAGTTTGGACAACTGATGAAAAACTAGATAAAAGATTGGTCAGATGATGAAAATTCAGATCATGGTGGTTGGTCAGAGAATGGGAACGAAGGGGAAGAACTTAATGTAAGTGCCATTATCATCTTGAAATTATTTGGTGTCATCCGACAATGTTATATTCTTGTGATGAAAATTTATAGATGGATGAGAATGATGATGGTCAGGAAAACAACTCTGAGATCTCGAATGAAGATTACATTAGTCAGGTACGGAAGTGGAATTTTTTGTTGGCATGCAAATTGAATTTTTCCTGGAATATTATATGACAACTAATTATGTGTTTGTGCTGTATTTTTTAGCTCATTTCTGAATGTCATAATGCGTACGATATTACAATGAATCTGACACGGAGACAGGCCTTGATTACAAATCATTAGATGCACCTGATTCTGGGAAGTCGCAGTCGTCGGTCATCATGAGTGAGGTATGTATATAATCAATGTTGTATGAAAGTAATGTTAAACCATAGGAAACTGTTTTCATGGCTATGTTTTGATTGTGTAGGTGACACAAGATGAGGGGAAAGGGAATCTGCAAGATACTGCCCATGCAGATGATAAGAAGGATTTGTTCATGAAGATAATAGAAATGACTTTTATGTCAAATGATGCTGCGTTTGATTTCTACAACAGCTATGCTAGAGATAACAGTTTCAGCATTAGAAAGGGTAAGGTCAGGTATACCAAAGTTGAGTCACATCTTATGTGTTATAGGCGGTTAATATGTTCCAGAGAAGTGAAACGTGACAACAAGTTGCTAACCGAGGAAGGGCGAACCCATAGGCTCAGAGTGGAGACACGCTGCAACTACAAAGCTCACCTGACTGTCAAGCTTGACCAAAAGTGTGGGGTTTGGTATGTTGAAAGTTTTGAGGACAGACATAGCCATATGTTGGCAGGACCGGACGAGGTACCTCTTCTTTGGTCCCACATGAAAATCAAAGAGTACCAGAAAGCTGAGATATTGTCCATGGGAACTGCAGGGATTAGAATTCATGACATTATGGGTTCCTTCCCCAGCAAACATTTATGGTATGGCGGTGTTGGTTTTACCAGGCATGAAATATACAACCTTTGCTCTAGGGAGAAGAGGAAGATTCTTTCAAAAGGTGATGCTGCCACATCCATAGATATCATGGCTAGTAGGAAAGAGAGGGATCCTAGCTTCTTTTTCGAGTACAAGCTAGATAAGGAAGGACATGTGAATATAATGTTCTGGTGTGACTCCCAGTCTCGTCTTGACTATGAGGACTTTGGCGACGTGCTTGTATTTGACAAAACGTACAAGATGAACCGCTATGGTATGCCATTCATACCTTTTGTTGGTCTCAACAATCACCGGAGGACCCCTGGTTTTGGTTCTGCCATAGTTTCGGACGAGATCGAAGAGACATATGTGTGGCTGCTGCAGACTTTTTTGAGGTCCATGTGTCAAAAGCTACCGAAGAGTGTAATCATGGACGCCGACGCTACGATGATCAAGGCAATTTGCCTAGTCTTGCCAGGCGTGTGGCACTGTATATGTACGTGGCATATAGAAAAAAAATGAAGATTCACCTTAGTCACAAGTCCTTGAAGGAGTTCCTAACTCTTCTGTACTACAACACATCCACGACCACGTTTGAGGAGAGATGGCACGAGTTTTCCCAAAGATGGCAGTCGGAAAAAATAGTAACATGGTTTAGACGGATGTATAAGAAGAGCAGACTATGGGTCGCAGCTTATCTGACAGAGGGCTTTTGGCTTGGCATGAAAAGCAACGAGAGGTGTGAAAGTCTGAACTCATGCCTTCACCTCCACCTAGACAGTGAAACGACCCTGGTGGATATGATTTTGCACTATGAGAACGTCGTTGTACGTATCCATGGCAATGAGGCGCGAGATGACTGCACGGCCTCACAGAGTTTACCCGTGCCAGTTACTAGTTTGAGGGAACTTGAGATAGCTCCTTCTCACGTCTTCGCTCTAGCGAACTTCTACATGTTGCAAGATGATCTTCAAAAAAAATGATGGCATGGAGATTGTAGATATAAAGCTCGGAGACGGATCACAACAGTACATCGTGGCCTGGAAGAATAACCGAAAGAGCCATTTTTGGGTGGAGTATACACGAGTAAATTCCGAAGAAACTATAAGGTGAAGCTGCAGAAGATTGATTCGAAAGGGTCTACCTTGCAAGAACATATTCCATGTACTGAAGTACTTGAATATATCCGAAATACCAAAGTGTTTAGTTCTTGTTTGGTTCACGAAAGAAGCAAGGTTGGGACTGCCCGTG
The DNA here is from genome assembly GCA_902687465.1 of Secale cereale. Taxonomy (NCBI): domain Eukaryota; kingdom Viridiplantae; phylum Streptophyta; class Magnoliopsida; order Poales; family Poaceae; genus Secale; species Secale cereale. The sequence goes on along the minus strand of LR738715.1, from coordinate 789,623,552 downwards.
AGGCGCACAAGCGATCTGTTGAGATTTGGTAGGACTGGGGCAGGTGAAAGAATGAAATATAGCCAGGTCAGTGTGTTGCTTCAGAAGCTATGCACGCGGCATGCAAACACCCAGCTTTGTGGGATCAGTTACAGGAGAGTTTGAAGGCCATGATAGCTAAGAGCCATGAGTATGATCAGCTAAAGGAAAATTTGAGTAAGAACTCGGCTGATATCAGTAGCTGTGCAATTGAATATGTAGATGATGGTGAAGGCAACATAGTTGAAGTTTGAAATCCTATTAAAATATCAACGAAAGGTGCAACTAAGGTAGATGAGAACCGCCCTATGTCGAAAAATGGTAAGCCACTTTCGTATGATGAGCACAGAATCAAGTGCGGCGCTTGCAAATTGACAAGGCACACTAAACGGAGCAATAAATGCAAACTAAATAAGAAGTAAGTTTTTGTACACATTGTAGGTTATAATTATTTTTAACTTGTCATTCATTAACTTTTCCTATCTGTTATCATGTGCAGAAACGTGATGGACGAAGAAGAGTAGAACACTATCTGTTATTATTCTTGCCCGGCGTCTGGCCTTCTTTAAATAGCGGGCGGACGGGAGGAGGTTGCCCAACGGTGTGTTTAATGCCAGCTCGCTCGTGAACAGACATTTGAATGGAGGCGTTTGAATGCAGCGAGGAGGCGTGTTTTGCCGGGCGCGCAGCGGGCGATGCCCTTGGTCAGTGTGCCGCTTCAATGGCGGAGGCAGTGAGAGGTCGTGTCCGCCCTGAACTGTCTTCAATGTGGAGCAGCTACTATACAGCGGCATGAATGCGAGCAGCCGGCGCCGGGTAAAAACGTGCGCGGGCGAAGTGGGAGAGTGTTTGGGTAGGCCAGGGTGGTCAGAAGATGGTGGGGTGTTGTCCGGACGCCCGCAAAGTTTCCCCACATGTTTGTGTCTGTTTTGCGGAAAACGCGTCCAGACCGCTCCGCGGATCGATACAGATCCACGTTAGATGGCTTCCACAGTCCGAATGTATGCGGATGGTTTGAGAGCTGCCATTGGAGATGCCCTAATAACACTTTTTATAGTGAAAAATGGCATATTTGAATAATCAACTAATGCACTGCCATACTCACTAACCAAAAAATTAAGAAAATACAGAAATTGCACATTCAAACATTAGCGACGACCCAAATTTCAATTTACGGGAGAAAAGATTTCGTGGCGACCTCAACCAGGAGCTGTAGTGTCCGCTATAGCGGGCAATAGTGGCGATAGCGGACAATTTTCTACCCGAGATAATGAATTTAAGTGTGTTCCTTCTAAATTTCGCGCATTTAACACGATTTTCTAGTTGCGGTTCCATAGCATAGGTAGCGCCGAGACTCTCCAGCAACAATAGGCAATTTTGCCATGGTTTAAAATCATGGCAAGGATATAATTCTTTTTATAAAGGGGACGGGGGCTGTGAAATCCCCTCAATCTCTTCAAAAAAAAATTGATGCAGTTTATAAGGGAAATTGGATCGAAAATCTGAACAAGTTGGCCTTGCCCTGGTTGTGAGGAAACCGTGCCAAAAAGACACAGTTTATCCATGAAATTCTCGATTACATTATCAATCCTAGGAATACTAATATAGAGACAAACAAAAGAAGTGCTAAGAATGTTCTAGCTACAACCTGTCCAACGTTCCTGGTGTTGCCGCCGGCACTGCTCGCCCTGGTCACGTGACCCACTTCTCGGTCAACCTCGTCAGTCTCCTTCTTCTCCTCCTCATGGCCGTCATCGGCGTCCTCCTCCTTCACGTCCAGAGAATGCGGAGCGAGAGATAAACCCCGGACCTCGACGTTCTCCTCCTTCTTCATGTCCAGAGACGGCGGAGTGAGAGCGAAACCCTGGAACTCGACGACTGCTGCATCCGCCTCAGGGTCGGTGTTTCCGTCATCGTCGGCGGCGTAGACGTCTTCTAGGCGTACCACGTAAAAGCAAAACTCCATGTCCAGCTCCACCGGCGTCTGCAGCTTCACGCAGGGGTTCTCCGCCGACAGCCTTCCGAGCATGAGGTTCCGCGTGCCGATCTCGACGCAGGCGGCCACCACGCTCTGGGCGCCGGCTTCTCTCTCCGGGTGGACGAGGAAGACGTCGGTGACGAAGATGCGCTCGTCGGCGCTCCTAGGAGCTAGCATCTCCTCCTCGCCGCACTTGAGCCGCGAAAACAAGCGGTGTCGTTGTGACCGCTGCTCCTCCGTGTCTTTGTCCATGATTGATGGATCCATCGGCAGAGTTGCACTGCACGTATTAGGTTCGTGATCGTGAACAAGAGACCTCGGCTTGCTTTGTCCCCTTGTGCATCGACGCCTCTGCTTATATTTACTCCGGCCCCACTGAACCTATTCAGATTAGAATTCGGATCCGGAGCAGCAGCATGCAGTACGTTACATTATCGAGCAATCAATATTTTTTTTGGGAAACGTTTCTAATTGGCCTGCCGGCGCAACTTTCCGCGGGTCGAGACGCTCTCTCGATTCATAGCATACAGCTCGATTCTTCCAGCGTTCGCCACGCTTTGCAGCCACATGTCCCTGTGGGCTGTGGCCCCACAGCATCCTCATCCCTTTCCATCGTTATCCATCTATACTACTATTAAACAAGCGAACATTTTCTTTCTTACGGACACCCTGTAAAACGTACACAGCGAAGATAACACCATCAGATCAACCCACTTGATTAAATCTAACCGTCTAGATTATACTAATCCCGAATCAAATGTGCGCATAGCAATTACGTGGAGCGGACGATGCTCTGCCGGCAGAGGAAAGCGGCCGCGACTCTCGGCGCAAAACACCCCCCGTAAAAAACACTCCCCCGTCTCCCCCACAACAGAAAAGTCAAAACAAATCTCAAGCGAGCGCCGTCGTTCGCCTTCCCCTGCCGCCGTACCCGCGCTGCCCCTCACGCCTCCCTGGTCTGGTGCGTCTCCCCTCCACGGCTGCAGAGAGGAACGGGAGGAGGGAGGGAGAGATGCGCGGCTCGCCGGCCGGCGGAGGCACGAGACCTCCTCACTGGCGGCAGGAGGAGAGGGAGATAGGCGCGGCGAACGGGCACGGCTCGCCGTCCGGCTGAGGCGTGAGGTCAGCAGCGAATGCAAGCCCTCAAGTTCTGCGGCTTGGCCGTGAACGTGCTGCGCATGCTGCATCCAAGTCAGCGGCCGTGGCGTGTCCCACCTGCTCAGCTCGAACAGCAGATGCCCAGCACCACCGCGAGGGTTGAGGGCGTGTTCCATCCCATTGTTGTTGTCGCAATCGGCGGGCAACAAGCCACCGAATGATCTACTGTATCAACGAAGACGCTAGGAGTCTCAGCTGCAGGTAAACTACAGTTGACTGATGCACATGCCAAATGGTACGCCCTTTAATTATGAATTTAAGATATTACTTATGAATCATTGTAATATGAGAGGTGTATTTTGCCCAGACGGTCAATTTTTTCCAGAGATCATTGAATCCATGATATGTTCTCATAGTTAGGATCATGTTTTGTTTCTCTTATCCTAATGAAATCATTAATTAGCATTTCATTTCTATACTATATTCCTTATGGGGGTGCTTAGAATGAGTTCTTCAATTACAGTTGCGTCAGATGAGTTATAATTATCGTACTCCTAAGTTTACAATTTCTCATGTCAAATTCTCTGTATTGCTATTATTAATTAAGAGGTTTGCTTCCTCATTGCATCAAGAAGCATGCGTTCTGGGTCACACTTGTACTTGAAAACACCATCACTCTGAAATGATATGTGGCATTTGTATCAATTACTACTCTCTAACTATGCAATGCTTTCTTTCGCGAACATGTAGATAATGAATAAGTTGTTTTAGCAGATGTAGTGAATAAGTTGTTAATTCAGTTTTTATCTATGATCTCTCTAATAGTGTTTGATACAAAAAACCGTTCCTGCAGGCCAAACGCAGCAGCGGCGCTCACTCGCTGGATCAGTGTGGCTAGCTTTATCATCTATTTATTTTTCGCACTTATGGTTGGGGGATTCGCGGAAGCGTGCAAGTGGGGGATGGGCCAGCTGGCTTGCTTGTATTCAGGGGATTTTGGATTAGATCGGCACTGATTACTTCGGTTTATAGATTGCTGCACGCGTCATGTTCAGTTGCGGATTCGAGGCTGGTCGGATTTCAGTTTTAGCGCAAGTCGGCGCTACTATGGATTGTGCTTTTAGTTCCGCTCCGCTGGAAAGGAAATCGCATATATTCCCTCTGTTTCTAAATATAAGTCTTTTTAGAGATTTCAGTATGGACTACATATGTATGTAGGCACACTTTATAGTGTAGATTCACTTATTTTGCTTTGTATGTAGTCCATATTGTAATATCTAAAAATACTTATATTTAGGAACGGAGGGAGTAGATGCTATGGGGTAATGCTGTTGTGCTAGGGTATATGCAACGTCATTGATCTCTTGACGCAGGGGGTTCTCCAATAGGTTTGGTTCGGAATAGCTAGGTTCTTAGCTTCATACACTGCCTTCAGTTGTGAGTTTTGGATTCATGTTTCGCCCCCCAAATTATTGCTGGACCTTGTTTTCAGTCCTGCACCGCGCCCTTGAAAACTAAATGCGTTTTTTAAAGTGAGTTTCAATGCTTTGGATGCATTGGCTTGTGATGCGATTCGAAGTTCAGGAGCATATACTATGGGTTGAGCTTTTTGTTTATGATCATGTAGTACCTGCTCTGGTGTGAAAGTGAAACAGAGGTTTTGTTAATTTTGTGATGATGTGAGTCGCTTCATGGTTCTAAGTAGCAAGTATTTGTATCATGCTAGGAGGCCCTGAATTTTTTTAATTTGATCTGACAATGAGATTCATTTCGTTTTCAGCAGGATGCACAACCTCACAAGGAGAGGTCCTCGAGTTCCAAAGACAAGGGTAGAGGACGCGACGAGGAAAAGAACAGAGGTCACTACAGGCACCATGGGAGAAGACAAGGTGTGGCATCGAGACCGGGAGAGTGGCTGTGTGACCGTGACCGCGCTGATTGGAACAGGGCCAGTAATCACCACTATCACGAGAAACAACGTGAGAGGAGTGAAATAAGGGAGCACTGTGACCGTTTCGATGATCATGACCATCGTCGGAGCCGTGATAATGATGCTGAAAGGCACCGCTGCTTCATTTATGTGATGCTGGTATAGGACAATAATAGTGTAGGCTGATGAATCCAAATTTTGAAGCATCTTAGCAAGTATTTTTCATTTGTTACTTTATCTGTTCATTTTTGTAAGACGTTTTAGACAGCTGAAATTGAACTGTTTTGGGTGTTGTTTTAAATGTCTGAAACTTCTTACAAAAGGGAACAGAGTTAGTAGTGTATTTGAAAGGTGATGCTTTTTGTCCATTGTTGGTTCACAACTCCATATGGCATCCTATCAGCGTAATGTGATATGGAAACCGTTGCAGGATCTAACGTACACCGACAATTCAGGTAAATATTTCACCAACTCTTCACTACATCATGAGTGTATATCCTAAAGATGATATTTGCAGGACAAAGCATATCTTATACTCCCTCCGTCCCATAATGTAAGACGCTTTTTGACACTAGCGTAGTGTCAAAAAATGTCTTACATTATGGGACAGAGGGAGTAAAATTGAAGAGACAAATGAAAAAAGGCGTAAGGTGAGAGATCATAAGAAGACCACATATTTGCTTCTTAATAGAAAGCATACTCCACTTAACACACCAGTGGTCATATCAGCTGGTACGTCCATCTTTTTGGTCCAGCCGATATCAACCTTTACTACTCAAGAGTAGCGCACATTACCATACACAATTTTAATCACAACTTAACAGGAGCATGTAGAACCAAAAGTAAATATCCTGCCAAGTAAAATTGTTCCTCAATCATATGGTTACACGTGTGTTGCACGTGCATGATTACTAGTTTGAGACAAACTAGCCACACTAATTTCCATCGCCTCGTCTCTTATCTCTTTCCTCAAGCACACTGTCCCTATCACCAGCACACGTCTCCTGCCGCGACGACGACACCCTCCGCCATGCGCGTGGCTCCGATGAGATCCAGCTCCGCAATCGTCCCCCCTCCTTCCGGGCTGCGATGGGCCACCACAAGCTCCATCGCTGGAGGCCAGGAGCTCCCCTCGCTCCATCGCCGGAGGCCAGGAGCTCCCCTCGCCGGCCGCCATGGCTGCCTGCCGCCATGCTCGAATCCACCCCGCGGTATACAAGTGTTGCAACCGTCACCTAGGAAAGCTTCAACAGCTATTCAAAAAAGCTTCAACCATAGACACAGAAGCTTCAATGGCACTGCACAACAAGGGGAAGTTGCAACCGTAGTTGGATTGTGCTACTACCAGCGAAGTTTTTTGCTACATCCATCAGGTGGAGCTGCGACCTCACGACGACGACAACGACGATTTTGCTGCAACCGTAGTAGGATTTTGCTACTATCGTTGGAGCTTTTTGCTACTTTTCTATGGCTTGCAGTGTCTGATTGGGAGCTTTTTTTTCCAACGGTTGAAGCTATTTTCATACACGGTTGAAGCTTTTTTCGTCCACGGTCGAAGCTTTTTCTACAGCAAAATGCTACAACCATTGACATAACAGTCGAAATGCTACAATCATTGACATAAAATGCTACAACCGTTTATAAAAAAAGTTTCATTGCAGCACATCGGGTGGTCTGATGCGACCGGCCGAAATTCGCACGGGCGCCTAGGGGGGGTGGGGATTCGTACTAGAGTACACATCTATGCCTTTTATTCTTGGACATCTATGCTACGGTGTAAAGAAAAAGTACCCCAAATAATAACGGCCACACACGTGCTGTGTAGCATCCCGCGCGAACGCTTGTATCCCCCTCGATCGCGATACATGATTTTTAAAGTGGTGATACAGTGACACGTCATCTTTAGTTCACGTGCGGGCTCAATAGACACGCTACCGCCCCCCGCAAAAAAGAAATTTTGACACGCTACTGCACAAATCTTATCCACTCCTCCCGCGGGTTCACTTTCTCCCCTTCCTCTTGAGCTTGGGCAGCGGAATTTTCAGAGACCACGGCGAGAAGAACTCGGGCTGGTGGCTGCGTCGGCGGCCTACTGAGACCCCACGACGGAGGAGCTGCTCATGGACGCGCGCGCGGCACTCCCAAGCGCTCCTGCCTGGCAGCTCCGGCAACGCGCTCGCTGGCGGTGAGGAGCGGCATAAAGGAGATGGGGGCGATGCGTTCGACGACGATGGCCGTCCCTGCTATTGTCCTGGGTGTTGGCGCTCGTCCCCTGCCTTCCACGACGGTGCCGCCAGGAACGGCATCCTCCCCTCTTCCCCACCATTCTCGCTTGATCTGGCGGCAAGGGTGCTTAGGAGCGATCGGACCACAGCGGGGGAGGCGGAGCTTTGACCAGGTGGTGGATGAGGTCGCGCCTCGCGGCCGAGCTGCTCGTCGACGGGGGGGAATGTTGTCGTCTTCATGCACTGCACCGTCAGGGAGATGGTCACTGGAAGGCGGAGGGGTCCGAGGGAGAGGCCACGGAGGTGGGCAGAGGTTGACGATGAGCTGCCGCACTTCACCATCAGCATGAGGCGGGCTGGGCCAGGAGGTGGACGAGGCCCTGCTACTTGCGGCGGAGCTGTTCCGGCGTGGACGTCATCATCTTCGTGTTTGTCGCCGATGGGGAACTTCTCGTCGGATTTTGTCGCGAGCTCAGGTATTCTGCTATCTCCCTGTAGCCACCCGATATTTTCCTCATCTGCCATGGCCGCCAGCTCAAGTTCTTCTATAGGCCTGGGACGAGCACGACCAGCTACATTTCATACCGCAATATTAGATATTGGTTTTACAATTTTTGCATGGATAATCTATAATTGTCATGCACATTCCCAGTATGCCGTGATGACAAGTTTGATATGCACGCCCACCGCATTTCTTGCCATGTTTTTTTTTACTTAGAAAGAACATGATTTAGGGAGGAAACAAGTGAACTACATTGGACAAAAAAACATGGTTGTTTTTAATATGAGTAGTTTTGCCATGGACATGACATTTTTGCCATGGCAAAAGACATGGCAGTTTTTTTATACTAGTAGTTGCCATGGACATAATTGCTTTGAGTTTGTTACCATGGCAAAATTCTGGTTCAATTGCCCTTGCAGATTTTTTTTTTGCAATTCATCCCACGGCAAATTTGTAGGGGAATGACATCATTTGACTAAGCTAATAGAGCATGCCAACTTAATTTCATGAGCCATGCCAATTTGTTTTGCCATGGCAAATTTATTCCCTTTCTAGACAATATGGCAACACTAGTGTTTACAACATGGCAATTTAACTTTTTTTTTATTTTTGGACCATGATTCATTGATTTTCAACACATGGAAATTTTTACTTTTTTTATTTGACAAATTTACCTTAATTTTTTCAATGGCAATTTAACTTGATCATACATGGAAATTTTCATTTTAAATGCACATGGCAATCGTTTCCTATGAATCTTCCATGGCAATTCTTTGTTCGTCGTTTTTTTCACACACGGCATTTTTCTCATTCGAACATGAAAAATTTAAATAAAAGTACCATCGGTTTTTTTAATGAACTCGCCATGGTAATTATTTGTTCATACTTTATTCCTTTTTTACATGCAGCCATTGGTCAAAACTTTTTTGCCATGGCAACTTTCTTAACCATGGCAAAGAAATCTTCCTCGTCATGGCATATTTTATATTTGAACCATGTTAAATTCATACTTCATACATGGAAATTTTATTTATTACGAGGCATGGCAATTGTAGTTTATGGGGCATGGCAAATTCATACTTCATAACATGGAAAATGTAGTCACGGCAAAAAAAAATAAAACTTTTTGTCATGAATATAATATAGAAACTTGCCATGGCAAAAATCTTACAAGTTTTGTCATTCCATCAATTGAAATTTTGCCATTGTTCCATCCTAAGTCCCCACGGCCACTATAAAAACTTGCCATAGCAAACATCTTACGACTTTTGCCATGTCATCAATTCAAAATTTATTTATTATGAGGCATGGCAATGTTTGTTTACAGGGCATGGCAAATTCGTACTTCATAACATGCCAAATGTAGTCATGGTAGAAAAATCTTAAAACTTTTTGTCATGAATCCAATATAAAAACTTGCCATGGCAAAAATCTTACAAGTCTTGCCATGTCATCAGTTCAAAATTTGACATGGTTTGAAAACAAATTTTGCCATGTCAAAATCTAACAACTTCTTGCCATGGCAAAATCTTACAACATTTGCCACGTCAAGTTCAAAAACTTAAAATGCCATTGCAAAGCATGACATTTTAAGCGAAAATGTCATGGAAAACTTTTATATACATTCTGCCATGGCAATGTATTAATTTTACTTTGTTTTCTACATGGCAATTTTCTTTTATATAAGCATGGAAATTTAAAATATGCATCTGCCATTGTAATTTTGGTCCTAGTTTTGTTTTGGTGTATGACAAAATAACGTAACATGATTAAAATGACGTAATGATGTTTTTGGCAATGGCAAATTCATGCTCCACTTTAGTTTTTTTTTTCAGCCAAGGAATTTTTGCGATGATTTGGTTTTCATACCAGTTTTCCCATTTATAGTGGCAAATTATTCTTCTCCGTCTTCATAACATAGAAAATTCATTTTTTTTGTCCATACGGCAAATTCCATTTTTCGTCACATGGCAAATTCATTTTTTTTTCATATGGCAAATTCTATCATTGTCACATGGCACATTCTTAACATTTTCTATTTTTATAGGTTTTTCTGTTCATAACATGGCAAATTAATTTATGGTCATATGGCAAATTCATTTAGGGTCTCGTGGAAATTCATGGCATTTTTCTTTCAGGTTACCGAGGCCAATGGGGACAAGAAATTGGATCAGCAGCTGGCGTTTTATTTTTTCTCCAGTGGATCAGCAACCGTGGCAATTTTACACTCAACTCTAATTTTGATGGCAACGAGTTCCTTTTTATTCTTCATTTTTAACTGTTTTTGATTTTTTTTTTGTTTCTCGTGCTCTTTTACTTCACGACTGGGAAGAGGCCCAGCAAAATGGGCTCTTAGACCTTTTTTGAGATCGACGGGATCCTTCCGAACGTCAGTTGGTTACTGTAACCAAAGGTCTCGTTCGGTATGCTGGTCCTGCTGCCACACATGTAGGCAATTTTAATATTCGTCCACACAGGGTCATGTGATCTGTCTCCTGGGTACGACCACACGACTCGTGTGGACAGGTGTCCATTGTGCCACACGTGTGACAGTTATCAGCTTCCAAAAGTACAAAGAATAAACACTAACCTATACGAAGAGAATACAACCTACTCCACCAACTTCAATCCTCTATACAACACTCGGGAGGTGATGCATCAGACTAGCCATAGTGCAGAGTAACATACACTAGTAACCTTCATAATGGATACTCTGGAGTGACAACATATGTGTGGTGTCATGTAAAGCTTCATTTATTAGGTTATAGACTCATATTGTCTTGAGATATGTGATGTTACAGTAACTAGCTAAGTTACTCAATTTACCTCTCTCATTAACACATTACCACATAGGTAAATTTGCTGAGTCGAATCCGATGTTACTATTGAAGTTACTCCCACTATGGCCGGTCTCAGCAATGGTTGAAGAGACGACGAGGAGACGGGCCTCGGTAGTGGAGAGAGATGGTGATAGGGTAGGAGGCCAGCGGGGCGTCGACAAGCAGCTCGTGAGGCGGCGTTCCATGTAGCAGCAGAGGTAGACGACGTTGCAATGCCGCTAGTGTGGGAGGAGGTCAGGGTGGAGCAAGCGCAGGAGCATGAGGCATATTTTGATTTTTCTTTCAGATCGATGTGCCCTGGTTATTGCACATCTAAGTGAGTCGATCAAACTATAAAGGAAAAGAAAAGGACAAAAAATAACTATACAAATCTTTGCGTAAAATCAATGGTATACGACTTAAATGTGTAATACTTAGGGCATATTTAGATGTGCTTAAGCAAAACTATTTTCTTATCACCTCTTTTCGGAATAGGGATTTTGGATCAGAACCCTGTTAAAGATACAATTTTTTGCCTCCAGCCTAATCAAACATTTTAAGACCATCTCTAATTAATCCACTAAAAACATTAGGGCAGTACAATTTCACGTTTCCTCTACTAAACTGCATCTAACTGATGCCCTAAAAGTTTTAGAAGAGTAAAAATTATCATCCCAGCCATCCTGACTCTTATATTTACCCGACCGCACATCCATGGAGTAAAAATATTTTTCCTCGCCCTCGGCGAGACCCACCCCATCCCGCGCCGCATCCACCCTGGTGCGCCCTACTTGCCTCCTCTGGCCAACACGCGCCCCCGTAGCTCCTGCCGCACTCCTTCCCACCTTGATTTGGTCAGCTCTCGTTGCGGCCGGCGACTAAATTGGTATATCTACGTCCGTCACCACGGTCGCTGGATTTGACACACTCACTGACGCCGTCGTGTTTTGGTTGGATTCGACAGGGACCGGCCCGTTCAACCCCTCAACCATTCTTCGCCCTATTTCGGTATTTCCTTCTCCGCTCGGTGCTCGCATCTCACCCGTTGTCCAACCACCGACAAGGCCACGTCCGGCCATCGACTGGGCTCAGCACTCGCCTAGTAGCTCGTCGGCTCTCCGCTACTGTTCATTAAGTGTGACCACTGCCCACGGCTGGTGTCGTGCCTTGTTTCGAGCACGCCTAAACATCCCGAATGGATGTTCTACAAGTGCGAAAAGGACAGAGTGAGTGCCATTTTGTACGGTTGTTCTTCAGATTTGTTGTAATTTGAAACTGATTGTTTGCTCAAAATTGTATGTAGGATGAATGCAAGTTTTGGTATTGGGAAGAAAAGTACATTGATCTATTGATAGTGAAATTTTTGCTAGGTGTTCGTGCAGTACTTATTAGAGGTGAGACTAGAGAGGACGTAATGTCCAAGTTTGAGCAGCCGGGGAATAAAGAAGTGTGCAGGCTTGAGAAGCCAATATAGAAAAGCATCAATATAGGCAATGAAGAGAGAGAAAGCATTGATCGGACTAGTAGGAACAGTTAGAGAAGTTGTGTTTCTATTGAAATGTGTATTTTTTTTCTTGTAGTTGTATTTGTTCTCTTAGTGAAAAAATGGTGAAGTATGTGGCCAAGATGTTTTTTGATAGAATAATATAGTACTCACTCAGTCTCAAAATATAACATATTTTTGGGATATAAACAAATTTGGAAATAAAATAGTTTTACTCCGTTAAGTTTAAGGGATCGGTTAGAAACGACACATTTTTTGGCGCGTCGTTGGCTTGTTCTGGTGACTGTGGTAGTGGTCATTCGGTGGTCTATATCGATGCAATTTTTATTTTGTTTGAGACACTTCATACTTTGGATGATTTTTTTAATAGATCTAATTCTTCACAAAACGAAAACAACAATATTTTAAAAAAGCAAATGTACTCCTCTAAAGAATACTCGGCCGTTATCCTCATCTAAAGTATAGAGGATGCTAAGCTATAAGAGCATTTTCAATAGATGGTCCAATTGTAAAAGTAACTAACTTTTGAACCATCCGAGGCCAAAAACGCAGCTCCAACAGACGGTCCATATGTAAAAAATCGACCGCGGCCTTCTCGTGATGTAAAATGCAATATCTCGCGGTGCAAATTTACATCAGAGGTGCATCTGGTCCAAAACTAGCCGCCGCCCGCGAACGCCCAACAGCCAGTTCCTTTCCTTTCCCGCCCGCTCGGCCGCGACCTCCCGCCCGTCCGCCGCCGCCCCGCCGCCTCCACACCCCGCCGCCGCTCCGCTACACGCCGCCCGCATCAGATCCAACCCCTCCCCGCCCCCCGCCGTTGTTTC
>LR738715.1:789551869-789610508 GCA_902687465.1 Secale cereale | reverse complement strand
CACCCCGCAGCTCCTCCTCGCCCGGCTCCGTCCGCCACCGCCCCTCAGCTCCGCCCTGCCCAGCTCCGTCCGCCACCGCCCCTCAGCTCCCCCACCCCGGCTCCGTCCGCCACCGCCCCGGTCGCACGCCGCCGCCGCTCCACCGCTCTCACCGCTCTCCGATGGCGCCGAAGAAGACGCCGAAGGGCAAGTCGGGCTTCTTCGGCATGAGGCAGAAGCCCTCCGGTAACTTCGGAGTGGAGTTCTCCAACGCCGGGAGGCGTTGGTGGATTAGCACGTACCCATCCGCCCACGAGGCCGCGTGTGCCTACGATGTGGCGGTGTGGCGTGCCGAGAGGCCTTGGGATCACATCAACTTCCCAGAGATCGAAAGTCGGGCGGAAGCGGAGATGCTTGTGCCGCAGGGCATCAAGATGAAGGAGATCCCGACGAAGAAGAAGACGACGAAGAAGCCGCCGGTTGTCGTCAGTGTCGGCAAGACCGACGAGGAGGCGATGGCGAGATTTTCCCAGGAGCATCCGGAGTACGTCCAAGCCGAGCTGGAGTACTACTGGAAGCGTGAGGCGGAGCAGAAGAAGAAGGGAGCAAAGAAGGAGGACGAGGCCGGTCCCTCGACGGTGATCCCCATCGAGTCCTCTTCCGAGGAGGACTGGGCAGACTTCTCGGAGAAGGAGGAGGAGGAGGAGGAGGAGGAGGAGGAGGAGGAGGAGGGGTGCGACGACCCGGAGAAGGAGGAGTTCTGGACGCAGTTCCGCAGCTCCGACGATGAGGAGTAGTTAACTAGTAGTTTGAATAAGTAGTAGTTGAAGTTCATGTATGAAACTATGTTGAATTTGATGTTTGAACTATGTTGAATGGACTAGTAGTTTGTCGTTTTAAGAAATTTACATCTTCATTTTGGACCATCTTTTTTTTTGGAAACAGAGGCAAAAGCATTGCCTCATCGATTAATTAAGAAGAAGAAAATTGCCCAGTTAATTTACGGAAAACCGAGCGAAAACCGATACAAACACTACAAAAGTGACACTCCAGAAGCGACTCACTCTCACGACCACGTAGACGGTCCACCAAATGATCCCAACACACAACAACCACAACCATCAACTTCAATGACCATCTATTGGAGTTGCTTTTTTGACCATCAATTTGGATCATCTGTTGGAGTTGAGCTTTTTTCGAAGCTTCAAAACGTACTTTTTGGCTGTCCAAATTTTACATCTCCGATTTTGGATCGCCAATTTTGAACCATCTATTGAAGATGCTTTAAGGGGTTGGATAGCTGATTGTTTAAGATGCTATAACCAAAAGTTCGTTCAGTTCTGGCAACCATGGCATGGACAATGAGCATGCATGCCAACATCCACAGGACTTCACAAAGACTACGATTTCTGGAGGTCCAGAGGTGCTATAAACAAGATGTGTTGTTTCTGTCTGAAGCACACCTGTCTGACGCGGGGGCGGAGAAGTTGATGATCAAGCTAGGATTTCAAGAGAGGTTGGTTGACCCGAGTGATGGAAGGGCAGGAGGTCTAGTGATGTTCTGGAGACGGGGGATGAATATTACAAAACTAGATATTAAGAAGAACTTTATTGATGTCTTGGTTGATGATGGAAGGAAGTGGCGCTGTACAGGGTTTTATGGAGAACCGGCAAGAGAGCATAAACACAAATCATGGGAGTATTTACGATCACTACACCAGATCATGGATGTGCCGTGGATGGTATTTGGAGATTTTAACGAGATCCTCTTTGTCCATGAGAAGGATGGGGGAGTGGCTCGGGAGCAGCGATATATGCAGGGGTTCAGAGATGCTCTAGCTGACTGCAACCTGGATGATATGGGAGCACTGGGGGATAGCTTTACGTGGAGCAGAGGGAAGATAAAGGAGCGGTTGGATAGAGCAGTGTGCAACTCCCAGTGGAATATACTGTTCCCACATGTGGGAGTGCTGAATGGTGAAATGACAAAGTCGGACCACCGCCCACTGGTGGTGAATACTGAATTTTACGCAGAGCAGAATAGGCCAAGAGGAGCGAAGCGGAGGTTTGAAGCAAGATGGTTGAAGGAGGAGACTGTGGAGGAGGTGGTACGAACGGCATGGCAAAGGGCGGCGATGCTAGGGATTGGGCCTGTTAAGCCCAAGCTTGATTCTGTACACGCAGAGTTACACAAGTGGGATAGAGAAGTATTGAAGAGACCGCAGAAGAGGATGGCTGCACTTAAAGCAGAATTGAAGGACCTAAGAAGGGGGCCAGCGACGGATGCAGCAATAGATAGACAGAAGGAGATATTGCTGGTTATTGAGAATCTACTGGAACAGGAAGAGATAGAGTGGGTGTAGAGAGGAAGAGCAAACTGGTTAAAACATGGGGATAGGAACACAAGTTTCTTTCATATGTACGCCTCGGCTAGAAGGAAGAGAAATACTATATAGAGCTTACAAGATGAGCATGGAGTGCTACAAGAAGGGCAAACGGAGATGGAGCATATCATACAAGCATATTTTACTAACTTGTTTACCTCGCAGGTGGATATACCAAATGAGGCAGTAATTCAAAAAGTGACGCCGAAAGTGTCGGTACAGATGAACGAGGCTCTTATGGCGCCGTTCAATGAAGAAGATGTTCGCCGAGCCCTCTTCAGTATTGGAGACTTCAAGGCTCCTGGGCCGGATGGATTGCATGCGGCGTTTTACAAGCGGTTTTGGAGCATGATTAAGGATGAGCAGGTGAAGGAAGTGTTGGATGCAGTAAACAACAACAAGATTCCTGAAGGATGGAACAGCACAACTATTGTGCTGATCCCTAAGGTGGCTGCACCGACCAATATTACGCAATTCAGACCGATTAGCCTGTGTAATGTGGCCTACAAGATCATCTCTAAGATGTTGGCCAATCGGTTGAAAGGAATTCTGCCAGAGATAATTAGCCCGACGCAAAGCGCTTTTGTCCCCGGGAGATTGATCACGGACAATATACTTATTGCGTATGAATGTATGAACACCATTAAGAGGAAACAAGGAAAATCGGGGCTTTGTGCGGTGAAACTAGATATGCATAAGGCATATGATCGTGTGGAGTGGTGCTTCTTGAAAAGAATGATGGAGCGGCTGGGGTTTGATAATAAGTGGGTATCGATGATTATGGCATGTGTATCTACTGTCTCATATAATGTGAGCTTCAATGGGTCTAGTACGGAGGTGTTTCATCCTTCGAGAGGATTAAGGCAAGGAGACCCTCTTTCGCCGTATCTGTTTCTGTTATGCGCAGAGGCCCTGTCAAGCTTGTTGCAAGGAGAAGAAAACGATGGTAATCTGATAGGGGTGCGAGTAAGCAGAGAAGCACCGGAAATCTCGCACTTGCTATTTGCAGACGACTCCTTAATTCTGATGAGAGCCGACGCGGCGAATGCAGCATGTCTCAGGGAGATCTTGGATGCATACTGCGAGAGCTCAGGGCAGCTGGTTAGTGATGCTAAATCCAGTGTCTTCTTTAGTCCAAACTTGGCAGTGGATGAGAAGGTGGTAATATGTCAGAACCTACGGATTTTCACGGAAGCTATGAATGATAGGTACTTGGGATTACCAGCAATGGTGGGTGCGGACAGGAGTGATGCCTTTGAATATGTCATAGAACGAATCAACCAGCTGGTGAGTGGATGGAAGGAGAAGCTACTATCAACGGGAGGGAAAGATATTCTCATAAAGGCTGTTGCACA
This sequence comes from Secale cereale, assembly GCA_902687465.1. Classification (NCBI taxonomy): domain Eukaryota; kingdom Viridiplantae; phylum Streptophyta; class Magnoliopsida; order Poales; family Poaceae; genus Secale; species Secale cereale. Next base: position 789,606,790 of record LR738715.1, on the reverse strand, counting down.
AGCAATGCCAGTATTCGCGATGTCGGTGTTTAATATCCCGAAAAAAATTTGCAAAGGGATGACGGATGCCATATCAAGATACTGGTGGGGCGACGATGACAACCATAAGAGGATACACTGGGCGGCTTGGTGGAAAATCTGCTTACCGAAGAGCAAAGGAGGTCTGGGATTTCGGGATCTTCATAGCTTTAATCTTGCCTTGCTGGCCAAGCAGGTATGGCGATTGCTAGAAAACCCGGAGTCGCTGTGTGCTCAAGTCTTGAGAGCGAAATATTATCCTGACGGAAGGCTCTTGGATGCAAACATGAAGAGCGGGAGTTCCTTCACGTGGCAGAGCATATGTGCGGGGATTAACACTTTCAAAAGAGGAGCCATTTGGAGAATCGGCGACGGCTCCCAGGTTAATATTTGGACTGACCCATGGATCGCCGAGAGTGCAGACGGACGTGTAGTTACCCCGAGAGGTGCAAATTTGTTGTCTAAAGTGTCTGACCTGATTGATCCGGTGACAGGAGTATGGGATCAAGAGCTTGTTACAGATATGTTTTGGCAGATTGATGCGGAGAGGATCCTAGCTACCCCGCTCGCGCCGCATGGCATGATGGAGGACTTTGTGGCATGGAGATTTACGAAGAATAACATGTTCACAGTCCGATCAGCGTACCATGCTGAGTGGGATCATCAATTCGGACGCTGGTTTGCAAGAACGGAAGGCCAACAATCACAACAGTACCCAGTTTGGGCGAAGCTCTGGGACTCCTCATTGCCGGGCAAGATCAAGATACACGCGTGGAAAGTGCTACATGGATTCACACCATGTTTCGGAGTCTTGGCAAATCGACATATTGCTATGCCCAGGAACTGTCCAATGTGTGCAGGAGGGTGCGAGGATATTAAGCATGTGCTGTTTACTTGCCCAAGAGCATCGGAGATTTGGAGGTGTCTCAAGCTAGATGGCTTCGTGGAGGAAGCGGCCAATGTGGACAGAGCGGGATCATCTGTTCTGGACTATATTTTATGTACACCGACGAAGAGAAGTTTGCTTCCAGATGTGAGTGCTCAGACACTAATTCTCGTTGGGATATGGTATGTCTGGTGGGAGAGAAGGCAACGGGTACATGGGGAAGAGGTTCAAGCACCAGCCCGGTCGGCAATGTCAATTTCAGCCCTAGCTGCAAGCTACACGCGTGCAAGGAAGAAGGAGGCGGGGGTTAGGAAGAAAGGATGGACCAAGCCGAGGGAGGGATACATTAAACTCAATGTTGATGCAGCCTTTCATGCAGATACTCGCAGTGGAGCAGTCGGGGCAGTGCTGAGGGACGATAGAGGGGGATTCATAGCTGCGTCCAATGAAAAACTTGATCATGTATCGGATGCGGCAACAGCTGAAGCATTTGCCTTGAGACATGGGCTCCTACTGGCGCAACAAGCGGGCGTGACCAGGCTAGTGGTGGAGGCGGACTGCCTGGAAGTGATCAACACGATGAACTCGGGCGGAGTCACGGCGACAGGAGCAGCGGCAGTTTATGCGGATTGCATTGTCTTGATAGTAGGGTATACTTCGGTGTCTTTCATCCACTGCCCAAGGGAGACGAACTGTGTCTCTCATGAACTAGCTAGGTTGGCGATCTCAAATCCACCTGCGCAGTGGGTTGAGGAACCGCCGGCTTCTATTGTAAGATGGTTGGTGGATGATGTAATGGTTATTTGATCTAATAAAGAGGCCGAAGTTTCAAAAAAAAAGACTACGATTTCGAAACCGTAGGTGCGGCTTAGAAATTTACTCTTTTATACAGAAGTTCAACGTATGGACAGTTTACCAACTACTCCCTCCGTCCCGTAATATATGACGTTTTTTGACACTAGTGTAGTGTTAAAAACGTCTTACATTATGGAACCGAGGGGAGTAGAAAGCAAAATAAAAAAACAAAAAAATTAGCACAATCAATCATAAGTGCGTAACAGATCCCTTTTTGATAAAATACAATGATTAGTCACGGATACATCTTCAAATCAACTACTGTGACGACGCAGTTCACCGATAGATGAATTCACGCTTACTTTATCAGTCCGAGGAATGCTAACATAGAGACAGACGACAGAATTCCTAAGAATGCTATAGTTATAGCTACAACCTGTCGAGCGTCCTTGGAGATGCCGCCGGCACTGCTCGCCCTGGCCACGTATCGGTCGAGTTCGCCATCGGTCTCCTCCCTCTCCTCGTACTCCGCATACTCCTCATCCTTGTCGTCGGCAGCCTCCTCCTCCGTGTTTGTGACAAGAAAACCCTCGAACATGACGACTGCAGCGTCGGCGTTGGCGTCGGCGTCTGTGTTTGTGTCGGCATCGGCGTTGGCGTCGTCTCCGGGCCCCATGACGTAGAAGCGAAACTCCTCGTCCAGCATGACCGGGGTCTGTAGCTCCACGTGGGGGTACTCCGCGGACACCAGCCCGAGCAGGAGGTTCCGCGTGCCGATCTCGACGCAGGCGGCCACGGCGCCCTGGCCACCGGCGCTCTCTGCGTCGACGAGGAAGACGTCCGTGACGTATATGGGCTCGTTGGCCCTCGGGGTTAACCTGTGCCCCGTGCCGCTCTCGAGGGGCAGGGCCCAGCGGCGGCACGGGTGCGACGGCTGCTCGTCCGCGGCCATGGCCATGCTCGAGCGGTTGTCTCTAATCGGGTGGCTGATACGTGCGTATCTCTCCTGTGCTCCTCGTGAATGATCGACACCAGCGGAATCGCTTGCTGTGTGCATCGACGCAGGCGCATCCTCTGATGCTTATATTAAACGGGGACTCGCCGATACTGATCTGTAGTCGGAGACAGAGGAATCATTGGTATTGCATTTGGGTAGACGGAGAAGGACAGTAGAGCTAGAGCGATCGATTCCGATTTGTACCCGGGGATGAATCCTTAGCTAGTACGGAATCGGGTACACAGACAAGGCCATGATAAGTTTGTCCTTTATGTTCTGCGTATAAGATGTCAATTTGAGTTTGTCGATCCGATTCTTGGTGGACTGACAAAAAAACTCTCATCTCTGCTGTAATTCGTCACAAAGAACTACTCCCTATGTGATCTAAACACACAAAGAACTACTCCATATGTGATCTAAACACTGATATATTTCTTTACCAGTGATGACCGGTTAAGCCAAATTTGACCCCAATTCTTTTTTTTTTTAGAAAAGGAGGAATCACCCCGGGGCGCTGCATCTGGGAGATGCATGCCGCCATATTATTTATTATTCACAGAGACCTTACAAAGAAATACAACAGTAAGCCCGAGGCCACCATCTAGACGACATCTGTCGCTACTCCTCTCCTCTTGATGAAGGGGTGCCGAATGTCCGGGCCAAATACCAAACAGACATCGCACAAAAGCCTAACATCTAACGCCGGATGCCCCATCCAAGCCACATAGGCGGGACTGGGTAACGCTCCGGTCCTGCGCACTCTCAGTGAGTACCACACGCACACGCTGCAAAGTGCCGTCACCTCCGTCTTCCCTCGATCCATCCTCAAAGCATGTACTGACGCATCAACCTTGTCAGGCCTCTCTGCCATCGACGCCACCACGACGCCAGACAACGTCGACCTCCTGCGCGTGTCCATCGCCACACATCTGACGCCAAGTCTCCGCTGCCCCATGCCGCCGAGAACCGCCGCCATGAATATGTAGAAATAAATACTGCTCAACCGAAGAAGCCATCCGCTGGTCCCTCGAGCCCGAGTGCCTCTCCAAGAATGCCGCCCCCAAGGGTTTAACGACACATGAATGCCGCCGTCATCTGATCAGCTGATCTAGGGTTTCCCCCGGAGGTATTGGGTGGGGTTGGGAGCTTCACCTTGATGATGCCTTCACGAAGGAAACGATGATAGGGCATCGTCATCACCGGCTTCGACCAACAACCGAAGACCAAGTTTTCACCCGGATCCGTCCCAAGAAATCCACCCGACAACCTGTGCACTGTCTCGACCGCCTTCAAAGCCCCAGATCTAGCCGCCTAGATCCGGCGACCAACCGCAACAACAGTGCCACCGTAGGAGCCCTGACGCACCGGCCACTGCCTGAGTGCGCCACCACTGGAGCCTGGGAAGAGGGCTCTCAGCCCACCTCGCCAAACCGCGAGAGCCGCCGAGATGATCGCGCAAACTCATCACCTTCTCTGATCTGAACCAATCCGCGGCAAAACCACGAGATCGGCGATGCAGATCCGCCTTGGATAGGGACATCACCACGCCATGCCGTCGCGGGAAGCCTAAGCTTCACCTGCCGCCACCTGCCAGGGCCGTCGCCTCGGGATCAAGCCGCCGTCGACAGGCCGAGCCGCCGGCCACCGCGACCAACGCCGCCATGACACCGTGAGCCCATCGAACGACCGGCGCCACCAGATCTTCCTCGGAGCCTAGCAGCTCCGCCGTCCCCGCCCAGCACCACGCCGCCGCCTTGCGCCGTTGACCCCAATTCTAACATGACTGGTCTACTTGTCATGGATGACGTGGTACAAAAGTCAACTCGATTATATTGTCCCACAGGACAAGCGGATTCAGCTATAGGTTCTCTTAAAAATAGGCCAAATTATCAATTTTCCCCCTCTCCCTAATCCCGTTTCCCCAACTGCCTTTGCCCGGGGTGAGATCCTCGCGCCGCCTGACCCCGACCCCTAAGACCGCTCCTCCGCCTCCGGTGCTATCTCTTCTCACTGGCATTCTCCTCTCCTCCCCTCATGGCGCCCGAGGCACCAGCCGGCGCACCGGACGCACAACCCGCCTTGGCCTATAGCCATTGTAGAAGACTATAGGATGCAACTCAATTGTAATTCATCGAGGTCGGTTACAATATATACATGTGGTGTCTTGCGTGACATGCCAACTAACCCTACAATATCTGTAGAAGTCAACCTATACAAGGCTAGAGATAATAGGAGAATCAGTCAGAAATAATTACAAAGATATCACGTTTCAACACCCCCCGCAATCGGAGCGTCGGCGTCGGCGATGCAAAGACTGGAACGGAACTCCTGGAATGCAGCGGTTGGCAACCCCATGGTCATGATGTTGACAAACTGTTGAGTAGTCGGTACATGAAGAACACGAAGCTGACCCAACTGAACCTTCTCGCGCACAAAGTGAATATCGAGCTCAATGTGTTTGGTGCGCTTGTGTTGCACGGGATTAGCCGCGAGATAGGTGGCCGACACGTTATCACAGAAGACCACAATAGCTTTCAGAGGCGAAATCCAAAGCTCACCAAGAAGGTCACGAAGCCAACAAGTCTCCGCAACCACGTTGGCAATAGCTCGGTACTCGGCCCCGACACTCGAATGGGAGACAGTAGGCTGCCTTTTAGAGGACCAGGAGACAAGACAGTCACCGAAGAAGACGCAATAGCCAGATGTGGAACGTCGAGTGTCGGGACAGCCAGCCCAATCCGCGTCATTATAAGCAAGAAGCTCAGCCGAGGCAGAGGCACGGAGGCGAAGACCGTAGGTCGGCGTGCCGCGAATGTACCGAAGAATGCGCTTGACCAAAGACCAATGAACATCACGAGGCGAGTGCATATGCAAGCAAACTTGCTGCACCACAAACTGAATGTCTGGTCTGATGAGCGTAAGGTACTGAAGGGCGCCAACAATGCTGCGGTAAAGGGCGGCGTCAGTAGCGGGCTAGCCAGCGGTGGCGGAGAGCTTCGGCTTGGCTTCAGCAGGTGTGGCGGCTGTCTTGCAGTCAGTCATGCCGGCACGGTCCAGAAGATCAAGAGCGTACTGGCCCTGGTGAAGAAAGAACCCAGTGGCATCACCTCGCACATTAATGCCGAGGAAGAAGTGCAACGCGCCGAGATCCTTCAGCCGAAACTCAGAGCCAAGACGACCAATGATGTCGAGAAGAAGATCCTCTTGGGAGGCAGTGATGACAATATCATCAACATAGAGCAGAAGCATAGCCACATGATTAGCCCGATGCAGCACGAACAACGATGTGTCAGAGGTGGTGCTGCGAAACCCGAGAAGACCAAGGAACGCCGTGATGCGCTGGTACCAAGCATGCGGAGCCTGTTTGAGACCGTATAACGACCGTGACAAGAGGCAGACATCATCCGGTCGCTGAGGGTCAACGAACCCGGTCGGCTGCTGACACAGAACCCGCTCCTGAAGATGGCCATACAAAAAAGCATTGTTGATGTCGAGCTAATGTACGGGCCAGCGGCGAGAGGCGGCCAGCTGGAGAACCACACGAATCGTGGCGGGTTTGAGAACTGGAGAGAAAGTCTCAGAGAAGTCAACACCGGCACGTTGTGCAAAGCCACGGACAACCCAGCGAGGCTTGTACCTGTCGAGAGAACCGTCCGGGAGGAGTTTGTGATGAAAAACCCGCTTGCACGAGATGACGTTCGCTCCAGGGGGACGAAGAACAAGGGTCCAAGTCCGGTTGGCGACAAGAGCATCGTACTCAGCACGCATGGCGCCGGTCCAATGTGGATCACTCAACACAGAAAGCACCGACCGCGGAACCGGAGAGATGGTCGTGACGCCGAGGTTGTGGTAGCGCGGGTTCGGCTTGCGCACCCCGGCCTTAGCGCGCGTCACCATGGTGTGGTGAGGCGGCGGGGGAGGCGGGCATGGGATGCGGCGGTGAGGGACCACACAGCCGGCTCGGACGATGATGAAGACGCAGGCGAGGCCACGAGCGTTGGTGTCGAGGGCGCCGTCGAGGCGCCAGAAGATCCGGCCGTGGATGGTCACAAGGGCGCTGACGGGGCCTAGAGGGCCGGCTCTTCCTGAGCCGACAAGAATCCAGAGGGCCCGGCCGTGTACGGCGATGGGGGCGCCGACGGGGCTGGGAAGGCCGGCTCCTCCTGAGCTGACGAGGGCCCCGAGGGCTGATGTCTACTACACAACCTTCTTCTTATAGACGTTGTTGGGCCTCCAAAGGCAGAGGTTTGTAGGACAGTAGAAAATTTCCCTCAAGTGGATGACCTAAGGTTTATCAATCCGCGGGAGGCGTAGGATGAAGATGGTCTCTCTCAAACAACCATGCAACCAAATAACAAAGAGTCTCTTGTGTTCCCAACACACCCAATACAATGGTAAATTGAATAGGTGCACTAGTTCAGCGAAGAGATGGTGATACAAGTGCAATATGGATGGTAGATATAGGTTTTTGTAATAAGAAAATATAAAAACAGCAAGGTGGAAAATGGTAAACGTGAGCATAAATGGTGTTGCAATGATAGGAAACAAGGCCTAGTGTTCATACTTTCACTAGTGCAAGTTCTCTCAACAAGGATAACATAATTGGATCATATTACTAGCCCTCAACATGCAACAAAGAGTCACTCCAAAGTAACTAATAGCGGAGAACAAACGAAGAGATTATGCTAGGGTACGAAACCACCTCAAAGTTATTCTTTCTGATCGATCTATTCAACAGTCCGTAGTAACGTTCAATCTATCATAGAGTTCGTACTAGAATAACACCTTAAGACACAAATCAACCGAAACCCTAATGTCACCTAGATACTCCATTGTCACCTCAAGTATCCGTGGGCATGATTATACGACATGCATCACACAATCTCAGAAACATCTATTCAACCAACACATAGAACTTCAAAGAGTGCCCCAAAGTTTCTACCGGAAAGTCAAGACGAAAACGTGTGCCAACCCCTATGCATACATTCCCAAGGTCACGGAACCCGCAAGTTGATCACCAAAACATGAAGGAAATATGCCCTAGAGGCAATAATAAAGTTATTATTTATTTCCTTATATCATGATAAATGTTTATTATTCATGCTAGAATTGTATTAACAGGAAAGTTAATACATGTGTGAATACATAGACAAAACAGAGTGTCCCTAGTATGCCTCTACTAGACTAGCTCATTGATCAAAGATGGTTATGTACTTATGTTTCCTAGCCATAGACATGAGTTGTCATTTGATCAACGGGATCACATCATTAGGAGAATGATGTGATGGACTAGACCCATCCGTTAGCTTAGCACTATGATCGTTTAGTTTTACTGCTATTGCTTTCTTCATGACTTATACATGTTCCTATGACCATGAGATTATGCAACTCCCGAATACCAGAGGAACACCTTGTGTGCTATCAAATGTCACAACGTAACTGGGTGATTATAAAGATGCTCTACAGGTGTCTCCGAAGGTGTTCGTGGTGTTGGCATAGATCAAGAATAGGATTTGTCACTCCGAGTGTCAGAGAGGTATCTCTGGGCCCTCTCTGTAATGCACATCATAATAAGCCTTGCAAGCAAATGACTAATGAGTTAGTCACGAGATGATGTATTACGGAACGAGTAAAGAGACTTGCTGATAACGAGATTAACTAGGTATGGTGATATCGATGATCGAATCTCTGGCAAGTAACATATCGATGACAAAGGGAACAACGTATGTTGTTATGCGGTTTGACCGATAAAGATCTTCGTAGAATATGTAGGAGCCAATATGAGCATCCTGGTTTCGCTATTGGTTATTTACAGGAGATGAGTCTCGGTCATGTCTACATAGTTCTCGAACCCGTAGGGTCCGCATGCTTAACGTTTGATGACGATCGGTATTATGAGTTTATGTGTTTTGAAGTACCGAAGGTAGTTCGGAGTCCCGGATGAGATCGAGGACATGAGGAGGAGTCTCGAAATGGTCGAGACATAAAGATCAATATATTGGAGGACTATACTTGGACATGGGAAAGGTTCCGAGTGATTCGGGTATTTTTCGGAGTACCGGAGAGTTACGGGAATTCGCCGGGGAGTATATGGGCCTTATTGGGCTTTAAGAGAAAGAGAGAGAGAGGAGGCTGGGCCCCCCGAGGCTTAGTCCGAATTGGACTAGGGGGAGGGGTTGCGCCACCTCCTTCCTTCTCTTCTCTTTTCCATTTCCTTCTCTCCTACTCCTACTACTTGGAAGGGCTCCTAGTTCTACTAGGAAAGTGGGAATCCTACTCCCGGTGGGAGTAGGACTCCCCTAAGGGCGCGCCATAAAGAGGGCCGACCCTCCCCCTCCTCCACTCCTTTATATACGGGGGTAGAGGCACCCCATAGACACACAAGTTGATCAATTGATCTCTCCCAACCGTGTGCGGTGCCCCCCTCCACATAAACACACCTCGGTCATATCGTTGCAGCGCTTAGGCGAAGCCCTGTAATGGTAACTTCATCATCTCCGTCACCACGCCGTCGTGCTGACGAAACTCTCCCGCGAGGTTCTACTGGATCAAGAGTTTGTGGGACATCATTAAGTAGAACGTGTGCTGAACGCGGAGGCTCCGTACGTTCGGTGCTTGATTGGTTGGATCGTGAAGACGTTCGACTACATCAACCGCGTCACTAGACGCTTCCGCTCCCGGTCTACGAGGGTACGTGGACACTCTCTCCTCTCTCGTTGCTATGCATCTAGTAGATAGATCTTGTGTGATCGTATGAAATTTTTGAATACTACGTTCCCCAACAGTGGTATCAGAGCCAGGTTTATGCGTAGATGATATGCACGAGTAGAACACAAGTGAGTTGTGGATGATACTAGTCATACTGCTTACCAGCATGTCATACTTTGGTTCGGCGGTATTGTGAGATGAAGCGGCCCGGACCGACATTATGTGTACGCTTACGCGAGACTGGTTTCACCGTTATGAGCACTCATTGCTTAAAGGTGACTGGCGGGTGTCTGTCACTCTCACTTTAGCTGAATCGAGTGTGGCTACGCCCAGTCCTTGTGAAGGTTAAAACAGCACATACTTGACGAAACATCGTTGTGTTTTTGTGTGCGTAGGTAAGAACGGTTCTTGCTAAGCCCGTAGCAGCCACGTAAAACTTGCAACAACAAAGTAGAGGATGTCTAACTTGTTTTTGCAGGGCATGTTGTGATGTGATATGGTCAAGACATGATGAGTTATACGTTATTGTATGAGATGATCATGTTTTGTAAAGTTATCGGCAACTGGCAGGAGCCATATGGTTGTCGCTTTATTGTATGAAATACAGTCGCCATGTAATTGCTTTACTTTATCACTAAGCGGTAGCGATAGTCGTGGAAGAAATAGTTGGCGAGACGACAACGATGCTACGATGGAGATCAAGGTGTCGCGCCGGTGACGAAGGTGATCATGACGGTGCTTTGGAGATGGAGATCAAAAGCACAAGATGAAGATGGCCATATCATGTCACATATTTTGATTGCATGTGATGATCCCTTACAATATTTCAATGTATAAGTGTTCTCCCTGAGTATGCACCATTGCAAAAGTTCGTCGTGCCGAGACACCACGTGATGATCGGGTGTGATAAGCTCTACGTTCAAATACAACGGGTGTAAGCCAGTTTTGCACACGCGGAATACTCGGGTTAAACTTAATGAGCCTAGCATATGCAGATATGGCCTCGGAACACTAGAGACCGAAAGGTCGAGCGTGAATCATATAGTAGATATGATCAACATAAGATGTTCACCATTGAAATCTACTCCATCTCACGTGATGATTGGACATGGTTTAGTTGATTTGGATCACGTGATCATTCAGATGACCAGAGGGATGTCTATCTAATTGGGAGTTCTTTAAGTAATATGATTAATTGAACTTTAATTTATCATGGACTTAGTCCTGGTAGTATTAGCATATCTATGTTGTAGATCAATAGCTCGCGTTGTAACTCCCCGTTTGTTTTATATGTTCCTAGAGAAAACTAAGTTGAAAGATGTTAGTAGCAATGATGCGGACTTGTTCCGTGATTTGAGGTTTTTCCTCATTGCTGCACAAAAGTATTATGTTCTTGATGCACCGCTAGGTGAACTATCTATTGCAGGAGCAGATGTAGACGTTATGAACGTTTGACAAGCTCGATATGATGACTACTTGATAGTTTAGTGTGCCATGCTTTACGGCTTATAACCGGGACTTCAAAAACGTTTTGAACACCATGGAGCATATGAGATGTTCCAAGAGTTGATATTAGTATTTCATACTCATGCCCATGTCGAGAGGTATAAGACCTCTGAAAGTACTTTGCCTACAAGATGGAGGAGAATAGCTCAACCAGTGAGCATGTGCTCAGATTGTATGGGTACTACAATTACTTGAATCAAGTGGGAGTTAATCTTCCAGATAAGATAGTTATTGACAAAGTTCTCTAGTCACTATCACCAAGTTAGTAGAACTTCGTGATGAACTATAATATGCAAGGGATGACGAAAGTAATTCCCGAGCTCTTCGCGATGCTGAAATCGGCGAAGGTAGAAATCAAGAAAGAGCATCAAGTGTTGATGGTTAGCAAGACCACTTTTTCAAAGTAAAGGGCAAAGGGATAGAAAGGGAACTTCAAGAAGAATGACAATCAAGTTGTCACTCCCGTGAAGAAACCCAAAGCTAAACTCCAGCTTGAAACTAAGTGCTTCTACTGCAAAGGAAATGGTCACTAGAAGTGGAACTGCCCTAGATACTTGGTGAATAAGAAGGATGGCAAAGTGAACAAAGGTATATTTGATATACAGATTATTGATGTGTACTTTACTAATATTCATAGCAACCCCTAGGTATTTGATACCGGTTCAGTTGCTAAAATTAGTAACTCGAAACGGGAGTTGCAGAATGAATAGAGACTAGTTAAAGGTGATGTGACGATGTGTGTTGAAAGTGGTTCCAAGATTGATATGATCATCATCGCAGACTCCCTATACTTTCGGGATTAGTGTAGAACCTAAATAAATGTTATTTGGCATTTGCGTTAAGCATGAATATGATTTGATCATGTTTATTGCAATACGGTTATTCATTTAAAGTCATAGAATAATTGTTATTTTGTTTACATGAATAAAGCCTTCGATGGTCATACACCCAATGAAAATAGTTTGTTGGATCTCGATTGTAGTGATACACATATTCATAATATTGAAGCCAAAAGATGCGAGGTTAATAATGATAGTGCAACTTATTTGTGGCACTGCCGTTTAGGTCATATTGGTGTAAACGCATGAAGAAACTCCATAGTGATGGACTTTTGGAATCACTTGGTGCTTACGAACCATGCCTCATGGGCAAGATGACTAAAAATTTGTTCTCCAGAACAATAGTGCGAGCAACATATTTGTTGGAAATCATACATACTGATGTATGTGGACCGATATGTGTTGAAGCTCGCGGCGGGTATCGTTATTTTCTGACCTTCACGGATGATTTGAGCAGATATGGGTATATCTACTTGATGAAGCACAAGTCTGAAACATTTGAAAAGTTCAAAGAATTTCAGAGTGAAGTAGAGAATCGTCGTAACAAGAAAATAAAGTTTCTACGATCTGATCGTGGAGGTGAATATTTGAGTTACGATTTTGGTCTTCATTTGAAACAATGTGGAATAGTTTCACAACTCACGCCACCCGGAACACCACAGCATAATGGTGTTTCCGAACGTTGTAACCGCACTTTATTAGATATGGTGCGGTCTATGATGTCTCTTACCGATTTACCACTATTGTTTTGGGTTATGCATTAAAGACAGGTGCATTCACATTAAATAGGGCACCATCTAAATCCGTTGAGACGACGCATTATGAACTGTGGTTTGGCAAGAAACCAAAGTTGTCGTTTCTTAAAGTTTGGGGCTGTGATGCTTATGTGAAAAAGCTTCAACCTGAAAAGCTCGAACCCAAGTTGGAGAAATGTGTCTTCATAGGATACCCAAAGAAGACTGTTGGGTACACCTTCTACCACAGATCTGAAGGCAAGATATTCGTTGCTAAGAATGGATCCTTTCTAGAGAAGGAGTTTCTCTCGAAAGAAGTGAGTGGGAGGAAAGTGGAACTTGATGAGGTAATTGTACCTTCTCCCGAATTGGAAAGTAGTACATCATAGAAACTGGTTCCAGTGATTCCTACACCAATTAGTGAGGAAGCTAATGATGATGATCATGAAACTTCGGATCAAGTTTCTGCTGAACTTAATAGATCAACCAGAGAACGTTCCGCACTAGAGTGGTACGGCAACCCAGTTCTGGAAGTCATGTTACTTGACCATGATGAACCTACGAACTATGAGGAAGCGATGATGAGCCCAGATTCCTCAAAATGGCTTGAGGCCATGAAATCTGAGATGGGATCCATGTACAAAGTATGGACTTTGGTTGACTTGCTCGATGATCGGCAAGCCATCGAAAATAAATGGATCTTCAAGAGGAAGACCGACGCTGACGGTAATGCTACTGTTTACAAAGCTCGACTTGTTGCGAAAGGTTTTCGACAAGTTCAAGGAGTATACTACGATGAGACTTTCTCACCCGTAGCGATGATTAAGTCTGTCCGAATCATGTTAGCAATTGTCGCATTTTATGATTATGAAATCTGGCAAATGGATGTCAAAACTGCATTCCTGAATGGATATCTCAAAGAGGAGTTGTATATGATGCAACCAGAAGGTTTTCTCGATCCTAAAGGTGCTAACAAAATATGCAAGCTCCAGCGATCCATCTATGGACTGGTACAAGCATCTCGGAGTTGGAATATATGCTTTGATAAGTTGATCAAAGCATATAGTTTTATACAGACTTGCGGTGAAGCCTGTATTTACAAGAAAGTAAGTGGGAGCACTACAGCCTTTCTGATAAGTATATGTGAATGACATATTGTTGATCGTAAATGATGTAGAATTTTCTAGAAAGCATAAAGGATTGTTTAAAAGGAGTTTTTCAATAAAAGACCTCAGTGAAGCTGCTTACATATTAGGCACCTAGATCTATATAGATAGATCATGACGCTTGATAAGATTTTCAACGAGTACATACCTTAATAAGATTTTGAAGAAGTTCAAAATGGATTAGTCAAAGAAGGAGTTCTTGCCTGAATTGTAAGCTATGAAGTTGAGTAAGACTCAAAACCCGACCACGGCACAAGATAGAGAAAGAATGAAAGTCATTCCCTATGCCTCAGTCATAGGTTCTATAAAGTATGACATGCTGTGTACAAAACAGAGTGTCCCTAGTATGCCTCTACTAGACTAGCTCATTAATCAAAGATGGTTATGTTTCCTAGCCATAGACATGAGTTGTCATTTGATTAACGGAATCACATCATTAGGAGAATGATGTGATGGACTAGACCCATCCGTTAGATTAGCCCTATGATCGTTTAGTTTTATTGCTATTGCTTTCTTCATGACTTATACATGTTCCTATGACTATGAGATTATGCAACTCCCGAATACCAGAGGAACACCTTGTGTGCTATCAAACATCACAACGTAACTGGGTGATTATAAAGATGCTCTACAAGTGTCTCCGAAGGTGTTCATGGTGTTGGCATAGATCAAGAATAGGATTTGTCATTCCGAGTGTCGGAGAGGTATCTCTGGGCCCTCTCGGTAATGCACATCATAATAAGCCTTGCAAGCAAATGACTAATGAGTTAGTCATGAGATGATGTACTACGGAACGAGCAAAGAGACTTGTCGGTAATGAGATTAACTAGGTATGGTGATACCGACAATCGAATCTCGGGCAAGTAACATACCGATGACAAAGGGAACAACGTATGTTGTTATGCGGTTTGACTGATAAAGATCTTCGTAGAATATGTAGGAGCCAGTATGAGCATCCAGGTTCCGCTATTGGTTATTGACCGGAGATGAGTCTCGGTCATGTGTACATAGTTCTCGAACCCGTAGGGTCCGCACGCTTAATGTTTGATGACGATCGGTATTATGAGTTTATGTGTTTTGATGCACCGAAGGTAGTTCAGAGTCCCGGATGAGATCGGGGACATGAGGAGGAGTCTCGAAATGGTTGAGACATAAAGATCGATATATTGGACGACTATATTCGGACATCGGAAAGGTTCCGAGTGATTCGGGTATTTTTTGGAGTACCGGAGAGTTACGGGAATTCGTCGGGGAATATATGGGCCTTATTGGGCTTTAAGGGAAAGAGAGAGAGAGGAGGCTGCGCCCCCCCCCCCCCAAGGCTTAGTCCGAATTGGACTAGGGGGAGGGGCTGCGCCACCTCCTTCCTTCTCTTCTCTTTTCCCTTTCCTTCTCTCCTACTCCTACTACTTGGAAGGGCTCCTAGTTCTACTTGGAAAGGGGGAATCCTACTCCCGGTGGGAGTAGGACTCCCCTAATGGCACGCCATAGAATGGGCCAGCCCTCCCCCTCCTCCACTCCTTTATATACGGGGGTAGAGGCACCCCATAGACACACAAGTTGATCAATTGATCTCTCCCAACAGTGTGCGGTGCCCCCCTCCATAGATACACACCTCGATCATATCATTGCAGCGCTTAGGCAAAGCCCTGCAACGGTAACTTCATCATCTCCGTCACGACGCCGTCGTGCTGACAAAACTCTCCCGCGAGGTTCTACTGGATCAAGAGCTCGTGGGACGTCATCAAGCTGAACGTGTGCTGAATGCGGAGGCTCCGTACGTTCGGTGATTGATCGGTTGGATCGCGAAGAAGTTCGACTACATCAACCGCGTCACTAGATTCTTCCGCTCCCGGTCTACGAGGGTACGTGGACACTCTCTCATCTCTCGTTTCTATGCATCTAGTAGATAGATCTTGCGTGATTGTAGGAAAATTTTGAACACTACGTTCCCCAACAAAACATACATCAAGTGGATCACATGATATCCCATTGTCATCAAAGATAAACACGTGCAAGACATACATCAACTGTTCTCAAATCCTTAAAGACTCAATCCGATAAGATAACTTCAAAGGGGAAACTCAATCCATTACAAGAGAGTAGAGGGGGAGTAGCATCATAAGATCCAACTAGAATAGCAAAGCTCGCGATACATCAAGATCGTGCCATCTCAAGTACACGAGAGAGAGATCAAACACATAGCTACTGATACATACCCTTAGCCCCGAGGGTGGACTACTCCCTCCTCGTCATCGAGAGCGCTGGGATGATGAAGATAGCCACCTGAGAGGGATTCCCCCTCCGGCAGGGTGCCGGAACAGGGTCTAGATTGGGTTTTGGTGGCACCAGAGGCTTTCGGCGGCAAAACTCCCGATCTAGGTTATTTTCCGGAGGTTTCAGTATATATAGGAGGTGTTGGAGTCGGGGCCAAGCAAATGGGGGCTACGGGCTGTCCACGAGGCAGGGGCGCTGATACATCTCCAACGTATCTATAATTTTTTATTGTTCCATGCTATTATTTATGATGTTTAATGGGCTTTGTCATACACTTTTATATTATTTTTGGGACTAACCTACTAACCCAAAGACCCAGTCCAGATTGCTGCTTTTTTTTGCCTATTTCAGGGTTGCAGAAAAGGAATATCAAACGGAGTCCAAACGGAATGAAACCTTCAGGAAAGATTTTTTGGAGAAAATCACGCACGGGAGATTTGAGAACCACGGAGTAGGGCTTATGTGGTGCCCACGAGGGTGGGGGCGCGCCCCCCCTATAGGGCGCGTCCCCTGCCTCGTGGGCCCCATGTTTGGCCCCCGGTGCCCTCCTTCCTCCTATATATACCTACGTACCCCGAAACCATCATAACAACAAAGAAAACCCTAGTTCCACCGCCGTAACCTTCTGTTCCTATGATATCCCATCTTGGGGCCTGTTCCGGAGCTCTGCTGGAGGGGGGATCTACCACGGAGTACTTCTACATCATCATCATCGCCTCACCATGAGTTGTGAGCAGTTTACCACAGACCTTCGGGTCCATAGCTAGTATCTAGATGGTTTCTTCTCTCTCTTTGGATCTCAATACAAAGTTCTCCTCGGTCTTCGAGGAGATCTATTCGATGTAATCTCTTTTTGCGGTGTGTTTGTCGAGATCCGATGAAGTGTGGGTTAATGATCAAGATTATCTATGAGAAATATTTCGTTCTTCTCTGAACTTTTATGTATGCTCATAATATCCTTGCAAGTCTCTTCGAATTATTGGTTTGGTTTGGCCTACTAGATCTATAGTTCTTGAAATGGGAGAAGTTCTTGGCTTTGGGTTCAATCTTGCGGTGTCCTTTCCCAGTAATAGTAGGGGCAGCAAGGCACGTATTGTATTGTTGCCATCGAGGATAAAAAGATCGGGTTTATGTCACTAAGTTTGAGTTTATCCCTCTACATCATGTCATCTTTCTTAAGGCGTTACTCTCTTCTTATGAAGTCAATACACTAGATGCATGCTGGATAGCGGTCAATGTGTGGAGTAATAGTAGTAGATGCAGAATCGTTTCGGTCTACTTGTTTCGGACGTGATGCCTATATATAATGATCATGCCTCGATAGTCTCATAATTATTCGCTTTTCTATCAATTGCTTGACAGTAATTTGTTTACCCGCCGTAGAATATCGCTATCATGAGAGAAGCCACTAGAGAACACTATGGCCCCCGAGTCTATTCTCAACATATCAATCTACAATCTACTTTACTTTTCCGCTTTTACTTTCTGTTCTTATAATCAAAAATACCAAAAATATCAAACTATCATCTCTATCAGATCTCACTTTCGTAAGTGGCCGTAAAGGGATTGACAAACCCTTATCGCGTTGGCTGCGAAGTTCTTATTTGTTTGTGCAGGT
Source organism: Secale cereale (assembly GCA_902687465.1). Taxonomy (NCBI): domain Eukaryota; kingdom Viridiplantae; phylum Streptophyta; class Magnoliopsida; order Poales; family Poaceae; genus Secale; species Secale cereale. The sequence goes on along the minus strand of LR738715.1, from coordinate 789,589,246 downwards.
GCGAGGGACTCACGCGTGGTCTCCTACTGGATTAATGCCTTGGTTCTCAAAAACTGAGGGAAATACTTATGCTACTGTGCTGCATCACCCTTTCCTCTTCGAGGGAATACAACGCAAGCTCGAGAAGTACCAAGAAGAATTTTTGGCGCCGTTGCCAGGGAGGCTTACGCAAAAGTTATATACCAAGTACCTATCACAAACCCTTATCCTTCGTCTTACATTTTTTTGCCTCTCCTTTTCCTCTCCCCCCACTTCACCCTTGTCATTTTATTCGCCCTTTTTCCGTTCGCCTTTCTATTTGCTTGTGTTACTATGTGCCCTCTATTTGCTTGCATCTTCGCTTGCTAAAGTATGGATCCTCATCCACTTGCTAATCTCTTTAAGAGATCCAATTATGTTGAACCTATTGCTAGTGAGCTGCGTGCACTAGATTATCTTTATGGGGTTTTGCTTGAAATTCATGAATTTGGAAATTGTGAGGAATTGTTAATAGAAAAAGTGATTCATGATAGATTGTTAAATAAAAAGCATGATTGCAATGATGTTATTGTAAATTCTATTAATGTCAATTGTGTTAATGACATGAAAAACCCTAAGCTTGGGATGCTTATTTTGCTATGCCCACTACTTGTTGCAATGATCATGATTGGGGTGATGATTCTTAAGATCTTGAAAATTTATTTAAACCCCATCATGAATATGAGATTGATAATAATGTTTGCCATAATATTGAAAGTGGGTTTGGAAGAGTGTCAACTTTAGATCCCACACATTTGAAGAATATTCAATCTTATGAAATTTTTGATAAAAGTGGGTATGGAGAGGTCATGACTTTAGGTAATGTGGATCCCACTATTTTGGAAGAGTGTCAACTTTGTATGCATCTGGACCATGTTGAGAATATGTTATGTGATAGCTATATTGTTGAATTTTCTTATGGTCCCACATATAATTATTATGAGAGAGGAAAATATGGTTGTAGAATTTTTCATGTTACTAATTCACCTCTCGTTATGTTGACATTGATCTTGTTGCTTTCTTCTTCCTTGCATATGCTAGATATTGCTTGTCTTGCTAAATTATTTGCCTATAAAATTCCTATGCATAGGAAGCACGTTAGACTTAGATGTGTTTGTCACATGTTCTATGATGCTCTAATTTGTGCTTCAAGTCTTGTCTTTCATGTGAGCATCATTGAATTCTCAAGCCTATCTTAATGGCTATAAAGAAAGAGCTTGTTGGGAGGCAGCCCAATTTTATATTTTTTTTGTTTTTGATGCTGTTTAGGACTAAATATCGCATCTAGCTTCTATTTAGATGTGGTTTTGTGTTTTGTTTAGTGTTTGTGCCAAGTAGAACCTTTGGGAAGACTTGTGTGAAGTTTATGTGATCTTGCTATGAAAAACTGAATCGTTAGCGCTCGCTAGAATGGTCATCAGAATTTACTGGAGATTTAGTTGATTCTTTTTGCAGATGATTAATAGACAAATTCCTCACGTTTACCAATTTAGTTTGAATTTTTTGGAGTTACAGAAGTATGCGAAACCTGCAGATTACTAAAGATTGTTCTGTTTTTGACAGATTCTGTTTTACGTGTGTTGTTTGCTTATTTCAATGCATCTATGAGTAGTATTGGGGAGTATGAACCATAGAGAAGTTGGAATACAGTAGGTTTAACACCAATATAAACAAAGAATTAATTCATTGCAGTACCTTTGAGTAGTGGTTTGTTTTCTTATACTAACGGAGCTCACGAGATGTTTGTCTAAGTTTTGTGTTGTGAAGTTTTCAAGTTTTGAGTATTGCTTTGATGGACTATGGAACAAAGAGTAGCAAGGGCCTAAGCTTGGGGATTCCCAAGGCACCCCAAGTAAAATTCAAGGACAACCAAAAGCCTAAGCTTGGGGATGCCCCGGGAAGGCATCCCCTCTTTCGTCTTCATCCATTGGTAACTATACTCGGAGCTATATTTTTATTCACCACATGATATGAGTTTTGCTTGGAGTGTCTTGTATAATTTGAGTCTTTGCTTGTTAGTTTGCCACAATTATCCTTGCTGGACACACCTATTTGAGAGAGTTAAATATGGCCTACGAATTGTTAGAACACTCTATGTGCTTCACTTATATCTTTTAAGTTGAATAATTTTTGCTCTAGTGCTTCACTTATATCTTTTAGAGAACGGTGGTGATAATATTTTGAAGAAGTTGTTGAACTCTCATGCTTCAATTATATCCATTTGAGAGTCTATTAAAACAGCATGGTAATGTGCTTAGGCTATAAAACTAGTCTTCACATGATAGACATCCAATATCAATGTAGTAAAAACTTTCACACTTAGTGCATTGAATATGATGAGAAGTTGGATGCTTGATAATTGTTTTCAGATATGAGGATAGTGATATTAGAGTCATGCTAATGAAGTTATCATGAAATTGATAAATGCTTGTGTTAAGGTTAGTGATTCACGTAGCATGCACGTATGGTGAACCGCTATGTGACGAAGTTAGAGCATGAGATATTTGTAAAGTGTCGACCTTTGTGTGGAGGTCGGGGGTGCACGATGGTTAAATTATACCAACCACCCCCCCTGGGAGCATGCGACGATTGCTTTGTTTTGATGACTCGTAGATTTTTGCAATAAGTATATGAGTTCTTTATGACTAATGTTGAGTCCATGGATTATACGCACTCTCACCCTTCCACCATTACAAGCCTCTCTTTTATCGCGCAACTTTCGCTGGTACCATACACCCACTATATATCCTTCCTCAAAACAGCCACCATATATATTCCTCAAAACATCCACCATACCTACCTATCATGGCATTTCCATAGCCATTCCGAGATATATTGCCATGCAACTTTCCACCGTTCCGTTCTTATGACACGCATCATATTGTCATATTGCCATGCATGATCATGTAGTTGACATTGTATTTATGGCTAGGACACCATGCATGATTTTTCATACATGTCACTCTTGATTCATTGCACATCCCGGTACACCGCCGGAGGCATTCATATAGAGTCATACTTTGTTCTAGTATCGAGTTGTAATATCGAGTTGTAATGAAAGTGTGATGATCATCATTATTAGAGCATTGTCCCATGTGAGGAAAGGCTAAATCAATAAAGCCCCTCTAAAAAAAGAAAAAAAGGCCACAGAAGAAAAAAGGGACAATTGCTACTATCTTTTTCCACACTTGTGCTTCAAAGTAGCACCATGTTCTTCATGATAGAGAGTCTCGTGTTTAGTCACTTTCATATACTAGTGGGAATTTTTTATAGAACTTGGCGTGTATATTCCAACGATGGGCTTCCTCAAATGCCCTAGGTGTTCGTGAGCAAGCAAGTTGGATGCACACCCACTTAGTTTCCTTTGTTGAGCTTTCATACATATTTAGCTCTAGTGCATCCGTTGCATGGCAATCCCTACTCACTCACATTGATATCTATTGATGGGCATCTCCATAGCCCATTGATATGCCTACTCGATGTGAGACTATCTCCCTCCTTTTTGTCTTCTCCACAACCACCTCTATTCCACCCATAGTGCTATGTCCATGGCTCACGCTCATGTATTGCGTGAAAGTTGAAAGGTTTGAAAGAATAGAGTATTAAAACATGTGCTTGGCTGAAATCGGGGTTGTGCATGATATGAATATTTTGTGTGATGAAGATGGAGCATAGCCAGACTATATGATTTTGTAGGGATAACTTTTTTTAGCCATAGTATTTTGAGAAGACATGATTGCTTTATTAGTATGCTTGAAGTATTACTATTTCTTATGTCAATATAGACTTTTGTCTTGAATCTTTTAGATCTCAACATTCTCGCCACAATTAAGAGAATTACATTGAAAAACTATGTTGGTTAGCATTCCACATCAAAAATTCTGTTTTTCTCATTTACCTACTCGAGGACGAGCAGGAATTAAGGTTGGGGATGCTTGATACGTCTCCAACGTATCTATAATTTTTTATTGTTCCATGCTATTATTTATGATGTTTTGGATGTTTAATGGGCTTTGTCATGCACTTTTATATTATTTTTGGGACTAACCTACTAACCCAAAGGCCCAGTCCAGATTGTTGTTTTTTTGCCTATTTCAGGGTTTTGCAAAAAAGGAATATCAAACGGAGTCCAAACGGAATGAAACCTTCGGGAAAGATATTTTTGGAGAAAAACACGCACGGGAGACTTGAGAACCACGGAGTAGGGCTTACGTGGTGCCCACGAGGGTGGGGGGCGCCCCCCTATAGGGCGCGCCCCCCTGCCTCGTGGGCCCCATGTTTGGCCCCAGGTGCATGCTACTTATCGAGCTTGCGTTGTATTCCCTCAAAGAGGAAAGGGAGATGCAGCACAGTAGCATAAGTATTTCCCTCAGTTTTTGAGAACCAAGGTATCAATCCAGTAGGAGACCACACGCGAGTCCCTCGCACCTGCACAGACAAATAGGAACTTCGCGGCCAACGCAATAAGGGGTTGTCAATCTCTTTACGGTCACTTACGAAAGTGAGATCTGATAGAGATGATAGTTTATATTTTTGGTATTTTTGTTTATAAGAACAGAAAGTAAAAGCAGAAAAAGTAAAGTAGATGTAGATTGATATGTTGAGAATAGACCCGGGGGCCATAGTGTTCTCTAGTGGCTTCTCTCATGATAGCGATATTCTACGGCGGGTAAACAAATTACTGTTGTAGCGACCATGATTCGAATGGACCGAAGTCTGTGTGTTTCCGTGTCATCCCTGGATCGGTAATGCTGACACACACAATACTTGAAGGATTTATAACAGAGTGGCAATCACACACTTATTACATCGAATGTCACTACTAGGAAAAGGCCTACTAATGGCGCACCTAATTTGGCCATTAATGGCGCATTAGTGGTGCGCCATTAGTGCCACGCCATTAGTATATTTTACTAATGGCACACCTCTGGTGCGCCATTAGTATCTGGTATACTAATGGCGCACCTCAGATGCGCCATTAGTATATACAACAGTGCGCCATTAGTATGCCTCCCAGGGGCCATGTATACCCAGGTGCTTTGGCATACTAATGGCGCACAACAACAAGATGTGCCATTAGTAACTTCGGCATAGTAATGGCGCACTGTTTAATGATGCGCCATTAGTATCCTTTGGCATACTAATGGCGCACTGTGATGTGATGCGCCATTAGTATGAATATTAGGTTTTTTATTTTTATTTTTTCTGTTTTTTGCACAGGTTACAAAATGTATAATTGGACAGAATATAGACAGCACACATCAACAACAGATTCATCGAATACAATAGAAGATTAGTCTCTAAATACAATTCATCATATTAGTCTCCGAATACAATTCATCATATTAGTCTCCGAATTGAAAAGACCGAACAAAGATAGAACATTATATTACAAGTCTCGAGACCGCGAGTAGCGAGTTTGTCTTCACATTACAAGTCGATATCGATCATCTAAACTACGATCACATAGAAGAGAGATGCGGTCATCACGATGAGCATCATCACGATGAAACTCGTCTTCATCCGGTTCCTCCAACGCTCCCTCCCCTCTCCCGCTAGATAGCGGACGTATCTAGATTCGGCCTCGGCCCTAGTGGTGTACCCTTTGTAATTGTTACCGCTGAATCGGTGAACCTGTCTCCGACACTCCTCCCAGTCGTCGTAGACTCCGGGAACCTTACCCTTGTACACGACATACGACGGCATCGCTATGCACTAGCCAAACGAAACGTTAGTACCAATTCACAGACAATACATAAGCAATATATAAGTATGCAACAGATCGATCGGAAGAGAAAAGCAAGACATTAATAGCATCGATTACATCTAAGTTGAATGACTCTCGAAACCAAAGAGACATACTACAAGTTCATTAAAGTTTAATTACAACATGAGCCAATCAATGTTTCAGAACTAGACACAGCATCACTGCTTTCGACTCGACTCAAGGGACCGGAGCGTGGATGAAGCCGCCGTCTATCGTGGGAGTCATGAAATCATGGGCGTTGTCAGCCTGCATTTGTAGCATTGTGTCGATGTCACTGTTGGACGGTTGATTTCTCAGGTAGAACTGCCCCGAGGTACGAAGGACATCTTGATGGATGATTTCCGCAAACTCCGACTGGATGCGAAAGAATTCTTGTCTGATGTCCGCGCCCTGGATTGCCGATACGCTCGCGGCCCAATCTTTGAGTTTACTCGGTAGCAGAAGTTGATGATGGTCCCGTACGATCGCCCGCATGTGATGGATGGCATAGTAGGCACCCTTCTGACCGCCAGGCGGCTGCTTGACGCAGCAGAACGTCGTATTGTGGGAGAACACGTGCTTGCCGTACTTACGAATAGGCCTGGTGAAGGTGCCTCCAGATTTGGCGTAGCCGGGGAGAACATCATCAAGAACCTTCTTGACATTTGTGTAGTCTATGTTCGACTGACAGTCCGGGTCGAAATACGTGGCCATGAAATATTTGGGGCTTAGGAGGATGAGCGTGCAATGTGTGTCACTGCAGAAAATACGGAATGTTAAAAGAAAAATGATCGAAATCTAAGAATTCATATGTTACGGGGCGGTTGAGGGGGAGGACTTACTCGGGAAAGTAAGGCACGAGGAAGTTATCCTTATCTCGGTTTGCCAGAATGACGCCTTCGAGGTAAGAACTCGCGACTTGGCGGTCCCCAGCGCTGCCCAAGATCTTGGCACGCATGTAGAAGGGGTCGACTATCACGATGTCCGGGGTCTTGTCGCGAATGATCCGCATCTCCATACTCAGCGAAAATAGCCAAACGAAGTTGTAGTGCAGCGGATGAAGGTTCAACATAGCATGGATGTCATCAAACCGCAGGACGATCGTACCCCCTATGGAGTTATCCACAAAGCCCTTGCCCTCTGGCACCTTGGCCGCGAAAACCGGGTATGCCACATCCTTCTCTCTGAGACGCCGCTTCTCCAAAGAAAGAACACTGTCATGCAGACTCCGCATAGCACCGATTGCATCATCGAGCATATTTGTCGGTAGCATCGGCCTACCCACCACATGCACCCTCCTCATTACATCCTCAGGTGAAGGTGGCCCGTCCTGAGCACGGATCGTACTCGGTGCCGGCTGGCTCGCACCCTTGTTAGTCTTTCTTTTGCGTGCCTTCTTCTTCTCCTATAATGGGACCGAGTTCTGCTCACAGACCACCTTCTTGAGTGTGTTGGGGCTGATAATATTTCGCACCTCGCCTATCTGAGGCTCGGTGAAGTCGGCAGCTGGAGGCGTCTCCTGAGAGCTGAATGGTAGACGACGCGTGTTGCAACTTGGCTTCTCCGCGGTACCAGCTAGATCGCGCACGTCTTTTGTTGGGTTGGGTTCTTGAGAATGAGGCCCCATGAAGTCGCCACCGTACCCATGATCGGCAAAGTACTGATCGACGTTGCAAATGTATCGTCGTCATCGTCGTTCTGATCCTGTGCCATATGCATGTTTGGATCCAGTGGCATAGGGATGTCTGGCACCGTTGTGGCGGTCTTGCCATGGGGCCGACTTGGCGCCGGCACGACTGGCGGTGTTGTCTTTGGGGTGGTGTCCCCCGCCCCCAAACGAATCTGGCTCTTCGGCCAAAGCAGGGGCCAGCTCAGGCAGGCGCTGAGGGTCATCATGTCATCATCGTCGGCCCCGACCGGTCGAATCGGAGGTAACACCTCGTCGCAGCCTGGTAGCACACAAACCAGTTGAACCCTAAACAAGTTGGGTGGCATCTGGGTACCGTGGAACAAGGGGTTGCCCGGTTGAACGATTTTGCCCTTGGCGACATCGACCAACTCGTTGTTCACGAAGTGCAGGATAGTGCACGGAACGTCGGCGGCGCCCTGCGAAAACATGTAGGGCGTCAGGGATGCCCAGTCAAAGGCAAGGAGATGAAGTCCTCGGTCGAGAGAGGCTTAATTAGTTACCGTGATGATGGCGTCGAGCTCGGCTAATGTCGAGGCACCGTCAACGGCGAGCGTGCAGTTGACGGAGGGGCCGCTTGCTGCAGAGGTGCCGGTCGGCGTACACCCGGGTGCATTAAGCTCCTGTGCCGGTGTCGGAGACACCAATGCCGCCTCCGCCGGAGACACCAATGGCCCCGCCATCGCATTCTGCGAGTTGCTGGCCGTGAAGCTAGGAATCGGGGGTGGCCCCTGTTGGCCACCCGCAATCCACGCACTCAACCCCTCGATCAAGGTAGGCACAATGGCGGTGATCGTCGCTCCGAGCTGTTGTTGCACTTGCTCTTGGACAATCTCTGGAATCCGCGCCACCTGTGCCTTGAGTTCTTGAACCTCGCGCGCCTGGCTTTCCGAGCTGGTCTTTTTCTCCTTTCGCCCACCAGCGTTATAGTATGACGACCATTTTGTCGACAAGCCTTTGCCGGCCACACGACCAGCTGACGTCGGCTTACTGAGCTTATCCTTGTTCTTCATTACATTCAACGCCCTATTTAGAGTCGTGTCCCAAGGGTTGCTCTTAGTTGACCCCGCTCTACTGCTTTCAGTCACCTGTGGAAGGAATGTGAACCATTTAGAAATTTGGCTTCATTAATTAGAATGCAACCATATGGAGCTAATTACGCGGGGGTGTATTCCTTACCAGAACAAGCTCAAGCGCCCTGGTCTTCGGATCCGTGCTAAGCTCCTTTGTTTTCGGGTCCTTCTTGTACCGGGCCCTGACAAAGTTCCTGGTCTGCTTGTCACCGTATTTATCAAAGAGGGGCGGTAGGCCCTGCTCGGCACGGTCCGCCTCTTCCTTGTCCCATATAGGCTCCGCCACTCTGTAACCACCGGGACCGAGTGTGTGTTCCCCTAAGTTCAGCTCCCGCATTTCTTTCCCCCACTGACTTGATTCGGAGTTTGCGGTGCTCGATTAATTGATCTTGAATTCGTTGTAGTCATCTTCGGTGATCGAAGGATTTTTCTCCTTGATCTTCTCATAACTCTCACCTTTCTCGATCATTCTCTTCACATTGCTTTTCCAAGTAGACAGGGCCTTGCTCATCTTCGTGAGGGCAGCATTGTTCACTTTATTCCCTTTGAGGCTTGTGTTTTCAAATTCAGCGGGGAACTTGTATCGTTCGTGCAGCTTCGTGAAGAGGAGGTTGCGCAAATTCCCTCGGTCAGGATGCCTCAGGTTCTCGGTGTTGATCAAGACGGTGCTCCGGAGAATGCACCCGAGCTGAAGCGAGTACCCCTTGACTATTCGTTCGGGCGCCCTTGGATTCCCGTCGGAGTCCACTTCAGTAACTCCCTCCTTGAGGGTGCGAAGCACGGTCGGGCGCTGGTCCTTCTGTTGCCTCTTCGGTTGGCTGCCATCTGTGCGTGCGCCGCCATCATCAGTGGTGGCATCCTCGGCGGCACCATCAGTGGTGGCATCAGTGGGGTCATCCTCGGCGGTACCATCAGTGGTCTCAGGATCGGTGGGGAAGGCGGCGTCCTCATACAAGTGAGGTTGTTCCCCCATCTCCTGGGACAGCTCCCAGAATGCCTTGCCGCCCGAACCCCCGGCCTCATCGTTGTTGGCCATGTTTCTCTCTAAATAGGAACAAAGTTTGGTCAAAAAGTTGGTTATTGTCAAGGAACAAGATCATGGTCTCATCATTTAGGGTTTGTCGACACAGAGGCATCCTAAAAGCTAAGCTTTTATCATTGAGGGTTTTTCGACGCCGAGGCACCCTAAAAGCCTAAGCTTTCATCATTTCGGTTTTTATCGACGCCGAGGCACCCTAAAAGCCAAGGTTTTATAATTTATGGTTTGTCGACACCGAGGCATCCTAAAAGCTAAGCTGGGAAGGAGAATTCTAAGTTGGGCCTAATCACTTGGCTCTATTGCCACCTGTGGTTTAATGCAGCTAGAATAAAGGTGCACTTGTTCCTACTTAATTAAGTACTAAGATACCCCGCCCCATGCATTAGTCACAAGTACCGCATATGTCCTATTTTTAGCAAAGTCATGCTAAAATTCACGGAAAATTTCAGCATGACCTTTGCTGAAAATAGGACATATGGAGTACCCGAATTTGCCGGAATGGAAGTTAATCGACATTCCAGCAAACTCAAGGGCCTCTCGGATGGACAAGGCAAAAAAGGCCTCCATCACAACATGGAAAATACATTGGCATGTGAAGAGGTGAAACAATATATGCATCTCCAAGCAATATCATTCGACATTTTGGACAAACCACTACAAGCAATACTGGATCAGATACAAGAAGAATGTGAGAAAATGCAGACAAATACTAACAGATTGAGGTGCTGTGCTATTAACATTTCAAGTCAAAACCTTTTCTAGTTACTAAGTGTTTCTTGAGCATATGTATGTAGTAAGTGTTTCTGCTCTCAGTGTTTCAGAACACATATTTTAGCTACCTAGTACCAGTGCTATTACCCAGCAGTTAATTAGCTTTTGCTTTTGCTTTTCAGTGCCAAATTCTAGCTAGTACTAGCAAATTAAAATCTAGCAGCAATCATTTGGAAATATATATATATACACTGGACATTTTTATATTAACCTAAGGAAAAATGAACTAGCAGTACTAGCAGTTGTTTTTCTTCTTCATTAACTGTACTAGCAGTTTTTTTTCTTCTTCATTAACTGTATTAGCTATTTACTAGCAGTACTAGCACTTGGATCATATATATGCTAATGCTACATTGATACATCATCATTCTGGGTAATATTAAACCCAAGCAACTTTATAATCAACCCAAGATACATCAACTACTGCACTGTCCTGCCTAATAAAAACAGTCATGCCAGCATACAGTATATAAATCTGAATTTGTGTTTACAAGAAGAGTGCCCATTGCAATGTAAACCTGAGAACACAACTCACCTCAAGTGCAGGATATAGCAGACACCTACTTCTTCAGTCAAGTGCAGTAAAAGACCGTTTGCAGAACCTGTTTAGTCAGAGTTGAACATTAGAATCCATACTATGCTCTACTATGCTTGTAAAGGAACACTATGACCTCCCTACCATTTGAGTAAGCTGAAGCTTGGCTTCAACTACTGACATCACCAATTAAAATTCAGATAAAGAGTAAGGTCCTAGAACTCACAAATTATGCATGCATATTTAAGTGGAGGAAACTCCAAGCTTGTTTATAATAGAAACTCCAAGCATGGATAAAAAAACTAAGCATGGCAGCAAGACGCTGATGCATCTTCTGTGTCGCCAACTTTCAAAACAGAACCGGAATTCTGTTGATAAATGGAAGCATTTTTATAGTCCCTCGAAACAAAATAATCACAATACAGAAGCACCTAGGTAAGAAGCTGGAAAATAATACCATGGGTGCATTATGAGTGTTAGTTGGGAGCATGAAACTTCAATAACAAAATCTGTGCCAATACTGAGAATGGATAAAAAAACTAAGGATGGCAGCAAGACATGAGTGTTATTGTGCCGCCCCCTTCAATAACAGCAATGACCTAGATGGCTTAAGTTGCATCCAAGGCGATGTATCGAAAGCTGAGTGTCTCCTGTGTCCTCACATGATCTGTACTAGCAATACATGGTTTAAATAAGCAATAAAATACTACCAGAGGAAGTCATAGCTGCAAAATTTGTATGGGCTGCAAAATTTGCATGTGCTCCTCCCTCTCTCTCTCTCTGGTAACTAACTATGGTCAGTCTCTTTTATCTTATTTCTAAGCCCATGTTTGTTTCTCCGGGATTTGCAAACCAATGTTTTCTAATGGGCCAAATTTGCCAGGTATGGGGTACGGGGTGCAATTATAGATGCTCTTAGTGGGCCAAATTTGCCAGTCAAGTTGTAGATGCTCTCAATAGCATCCTAGGGGAAGTAAACTATTTTAATCTAATGTTTCAAATACTTCCAAACTAGGAGTAAATAATAGAAAGCTCTCTTGGTTTCACTGTGCACAAAAGTCAGCAATCTGTCAAAAGACCACACGGAAATCTTACAAAATCTTCACCAGCGCATGTAAATGCCGAATCTATGGTCGATTCCAAAAGTATTACCAAAACCACCACACAGTGTTAAGCTTTGCAAAGTACACTAGTACTTTAAGGTATGTGCTAGAAGAACCTAACGTGGCATCCACGTTTCCCACACTATTACAAAATGCAGCATATGCGTACCGTCGTATGCCTGTGTAGCACAAAAGACCAGCAGGACTTGCTGCCGATAAACTAAACACGGTCACAACCCAATGTACGATGTCACCTCGTTCCAATGACAAAGATTTGTAACTTCCGTCCGCACTTCTATCGGCTTCTTTACAACATAACACTAGGTACAATAATGCATGAATATGCCAAGAATAAACACTACTGCCTGTGTGATTGCTCAAAACTTTATGCAGCATGTTCCCAAAAATACAGCCATCTTTTGCAAAGGAAATATTGTTTTGCATCGATGATATGCAAAAAAAATCCTCATGCAGATGCAACTAAGATAACTGAAACGCAGACTGCTGGCAATGGCATGGATCGGCTCGCTTTTTCCTCTCTCTTTTTTTATCATCAATCATGTGACGGGAACTTTCAAGCTTACGCTGCTGCCCTCTAACTCTAAGGTCTAAGGCATGGCATCCAAAAACACCGTCTCAAATCATCACAACTTTGAGAGTCTCATCAACTTGACGCCCATGAAAACAGCAGCAGCAGCACACAGCCCAAACTAGCTACACCACTAGTGCTCCTACATACTACTCCCTCCGTTTGTAAATACAAGTCTCTTTACATATTTCAATATGAACAACTACTATACGTACGAAGCAAAACAAGTGAATCTACACTCTAAGAATCTCTTAAAAGACCTATATTTACGAAGCGGAGGAAGTACTAGTGACAAAATCAATCAAATTAACGTTTTTTAAACACTACTAATGCTGCTTGCTGCTTGCTGCTGCTGGTCTCATCACCGGCCGAGACCTACTTCTGCCTGCACGTTTCCTTCCTTCACCCTCATCTTTGCTGCTCAACGATTAAACATACGTACTTACTATGCAGATCCTTCGTCGATGGCGGATCCTTCGTCGACGGCGACCGTGGGAGCGGAGGAGCGGAGGAGCGGAGGAGCAGAAGACCGTGGAAGACGGGCGGCGGCGAGCGCTAGGGCTCGGGGGCGCAGCGCCGGGGCTCCACGGGAAGGCGGCGCGCGTCGGGGACGGGGAGGCAGCGTCCAAGCGGGACGGGGGCGCCTGGCCTCGGATTTGCGCGGGGAGGGCGGTGTCGGGGTTGCGCGGGGAGGGCGGCGTCGGCGCCGGAGTTGCGCGGGGAGGGCGGCGTCGGGAGAGAGTAGAGGGAAGGGGATCGAGGGCGGGCGAGGGAGAGAGAGGGGATAGGTTAATTTGGGCCGGGGAGGAATATGGATGGGGGCGGCACAATACTAATGGCGCACCACCCCTCGGTGCGCCATAAGTACCTCCATACTAATGGCGCACCTCGCCCTGGTGCGCTATTAGAAAAAAAATTCTGCTCGAGCCAACAGGTTATCTTCCACCTGACCTGATCCACATCAAGTCCCCTCTACTAGCTAGACTGGTCAGCAGCCAGTTCTCACACCAGGAGGTCCTGGGTTCGATTCCCAGGCTCCACAAATTTTTTTATGCATTTAAAATGCTGTTTGATACTTATTTGTGTTTAAATATGTTCAAACTTGTTTAAATCATAACAGTAATATTTTTTTATAAGACAGTAATAATTTTTTAAAAAATATCATCAAACAGTAATGCCGGTGGAGCGGGGGAGGGTGCGGGGGGTGCGGGGGGTCGGCGGCGGCGGTTGAGTAGGGGAGGGGTGCGGGGGGTCAGCGGCGGCGGTTGAGTGGGGGAATCGAGGGTGCGGGGGGTCGGCGGCGGCGGCCGGTTGACCGGGGGGTGCTCGGCGGCGAGGGGGGCCGGATCTGGCGAGGTGGGGATAGCGATCGAGATGGAGGGGGATCGAGATCGAGTGTCCATGAAATTTTAAAATATTCATGATAGTTCAAAAAGTGCCCATGAAATACAATCGAGAAATTAAGGCTACGATTTAAATAGAATCGATCTTAGCTAGCTATCTGTTCACAATCTTCTTGCCCTTCTTTTTCGCAAATGGAGTTCTTCTGTGGAACGGACGTCCTTTAGGTAGGGTGGTCCTGCTTCTTCTTGTGGTGTATGTTGCTACTTCATCATCGTCGTCATGTTCGATCCTCGGGTCGCCGTACTTGTCGAAGTCTTGCTCATTGGCTACTCCATCCATTCCGATGATCTTCCTTTTGCCTCTCCTCACGACAACACGACTGGGCTTTGACGGGTCGGTAATGAAGAAGCATGGGTCAACTTGGGAAGCCAGTACCCATGGCTCATTTTTCGCGGTGACGTTTGCGCCCGCGGTCTTGGATTTGGCTTCGGGTATAACCATGGTGGTGAAATACCGGTCTTCTTTTAGGACGCTCTTGGCCCATCTGACACGGAACATCGGGACCTTCTCTCCGGCGTAGCTGAGCTCCCAGATCTCCTCGATCCTTCCGTAGTATCGGTCCTTGTCATTACCGGTGTAGGATTCCATCGTTACCCCGGAGTTCTGATAACCATCGCTCTTCATGTCCTTGGCCTCGGTGTAGATTGTGTAGCCGTTGATATCGTACGCCTCATAGGTCATCAGGTTGTGCTCGGCGCCCTGTGACAAGGCGAATATGAGTTGTTCTTCCGCGGAAGAATCCTCATGTAAAGGGTATGACAGAAGCTTCTGCTTGAACCAACGCGTGAAACATGAGTTGTGCTCTTTGATTATATCTCCATCCTTCCTCTGTTGGCCTCGGTCATTGTACGTCTTCTGAATAAAGGTTTTGTGCTCTACCACCCAAGGATCGACCACGTCTATGTGTTGTAGCGCGACTAGGTTTGCTCTTTCAAAGTCGGCGAGTCGACCCTCGAAGTCGACATGCATTTCGCGGTGACCCTCACGGTGACCCCATCCAGCGAGCCTGCCGAGGTGCCTGTTGACGGGCAGACCAACGGGGTTCTCGATGCCTAGATAATTCGTGCAGTAGGAGATGCACTCTTCGGTCAGAAAGCCCCTGGCTATGCTTCCCTCTGGACGTGACATGTTGCGAACATATCCTTTGATGACACCATTCATCCTTTCGAATGGCATCATGCTGTGCAGGAACGTCGGCCCGAGTTGGATGATATCGTCCACGATATGGACCAGCAGATGCACCATAATGTCGAAGAATGCGGGCGGGAAGTACATCTCAAGCTCACATAGTATCACCACGATCTCTTCATGTAGCCTTCTGAGTTGCCTCACGCCAACAGACTTCCAAGAGATGACGTCGAAAAAGTTGCATAGGCCAAATAGGGTTTCACGGACGTGCGCGTCCATGATCCCACGGATTGCAACTGGAAGTATCTGCGTCATCAGCACGTGACAGTCGTGAGACTTCATCCCGCTGAACTTTAGCTTCGCTGGGTCTAGGTATCTGCTTATCTTCCCCGCGTAACCGTAAGGAAGTTTTACTCCTACGAGGCAGGTGAAAAACTGCTCGATCTCCTCCTGACTTAGAGTGAAGCACGCGGGAGGGTAGTCATTTCCGGTCTTCTTGGCCTTTTTGCTTTTGCGACGACTTTCCGTGTCCTGCTTCGCCTCATCATCATCATCATCATGATCATCATATATAGCGTGAAGCTCCTGCCTGATGCCCATTGATTTCAAGTCTGCCCTTGCTTTCGGCCCATCTTTGGTCCTCTCTAGCATGTTGAGTAGGGTACCAAGCAGACTCTCGCACACGTTCTTCGTGATATGCATTACATCAAGGCTGTGAGGCACACGGTGGATCTTTCAGTACGGCAAGTCCCAGAAAACAGACCTCATCTTACATACCTTCAGGAGCGGCTCTAGCGCCTTTCGCTTCTTTCCCGGCTCTGGCGCCTTTTGCTTCTTTCCTGGCAGTGGGCAATCTTTCCAATTTTTCAACAGCTCGTCTATTTCCTCGCCGCTCCTCGTACGTGGGCGTCCTCGGGGTTCGGTTTCACCATCGAACAGATCCTTGCGTTTTCTCCACATGTCATCGTCGCGAAGCCACCTTCGATGTCCCATGAACACGGTTTTCGAAGACCCGGATCTCTATCTAGCTGGCGATACGTTGTGTCATCCATGCACCTGATGCATCCAGAAAATCCGTGGACCACCTGCCCCACGACATATCCTTAACCGAGATAGTCGTGCACCGTCGTGAGCAACGCGGCTCTCATAGGGAAATATTCTTTCTCTGCAGTGTCCCACGTATTGGCTGGCGTTTTCCACAGCGTGTCAAGCTCCTCTTTTAGTAGCCCTAGATACAGATTGATGTCGTTCCCTGGTTATTTCGGTCCTTCAATTAGCATACTCATGTGAATGTACTTCCTCTTCATGCACAACCAGGGGGGAAGGTTGTACATCCACACAAACACAGGCCAGGTGCTATGTGTGCTTCTCTGGCTGCCAAACGGATTGACTCCATCGGTGTTCGCGCCCAGCACGATGTTCCTTGGATCGTTCCCAAATTCTTGGTCTTCGAAGTTCAACGCTTGCCACTGGCTCGCATCCTTAGGGTGACTCAGCATCTTGTCTTTTTTATCTATCTCTGGATCATTTGCGTCATCTTCTCGCTTCTTCTCCTCCCTATCCGCGTGCCAACGCAGGAGCTTTGCTACCTTAGGGCCCGCGAAATACCGCTGCAAACGAGGAGTGATCGGAAAGTACCACACCACTTTTCGAGGAGCTTTCTTCCTCTTCTTGTATCGAGTGACGCCGCACACCGGACATATGGTAGACTCCGCGTGCTCGTCCCGATAAATGATGCAATTGTTCATGCACACATGGTATTTCACGTGCGGTAAATCCAGAGGACACACGATTTTCTTCGCCTCCTCCAAACTGGTCGGGCACTTGTTCCCCTTGGGAAGACGTTCGTGCCAGAATGACATGTTCTCGTCGAAGCATGCGTCGGTCATTTTGTGTTCTACCTTCATCTCCAGAGCCATGAGCGTTACTTTCAGGCGGGTAACCTCGGGCCTGCATCCTTCATACAATGGGGTAACCGCGTCTAACTCAAGTTGATCCATCTTGGCTTTCTCTCGGGCGGCAGCTCTTGCGTTATCGGTCTGCTTGAGAAGCAGCTCTTGAATATGAGGGTCCTGCACCTAGCCCATCGATGGTCCAGCGTCGTCTGCTCTGCCGGCATCATCATCTTCATGATCATGCCCGTCGTCTGCTCCGGCATCTTCCTCATAATCATGTCCTGCATCTTCTACATGATGACTGTGTACAGCATCACCATCGTGATCATCTCCTAGGGATTCTTCGTCTTCTCGCCCGCCCGAGCCGCGGTGGTTGTCTTGCTGCCCTTCCTCATTTCTTGCACGGCCCCCATGGACGACTTCGTAGTCATCTTCATTACCTTGCCACCGATAGCCATCCATGAAACCACGCAAGAGCAGGTGGTCCCGCACCTGCCCGGAATCCGGGTCCGCAATAAGGCTCTTCAGCTTGCATCTTCGACACGGACATCTTATCTCCGTCTCGTTCTTTTGAAGCATCTCGGCCTTCGCGGACCTCAAAAACCTATTCACGATGCCTTCGGTCATCGTGCGCACCATGGTCGCCTACGGGGTAGAGCAAAACGATATTTTAGAACCAAGAAAAAATTTGCCATGACTTTCCCTAAAAATATGACCAAAAAGAATGCTTAATGCCAAAATTCTCACCAAAACGGAAATGAATCAACATTCCGGGAAAATATTGGCAACTATCACATTTCAAATACCGGTACACCTCCAAACACAAACACATATGCAACACAACAAACATATGCAACACCACGAACATACATAGATCTAGCTAGGCCATAAAAAGTGCATGTGCACATTGTTGTAGGGAGAACAACATAAATATAGCTTCCCCCCTTACTTACCTATCAAAACAAGGTAATTTAACCACTTAATTTGAATGAATCTATGGTGGAAATGAGGTGAAAAAGAGGAGGGACCCGAGACAAGGAGGAGGTGGAGAGAATGAAGTGGGGAGAAAGTGAGTGTGGGTAGGAGAGGCTGTGCAAAATATCTTGTTGCTACCCACTTACTAATGGCGCACCCACTCTAAATGCGCCATTAGTAATCTAGGTTACTAATGGCGCATCTTCTGTTAGTGCGCCATTACTAGTTTTGAAAAAAAGCAATACTAATGGCGCACTATCCCACAGTGCACCATTACTAGTTTAAACTAGTAATGGCGCACTGTGGAACAGTGCGCCATTAGTAGTTTTGCAAAAAAAAGAATAAAAAATATAATAAAAAAACAACATTAGTGGCGCACTTTCCGACAGGTGCGCCATTACTAGTTACAACTAGTGATGGCGCACTGTGTCTGGATGCGCCATTAGTATGTTTGGACAGGCGCACTAGTTCAAAAAAAAACTTTTTGATACTAATGGCGCACCCTGGGCCAGGTGCGCCATTAGTAGTTTAAACTCTAATGGCGTATCAGAGGGTGGTGCGCCATTAGTATATACTAATGGCGCACTGCTTGTCTGGTGCGCCATTAGTATCAATTCCATCTATAGCCCTTTTCCGAGTAGTGTGTCTTCAAAGAGAACTTATTACAAAAGTCTATGGCTTAAGGCCATCTAACAAAATAACAGCGGAAGGCTTGGAAGATAAGTGAGTCCATCAACTCCAACGGCATAGCTGAGTGCATGACAAACGACCTAGAACGTCTTACTCCTCGTCTGAAAAGTCTGCAACGTAACATGTTGCAGCCCGAAACGGGTCAGCACATGGAATATGCTGGCAAGATAACACAGAAGATGCAAGTAACAGAATAAAGGCTAACACTACATGCATATTTGGCTGGTGGAGGCTCCAAGGTTAAAGTTTTTGCATAAAGCCAATTTTTTCCTACAACAAAGGAATAAATTTTATTTTAACTATCATGGTAGTTGAAACATCATTGAGAAGATACATCCAACTCAATCCCAGTTAATGATTCATCCCAATTAAAGTAATCATTAACCCAACTAAATTAACTTTAGAGTGATGAGATCAACCAATAATTCAAGTACCAGATACTCAAAATTGTCCATAACCGGGGACACGGCTAATCGTGATCAGTTTGTACACTCTGCAGAGGTTTGCGCACTTTTCCCCACAAGACTCGATCTCCTCCGTTGGATTTCTTGCACTGCATGGTGTTTGAGAAACGGATGACCGAGACACGGTCTTTCAGAAGCATTTACTCTTTACCCCGGGTGGACACGTACACCTACTTTCCCCTACATCTGCTAGTCCACCACTGAAAGAGCTCACACAACTTACCCATACTATGCCAGAGCCCATAATGGCATTGTGGTTGCACACAGAAGTTTCTTGCATGAATAGTTTTATGATCTCTTTGAGCCTGGGTGGCATTCCATAGGACAATCACACGGAACTCCGGGATTTCCTAGGTCAACACTGGATTCCCCAGGTGCCCTGCAACCAATCCACCCAGATGTGTATTCAAGTATCCACCTTAAGTTGAACCATTAATTAACAACTCACATCTGTCATGGATTTCACTCAAACCAAAACCACGTCTAAGAGCATAGCATAGCAACATAAGCATAGCGTAGAGTAACTCCCAAGGGTTGAAAATAATGCAGGTAATAGGTTCTACCTCAATCTACTTCCCAGACCCACAAGTTAAGAGATCCTACTCATGCAATGTGTGAGGGTTTGATCTAATGAATAAAAACTAGGTAATAAAGGGGTATGACCAAAGTGTTACTTGCCTTGCTGATGATTCGCAAAAGCTAGAGACTCGTAGTAGCATGCTTCACAGTCCAGGTATTCTATCGCAAGCAAACAATAGCATACATAAGCAATCAACCAAAGATGCACAAACAGAACTCCAAATAAGAAGATCTAACCAGAAAGTTCAACTTAAGAACTCCGGTTTGCAAAAATAATCAAATCGAACGAAGCAACGAAACTCAAACGGCGAAAGAAACGAGATCCGTCTACTAGATTGATCTAGGGTCAAATTTTACAGTAACAAAACCTTGTTCAAGTTGGTTAAACGGAACGAGGGCATCAAGACGAAGATCTGGGATTTTGAATCACCTGATTCCGACTCTTGAGCGAAAAGAAAAACGAAAAACAAGATCAGGGCAGAGATCGCGATCGAAATAATCGCGGATAAATACCCCGAAAAAGAAAAACTGACGAATAGATTAACAAACGAACGTTCGTTAACTGAAACTAAACGACGAATTCGTTCGTTAAAACGAACGAACGGGCGAACGCTCGCTAAACAGTTAAACCGAAAAAAAAACGATCTAAACAAAAAAAACTAAACTAGGGTTTTCTAAAAAAACGGATCGGTTTCTTTAAAAAACTGGGACGGCGGGGCGGCTACCTCGGCTCAGCTCAGGCGAGGCTCCGGCGGCTTCCGGTGCGGCGGCGCGGCGGCGTGGGGTGGCGGGGCGGCGGCGGCGGCTGCTGCTGCGGCGGGGCGGGTCGGGTGGCGGGCTGGGGAGGACGGCGCCGGCGGCTATTTAAAGAGGGGGGTGGTGGCTTGGGGGAGGAGGCAAGGCGGCAGCGGTGGAGTCCGGCTCGGACTCTGCGGCGGCGCGGGCCGGCCTGGCTCGGCTGGGCCTTCGGCCCAGTCAGGCGCAGAAACTTTTTTTTTTAAACAAAACCGCCGAAACTATAAAAAATCTAGAAAATAAAATAAATTTCTAAAAATGCTAGAACAAATTTTCACCGTCTAAATAAAATATTTAGAACAAGATGAACTTTTTCTTGGCCCTAAAAAAGAAGTTTTGAAAACGTGCAATTTTTCCTATGCAAATAAAATCGCAAAAAAATTCGAATAAAAACCAAAAGTGATTTTAATATTTTTCCTCCAATATTTCGTTTATTTTGGAGAAGTCATATTATCTCCGCTCATATATTTTGTTAAGAAATATTTTTAGGAGAGAAAAATAATTAAAACCAACGCTATCCTCGTACCGGTATTCGAGTAAACTCAAATACGAAAACGGTAGAATTCCCAACTCTCTCCGTAGGTCCTTGAGTTGCTTAGAATTTTCGTGGATCGCCACGCAAAAAATGCAAAGAAATATGAATGCAGTATGATCTATGTATAACATTCCAAATTGAAAATTTGGGATGTTACAAACCTACCCCCCTTAGAATGAATCTCGCCCTCGAGATTCGGCTTCGCTAGAGAACAGGTGTGGGTGGTCCTTGCGTAGATCATCTTCTCGTTCCCAGGTGGCTTCTTCCTCGGTGTGGTGACTCCACTGAACTTTGCAAAACTTGATAACCTTACTGCGGGTGACTCTACTCGAAAATTCAAGAATCTTGACTGGTTTCTCCTCATAAGTCAGATCACTATCCAACTGAATTGCTTCCAGGGGTACTGTGTCTCTTAGCGGGATATCGGCCATCTCCGCATGGCACTTCTTGAGCTGCGAAACGTGGAACACATCGTGCACTCCTGACAATCCTTCGTGTAACTCCAACTTATAGGCAACCTCTCCCATGCGTTCCAAAACACGGTAAGGTCCCACAAATCTCGGGGCTAGCTTTCCCTTAACTCCGAAACGTTTAACTCCTCGCAGAGGTGATACTCTCAAGTACGCTCTGTCTCCGATCTCATAGGCTACTTCCTTGCGCTTTGAGTCTGCATAACTCTTCTGCCTGGACTGAGCTACCTTCAGTCTATCCCGAATCAACTTAACCTTTTATTCAGACTCTTTGATCAAGTCTGATTCAAATAACTGACGGTCTCCAACTTCATCCCACATTAACGGCGTTCGGCATCTCCTCCCGTACAATGCTTCGAACGGTGCCATCTTCAAACTGGACTGATAACTGTTGTTGTACGCGAACTCAGCGTAGGGTAAATTGTCATCCCAACTAGATCCATAATCTAGCGCACAGGCTCTCAACATGTCCTCCAGAATCTGATTGACTCTTTCGGTCTGTCCATCGGTCTGCGGGTGAAAAGTTGTACTAAACTCCAGCCTTGTTCCCAAAGTCTGGTGTAGCTGATGCCAAAACTTTGAGGTAAACTGTGTTCCTCTATCTGACACAATGGTCCTCGGAACTCCGTGCAGACATACGATCCTGGTCATGTATATCTTGGCCAACTTTGCACTGGTATACGTGGTTTTCACGGGGATAAAGTGGGCTACTTTGGTCAAGCGATCCACTACTACCCAGATTGAGTCATATCCCTATTTGGTCCTGGGCAATCCGGTGATAAAGTCCATGCCAAGCTTCTCCCAGTTACATTCGGGTATCGGCATAGGCTGTAGCAATCCTGCTGGCTTCTGATGTTCCGCTTTTACTCTCTGGCATACATCACATACGGCTACATACTCGGCAATATCCTTCTTCATTCCCGTCCACCAGAAACGTTCCTTCAAATCCAAATACATCTTAGTGTTTCCGGGGTGTATCGAGTATGGCGAATCATGTGCTTTCTGCAGTATCAACTTCCTGATCTCCGGGATGTTGGGCACATAGATTCCGTCCTCATACCACAAGGTGTCGTGTTCGTCTTCATGAAATCCCTTGGCTTTTCCTTCACTCATCTTCTCCTTTATCTCGGCAATCTCTTTGTCCTCCTTCTGGGCTTCGGGTATCTTTCCCAGCAATGTTGACTGAACCTCCAACGTTGCGACAAAACCTCTAGGAACTATCTCCAAACGAAGCTGATACGTCCAAAACATATCTATAATTTATGCTTGCTCCATGCCACTTTTGGGTGATATTGCTATGATATTCATACACTTCCATACAATTTTGATCATATTTGGACTAACTTACTAATACAGTGCACCCCAGTGCCAGTTTCTGTTTTCGGCTGTTTTTGTATTTCAGGTTTTCACGTTTCGAGAACTGCCCAGAAAAATTATATAAAAAATCAGCGAACCGGAAACAACACTGCGTCCGAAGGGCAGCTTGGGGGGGCACATGGGCTCCAGGCGCCCTGTGGGCGCCCCCCCCCCTGGGCTGCGCCGGGGGTGCGCCTCGGCCCCCCGAGGCTCCCCCGGTGCCCTACTTTGGCATATATTTAAAGAGTCCTCCGTAACCCTCAGAACAGGACTTCTTTTCGCGATCGCATCTCTGTTCCGCCGCCGCCGCCGCTTCCAAGATCGGGAGCACCAGGAGAACTCTTCCCGGCACCCTGCCGGAGGGGAGGATCATCACCGGGAGCTTCTCCACCACCATGGACGCCTCCCGGATGACTCGTGAGTAGTCTCCCTTGGACCATGAGTCCATGACCAGTAGCTATGTGATGTTCTCCTCTCGTTCTTGTGCTTCACTAATTAGTCCTCGTGAGCTGCCCTACATGATCGAGGCACCTATGTAATCCTTATGCTGTTGCTATGTTGAGTTTGCTGGGATCCGATGGATTATGAGATTATGTTCAGATTGATCTTGAGTAATATATTTGATTCACCTCTTTTATATTTTAGTTCATAAGTAATTCTTGCATGTTCTCCGTTGTTATTTATTGCTTTGGCCGAGTAATAGGTAGTGACTCCAAGAGGGAACGTTATGCTCGATTGTGGGTTCATGCCCCTCGATGACTAGCTTGAGTGACAGAAACATGAGTCTAGGGGATGTGCTGTTGCCACAAGGGGGAAAACAACGGTGCTTGTGCCCGCGGGTGCAAGGATTGTTTACTTTACGCAAACTTCTTTTAATGCAGTTGTCTGTTGCATTGAGTTTACACTATGGGTGGGACTCGCAACTTAATACCAGCGAGATGTTCTGGATAGATATCTCAAGGTGGATGATTAGTAGTAGATATTGATGGATTTCGGTCTACTTACTTTGGCGTACCGCCCATGCTTTGAACCTCAACCTTTCTTGCAATGTAGTCAGCATTGGTTTGCGTTCGTGGTCCTGTCAATTGCCCAGCTGTAATTTGTTACCTCACATAGCTGTTTTATCATCTTTTGGGAGAGAGACATCACTAGTGAACATCATGAGACTCCGGTCCATATTACCATCATTGATCACATCCACTATTTACTTTTCGCTATTTACTTACTATTGCAAAACACTATCTATCACTACTATCATATTGCTTTTAACCCTTTGTGAACTACAAGGCCGGAGAGATTGACAACCTCTCTGTACTCGTTGGGAGCAAAGTTATTTGTATCTGTGTGCAGGTCCATGTTGATTGCTAATTGCGCCGTTAGCAATTGACACCTACTTGTTGAACCTAGGAGTCTCTGGGGATTCGATCCTTGGCATCTTTGCTAGGGGAAAACACTTCTACTTACTGCATCTTACACCTTCCACTTGGGGTAACCAACGAGGGGTTCGAGGCCCATCAAGGAGTATTTTCTGGCGCCGTTGCCGGGGACTCCACTCTTCAGGATAGGGGAGTTGCATGCTATCTTTTACCTTTGCTTTTTAGTCTTGTTAGTTTACCTATCATTTCTGCTTTAGTTCCTTTTTATCGTAAATCACAAAAAATTTATTTACCTTCCTGTTAGTAGTCCTATCTGTTTAGTTAAACATGTTAGGATTTGGTGCTTTGAGGGAATCAGAAGTTTTAGATTTCCATCAAAGGGATGGAGAAAATATGAAGAAGGCATGGGACAGAATTTCTGATGCACATAGGAGAATTATGCCTTGGATACCTATAAAAATTGTGCTTAGGAATTTTTACCATGGTCTTTTTAAATGGTGTAAACACTCCCTTGACATTATAGCTGAGGGAGATTTCCTAGAATGTGATGAAGCTAGAGCTCTTGAAATTATACATGGTCTATCTAGTTACTTTGTTTATGATCATAATTTTGATACTGTCATAGATAGACTTGCTACTATTGAAAAGAGAATGGATGCTCTAGACTTAATGAAGGTAGAGAAACCCAAACCCAATAAGAGAGATATTTTGGAAATAGATAATGACTGGGAGCCTCTTGTTAGGATTAGCATCTCTAATCAAGACTTCCTTGCTTATTGTGATATTGGATCTATGGTTTCTACTATGCCAAAAATTGTTCATGATTCTTTAAAATTTAACATGGATAGATTACCGTCTTATCATGAACATACTAATGGAGATATTTCTGAAATCCAGGGAAGAATAAAAGATGTGCCAGTTAAATTCCTTAAAGGGATTGCAATGGTTGATTTCTTCATCATGGAGCCAAACCAAGGAAATATAGTGCTTGGAAGGGACTTCCTCCGAGCGGTAAAAGGCTTCATCGATATAGGTAAGGGACAAATCCGCTTACGCGGGAAGGCAAAAGGTGTGTACCCCTTTCCTAGAAGGAACAAGAATGAACTTGTTGAGGAACCATTTGAAGCAATTTATAACTCCGATTATTATGATGGTTATTGATTTCTCTATGCATTATGCCTAGCTTAAAGGCATAAAAGAAAGCGCTTTTGGGAGGCAGCCCACATGAATAAATTTTTTGCTTTTGTTGTGTCTTGATGTTGTTTACTGCTGTAGCATCATCATTGTATCTTTGCTTTTCATATTTGTGCCAAGTATAGCCTCTGATTGCTAGAAAGTTCAAAAGTTGTGAGGTGCTGTCCAGGAAACAGATTCTGTCCTTGGATAGAAAAATTCGTATAAAATCACCAGATCATCTTTTTGGTCTGAATTGTTTCGACAGCGTTCTCTATATAATTGTCTTTCATGCGTCAGTTCTGAGTTTTTTGATTTGAGTTGCAGAAGTATCCCGAACAGGTCAATTACTGCCTGCTGTTCTGTTTTTCACAGATTCTGTCCTGTTTTGCCTTACCTTCACTTTGCAAATTGAGAACTTGCTTTTTCTTTGCAAAAACCTTTTGGCAATCTTGAGAAACAGTAGAACTTCAAGAATATCCTTATTTCCAGCAAGGTATAATTATTTTATTAAGGGTACTAACCTCGCTAATCAGATTATGATGAGTTATGTATGAAGGGAGTTTTCAAGTGTGCGAAGGAAGATGATAAAAAGATTCAGGAGTGTCAAGCGCTCAAGCTTGGGGATGCCCCCGTGCACCCCCAAGAAATATTCAAGGAGACTCAAGCGTCTAAGCTTGGGGATGCCCCCGTGCATCCCCTTCTCCATCAACATTATCAGTTCGTCTTTCGTTTCGCTATATTTTTATCACTTCATGTGTTATGTGCTATGCTTGGAGCGTCTTGCTTTTAGTTTTCTTTTTAGTCTTTCATAACGAGTCGGAACCCAGCATTCCTTTATGTGGGAGAGAAACACGCTCCACCTCTACCTAGAACATTACATAGAATTTTCATGTCTATCTATGCTGTGTGTGTTCTTTGTCTTTTAATAGCTACTATCATACTCTGCTCTTAGTATTCATGCTTATCTTTTCAAGAGCTTTTATTTAGTTGGTTGCTTGAACTCTCTTTAATTACCATGCTCACCTTATTAAGAGAGTTTGCTTCCGTTGCATGGGTTAATGTGTCTATGATAAAGATGCTACTTTCATGATGGTGCTTAGTAGTTTAGGTTTTCTTATGGTTAATCTCAAATAGCTGGGGGGTTCCCAATGTGTTATTGGAGTACCAACTTGGTTTGTTTGCCTATGATGTGGTATGGTTTAGTAATATCTTCCTTCGAGAATTTATTTTGATTGACTTGGCGTATGCTCACGCATATTCAAGACTGTAAAGAAAGTCTGTCAAGCCTTGATGATCTTTTGTTTCTAAGTAGCGATATAACTACCATGCCTGATTCAATATTGCTTTGTCGCTCTGCATGATTATGACCGTCATTGCTCTCTTAGTTGGTCGCTCCCAGTCTTTTGCTAACCTCCACCTGTACTAAGAAAATTAACCATGCAATACATAGCTCATGGGAAAGTAGCCTAAAAACTATTGTGGTAAAGAATATGTTGCATATGTATCTTATTTCTTATGAGTTGCTTGCTGAGCGGTAACCATGTTTCTGGGGACGCCATCAACTGTCACACTTTTGTTGAATATCATGTGAGTTGCTATGCAAGTTCGTCTTGTCTGAAGTAAGGGTGATTTACCGTGGGTTGAATTAATATGCATATTGTTAGAGAAGAACATTGGGCCGCCAACCAAAGCCATGCATCATGGTGGAAGTTTTAGCTTGGACCTTAATCCTCAATCTCTCATGAGAATATGCTTATGCATTAAAGAGGAGTCCATCATCTATTTTCTATGTTGTCCCGGTATGGATGTCCTCAAGTTGAGATCTATCAAAAATGAGAAATCAAATGCGATCTATCTCCTTGGACCTTTGTACAGGTGGCATAGAGGTACCCCTTTGTGACACTTGGTTAAAACATATGCAATGCAATGATAACCCATGGAGATCCGAGCTAATTAGGACAAGGAGCGAGCACTATTGGTATTCGATGCATGAGGCTTGCAACTTATAAGATGTTTTATGCATGACACATATGAAGTACTACTACCGTTGACACAATTGCTTCCATGTTTTCAAAATAAAAAGCTTTAGCACTTAACCTTTCTTTTACCTTTATGTTGAAGCACCAACTACTGAGAGCATGATTGTCATTCTGAGTGTAATGTGCATTGTTCCAAAGTAGCATTGTCTTTTGCATGATTGTGATATCGTTTATTCTGAAATGATTGTATCTAGTCATCACTTAAACCTTGAAGGTGCCCTAGCATTTATGTTTTGCATCACTAAAGGGGGCAAGCTAGATATCACTTGATCATATTTGCACATCATATTCATTGCAAATCTTTTTGATGTTTCAGTTTCATATTGTAAAACTTTCAGTCATTTGTGATTTTCTCTTGAGACAACTTAATTACTATAGAATCATTGCCTCAGTAAGCTTTTGTCATATGACTATGAGAAAGTCCTATATGGTTAATAGCATGTCACCACAGAAATTATTCTTGTTATCATTTACCTACTCGAGGATGAGCAGGAATTAAGCTTGGGGATGTTGATACGTCCAAAACGTATCTATAATTTCTGCTTGCTCCATGCCACTTTTGGGTGATATTGCTATGATATTCATACACTTCCATACACTTTTGATCATATTTGGACTAACTTACTAATCCAGTGCACCCCAGTGCCAGTTTCTGTTTTCGGCTGTTTTTGTATTTCAGGTTTTCACGTTTCGAGAACTGCCCAGAAAAATCCAGAAAAATTATATAAAAAATCAGCGAAACGGAAACAACACTGCGTCCGAAGGGCAGCCTGGGGGGGCCACAGGGGCTCCAGGCGCCCTTTGGGCGCCCCCCCCCCCTGGGCCGCGCCGGGGGGCGCCTCGGCCCCCCGAGGCTCCCCCGGTGCCCTACTTTGGCATATATTTAAAGGGTCCTCCGTAACCCTCAGAACAGAACTTCTTTTCGCGATCCCATCTCTGTTCCGCCGCCGCCGCCGCTTCCAAGATCGGGAGCACCAGGAGAAGTCTTCCCGGCACCCTGCCGGAGGGGAGGATCATCACCGGGAGCTTCTCCACCACCATGGACGCCTCCCGGATGACTCGTGAGTAGTCTCCCTTGGACCATGAGTCCATGACCAGTAGCTATGTGATGTTCTCCTCCCGTTCTTGTGCTTCACTAATTTGTCCTCGTGAGCTGCCCTACATGATCGAGGAACCTATGTAATCCTTATGCTGTTGCTATGTTGAGTTTGCTGGGATCCGATGGATTATGAGATTATGTTCAGATTGATCTTGAGTAATATATTTGATTCACCTCTTTTATATTTTAGTTCATAAGTAATTCTTGCATGTTCTCCGTTGTTATTTATTGCTTTGGCCGAGTAATAGGTAGTGACTCCAAGAGGGAATGTTATGCTCGATTGTGGGTTCATGCCCCTCGATGACTAGCTTGAGTGACAGAAACATGAGTCTAGGGGATGTGCTGTTGCCACAAGGGGGAAAACAACGGTGCTTGTGCCCGCGGGTGCAAGGATTGTTTACTTTATGCAAAGTTCTTTTAATGCAGTTGTCTGTTGCATTGAGTTTACACTATGGGTGGGACTCGCCACTTAATACCAGCGAGATGTTCTGGATAGATATCTCAAGGTGGATGATTAGTAGTAGATATTGATGGATTTCGGTCTACTTACTTTGGCGTACCGCCCATGCTTTGAACCTCAACCTTTCTTGCAATGTAATCAGCATTTGTATGCGCTCGTGGGTCCTGTCAATTGCCCAGCTGTAATTTGTTTACCTCACATAGCTGTTTTATCGTCTTTTGGGAGAGAGACATCACTAGTGAACATCATGAGACTCCGGTCCATATTACCATCATTGATCACATCAACTATTTACTTTTCGCTATTTTACTTACTATTGCAAAACACTATCTATCACTACTATCATATTGCTTTTAACCCTTTGTGAACTACAAGGCCGGAGAGATTGACAACCTCTCTGTACTCGTTGGGAGCAAAGTTATTTTTATCTATGTGCAGGTCCATGTTGATTGCTAATTGCGCCGTTAGCAATTGACACCTACTTGTTGAACCTAGGAGTCTCTGGGGATTCGATCCTTGGCATCTTTGCTAGGGGAAAACACTTCTACTTACTGCATCTTACACCTTCCACTTGGGGTAACCAACGAGGGGTTCGAGGCCCATCAAGGAGTATTTTCTGGCGCCGTTGCCGGGGACTCCACTCTTCAGGATAGGGGAGTTGCATGCTATCTTTTACCTTTGCTTTTTAGTCTTGTTAGTTTACCTATCATTTCTGCTTTAGTTCCTTTTTATCGTAAATCACAAAAAATTTATTTACCTTCCTGTTAGTAGTCCTATCTGTTTAGTTAAACATGTTAGGATTTGGTGCTTTGAGGGAATCAGAAGTTTTAGATTTCCATCAAAGGGATGGAGAAAATATGAAGAAGGCATGGGACAGAATTTCTGATGCACATAGGAGAATTATGCCTTGGATACCTATAAAAATTGTGCTTAGGAATTTTTACCATGGTCTTTTTAAATGATGTAAACACTCCCTTGACATTATAGCTGAGGGAGATTTCTTAGAATGTGATGAAGCTAGAGCTCTTGAGATTATACATGGTCTATCTAGTTACTTTGTTTATGATCATAACTTTGATACTATCATAGATAGACTTGCTACTATTGAGAAAAGAATGGATGCTCTAGACTTAACGAAGGTAGAGAAACCCAAACCCAATAAGAGAGATATTTTGGAAATAGATAATGACTGGGAACCTCTTGTTAGGATTAGCATCTCTAATCAAGACTTCCTTGCTTATTGTGATATTGGATCTATGGTTTCTACTATGCCAAAAATTGTTCATGATTCTTTAAAATTTAACATGGATAGATTACCATCTTATCATGAACACACTAATGGAGATATTTCTGAAATCCAGGGAAAAATAAAAGACGTACCGGTTAAATTCCTTAAAGGGATTGCAATGATTGATTTCTTCATCGTGGAGCCAAACCAAGGAAATATAGTGCTTGGAAGGGACTTCCTCCGAGCAGTTAAAGGCTTCATCGATATAGGTAAGGGACAAATCCACTTACGCGGGAAGGCAAAAGGTGTGTACCCCTTTCCTAGAAGGAACAAGAATGAACTTATTGAGGAACCATTTGAAACAATTTATAACTCCGATTATTATGATGATTATTGATTCCTCTATGCATTATGCCTAGCTTAAAGGCATAACAGAAAGCGCTTTTGGGAGGCAGCCCACATGAATAAAAAATTTGTTTTTGTTGTGTCTTGATGTTGTTTACTGCTGTAGCATCATCATTGTATCTTTGCTTTTCATATTTGTGCCAAGTATAGCCTCTGATTGCTAGAAAATTCAAAAGTTGTGAGGTGCTGTCCAGGAAACAGATTCTGTCATTGGATAGAAAAATTCTTATAAAATCACCAGATCATCTTTTTGGTCTGAATTTTTTCGACAGCGTTCTCTATATAATTGTCTTTCGTGCGTCAGTTCTGAGTTTTTTTATTTGAGTTGCAGAAGTATCCCGAACAGGTCAATTACTGCCTGCTGTTCTGTTTTTCACAAATTCTGTCCTGTTTTGCCTTACTTTCACTTTGCAAATTAAGAACTTGCTTTTTCTTTGCAAAAACCTTTTGGCAATCTTGAGAAACAGTAGAACTTCAAGAATATCCTTATTTCCAGCAAGGTATAATTATTTTATTAAGGGTACTAACCTTGCTAATCAGATTATGATGAGTTGTGTATGAAGGGAGTTTTCAAGTGTGCGAGGGAAGATGATAAAAAGATTCAGGAGTGTCAAGCGCTCAAGCTTGGGGATGCCCCCGTGCACCCCCAAGAAATATTCAAGGAGACTCAAGCGTCTAAGCTTGGGGATGCCCCCGTGCATCCCCTTCTCCATCAACATTATCAGTTCATCTTTCGTTTCGCTATATTTTTATCACTTCATGTGTTATGTGCTATGCTTGGAGCGTCTTGCTTTTAGTTTTCTTTTTAGTTTTTCATAACGAGTCGGAACCCAGCATTCCTTTATGTGGGAGAGAAACACGCTCCACCTCTACCTACAACATTACATAGAATTTTCATGTCTATCTATGATGTGTGTGTTCTTTATCTTTTAATAGCTACTATCATACTCTGCTCTTAGTATACATGCTTATCTTTTCAAGAGCTTCTATTTAGTTGGTTGCTTGAACTCTCTTTAATTACCATGCTCACCTTATTAAGAGAGTTTGCTTCCGTTGCATGGGTTAATGTGTCTATGATAAAGATGCTACTTTCATGATGGTGCTTAGTAGTTTAGGTTTTCTTATGGTTAATCTCAAATAGCTGGGGGGTTCCCAATGTGTTATTGGAGTACCAACTTGGTTTGTTTGCCTATGATGTGGTATGGTTTAGTAATATCTTCCTTCGAGAATTTATTTTGATTGACTTGGCGTATGCTCACGCATATTCAAGACTGTAAAGAAAGTCTGTCAAGCCTTGATGATCTTTTGTTTCTAAGTAGCGATATAACTACCATGCCTGATTCAATATTGCTTTGTCGCTCTGCATGATTATGACCGTCATTGCTCTCTTAGTTGGTCGCTCCCAGTCTTTTGCTAACCTCCACCTGTACTAAGAAAATTAACCATGCAATACATAGCTCATGGGAAAGTAGCCTAAAAACTATTGTGGTAAAGAATATGTTGCATATGTATCTTATTTCTTATGAGTTGCTTGCTGAGCGGTAACCATGTTTCTGGGGACGCCATCAACTGTCACACTTTTGTTGAATATCATGTGAGTTGCTATGCAAGTTCGTCTTGTCTGAAGTAAGGGTGATTTACCGTGGGTTGAATTAATATGCATATTGTTAGAGAAGAACATTGGGCCGCCAACCAAAGCCATGCATCATGGTGGAAGTTTTAGCTTGGACCTTAATCCTCAATCTCTCATGAGAATATGCTTATGCATTAAAGAGGAGTCCATCATCTATTTTCTATGTTGTCCCGGTATGGATGTCCTCAAGTTGAGATCTATCAAAAATGAGAAATCAAATGCGATCTATCTCCTTGGACCTTTGTACAGGTGGCATAGAGGTACCCCTTTGTGACACTTGGTTAAAACATATGCAATGCAATGATAACCCATGGAGATCCGAGCTAATTAGGACAAGGAGCGAGCACTATTGGTATTCGATGCATGAGGCTTGCAACTTATAAGATGTTTTATGCATGACACATATGAAGTACTACTACCGTTGACACAATTGCTTCCATGTTTTCAAAATAAAAAGCTTTAGCACTTAACCTTTCTTTTACCTTTATGTTGAAGCACCAACTACTGAGAGCATGATTGTCATTCTGAGTGTAATGTGCATTGTTCCAAAGTAGCATTGTCTTTTGCATGATTGTGATATCGTTTATTCTGAAATGATTGTATCTAGTCATCACTTAAACCTTGAAGGTGCCCTAGCATTTATGTTTTGCATCACTAAAGGGGGCAAGCTAGATATCACTTGATCATATTTGCACATCATATTCATTGCAAATCTTTTTGATGTTTCAGTTTCATATTGTAAAACTTTCAGTCATTTGTGATTTTCTCTTGAGACAACTTAATTACTATAGAATCATTGCCTCAGTAAGCTTTTGTCATATGACTATGAGAAAGTCCTATATGGTTAATAGCATGTCACCACAGAAATTATTCTTGTTATCATTTACCTACTCGAGGACGAGCAGGAATTAAGCTTGGGGATGTTGATACGTCCAAAACGTATCTATAATTTCTGCTTGCTCCATGCCACTTTTGGGTGATATTGCTATGATATTCATACACTTCCATACACTTTTGATCATATTTGGACTAACTTACTAATCCAGTGCACCCCAGTGCCAGTTTCTGTTTTCGGCTGTTTTTGTATTTCAGGTTTTCACGTTTCGAGAACAGCCCAGAAAAATCCAGAAAAAATATATAAAAAATCAGCGAACCGGAAACAACACTGCGTCCGAAGGGCAGCCTGGGGGGGCCACAGGGGCTCCAGGCGCCCTTTGGGCGCCCCCCCCCCCTGGGCCGCGCCGGGGGGCGCCTCGGCCCCCCGAGGCTCCCCCGGTGCCCTACTTTGGCATATATTTAAAGGGTCCTCCGTAACCCTCAGAACAGGACTTCTTTTCGCGATCCCATCTCTGTTCCGCCGCCGCCGCCGCTTCCAAGATCGGGAGCACCGGGAGAAGTCTTCCCGGCACCCTGCCGGAGGGGAGGATCATCACCGGGAGCTTCTCCACCACCATGGACGCCTCCCGGATGACTCGTGAGTAGTCTCCCTTGGACCATGAGTCCATGACCAGTAGCTATGTGATGTTCTCCTCCCGTTCTTGTGCTTCACTAATTAGTCCTCGTGAGCTGCCCTACATGATCGAGGAACCTATGTAATCCTTATGCTGTTGCTATGTTGAGTTTGCTGGGATCCGATGGATTATGAGATTATGTTCAGATTGATCTTGAGTAATATATTTGATTCACCTCTTTTATATTTTAGTTCATAAGTAATTCTTGCATGTTCTCCGTTGTTATTTATTGCTTTGGCCGAGTAATAGGTAGTGACTCCAAGAGGGAACGTTATGCTCGATTGTGGGTTCATGCCCCTCGATGACTAGCTTGAGTGACAGAAACATGAGTCTAGGGGATGTGTTGTTGCCACAAGGGGGAAAACAACGGTGCTTGTGCCCGCGGGTGCAAGGATTGTTTACTTTATGCAAAGTTCTTTTAATGCAGTTGTCTGTTGCATTGAGTTTACACTATGGGTGGGACTCGCCACTTAATACCAGCGAGATGTTCTGGATAGATATCTCAAGGTGGATGATTAGTAGTAGATATTGATGGATTTCGGTCTACTTACTTTGGCGTACCGCCCATGCTTTGAACCTCAACCTTTCTTGCAATGTAATCAGCATTTGTATGCGCTCGTGGGTCCTGTCAATTGCCCAGCTGTAATTTGTTTACCTCACATAGCTGTTTTATCGTCTTTTGGGAGAGAGACATCACTAGTGAACATCATGAGACTCCGGTCCATATTACCATCATTGATCACATCAACTATTTACTTTTCGCTATTTTACTTACTATTGCAAAACACTATCTATCACTACTATCATATTGCTTTTAACCCTTTGTGAACTACAAGGCCGGAGAGATTGACAACCTCTCTGTACTCGTTGGGAGCAAAGTTATTTTTATCTATGTGCAGGTCCATGTTGATTGCTAATTGCGCCGTTAGCAATTGACACCTACTTGTTGAACCTAGGAGTCTCTGGGGATTCGATCCTTGGCATCTTTGCTAGGGGAAAACACTTCTACTTACTGCATCTTACACCTTCCACTTGGGGTAACCAACGAGGGGTTCGAGGCCCATCAAGGAGTATTTTCTGGCGCCGTTGCCGGGGACTCCACTCTTCAGGATAGGGGAGTTGCATGCTATCTTTTACCTTTGCTTTTTAGTCTTGTTAGTTTACCTATCATTTCTGCTTTAGTTCCTTTTTATCGTAAATCACAAAAAATTTATTTACCTTCCTGTTAGTAGTCCTATCTGTTTAGTTAAACATGTTAGGATTTGGTGCTTTGAGGGAATCAGAAGTTTTAGATTTCCATCAAAGGGATGGAGAAAATATGAAGAAGGCATGGGACAGAATTTCTGATGCACATAGGAGAATTATGCCTTGGATACCTATAAAAATTGTGCTTAGGAATTTTTACCATGGTCTTTTTAAATGATGTAAACACTCCCTTGACATTATAGCTGAGGGAGATTTCTTAGAATGTGATGAAGCTAGAGCTCTTGAGATTATACATGGTCTATCTAGTTACTTTGTTTATGATCATAACTTTGATACTATCATAGATAGACTTGCTACTATTGAGAAAAGAATGGATGCTCTAGACTTAACGAAGGTAGAGAAACCCAAACCCAATAAGAGAGATATTTTGGAAATAGATAATGACTGGGAACCTCTTGTTAGGATTAGCATCTCTAATCAAGACTTCCTTGCTTATTGTGATATTGGATCTATGGTTTCTACTATGCCAAAAATTGTTCATGATTCTTTAAAATTTAACATGGATAGATTACCATCTTATCATGAACACACTAATGGAGATATTTCTGAAATCCAGGGAAAAATAAAAGACGTACCGGTTAAATTCCTTAAAGGGATTGCAATGATTGATTTCTTCATCGTGGAGCCAAACCAAGAAAATATAGTGCTTGGAAGGGACTTCCTCCGAGCAGTTAAAGGCTTCATCGATATAGGTAAGGGACAAATCCACTTACGCGGGAAGGCAAATGGTGTGTACCCCTTTCCTAGAAGGAACAAGAATGAACTTATTGAGGAACCATTTGAAACAATTTATAACTCCGATTATTATGATGATTATTGATTCCTCTATGCATTATGCCTAGCTTAAAGGCATAACAGAAAGCGCTTTTGGGAGGCAGCCCACATGAATAAAAATTTTGTTTTTGTTGTGTCTTGATGTTGTTTACTGCTGTAGCATCATCATTGTATCTTTGCTTTTCATATTTGTGCCAAGTATAGCCTCTGATTGCTAGAAAATTCAAAAGTTGTGAGGTGCTGTCCAGGAAACAGATTCTGTCATTGGATAGAAAAATTCTTATAAAATCACCAGATCATCTTTTTGGTCTGAATTTTTTCGACAGCGTTCTCTATATAATTGTCTTTCGTGCGTCAGTTCTGAGTTTTTTTATTTGAGTTGCAGAAGTATCCCGAACAGGTCAATTACTGCCTGCTGTTCTGTTTTTCACAAATTCTGTCCTGTTTTGCCTTACTTTCACTTTGCAAATTAAGAACTTGCTTTTTCTTTGCAAAAACCTTTTGGCAATCTTGAGAAACAGTAGAACTTCAAGAATATCCTTATTTCCAGCAAGGTATAATTATTTTATTAAGGGTACTAACCTTGCTAATCAGATTATGATGAGTTGTGTATGAAGGGAGTTTTCAAGTGTGCGAGGGAAGATGATAAAAAGATTCAGGAGTGTCAAGCGCTCAAGCTTGGGGATGCCCCCGTGCACCCCCAAGAAATATTCAAGGAGACTCAAGCGTCTAAGCTTGGGGATGCCCCCGTGCATCCCCTTCTCCATCAACATTATCAGTTCATCTTTCGTTTCGCTATATTTTTATCACTTCATGTGTTATGTGCTATGCTTGGAGCGTCTTGCTTTTAGTTTTCTTTTTAGTTTTTCATAACGAGTCGGAACCCAGCATTCCTTTATGTGGGAGAGAAACACGCTCCACCTCTACCTACAACATTACATAGAATTTTCATGTCTATCTATGATGTGTGTGTTCTTTATCTTTTAATAGCTACTATCATACTCTGCTCTTAGTATACATGCTTATCTTTTCAAGAGCTTCTATTTAGTTGGTTGCTTGAACTCTCTTTAATTACCATGCTCACCTTATTAAGAGAGTTTGCTTCCGTTGCATGGGTTAATGTGTCTATGATAAAGATGCTACTTTCATGATGGTGCTTAGTAGTTTAGGTTTTCTTATGGTTAATCTCAAATAGCTGGGGGGTTCCCAATGTGTTATTGGAGTACCAACTTGGTTTGTTTGCCTATGATGTGGTATGGTTTAGTAATATCTTCCTTCGAGAATTTATTTTGATTGACTTGGCGTATGCTCACGCATATTCAAGACTGTAAAGAAAGTCTGTCAAGCCTTGATGATCTTTTGTTTCTAAGTAGCGATATAACTACCATGCCTGATTCAATATTGCTTTGTCGCTCTGCATGATTATGACCGTCATTGCTCTCTTAGTTGGTCGCTCCCAGTCTTTTGCTAACCTCCACCTGTACTAAGAAAATTAACC
Source organism: Secale cereale (assembly GCA_902687465.1). NCBI lineage: Eukaryota > Viridiplantae > Streptophyta > Magnoliopsida > Poales > Poaceae > Secale > Secale cereale. Next base: position 789,551,929 of record LR738715.1, on the reverse strand, counting down.
ATGCAATACATAGCTCATGGGAAAGTAGCCTAAAAACTATTGTGGTAAAGAATATGTTGC
>LR738715.1:789525842-789550481 GCA_902687465.1 Secale cereale | reverse complement strand
TTTGTTTTTGTTGTGTCTTGATGTTGTTTACTGCTGTAGCATCATCATTGTATCTTTGCTTTTCATATTTGTGCCAAGTATAGCCTCTGATTGCTAGAAAATTCAAAAGTTGTGAGGTGCTGTCCAGGAAACAGATTCTGTCATTGGATAGAAAAATTCTTATAAAATCACCAGATCATCTTTTTGGTCTGAATTTTTTCGACAGCGTTCTCTATATAATTGTCTTTCGTGCGTCAGTTCTGAGTTTTTTTATTTGAGTTGCAGAAGTATCCCGAACAGGTCAATTACTGCCTGCTGTTCTGTTTTTCACAAATTCTGTCCTGTTTTGCCTTACTTTCACTTTGCAAATTAAGAACTTGCTTTTTCTTTGCAAAAACCTTTTGGCAATCTTGAGAAACAGTAGAACTTCAAGAATATCCTTATTTCCAGCAAGGTATAATTATTTTATTAAGGGTACTAACCTTGCTAATCAGATTATGATGAGTTGTGTATGAAGGGAGTTTTCAAGTGTGCGAGGGAAGATGATAAAAAGATTCAGGAGTGTCAAGCGCTCAAGCTTGGGGATGCCCCCGTGCACCCCCAAGAAATATTCAAGGAGACTCAAGCGTCTAAGCTTGGGGATGCCCCCGTGCATCCCCTTCTCCATCAACATTATCAGTTCATCTTTCGTTTCGCTATATTTTTATCACTTCATGTGTTATGTGCTATGCTTGGAGCGTCTTGCTTTTAGTTTTCTTTTTAGTTTTTCATAACGAGTCGGAACCCAGCATTCCTTTATGTGGGAGAGAAACACGCTCCACCTCTACCTAGAACATTACATAGAATTTTCATGTCTATCTATGATGTGTGTGTTCTTTATCTTTTAATAGCTACTATCATACTCTGCTCTTAGTATACATGCTTATCTTTTCAAGAGCTTCTATTTAGTTGGTTGCTTGAACTCTCTTTAATTACCATGCTCACCTTATTAAGAGAGTTTGCTTCCGTTGCATGGGTTAATGTGTCTATGATAAAGATAATACTTTCATGATGGTGCTTAGTAGTTTAGGTTTTCTTATGGTTAATCTCAAATAGCTGGGGGGTTCCCAATGTGTTATTGGAGTACCAACTTGGTTTGTTTGCCTATGATGTGGTATGGTTTAGTAATATCTTCCTTCGAGAATTTATTTTGATTGACTTGGCGTATGCTCACGCATATTCAAGACTGTAAAGAAAGTCTGTCAAGCCTTGATGATCTTTTGTTTCTAAGTAGCGATATAACTACCATGCCTGATTCAATATTGCTTTGTCGCTCTGCATGATTATGACCGTCATTGCTCTCTTAGTTGGTCGCTCCCAGTCTTTTGCTAACCTCCACCTGTACTAAGAAAATTAACCATGCAATACATAGCTCATGGGAAAGTAGCCTAAAAACTATTGTGGTAAAGAATATGTTGCATATGTATCTTATTTCTTATGAGTTGCTTGCTGAGCGGTAACCATGTTTCTGGGGACGCCATCAACTGTCACACTTTTGTTGAATATCATGTGAGTTGCTATGCATGTTCGTCTTGTCTGAAGTAAGGGTGATTTACCGTGGGTTGAATTAATATGCATATTGTTACAGAAGAACATTGGGCCGCCAACCAAAGCCATGCATCATGGTGGAAGTTTTAGCTTGAACCTTAATCCTCAATCTCTCATGAGAATATGCTTATGCATTAAAGAGGAGTCCATCATCTATTTTCTATGTTGTCCCGGTATGGATGTCCTCAAGTTGAGATCTATCAAAAATGAGAAATCAAATGCGATCTATCTCCTTGGACCTTTATACAGGTGGCATAGAGGTACCCCTTTGTGACACTTGGTTAAAACATATGCAATGCAATGATAACCCATGGAGATCCGAGCTAATTAGGACAAGGAGCGAGCACTATTGGTATTCGATGCATGAGGCTTGCAACTTATAAGATGTTTTATGCATGACACATATGAAGTACTACTACCGTTGACACAATTGCTTCCATGTTTTCAAAATAAAAAGCTTTAGCACTTAACCTTTCTTTTACCTTTATGTTGAAGCACCAACTACTGAGAGCATGATTGTCATTCTGAGTGTAATGTGCATTGTTCCAAAGTAGCATTGTCTTTTGCATGATTGTGATATCGTTTATTCTGAAATGATTGTATCTAGTCATCACTTAAACCTTGAAGGTGCCCTAGCATTTATGTTTTGCATCACTAAAGGGGGCAAGCTAGATATCACTTGATCATATTTGCACATCATATTCATTGCAAATCTTTTTGATGTTTCAGTTTCATATTGTAAAACTTTCAGTCATTTGTGATTTTCTCTTGAGACAACTTAATTACTATAGAATCATTGCCTCAGTAAGCTTTTGTCATATGACTATGAGAAAGTCCTATATGGTTAATAGCATGTCACCACAGAAATTATTCTTGTTATCATTTACCTACTCGAGGACGAGCAGGAATTAAGCTTGGGGATGTTGATACGTCCAAAACGTATCTATAATTTCTGCTTGCTCCATGCCACTTTTGGGTGATATTGCTATGATATTCATACACTTCCATACACTTTTGATCATATTTGGACTAACTTACTAATCCAGTGCACCCCAGTGCCAGTTTCTGTTTTCGGTTGTTTTTGTATTTCAGGTTTTCACGTTTCGAGAACTGCCCAGAAAAATCCAGAAAAATTATATAAAAAATCAGCGATCCGGAAACAACACTGCGTCCGAAGGGCAGCCTGGGGGGGGGGCACCAGGGCTCCAGGCGCCCTGGCGGCGCCCCCCCCCTAGGCCGCGCCGGGGGGCGCCTGGGCCCCCCGAGGCTCCCCCGATGCCCTACTTTGGCATATATTTAAAGGACCCTCCGAAACCCTCAGAGGAGGAACTCTTTTCGCGATCCCATCTCTGTTCCGCCGCCGCCGCCGCTTCCAAGATCGGGAGCACCAGGAGAACTCTTCCCGGCACCCTGCCGGAGGGGAGGATCATCACCGGGAGCTTCTCCACCACCATGGACGCCTCCCGGATGACTCGTGAGTAGTCTCCCTTGGACCATGAGTCCATGACCAGTAGCTATGTGATGTTCTCCTCCCGTTCTTGTGCTTCACTAATTAGTCCTCGTGAGCTGCCCTACATGATCGAGGAACCTATGTAATCCTTATGCTGTTGCTATGTTGAGTTTGCTGGGATCCGATGGATTATGAGATTATGTTCAGATTGATCTTGAGTAATATATTTGATTCACCTCTTTTATATTTTAGTTCATAAGTAATTCTTGCATGTTCTCCGTTGTTATTTATTGCTTTGGCCGAGTAATAGGTAGTGACTCCAAGAGGGAACGTTATGCTCGATTGTGGGTTCATGCCCCTCGATGACTAGCTTGAGTGACAGAAACATAAGTCTAGGGGATGTGCTGTTGCCACAAGGGGGAAAACAACGGTGCTTGTGCCCGCGGGTGCAAGGATTGTTTACTTTACGCAAAGTTCTTTTAATGCAGTTATCTGTTGCATTGAGTTTACACTATGGGTGGGACTCGCAACTTAATACCAGCGAGATGTTCTGGATAGATATCTCAAGGTGGATGATTAGTAGTAGATATTGATGGATTTCGGTCTACTTACTTTGGCGTACCGCCCATGCTTTGAACCTCAACCTTTCTTGCAATGTAATCAGCATTTGTATGCGCTCGTGGGTCCTGTCAATTGCCCAGCTATAATTTGTTTACCTCACATAGCTGTTTTATCGTCTTTTGGGAGAGAGGCATCACTAGTGAAAATCATGAGACTTCGGTCCATATTACCATCATTGATCACATCCACTATTTACTTTTCGCTATTTTACTTACTATTGCAAAACACTATCTATCACTACTATCATATTGGTTTTAACCCTTTGTGAACTACAAGGCCGGAGAGATTGACAACCTCTCTGTACTCGTTGGGAGCAAAGTTATTTGTATCTGTGTGCAGGTCCACGTTGATTGCTAATTGCGCCGTTAGCAATTGACACCTACTTGTTGAACCTAGGAGTCTCTGGGGATTCGATCCTTGGCATCTTTGCTAGGGGAAAACACTTCTACTTACTGCATCTTTCACCTTCCACTTGGGGTAACCAACGAGGGGTTCGAGGCCCATCAGAAGCTCCTTGAGATCTTCTGCTAACTCCTGTGGCAATACCCCCTTTACTAGGGTACTCGCATAACTCTTCCGGCTCAAAGCGTCTACAACGATGTTGGCCTTTCCTGGGTGATAGTGCAGCTTTATATCATAATCCTTTATAAGATCCAACCATCTCCTCTGTCTGAGGTCAGCTCCTTCTGAGTGAAAATGAACTTCAAACTCTTGTGATCCGTGTACACATCACAACGATTTCCAATAAGGAAATGTCTCCAAGTCTTGACCGCATGAACAACTGCGGCTAGCTCCAGATCATGCGTCGCATAATTCAACTCGTGCGGTCGCAGTTGACGAGATGTGTAGGAAACAACTCTTCCATCCTGCATGAGTACTCCTCCAAGTCCTAAGCGTGAAGCATCGCAGTACACTTGGAACTCCTTGGGTATATCTGGCAAAATCAGCACTGGGGCTATTGTCAACCGTTTCTTCAACTCCTGGAAACTTTCTTCGCACTCTTCAGTCCAATGGAATTTTGTCTCCTTCTTCAACAATGTCGTCATTGGCTTTGCAATCTTGGAGAAATTTTCTATGAATCTCTCCAACTGAAGTGGGTGCCAACCATTCAGTGACTGCTTGCACTTTGACGGGGTCCACTGATATACCTTCTCCCGATATAACATGCCCTAAGAATACAACTTCCTTCAACCAAAACTCGCATTTGCTAAACTTGGCATACAACTGATTTTCTCTGAGCTTTTCCAGTACCATACGCAAATGCTCCGCGTGTTCGTCTTCCTTCTTCGAGTACACCAAAATATCATCAATGAATACCACGACAAACTTATCCAAGAACTCCATGAACACCTTATTCATCATACTCATGAAGTAGGTAGGGGCGTTAGTCAATCCAAATGACATAACCGTATACTCATATAGCCCATACCTTGTGATGAAGGCTGTCTTAGGTATATCCTTCTCTCGGATCTTCAACTGGTGGTATCCAGATCGTAGATCGATCTTGGAGAATACCTTTGCTCCTTGGAGTTGGTCGAACAAATCATTGATCATCTGTAGCGGGTACTTATTCTTAATAGTCACCTCATTCAGTGCATGATAATCAACGACCATTCTTAAAGATCCATCTTTCTTCTCGACCAAAAGCACTGGGGCTCCCCACGGTGACGAACTCCAGCGAATAAATCCTTTCTCCAATAAATCCTTAATCTTCTTCTTGATCTCCTCCAGATCATTCGCTGGCATCCGATATGGTCTCTTTGATATAGGTCCGGTGCCAGGCAATAGTTCAACCAAAAACTCAATATCCCAATCCAGTGGCATGCCAGGTAGCTCCTTCGGAAAAACATCCAGATAATCCTTTACTACAGGTACTTCCTCCTGAACAACTTTCGTGAGAGAATGTACTTATGTCCTCCTAGGCGAATGCCTAGATACATACTTGATCCTTTTTCCCTCCGGGGTGGTAAGCAAAATAGACTTGCTGGCACAATCAATGTTTCCTCCATACATCGATAGCCAATCCATACCCTGTATCACATCCCATCCTTGTGACTCCAAAACTATTAGGTCTGAGGGGAAAACATGGCGTCCAATGACTAATGGCGTCTAAAAACATCCTTGATTTGCCATATATTCTGCTCCGGGTGAACTTACTAACATGGGGGTCATAAGGACTCTGGTGGGCAACTTATGTCTATTTACGAATCCCCTTGAAATGTATGAATGCGATGCACCAGTATCAAAAAGAACTACTGCGGTAAATGACTTAACCAAAAACTTACCGATCACCGCATCTAGTTGCTCTTCAACCTCCTCCACGGTCACATGGTTCACTTGTCCTTTGTTGAACGGGTTGGGCTTCTTCCCAGCGCTTCCATTGCCGTTCCCACTCTTAGCTTCAGGGCACTCATTGGCATAGTGTCCATTCTTCCTGCACTTGAAACAGGTGACGTGGCTTAAATCCCTCTTGGCGGGTGTGGATGGGGTAGAGCGATTCTGATTATTGTTTGCTCCATTCCCATTCCCATTCTTGGAGCCATTGTGGTTGTGAGAACTTCCTCCGGTGTGGGTGTGGCTTCCATGGTTATGGGTGTATCCTCCCGAATTCGGGGTGAATCAGGGCTTCTGCTGGGCTCCAGAATTATTCCTTCCTTGTCTGTACTTCCTCTTGCGGCTCTCAATCTGCTGCTACTTCCCTTCAATCATAAGAGCCTTATCTACCAACTCCTGGTAGTTGTTGAAGGTTGCCACCATCAACTGTACGCTCATCTCATCATTTAGCCCTTCCATAAACCTCTCCTGCTTAGTGGCATCTCTGGCCACATCATCTGGGGCATAACGAGATAGGGTACTAAACTCATCTATGTACTCAGCCACAGTACAATTTCCTTGGCACAAGTTGCGAAACTCTCGCTTCTTCATGATCATAGCTCCAGTTGAGACATGGGCAGTGCGAAAGGCTTGCTGAAATTGATCCCAAGTGACATTGGCTACAGGGAAAGTGGCTGTGTAATTCTCCCACCATGCTACTGCGGGTCCAGACAACTGATGTGCGGCAAATCACACCTTCTCAGCATCCGTGCAATTGGCGGTGGTCAAATCCCTTCCAATCTTGCGCAGCCAGTCATCATCAACTATTGGTTCAATGCTGCTAGCAAACACCGGTGGTTGCAACCTTAAGAAACGTGTCAGGTTGTCCATGGGTGCTGGTGGTGGAGGGTTGTTGTTGTTGTTCTGGTTGTTCTAAGTGTTCTGGACAAGAAGTTGCATCAAAGTGTTCTGCTGGTGGATCAACTGAGTGAGCTCACGGGGAAACTCAAATCCGGGCTCACGTCTCGGAGACATCTGATGGGTGTAGAGGGAAGAGATTAGAATAGAAATGAGGTCTAAGGGGAAAATCACTACCCATATGCACATGAGACAAACACAATCATATCACACCAATCAATTTCAAACAAGGGCTTACAAAGATCTAACTAACGTTACAAAAGTGCTCCAAATACTACTTTGTGGGGGAAAACTACTAGTCATAGGGTGGTCATCTAGAAATTTTGATCGGCGGCAGATTCCATGATGTCTGCTCCAGCTTCATCTTCATAGTCTTCGTCATCACTATCATCGGGGTCTGAATCCGTGTTGTCGATGACGATGTAATCTTCAGAACGAATCTCCTTGGGTTCTTCTTCCTCTTCTTCTCCTCCTGGTGCTGGATCTTCCATGAATACTCCTTGCTTCCTTGTCAAATCATCATTCTTCTCCACAAGTATCAACATCTCCTCCTCGTATCCGTCACGAGTAGACTTGAGTTCTTCTTCTAGCTCCAAGTTCCTGGTTAGTGCCTTCTTCAAATCTATCATCCCTGCGCACATCTGGTGCTCCTGTCAACGAATGTGCTGGTTTAACTCCTGGATGAACGCTGCAATGGACCTGTCCTTCCGGGTGCTGATCATGTCCCAATGCTCATCTCGGCGTCCACAAATCTGGTAGATGGTGGCCTTCAGCTCCTGCTTGTAGACTTCTCCGATCCTTCCGATAGTGATGTGGGCTGCCATACTCTTGCCTAGGCTCCAGGTTGGTGCATCAAAAGAAAACTCTATTGGCTCAGTGGATGGTGCGAAGGTTCTCCCGGGAATTTGAACTTGAATGATCCATCGCTCCTCTTCTGGTAAAGTAGCGGTGTAGGTCCCGGTGAAGCTTGGTATTCCTATGTTCAGGTACCTAGTGACTTCCTTCAAGTGTCGTCCAAAAGGTGTGTCTTCATCTGGTTGAGTGAACTTGTTCCTTGGGTCCACCATCCTAAAGAAGTAGAAAAAAGGAGAGAAGTCAGAAATGAGTAGAGAAGAGTGACCTAGGGTTTATCTTAGTGGTCGTGTCCTACATTTAGCGTGTGCTCTGATACCATCTTGTAGCGACCACGATCCGAATGGACCGAAGTCTCTGTGTTTTCATGTCATCCCTAGATCGGTAATGCTGACACACATAGTACTTGAAGGATTTATAACAGAGTGGCAATCACACACTTATTACATCGAATGTCTCCAAAGAGAACTTATTACAAAAGTCTATGGCTTAAGGCCATCTAACAAAATAATAGCGGAAGGCTTGGAAGATAAGTGAGTTCATCAACTCCGACGGCATAACTGAGTGCATGATAAACGACCTAGAACGTCTTACTCCTCGTCTGAAAAGTCTGCAACGTAACATGTTGCAGCCTGAAACGGGTCAACACATGGAATATGCTGGCAAGGTAACACAGAAGATGCAAGTAACAGAATAAAGGCTAACACTACATGCATATTTGGCTGGTGGAGGCTCTAAGGTTAAAGTTTTTGCATAAAGCCAATTTTTCCCTACAAGAAAGGAATAAATTCTATTTTAACTATCATGGTAGTTGAAACATCATTCAGAAGGTACCTCCAACTCAATCTCAATTAAAGTAATCATTAACCCAACAAATTAACTTTAGAGTGATGAGATCAACCAATAATTCAAGTACCAGATACTCAAAATTGTCCATAACCGTGGAGACTGCTAATCATGATCAGTTTGTACACTCTGCAGAGGTTTGCGCACATTTCCCCACAAGACTCGATCTCCTCCGTTGGATTTCTCGCACTGCATGGTGTTTGAGAAACGGATGACCGAGACACAGTCTTTCAGAAGCATTTCCTCTTTACCCCGGGTGGACCCGTACACCTACTTTCCCCTACATATGCTAGTCCACCACTGAAAGAGCACACACAACTTACTCATACTATGCCAGAGCCCATAATGGCATTGTGGCTGCACACGGAAGTTTCTAGCATGAATAGTTTTATGATCTCTTTGAGCCTGGGAGGCATTACATAGGACAATCACACGGAACCCCGGGATTTCCTAGGACAACACTGGATTCCCCAGGTGCCCTGCAACCAATCCACCCAGATATGTATTCAAGTAGCCACCTTAAGTTGAACCATTAATTAACAACTCACATCTGTCATGGATATCACTCAAGCCCAAACCACGTCTACGAGCATAGCATAGAAAGATAAGCATATCTTAGAGTAACTCCCAAGGGTTTGAAAATAATGCAGGTAATAGGTTCTACCTCAATCTACTTCCCAGACCCACAAGTTAAGAGATCCTACTCATGCAATGTGTGAGGGTTTGATCTAATGCATAAAAACTAGGTAATAAAGGGGTATGATCAAAGTGTTACTTGCCTTGCTGATGATTCGCAAAACCTAGAGACACGTAGTAGCACGCTTCACAGTCCGGGTATTCTATCGCAAGCAAACAATAGCATACATAAGCAATCAAGCAAAGATGCACAAACAGAACTCCAAATAAGAAGATCTAACCAGAAAGTTCAACTTAAGAACTCCGATTTGCAAAAAGAATCAAATCGAACGAAGCAACGAAACTCAAACTGCGAAAGAAACGAGATCTATCTACTAGATTGATCTAGGGTCAAATTTTACAGTAACAAAACCTTGTTCAAGTTGGTTAAACGGAACGATGGCGTCGAGACGAAGATCTGGGATTTTGAATTACCTGATTCCGACTCTCGAGCGAAAAGAAAAACGAAAAACAAGATCAGGGCAGAGATCGCGATCGAAATAATCGCGGATAAATACCCCGAAAAAGAAAAACTGACGAACAGATTAACGAACGAACGTTCGTTAATTGAAACTAAACGACGAATTCGTTCGTTAAAACGAACGAACAGGCGAACGCTCGCTAAACAGTTAAACCGAAAAAAAAACAATCTAAACAAAAAACTAAACTAGGGTTTTCTAAAAAAACAGATCGGTTTCTTTAGAAAACCGGGACGGCGGGGCGGCTACCTCGGCTCGGCTGCGGCGGCTTCCGGTGCGGCGGCGGGGCGGCATGGGGTGGCGGGGCTGCGGCGGCGGCGGCGGCTCCTGGCTACGGCGGCTGCTGCTGCTGCTGCCGCGGCGGGGCGGGACGGGTGGCGCAGTGGGGAGGGCGGCGGCGGCGGCTATTTAAAGAGGGGGTGGTGGCTTGGGGAAGGGGGCAAGGCGGCGGTGGAGTCCAGCTCGGACTCTGCGGCGGCGCGGCGCGGGGGAAGGCGGCTGCGGCGCGGGCCGGCCTGGCTCGGTTGGGCCTTCGGCCTAGTCGGGCGCGGAAACTTTTTTTTAAACAAAACCGCCGAAACTAAAAAAAATCTAGAAAATAAAATAAAATTCTAAAAATGCCAAAACAAATTTTCACCGTCTAAATAAAATATTTAGAACAATATGAACTTTTTCTTGGCCCTAAAAATGCAGTTTTGAAAACATGCAATTTTTCCTATGCAAATAAAATCGCAAAAAAAAACCGAATAAAAACCAAAAGTGATTTTAATATTTTTCCTCCAATATTTTGTTTATTTTGGAGAAGTCATATTATCTCCGCTCATATATTTTGTTAAGAAATATTTTTAGGAGAGAAAAATAATTAAATCCAACGCTATCCTCGTACCGGTATTCGAGTAAACTCAAATACGAAAACGGTAGAATTCCCAACTCTCTCCGTAGGTCCTTGAGTTGCTTAGAATTTTCAAGGATCGCCATGCACAAAATGCAAAGAAATGTGAATGCAGTATGATATATGTATAACATTCCAAATTGAAAATTTGGGATGTTACAACTATCGAGCAATTGATAGAAATGCGAATAATTATGAGAGTATCTAGGCATGATCATTCTATATAAGCATCACGTCCGAGACAACTAGACCGACTCCTGCCTGCATCTACTACTATTACTCCACACATCGACCGCTATCCAGCATGCATCTAGTGTATTGAGTTCATAAGAATAGAGTAACGCCTTAAGAAATATGACATGATGTAGAGGGATAAACTCAAGCAATATGATATAAACCCCATCTTTTAATCCTAGATGGCAACAATACAATACGTGCCTTGCTGCCCCTACTGTCACTGGGAAAGGACACCGCAAGATTGAACCCAAAGCCAAGCACTTCTCCCATTGCAAGAACTATAGATCTATTAGGCCAAACCAAACCAATAATTCGAAGAGACTTGCAAGGATATTATGAGCACACATAAAGAGTTCAGAAAAGAACCAAATATTTCTCGTACATAATCTTGATCATAAACTCACAATTCATCGGATCTCGACAAACACACCGCAAAAAGAGATTACATCAAATAGATCTCCTCGAAGACCGAGGAGAACTTTGTATTGAGATCCAAAGAGAGAGAAGAAGCCATCTAGATACTAGCTATGGACCCGAAGGTCTGTGGTAAACTACTCACAACTCATGGTGAGGGCGATGATGATGATGTAGAAGAACTCCATGATGGATCCCTCCTTCGGCGGAGCTCCTGAACAGGCCCCAAGATGGGATCTCACGGGAACAGAAGGTTACGGCGGTAGAATTAGGGTTTTCTCTCTGTTGCTGATGGTTTCGGGGTATCTAGACTTATATAGGAGGAAGGAGGACACCGGGGGACACTCGAGGGGCCCACATGGCAGGGGGGCGCCCCCCACCTTCGTGGGCACCTCGTGGCTCCCCTGACGTTGTTCTCAAGTCTCCTGTGCGTGATTTTCTCCAAAAATATCTCTCTCGAAGGTTTCATTCCGTTTGGACTCCGTTTGATATTCTTTTTCTGCAAAACCCTGAAACAGGCAAAAAAACAGCAATTTGGACTGGGCCTTTGGGTTAGTAGGTTAGTCCCAAAAAATGATATAAAAGTGTATGACAAATCCCATTAAACATCCAAGACTTCATAAATAATAGCATGGAACAATCAAAAATTATAGATACGTTGGAGACGTATCAGTGCCCTCCTTCCTCCTATATATACCTACGTACCCCGAAACCATCAGAACAACAGAGAAAACACTAGTTCCACCGCCGTAACCTTCTGTTCTCATGAGACCCCATCTTGGGGCCCGTTCCGGAGCTCCGCCGGAGGGGGGATCTACCACGGAGTGCTTCTACATCATCATCATCGCCCCACCATGAGTTGTGAGTAGTTTACCACGGACCTTCGGGTCCATAGCTAGTATCTAGATGGCTTCTTCTCTCTCTTTGGATCTCAATACAAAGTTCTCCTCGGTCTTCGAGGAGATCTATTCAATGTAATCTCTTTTTGCGGTGTGTTTGTCGAGATCCGATGAATTGTGAATTTATGATCAAGATTATCTATGAGAAATATTTGGTTCTTCTTTGAACTTTTTATGTATGCTCATAATATCCTTGCAAGTCTCTTCGAATTATTGGTTTGGTTTGGCCTACTAGATCTATAGTTCTTGCAATGGGAGAAGTGCTTGGCTTTGGGTTCAATCTTGCGGTGTCCTTTCCCAGTGACAGTAGGGGCAGCAAGGCACATATTGTATTGTTGCCATCGAGGATAAAAAGATGGGGTTTATATCACTAAGTTTGAGTTTATCCCTCTACATCATGGCATCTTGCTTAAGGTGTTACTCTGTTCTTATGAACTCAATACACAGATGCATGCTAGATAGCGGTCGATGTGTGGAGTAATAGTAGTAGATGCATAATCGTTTTGGTCTACTTGTTTCGGACGTGATGCCTATATATAATGATCATGCCTAGATAGTCTCATAATTATTCGCTTTTCTATCAATTGCTTGACAGTAATTTGTTTACCCGCTGTAGAATATCGCTATCATGAGAGAAGCCACTAGAGAACACTATGGCCCCCGGGTCTATTCTCAACATATCAATCTACAATCTACTTTACTTTTCCGCATTTACTTTCCGTTCTTATAATCAAAAATACCAAAAATATCAAACTATCATCTCTATCAGATCTCACTTTCGTAAGTAACCGTAAAGGGATTGACAACCCCTTATCCCGTTGGCTGCAAAGCTCTTATTTGTTTGTGCAGGTGCGAGGGACTCGCGCGTGGTCTCCTACTGGATTGATACCTTGGTTCTCAAAAACTGAGGGAAATACTTATGCTACAGTGCTGCATCACCCTTTCCTCTTCGAGGGAATACAACGCAAGCTCGAGAAGTAGCAGGCGCGCCCCCCACCCTCGTGGGCAGCCCGTGGGTCCTCTCGTCCCCCTCCAGTACTTCATGCGCTTCTTTAGGTCCAAAAACAACCTCCATTGATTTTCAGGTCAATTGGGCTCCGTTTGATATTCCTTTTTGTAAAACCCTGAAATAGGCGAAAAAAACAGCAATCTAGACTGGGCCTTTGGGTTAATAGGTTAGTCCCAAAAATAATATTAAAGTGTATATAAAAGCCCATAAAACATCCTAGAAGGATAATATAATAGCATGGAACAATCAAAAATTATAGATACGTTGGAGACGTATCAGCATCCCCAAGCTTAATTCCTGCTCGTCATCGAGTAGGTAAATGATAAAAACAGAATTTTTGATGTGGAATGCTGATAACCCACATGTGTAGGGGATCGCAATAGTTTTCAAGGGTAAAGTATTAAACCCAAATTTGTTGATTCGACACAAGGGGAGCCAAAGAATACTCTTAAGTATTAGCAGCTGAGTTGTCAATTCAACCACACCTGGAAACTTAGTATCTGCGGCAAGATAGTTTAGTAGCAAAGTAATATGATAGTGGCGATAGCAGCAATAAAAGTAAAGATAATGTTTTTGTAGTTTTTGTGATAGTAGCAACGGAAAAGTAAATAAGCGACTAGCAATATAGGTAAAGCTCGTAGGCATTGGATCGGTGATGGGACATTACATCGGATGCAATTCATCATGTAGAATTTATAACCTAGGGTGACACCGAACTACCTCCAGTTCATCAATGCAATGTAGGCATGTATTCCAAATATAGTCATACGTGCTTATGGAAAAGAACTTGCATGACATCTTTTGTCCTACCCTCCCGTGGCAGCAGGGTCTTATTGGAAACTAAGGGTTATTAAGGCCTCCTTTTAATAGAGTACCGTACCAAAGCATTAACACCTAGTGAATACATGAACTCCTCAAACTATGGTCATCACCGGGAGTGGTCCCGATTATTGTCACTTCGGGGTTGCCGGATCATAACACATAATAGGTGGCTATATACTTGCAAGATAGGATCAAGAACACACATATATTCATGAAAACATAATAGGTTCAGATCTGAAATCATGGCACTCGGGCCCTAGTGACAAGCATTAAGCTAGCAAAGTCATAGCAACATCAATCTCAAAACATAGTGGATACTAGGGATCAAAACCTAACAAAACTAACTCGATTACATGATAGATCCCATCCAACCCATCACCGTCCAACAAGCCTACGATGGAATTACTCACACATGGTGGTGAGCATCATGGAATTGGTGATGGAGGATGGTAAATGATGACGATGGCGACGATCTCCACTCTTCGGAGCCCCGAACGGACTCCAGATCAGCCCTCCCGAGAGAGATTAGGGCTTGGCGGCGGCTCCGTCTCGTAAAACGCGATAATTCTTTCTCCTTGATTTTTTTCTCCACGAAACAAAATATATAGGACCTAGGGATACGTCGGTGGAGCATCGGAGGGCCCTCGAGGCAGGGGGCGCGCCCTGGGAAGGGGGGCGCGCCCTCCACCCTCGAGGACAGGGTGTGGGCCCCTCGGTGCAGATCTTCTTGCATATATTTTCTATATTTTCTGAAATAATTCTCCGTTGATTTTCAGGCGATTCCGAGAACTTTTTATTTCTGCACAAAAACAACATCATGGCAATTCTGATGAAAACAGCGTCAGTCCGGGTTAGTTCCATTCAAATCATGCAATTCAGAGTTCAAAACAAGGGCAAAAGTGTTTGGAAAAGTAGATACGTTGGAGACGTATCAACTCCCCCAAGCTTAAACCTTTGCTTGTCCTCAAGAAATTCAGTTGATAAACAAAAAGTGATAAAGAAAAACTTTGACAAACTCTGTTTGCTCTTGTTGTTGTAAATATGTAAGCTAGCATTCAGGTTTTCAACAAGATCATGAACTAACCACATTCACAATAACTTTCAGGTCTCAAGACTACTCACATCAATGGCATAATCAACTAGCGAGCAGTAATAATAAATCTCGGATGACAACACTTCTCAAAACAATCATGATATGATATAACAGGATGGTATCTCGCTAGCCCTTTCTGAGACCGCAAAACATAAATGCGGAGCACCTTTAAAGATCAAGGACTGACTAGACATTGTAATTCATGGTAAAAGAGATCCAGTCATGATCATACTCAATGCAAATTAATAGTAATACATGCAACGACAGAGGTGCTCTCCTACTGGTGCTTTTTTGATAAGAGGATGATGACTCTACATAAAAAGTAAATAGAGAGGCCCTTCGCAGAGGGAAGCAAGGATTTGTAGAGGTGCCAGAGCTCGATTTTTAAATAGAGATTGCATAACATTTTGAGGGTTATACTTTCATTGTCAACATAACAACCAAGAATCTCGATATCTCCCATGCTACGCACATTATAGGCGGTTCCCAGGCAGAATGGTAAAGTTTATACTCCCCCAACCACCAAAAAGCAGACTCCACGGCCAGCAGAATTCATGGGTTACCGTCCAAACAAGCAACAACCATGGGGGAGTTTTGTTTAATTATTATGATTTTGAGCATGGGACTGGGCATCCCGGTTACCAGCCATTCTCTCGTGAATGATGAGCGGAGTCCACTCATCGTGAGAATAACCCACCTAGCATGGGAGATATAGACAGCCCTAGTTGATACATGAGCTATTTGAGCATACTAAATAGAATTTCATTTGAAGGTTCAGAGTTTGGCACATACAAATTTATTTGGAACGGCAGGTAAATACCGCATATAGGAAGGTATGGTGGACTCATATGGAATAACTTTAGGGTTTATGGAAGTGGATGCACAAGCAGTATTCCCGCTTAGTACAGGTGAAGGCTAGAAAGAGACTGGGAAGCGACCAGCTAGAGAGCAACAACGGTCATGAACATGCATTAAAATTAATCAACAATGAATGCAAGCATGAGTAGGATATAAATCACCATGAACATAAATATCGTGAAGGCTATGTTGATTTGTTTCAACTACATGTGTGAACATGTGCCAAGTCAAGTCACTTAAATCGTTCAGAGGAGGATACCACCCATCATACCACATCACAACCATTTTAATATCATGTTGGCACGCAAGATAGACCATTATAAACTCTCAGCTAATTAAGCATGGCATAAGCAACTATGATCTCTAATTGTCATTGCAAACATGCTTCATTCATAACAAGCTGAATCAAGAACGATGAGCAATCATATTTACAAAAACAAGAGAGGTCGAGTTCATACCAGCTTTTCTCATCTCAATTAGTTCATCATATATCATCCTTATTGCCTTTCACTCGCATGACCGAACGGTGTGGAAAATGATAGTGCACGTGCATTGGACTAAGCTGGAATCTGCAAGCATTTAATACAAGAGAGAAGACAAGGTAATATGGCTCAAGATTAAATCAACAACAAAGCATATGAGAGCCACTAAGCATTTTCATCATGGTCTTCTACTCTTAACCCCTAAAGAAAAGAAAAGAAACTATTTACACGGGAAAGCTCCCAACAAGCAAAAGAAGAACAGGAAATCTTTTTGGGTTTTCATTTTTTTTAGTTACTACTACAAGCAAAGAAAGTAAACTAGCTAGAAGTTACAACTAATATTTTTTTGTTTTTCTGGGTTTTTCTAGCACACAAGAAAAAGACTAAGAAAAAGAAATTTAAACTAAGCATGGATGGTACAGTGAAAGAGTGTGAGCACCGACAACTAGAATAAGTGGGTGAACATGAATGTAAGTCGGTGAGAAACACGTACTCCCCCAAGCTTAGGCTTTTGGCCTAAGTTGGTCTATGGCCAGTATTGGCCTCACGGATATCCAAAGTTGTAGTTGGGGTCGTACTGAGATGCAGCAGATGCTGCCTGCTGAGCTGCAATTCGAAGGCGGGTTGCCTCCGTCATGTTATAATAGGCATTTGCCTCCTCCATCATTATAGTGTATCTTCCATTTTCCTGAAAGTTAAACAAAGTAGGGGCGGGAAGAACAATAGAAATGGCATTCTGCCGGTTAAAGATTAGTCGATATTTGAGAGTTTGATTATCCCACTCTATAAAGCGATGACTAGCCATAGCATTACAGTCTAAATAAGAAGGAGGTAAAGGGTCATCATACGGGTGCATAGACACGCCAAGATAACGGGCTATGCGAGTAGCATAGATCCCACCAAATAAATCTCCATACAAACCATTATGGTGTAGCCTACGTGCAACAATAGCTCGGAGATTATATTGCATGTCACCTAGTACAACACTCTTGAGAACGCTAAGATCAGGGACACACATGCGACAAGCCTCATCTTTACCATTTAAGCATCTACCGATAAAGAGAGCAAAGTAATGAATAGCAGGAAAATGTATGCTCCCCGTGGTGGCTTGTGTGATGTCCTTGGATTCCCGCACTGTAATACCAGCTAGGAATTCTCTAAATTCAGATTTATGAGGATCACTCATACTGCCCCACTGTGGGAGCTTGCAGGCTTCATTAAAATCCTCTAAGTGCATGGTATAAGATTTATCATAAAGATCAAACAAGACAGTGTGAGAATTACGTGAAGATGAAAATTTAAACCTTCTCACAAAGCTATCGGTTAAGCCACGATATTTGAGGCACTTATTTTGCATGAAGTCCTCGAGGTCAGTGTTACGCACATATGCATAAAATTCATCTTTGATGCCTGCTTGACTCATAAATTCACCCGATGGCCATTCACAAGGCCATACATCAGCATCCATCGGTGGTTCATCGTCGGGCTCACGGAACGCAAGCCTCGGTCCTTGCTTCCTTGAAGAACCACCTCGGAAGTTTTTCCTAGACATTTTTCTGAAATTTTCTGAAATTTTTAGTAACTCACAATAAAAGTTAACCAAACTCAACAAGATTGATAGCAACAACTCCTATAAGTGCCTAGAGGCTATATGATGCATTAGAACTACTTGGGACCAAGAAAAATTGACATGCAAGCTCAAGAACAAGGTCACCACAGCAACACAATTTTTCAACAAATAAAGCACTATAACAAAAACTAACTGGACCAATGGAGGAGTCACATACCAAGGAACAATCTCCCCAAACAGTTTGGTGAATGGTGCTTTGAGCAAGGAGATCGAAAATGGCAGCAAAACGAGCTAGAACTCGGGTTTGAGCTAGTTGGGGATTTTTTTTTTGGGAGGAAGAAGAAGAGCATGGGTGAAAGGATAAGTGGAGGGGGGCCACGTGGGGCCCTCGGGGCAGGGGGCGCGTCCTATGCCCTCGAGGCCACGTGCTGGCTCCCCTCGATGTGTGTTTAGTGCCATACTTTCTTAAATATTCTAGAAAAACTCATATTTCATTTTCATGGCATTTGGAGAACTTTTATTTTCGGGATATTTTTTTTATTGCACGGATAAGTCTGGAAACAGACAGATAATGCTATTTTTGTTTTATTTAACCAAATTAACAGAAAGTACAAGGAGGGTACATAATGTTTGTGCTATCCAGATTCACCTATCCCATGCTCATCAAAAGGAATCCATTAACAAGGTTGATCAGGTCTTGTTAATAAACTCTTTCCGAGTAACATGAAACCGGAGAATTTTCGAATAACACTATGTTACCTCAATGGGGATATGTATGTCCCCAACAATAAGTATGTCATATGCCTTCTTGATAGAAGGAATAGGAAACTCAAAACCTCCAATAGTAATAGTTGAAGTTTTTCCAATATAATTGATAATGAAGACCTGAGGTTGTTTCCTCGGAAAGTGTACCGTATGCTCATTACCATTGACATGAAAAGTGACATTGCCTTTGTTGAAATCAATAACAGCCCCTGCAGTATTCAAAAAAGGTCTTCCAAAAATAATAGACATACTATCATCCTCGGGAATATCAAGTATAACAAAGTCTGTTAGAATAGTAACATTTGCAAAGATATTTCAGTAGGTGTCAACTTACTCAAGTCAAGTCTACGATATAAAGAGAGAGGCATAACACTAACACCGGCTCCAAGATCACACAAAGCAGTTTTAACATAGTTTCTCTTAATGGAGCAAGGTATAGTAGGTACTCCTGGATCTCCTAATTTCTTAGGCATTCCACCCTCAAAAGTGTAATTGGCAAGCATGGTGGAAATTTCTACTTCAGGTATCTTTCTTTTGTTGGTAATAATATCTTTCATATACTTGGCATAAGGATTTGTTTTAAGCACATCAGTCAAACACATACGCAAAAAGATAGGTCTAATCATCTCAGCAAAGCGCTCAAAGTCCTCATCATCCTTTTTCTTGAATGGTTTCGGAGGAAAAGGCATGGGTTTCTGAACCCATGGTTCTCTTTCCCTACCGTGCTTCCTAGCAACAAAGTCTCTCTTATCATAACGTTGATTTGATTGTGGGTTATCAACATCAACAGCAGGTTCAATCTCTACATCATTATCATTGCTAGGTTGAGCATCAACATCAACACCATCATTAGTATTATCACTAGGTTCATGTTCATTACCAGATTGTGTCTCAGCATCAGAAATAGATATATCATTGGGATTCTCAGGTGGGTGAGCTACAGGTTCACTAGAGGCATGCAAAGTTCTATCATTTTTCTTTTTCCTCTTCGTAGAAGAACTAGGTGCATCTAAATTAGCTCTCTGAGAATCTTGCTCAATTCTCTTAGCGTGGCCTTCAGGATACAAAGGTTCCTGAGTCATTTTACCATCTCTAGTAGCAACTCTAACAGCATAGTCATTATTTTCACTATTTAATTCATTGAGCAAATCATTTTGAGCTTTAAGTACTTGTTCTACTTGAGTGGTGACCATAGAAGCATGTATACTAATGAGTTTCAGTTCATCTTTAGCACTAGAAAGATAATCACTCAAGCGTTCAATCAGTTAAGCATTGTGTTGCAGTTGTCTACCAACATAAGCATTAAAGTTTTCTTGTTTCACAATAAAATTGTCAAACTCATCTAAGCATTTGCTAGCAGACTTATAACGAGGAATGTCACTTTCATCAAATCTATAAAGAGAATTTACCTTTACTACCTGTGTCGGGTTATTAAGACCGTGTATTTCTTCAATAGGCGGTAAATTCTTAACATCTTCAGCTTTAATACATTTTTCTTTCATAGATTTCTTTGCCTCTTGCATATCTTCAGGACTGAGAAATAGAACACCTCTTTTCTTTGGAGTTGGCTTAGGGGCTGGTTCAAGAAGTGTCCAATTATTTTCATTGGCTAGCATATTATTCAATAGTAATTTAGCTTGTTCCACTATTCTTTCCCTGAAAACACAACCAGCACAACTATCCAGGTGGTCTCTGGAAGCATCGATTAGTCTATTATAAAAGACATCAAGTATATCATGCATCTCAAGAGGATGATCATGCAAAGCATTAAGTAACTTGAGAAGCCTCCCCCAAGCTTGTGGGAGACTCTCTTCTTCAGTTTGAGTAAAGTTATATATTTCCCGTAAGGCAGCTTGTTTCTTATGAGCGGCAAAATATTTAGCAGAAAAGTAATACATCATATCCTGGGGACTACGCACACAACCAGGATCAAGAGAATTAAACCAAGTCTTAGCATCACCCTTTAACGAGAACGAAAATAGCTTAAGGATATAGTAGTAACGAATATTTTCATCATTGGTAAACAGGGTGGCTATATCATTCAACTTGGTAAGATGTGTCACAACAGTTTCAGACTCATAGCCATGGAAAGGATCAGATTCAACCAAAGTAATTAACTCAGGATCAACAGAGAATTCATAATCCTTATCAGTGACACAAATAGGCGAAGTAGCAAAAGCAGGGTCATATTTCATTCTAGCATTCAAGGACTTTTCTTTCAGCTTAGCTAATAATTTCTTAAGATCATATCTATCATTGCAAGCAAGAAAGTCTCTAGCAGTTTCTTCATCCATATCATGCACGACATATCAGATTCAATAGCAGGAGTAGGTGTCGCAAGTTTACTCATAACAGCAGGAGAATCAAGTGCAGAGCTAGATGGCAGTTCCTTACCTCCCCTCGTAGTTGAGGGTAAGATCTTGGTTTTTGAGTCTTTCAAATTCTTCATATTGATAAGCAGATATAAATCCCAAGTGACTTAAAGAATAGAGCTATGCTCCCCGGCAACGGTGCCAGAAAATAGTCTTGATAACCCACAAGTGTAGGGGATCGCAACAGTTTTCGAGGGTAAAGTATTAAACCCAAATTTGTTGATTCGACACAACGGGAGCCAAAGAATACTCTTAAGTATTAGCAGCTGAGTTGTCAATTCAACCACACCTGGAAACTTAGTATCTGCGGCAAGATAGTTTATTAGCAAAGTAATATGATAGTGGCGGTAGCAGCAATAAAAGTAAAGATAATGTTTTTGTCGCTTTTGTGATAGTAGCAACGGAAAAGTAAATAAGCGACTAGCAATATAGGTAAAGCTCGTAGGCATTGGATCAGTGATGGGAAATTACGCCGGATGCAATTCATCATGTAGAAGTTATAACCTAGGGTGACACAGAACTAGCTCCAGTTCATCAATACAATGTAGGCATGTATTCCGAATATAGTCATACGTGCTTATGGAAAAGAACTTGCATGACATCTTTTGTCCTACCCTCCCGTGGCAGCGGGGTCCTATTGGAAACTAAGGGATATTAAGGCCTCCTTTTAATAGAGTACCAGACCAAGGCATTAACACATAGTGAATACATTAACTCCTCAAACTATGGTCATCACCGGGAGTGGTCCCGATTATTGTCATTTCGGGGTTGTCGGATCATAACACATAGTAGGTGACTATAGACTTGCAAGATAGGATCAAGAACACACTTATATTCATGAAAACATAATAGGTTTAGATCAGAAATCGTGGCACTCGGGCCCTAGTGACAAGCATTAAGCATAGGAAAGTCATAGCAACATCAATCTCAGAACATAGTGGATACTAGGGATCAAACCCTAACAAAACTAACTCGATTACATGATAGATCCGATCCAACCCATCACCGTCCAGCAAGCCTACGATGGAATTACTCACACACGGTGGTGAGCATCATGGAATTGGTGATGGAGGAAGGTTGATGATGACGATGGCGACGATCTCCACTCTTCGGAGCCCCGAACGGACTCCAGATCAGCCCTCCCAAGAGAGATTAGGGCTTGGCGGCGGCTCCGTCTCGTAAAATGTGATAATTCTTTCTCCTTGATTTTTTTTCTCCATGAAATGGAATATATAGGACCTGGGGATACGTCAGTGGACATCGGGGGGCCCTCGAGGCAGGGGGCGCGCCCTGGGAAGGGGGGCGCGGCCCCCACCCTCGCGGACAGGGTGTGGGCCCTCCGGTGCAGATCTTCTTGCAGATATTTTTTATATTTTCTGAAATAATTCTCCATTGATTTTCAGGCGATTCCGAGAACTTTTTATTTCTGCACAAAAACAACACCATGGCAGTTCTGCTGAAAACAGCGTCAGTCCGGGTTAGTTCCATTCAAATCATGCAAGTTAGAGTCCAAAACAAGGGCAAAAGTGTTTGGAAAAGTAGATACGTTGGAGACGTATCAAATGCTAACAAACATAATTTTCAATGTACTTCTCTTAATTGTGGCATGAATGTTCAGATTTGAAAGATTCAAGACAAAAGTCTATATTGACATAAGAAATAATAATACTTTAAGCATGCTAACAAAGCAATCATGTCTTCTCAAAATACTATCGCTAAAGAAAGTTATCCCTACAAAATCATATAGTCTGGCTATGCTCCCTCTTCATCACACAAAATATTCATATCATGCACAACCCCGGTTTTAGCCAAGCACTTGTTTTCATACTCTATTCTTTCAAACCTTTCAACTTTCACGCAATACATGAGCGTGAGCCATGGACATAGCACTATGGGTGGAATAGAGTGGTGGTTGTGGAGAAGACAAAAAGGAGGGAGATAGTCTCAAATCGACTAGGCATATCAGCGGGCTATGGAGATGTCCATCAATAGATATCAATGTGAGTGAGTAGGGATTGCCATGCAACGGATGCACTAGAGCTAAAAATGTATGAAAGCTCAACAAAAGAAACTAAGTGGGTGTGCATCCAACTTGCTTGCTCATGAAGACCTAGGGCATTTGAGGAAGCCCATCGTTGGAATATACAAGCCAAGTTCTATAATGAAAATTCCCACTAGTATATGAAAGTGACTAAACATGAGACTCTTTATCAAGAAGAGCATGGTGCTACTTTGAAGCACAAGTGTGGAAAAAAATAGTAGCAATTGTCCCTTTTTCTTTTTTATTTTTTTATTTTTTTTGGGCCTTTCTTTTTTTCTTTGGCCTTTCCTTTTTTTGGAGGGGCTTTCTTTATTTAGCCTTTCCTCACATGGGACAATGCTCTAATAATCATGATCATCACACTTTCATTGAATTACAACTCGATACTAGAACAAAGTATGACCTATATGAATGCCTCCGACGGTGTACCGAGATGTGCAATGAATCAAGAGTGACATGTATGAAAAATTATGCATGGTGGCTTTGCCACAAATACGATGTCAACTACATGATCATGCATGGCAATATGACAATATGATGCGTGTCATATGAACGGAACGGTGGAAAGTTGCATGGCAATATATCTCGGAATGGCTATGGAAATGCCATGATAGGTAGGTATGGTGGCTGTTTTGAGGAATATATATGGTGGTTGTTTTGAGGAAGGATATATAGTGGGTGTATGGTACCGGCGAAAGTTGCGCGATACAAGAGAGGCTAACTGTAACACCCCGAGACTGGTGCGCCAGGTGTCAGCCAGTTATTCGTTGTCAGTGCCATGTCATCTGCTTGCGTGTTTCATCTTGCCATGTCATCATGTGTGTTGCATCAGCATGTTTTCAAAACTTGCATCCGCCCGAGTCACCTCATAGTTTCCGTTGTCCGTTCTAAGTCCAGACACACTTGCACGCGCCCGCGGTGTCTCCGAATATTTCTTTTGTGAGTGGCCGGAAAACATTCTCGGAATGGGTTGAAACTTGGCGTGTGGTCTTATTATAGCATAGATAGACCGCCTGTCAAGTTTCGTCGCGTTCGGAGTTCGTTTGATAGCCCAACGGTTAACCGTGTTAACCGTCGGAAGCCTCTTCTCTTTTGGCCCAGCACCCCTTTCAAACAGCCCACCTAGCCCATTCTAACCCCTCCATGCTCTTGGCCATTCGATCACGATCGCGTGGCCGCGAACGGCTCCTCATTTGGACACTCCTAGCTCCCTCTAGCTATAAATAGGTGCCACCCTCTCCATTTTCGCGCAGATCAAACCCTACCCCCGTCCTCCTCCGCGCAGCCGGACATGTCCGCTCGCCGCCGGACATGTCCAGCCGCCTCCACCTCACTCCGCCCAATAGGAGCGCACCACGTCACCTCTCCTCCGCCCGCAGCCACTCTCCTCGCGCCACGTGGCCGCGCCCACATCCCCGCCGCCGCGGCCCGCGGGACCCGGATCGGGCCCGCGCGGGCCCGAGTC
>LR738715.1:789504094-789525769 GCA_902687465.1 Secale cereale | reverse complement strand
CCCCCCCCACCCGGCTCGAGGAGGCCGAGCCTCCTCCGCTCGTGCCGCCGCCCGCACCTCCGGCGACCTCGCCGGCGGTCACCGAAGGCTACTCCCTCCGCCCGCCGCCGCTTCAGCCTCGCCGGGATCCGCCCCGAGCTCGTCGACAGCCGCCCGAGCCGCCTGACCTCGCTGCCGGTTCCGTTCCAGGCGGATCCGGACTCCTCCTCACCGGACCGCGCACTCCTTGTCGTGCTCGTGTCGCCGGCGGTCGCCGCGCCTGCTTCCCCCGATCCAGGCGGGATCGGGCAAAGGCGGACGATGAGGCCGAGCGTCAACCCCTCCCTGGGCCTGCGCTCCTGGGCCGCTTTCCTCATGAGGCCCAAGCCGAGCGCCAGCGCCACCTCGCCCCGGCCCACTTCCCCGTGCCAGCGCCCCGCTTGGGCCGGCCCAACTCCCAGCGCCCCGCGGCCCACCTCCTGACTGCCCCGAGCCGGCCTGCCTCGGCCCGTCTCCCTTTCCTCTGCTTCCTGGGCTTCGGCCCACGAGGTGAGCAACCCCGAATCCCGCTCGAGCAACTTATAGTTAATCTGCGCCGTTTCTGTTTTTTTTCTCGGAGTGTAAAATATGGCTAAGTCCCTGTTAAACTGTTGTCTGATGCATTCTTGTGGAGCTAATAACTTTTTGTGTGCTTTTCCAAATTGTGCAAATGAGATGTCAAAATGATCGTGATGATATGCTCTACACTTTGTTCCATTGTGCCATGCTCATTTGAGTTCATCTAGATGCTCTAATCTCTGTTGCAAGAGTGCTACTTGTTATAAACTGCTGCTACTTGCTATTTTCATGCCATGTTCGAGATTTGATAACTTGGTGCATGTTTATCCAAATGATGCAAATGATATGTCAAAATGTTCATCATGAGATGCTCTACATGTTGGTTGATGTAGCATGCATTTTAGAGTTCATATTGCCATGGTTATCTCTGTTGCAAAAGTGCATGTGGCTGTTAGGTTTTGTAACTTGTTACGAGATGCCTAGTTGGGGAGCTTGTTGCTATTGATGTGTTTGCCCACATGTCGCATGCTCATATGTTTTAGATTCCCCATCATGTGGTCTTTGTTGTGGTGCAATTATCTTTCCATGATATGTCTTGTGTTGACTTAAACATGCTTGTAAAAAATGCCATGCCAATGTTACTGTTTTAACACTTGGTGAAATTTCACTAAGTCTGGAATCTGTCATATCCTGATGCCATGTTTGCTTGATGCCCTAGGCAAATCCATGCTAGTTTTGGAGTGGCCAATGATCATGTCTTGTTGTCCATGTTACTGTCTATCCATTCATGTCCTCACTTGCTCATTTGGTTTGCTGTAGCTTATTTAATTCTTGCTCCCAAGTTGCTATAAAATATTATTGTCGGATTTTTATGTCATGATCAAAATGTTGTAGTTTGTTGCTATTGATCCATGCCTCCTATGGAGATGCTCCAATGGAGTTGTTTGCTGTAGGATATGTCTACTTCAAGTCCATGCTTCTTGTCACCATGTTTGAGTGCTGTAGAGTATATATTTCTTGCTCCAAAGTTGCTATGTGGCTGTTAGTTTCAGCTTTGCATTGTTTCTTGTTTCATGTGTATCTTTTAGACCGTTGCTCCGTTTTGGGTGTGCCTTATATGAAACTTGTGTGATTTTGCATGTAGAATCATAATATCATATTGTTTTCATGTTTGGAGTATGTTTGCTTGACGTTTGGGTGCATCTTGCACCGTTGCCATGCTTGTCTTGTTTTGCTCATATCTTCTAGGCCGTAGCTCCGCATTAAACAAACTGTATATGTAACTTGACTAGATTTTCATGTAGATCATGATGGTGCATGTTAACTTGCTGTTTAACAACTTTAACTTAAGGTTTGCTCAGATCTGAACTAATTTCAAACTATGCATATGAGGACTTACCGGTTTTATTATATGTAGTTTCCGGCCTCATTTAAACTTGTTGACTTGTGTTGTTTTGAGTGCTTCCTGCCTTGCCATGTTTTGCATCTTATATATACTTGTCTTGCATCAAACTTGCTTGAGCATATTGTCATGTTCTTGTGTTGTTTTTCGGTGCTTCCTACCTTGCCATGTATTGCTTCCTGTATAGACTTGTCATGCATCATACCTTGCCATGTATTGCATCATATAGACTTGTGTTATTTTTCTGTGCTTCTTACCTTGCCATGTATTGCTTCCTGTATAGACTTTTCATGCATCATACCTTGCCATGTATTGCATCATATAGACTTGTGTTGTTTTTCTGTGCTTCCTACCTTGCCATGTATTGCTTCCTGTATAGACTTGTCATGCATCATACCTTGCCATGTATTGCATCATATAGACTTGTGTTGTTTTTCTGTGCTTCCAACCTTGCCATGTATTGCTTCCTGTATAGACTTGTCATGCATCATACCTTGCCATGTATTGCATCATATATAGACTTGTGTTGTTCTCCTGTGCTTCCTACCTTGCCATGTTTTGCTTCCTGTATGGACTTGTAGTGCATCCTATGTAGACTTGTGTTGCATCATACTTGTTTGAGCATATTGTCATGTCTCGTGTGGTGTGTTTACCGTGTTGCTTGCTTCTTCTCGTTAGTGCTTGTTCCGTTGCGTTCGTGAGGATTCGTTCGTCTACCCGTGGTTCTTCTTCAAGGCTTCTTCTTCGTCTTCTTCACGGATCCGTTCTTCTTCCTTGCGGGATCTCAGGCAAGATGACCATACCCTTGGATACCTTTACTATCATTGCCATGCTTAGTGTCTCGATGCTATCGTTATATGTCGCGCTACCCATCATTATTGTCAGCCTCTCCTTGTTGCCATGAAACCTCTAACCTTTGAAACCTTCCTAGCAAAACCATTGTTTGGCTATGTTACCCACTTGCTCAGCCCCTCTTATAGCGTTGTTAGTTGCAGGTGAAGATGAAGATCGTTCCAGGTGGGAACTTGTTGTTGGAATATCACAATATCTATTATTATTATTAACACACCTATATACTGGGCATGGTGGAAGGCTTGGCCTTTTGCTCGGTGTTTTGTTCCACTCATGCCACCTTAGGCGCCGATAAACCGGCATTATGTTCCTTGATTTTGCATTCCTTACACGGTTGGGTATATGAGGACCCCTTGACACTTCATCTTTGAATAAAACTCCTCCAGCAAGGCCCAACATTGGTTTTAATTTGCCTCATAATAACAACTTAATTAATTAATTAAAATTGCATAGGGGGTCGCGTCCCCGGGTATTCTTTCTACATAGCAGGGGGGCCAGTGCTGATGGTATTGGTCCCAAACGGGCCGACTGCGGGGCCACCACGGGGAAACTCGAGGATTGGCTCCCGTAGGCTGTCCCATCCGGTCGTGGCCTGAGACGAGATACGCGCGGCTACTATCAGCGTGTGGGCACGTCGGGAGGTCTTGCTGGACTTGTTTTACCATTGTCGAAATGTCTTGTGCACCGGGATACCGAGCCTGATCGGATTTCTCTAAGATAAGGGGTGATAATATTATATATATATCACTTCAGCTGATCGTGAGAGCTTGTGATGGGCTTAGTTGGGACACCCCTGCAGGGTTATGATCTTTCGAAAGCAGTGCCCGTGGTTATGTGGCAGATTGGAATTTGTTAATGTCCGATTGTAGAAAACTTGACAGGGGGTCCGAAGTAAAACACACAACTGCGTGAGTAACCGTGACTGTCTCTTTTCACTTTGAGAAGAGAACACGGTGGGGTTATGTTTGCCTCGTAAGTAGTTCAGGATCTGTAGCGATCACTACTAGTTTGCGACCGTTTGCGTAGATGCTCATCTTATTATTGTACTCATAAGTTAGCCGCCATATATTGCTAAGCCGCTGCTGCAACCTCACCACTTTACCTCTTCCTACCTATTAAGCTTTGATAGTCTTGTTACCCATGGTTATGGGATTGCTGAGTCCTCGTGGCTCACAGATACTACAACAACAGTTGCAGGTGCAGGTTTCCGATGTTTCGACGTGAGAGCGTTGTTCGTTGTGTTGGAGTTCTTTCTTCTTCTTCTTCTTCAGTCTTGGGTTAGGTTTCGGGTCGGCAGCCTAGGATAGCAGATGGATGTCGTTGTTCTTTTCATGTTTGCATCCGTAGTCGGATGCCTTGTATTGATGTTGTTGTATTCATGTGACTTGTATGTATTGTTGTATCCCCCATGTATGTATGTAATGGTACGATGTAATGATATCCATCTTGCTAAGCGTCCGAAATGCGGTTGTGCCCCAATCACGTAAGTGTCACGTGATCGGGATAGAATCGCATCTTGGGCCTGACACTAACAATGGTAGAAGGGTGAGAGTGCGTATAATCCATGGACTCAACATTAGTCATAAAGAACTCATATACTTATTGCAAAAATCTACGAGTCATCAAAACAAAGCAATCAACGCATGCTCCTAGGGGGGTGGTAGGAGTTAACCATCGCGCGCGCCCGACCTCCACACAAAGGTTGGCACTTTACAAATACCTCATGCTCTAACTTCGTCACATAGCGGTTCACCATACGTGCATGCTACGGGAATCACTAACCTTAACACAAGTATTTCTCAATTTCATAATAAATCCATTAGCATGACTTTAATATCACTATCCTCATATCTCGAAACAATTATCAAGCATCCAACTTCTCATCATATTCAATGCACTTAGTGTGAAAGTTTTTACTACATTGATATTGGATGTCTATCATGTGATGACTAGTTTTATAGCCTAAGCACATTACCATGCTGTTTTAATAGACTCTCAAAAGGATATAAGTGAAGCATGAGAGTTCAACAATTTCTAAAAAATATAATCACCACCGTGCTCTAAAAGATATAAGTGAAGCACTAGAGCAAAAACTATTCAACTCAAAAGATATAAGTGAAGCACATAGAGTGTTTTATCAATTCCTAGGCCATATTCAACTCTCTCAAATAGGTGTGTCCAGCAAGGATAATTGTGGCAAACTAACAAGCAAAGACTCAATTTATACAAGACGCTCCAAGTAAAACACATATCATGTGGTGAATAAAAATATAGCTCCGAGTATAGTTACCGATAGATGAAGACGAAGAGGGGATGCCTTCCCGGGGCATCCCCAAGCTTAGGCTTTTGGTTGTCCTTGAATTTTACCTTGGGGTGCCTTGTGCATCCCCAAGCTTAGGATCTTGCCACTCTTTGTTCCATAGTTCATCAAAGCGATACTCAAAACTTGAAAACTTCACAACACAAAACTTAGACAAAAATCTCGTGAGCTCCGTTAGTGTAAGAAAACAAACCACTACTCAAATGTACTACTATTAAATCATTATTTGTTTATATTGGTGATAAACCTACTGTATTCCAACATCTCTATGGTTCATACTCCCCAATACTACTCATAGATGCATTGAAATAAGCAAACAACACACGAAAAACAGAATCTGTCTAAAACAGAACAGTCTGTAGTAATCTGTAGCTTTCGCATACTTCTGTAACTCCAAAAAAATTGAAATAAATTGGTAAATGTGAGGAATTTGTCTATTAATCATCTGCCAAAAGAATCAACTAAATAGCACACTCCAGTAAAATCTGGTGACCATTCTAGTGAGCGCTAACGATTCTGTTTTTCACAGCAAGATCACATAAACTTCACACAAGTCTATCCAAAGGTTCTACTTGGCACAAACACTAATTAAAACATAAAACCACATCTAAATAGAAGCTAGATGCAATATTTATTCCTAAACAGAAGCAAAATCAAAGCAAATAAAATAAAGTTGGGTTGCCTCCCAACAAGCGCTGTCGTTTAAAGCCCCTAGCTAGGCATGATGATTTCAATGATGCTCGATAAAAGATAAGAGTTGAAACATAAAGAGAGCATCATGAAGAATATGACTAGCACATTTAAGTCTAACCCACTTCCTATGCATAGGGATTTTGTGAGGAAACAACTTATGGGAACAATAATCAACTAGCATAGGAAAGCAAAACAAGCATAGCTTCAAAACTTTAAGCACATAGAGAGGAAACTTGATATTATTGCAATTCCTACAAGCATATGATCCTCTCTCATAATAATTTTCAGTAGAATCATGAATGAATTCAACAATATAACCAGCACATAACGCATTCTTGTCATTTTACCCAAGCATATAAATTTTATTACTCTCCACATAAGCAAAATTCTTCTCATTCGGAATAGTGGGAGTATCATAAGAGACTTGAATACTATAGATTGTCTCCACATTAAAAGAGTGATGTTCAGGAATAGGGTAATCATAATCATGACAAGTTTGATAAATATAACCATCACTACTTTTTATAGCATAAGTGTTATCACAATAATCATCATAAATAGGAGGCATGCTTTCATCATAATAACTTTGCTCATCAAAACTTGGGAGGCTAAAAATATCATCTTCATCAAACGTAGCCTCCCCAAGCTTGGGGCAAACATTAATTGCAGCAAATAAATTCTCAAATATATCATTCTCATCAAACATAGTATGGATAGCACCGATAGTATAGTAATTATCATCATCACAATGAGTAATAGAAGCAACATCATTTGGAAGGGGTACCTTTTTATCTTTGCTTTTCTGTCTTTTCTTTTTCTTCTTCACATTAAGTATGGGTTTAATCTTCTTTTTGGAGTTCCTTATTAATGAGATTGGTATAATATGAGGCACCTCCTCATTTCCTGATTCATCATAAGAAATAATAGGAGGATATTGGGAAATCTCTTCCCTTCCATTAGTATTCTCTTCATCTTCTATTTGTTTTCTTGTCTTAAGGTAATTGGCAATATAAGGATTTTCAATGCAATTCACCGCACAATACATATATATTTCCTCTATATCAAAATCAAGAAGTTTATCAAGGGCAAATCCTGGAAGGTGCTTAGTTCTACATTTGATTTCTTCATAACCCAAAAGCAAGATAAGTTCATTATGATGTGCAAGGGAAATCAAGTCATCACAATTTTTGGACACGATTCGATCATGAAACAATTTGCATTGGGTAATGAAATGACAACGTTCATTGCAAAGTTCACAAGTACGGCTAAGAAATTTTAAATTTTCAGCACAATCATCTAGCATCTGTAGCAACCATTTAGTTTTAAATACTTATGCCTCTTGCAAAATCTATCTTCCCTATTTGGTATGTACTTGCAAACTTTATGCACTCCACAAAAATCAACATGCTTATAAGAGATATTTTCATCATGACTAGTGCAATCATCATTAGTACTATGGATATTCAAAGAATTCACACTAAAAACATTGCAAGCATGCTCATCATTCAAGTCTTTAGTGCCAAGCATTCTACGTAATTCTTCTTCTCGTACTTGAGCACAATTTTCCTTTCCATCATTTTCATGAAAGATATTAAAAAGATGAAGCATATGAGGTAACCTTAATTCCATTTTTTTTGTAGTTTTCTTTTATAAACTAAACTAGTGATAAAACAAGAAACAAAAAGATTTGATTGCAAGATCTAAAGATATACCTTCAAGCACTAACCTCCTCGGCAACGGTGCAAGAAAAGAGCTTCATGTCTACTACACAACCTTCTTCTTATAGACGTTGTTGGGCCTCCAAGTGCAGAGGTTTGTAGGACAGTAGCAAATTTCCCTCAAGTGGATGACCTAAACCCGCGGGAGGCGTAGGATGAAGATGGTCTCTCTCAAACAACCCTGCAACCAAATAACAAAGAGTCTCTTGTGTCCCCAACACACCCAATACAATGGTAAATTGTATAGGTGCACTAGTTCGGCGAAGAGATGGTGATACAAGTGCAATATGGATGGTAGATATAGGTTTTTGTAATAAGAAAATATAAAAACAGCAAGGTAGCAAATGGTAAACGTGAGCATAAACGGTGTTGCAATGATAGGAAACAAGGCCTAGGGTTCATACTTTCACTAGTGCAAGTTCTCTCAACAAGGATAACATAATTGGATCATATTACTAGCTCTCAACATGCAACAAAGAGTCACTCCAAAGTAACTAATATCGGAGAACAAACGAAGAGATTATGGTAGGGTATGAAACCACCTCAAAGTTATTCTTTCTGATCGATCTATTCAAGAGTCCGTAGTAACGTTCAATCTATCATAGAGTTCGTACTAGAATAACACCTTAAGACAAAAATCAACCAAAACCCTAATGTCACCTAGATACTCCATTGTCACCTCAAGTATCCGTGGGCATGATTATACGATATGCATCACACAATCTCAGAAACATCTATTCAACCAACACATAGAACTTCAAAGAGTGCCCCAAAGTTTCTACCGGAAAGTCAAGACGAAAACGTGTGCCAACCCCTATGCATAGATTCCCAATGTTACGGAACCCGCAAGTTGATCACCAAAACATACATCAAGTGGATCACATGATATCCCATTGTCACCACAGATAAACACGTGCAAGACATACATCAAGTGTTCTCAAATCCTTAAAGACTCAATCCGATAAGATAACTTCAAAGGGAAAACTCAATCCATTACAAGAGAGTAGAGGGGGAGAAGCATCATAAGATCCAACTAGAATAGCAAAGCTCGTGATACATCAAGATCGTGCCATCTCAAGAACACGAGAGAGAGATCAAACACATAGCTACTGATACATACCCTCAGCCCCGAGGGTGGACTACTCCCTCCTCGTCATGGAGAGCGTCGGGATGATGAAGATAGCCACCGGAGAGGGATTCCCCCTCCTGCAGGGTGCCGGAACAGGGTCTAGATTGGTTTTTGGTGGCACCAGAGGCTTTCGGCGGCGGAACTCCCGATCTAGGTTGTTTTCCGGAGGTTTCAGTATATATAGGAGGTGCTGGAGTCGGGGCCAAGCAAAGGGGTGCTACGGGCTGTCCACGAGGCAGGGGGCGTGCCCAGTAGGGGGCGCCCCCCACCCTCGTGGGCAGCCCGTGGGTCCTCTCGTCCCCCTCCGGCACTTCCTGGGCTTCTTTAGGTCCAAAAACATCCTCCGTTGATTTTCAGGTCGATTGGGCTCCATTTGATATTCCTTTTCTGTAAAACCCTGAAATAGGCAAAAAAAACTACAATCTGGACTGGGCCTTTGGGTTAATAGGTTAGTCCCAAAAATAATATAAAAGTGTATATAAAAGCCCATAAACATCCTAGAAGGATAATATAATAGCATGGAACAATCAAAAATTGTAGATACGTTGGATACGTATCAAGGGCCTAGCTGGGGGCGCGTCCGGCTCCTCCAGAGCCAAGAGGTGGGGGCCTAGCGATGCCCGGGAGGCCGACTCATCCTGAGCCGACGAAGGAAACGCCGAGGGTGGCGAGGCTGCGGACGAGGCCGCAACCGCGCCCAAGCGACGGGGTGGAGGGAGCACAAGGGCTCCACGAGTCCGTCGAGGAGAGGCGTCTGGAGATGGCGAGGGACTCGGTGATGCCTGCTGAAAGGGAAAACAACCTCATCAAAATAAACGTGTCGAGACACGATCACACGATGGGACTCCGGGTTGTAGCAGCGGAAGCCTTTTGTGTTGGATTGGTAGCCAAGAAAGACACAAGCGAGAGAGCGAGGCGCCAGCTTATGCGGTGCGGTGGCTGTGATATTAGGATAACAAAGGCAACCAAAGACATGGAGATCATCATATGACGGAGGTGACCCGAATAAGAGATGGTGAGGGGTGTAGTTCCACCGGGGTTTACAAGGCCGGATGTTAAGAAGAAGGGTAGCTGTGGCGAGAGCATCGGGCCAAAACCGGGCAGGCATGTGCATGTGGAAGAGCAATGCGCGAACACTCTCATTAGGAGTGCGAAGAACACGTTCGGCACGGTCGTTTTGCTGAGATGTATATGGACATGTGAGACGAAAAATAGTGCCATGAGTGGATAAGAGAGTGTGAATAACAAGGTTATCAAATTTCTTCCCGTTGTCGGTTTGAAGATGGGCAATGGTGCGGTGAAAATGGGCGGCAACATAAGTGTAGAAAGCATGAAGTGATGAAGCGACGTCGGATTTGCGGCGCAACGGAAAGGTCCAAGTGAAATGAGAAAAATCATCCAAAATCACAAGGTAATATGATAAACCTGAATTGCTAGGCACGGGAGATGTCCAAACATCACACCGAATAACATCAAAAGGGAATGTGGCAATTGATGATGAAGAAGAAAATGGAAAACGAACGTGTTTCCCTATGCGACAAGCATGACAAGTGTGTGCCTCCGATTTATTACATGAAAAAGGAAAAGTCCGCATAATTTTATGAAGAGCGTCGGCGCCGGGATGACCAAGACGAGCATGCCAGAGAGAGACGTCGGCGTGGAGAGCGGGAGGACCACGGCTTGTTGTTGGGCCACATGGGTAAAGATCGTCGGGGGAATCACATCGGTGCAGAACCTTCCGGGAGTGGGCATCCTTGACAGAAAAACCATGTTTGCCAAACTCAACAGTAACAGGATGTTCACGAGTAAGAGTATGAATAGAACATAATTTTTTTATTAAGGACGGAGACACAAGAACATTGTTAAGAGGTAAGGATGACGATGATAGAGGGGGGGAGGACGTGCCGTGGTGGGTGATGGGAAGTGTAGAGCCATCACCGACAATGATGCGAGAGAGAAAGGGGTATGGAGAGGCACGAGAGAGGATACCCCAATGCGATGCCATATGAGCGGCAGCGCCTGTGTCCATGTACCAGTCCCCGCCGCCGGAGTAGTTGCTTGGGGTAGGGGCGGCGTGGAGAGCGGCTAGAAGTGCCGGGTCGTAGGTGTAGCCGATGGATGCGGCGTCTTAGGGTGGCGCCATGGCGGCGCCGTGGGCCGCGGTCCCACTGTACGTCGAGGAACCACCGGGTCCAGAGCCACATGGCGCGGCCAGGAGGGCCTGATGATGAGCCGGGCGAGGGCCAAGTTGGCCCGGAGTAGGCGCCCACGGAAGAGGCATGGAGTAGGCGTGCACCACCCCCGTCCAGGGGTTGTACCCCATGAGCCAGGGCGGGGGTGCCGCAGCCTGAGCAGGGGCGGGTGGAGCCACTTGGCGGGGCTGGGAGGCGCCGTTGCGGCCGCGGCCATCGCGACCTTCCCGCCTCTTCTGGCCGCCCTGGTCAAGGGCGGCGAGCGGCTGGGGAGCCGGCGGGCGAGGAGGCTGCGGGAGGGCAGCGGGGCCCTTGACGGTGCCGGCGTGGAGCGCGGCGAGAGGCGCTTGCCGAGCAGCGTGACGAAGACGCTTCTCCTCCATGCGAAGATACATGACCGCCTTGGCGTACATCGGCGTGACGAGGGAGAGGTTGGCGGCGGATTGGCCGAGGTCGGGGTGGAGGCCGCGAAGGAGGTTGGTGAGGAGGACGGAGTCGTCGATGGTCATGCCGACGTTGCGTAGCTCATCGGCGAGAACCTTCATCCACGTGCAGTACTCATCGATCGAAAGATCGTTTTGCTACATGGTGAAGAACTCCCCTTGGAGGAAGACATGACGCTGGAGTTGATTGTCGAGGAAGAGATCGCATAGCCGTGTCCACATGGCGTACGCCGACGGGTCGCGGGAGTTCACCATGTTGAAAAGACCTGCAGAGATGGTGAGAAAAAGCCACTTGACGATGCAGGCGTCCACGGCAAGCCACTCATCGTTGTCCTTCATGTGGCAAATGTCGACGCTACCATCAACATGCTCGATGAGGCGGTAGGAGCGGAAGAGGAGTGCAAAGTAGGTGCGCCATGCGTTGTAGGATGGTGAGTCGAGGTCGAGGACGACGGGAACATGATCTTTGATGTGGAGCTCATTGAGGCAATCAGAGGTGAAGATGGCACCGGCGAAAGAACCGGCGTCGAAGGGTTCGGCCTTGGAGCGGGACATGGCGGTGATTGGGAGGAGGGCGGCGGCGACTGAATAGGGAGCAGCGGCGGCGGCGTAGGGTTTGGGTAGGGGTGCGGCGGCGGCGTAGGGTTTGGGTAGGGGTGCGGCGGCGGCTGTAGAGAGATGTACAGCGGCGGCATAGAGTTGTAGGTAGGGGACGGCGGCGGCACTACAGGAGTAGCAACAGCGGAGGCGTGATAGGGTTTAGGGTTTGATGCGGCGGCGGCGGCTGGAAGAGAAGTAGCGGTGGCGGCGGCGTGGAAGGGTTAGGGTTTGGTGCGGCGGCTGCGGCGTGTGGAACAAGCGGCGGCGGCGGCGTGAGACGCGGCGGCGGCCTAGAGCGGAAGCGATGGAGATCGGTAGAAAACTGATGCCATGTAGAAGACTATAGGATGCAACTCTATTGTATTTCATCGGAGTCGGTTACAATATATACAGGTGATGTCTTGCGTGACAAGTCAACTAACCCTACAATATCTCTAGAAGTCAACCTATACAAAGCTAGAGATAACAGGAGAATCAGTCAAAAATAATTACAAAGATATCATGTTTCAACAGCCATGACGCCACCAGCTAGAGGCAGCGAGGAGGAGAGGAAGCGTATGCACAAAGAGTCAAACGGTCGTCCGCGCAGAGGTTACGCGCGCAAGCAGCCACATGTGGACGAGCTGGAAGTGGAGGTGGTAATGCTGCTTGTTTTTTTAGTCTAAACACACTTTATTGCTTAAAAATTAATGTTCATAGGAATATAAGATAAGTCCTGAGGGTTTAGAAGACACATATGACCATCTTCCCCCGGACCAAAAGCATGTCTAGTAAGGCTCGAATTTGGTGTATCGCTCTTCGAAGATGAAAGAGCAACTTTGGAACTATGATCTGGTCCCTATAATTTTCTTGATAATCGCTGCATTTGCCCCACATGTTCCTTGCTTTATATCATTGACCACAATGTGCTACAGAAGTGGCGTCGCAGGAGGCCACAAACCGGTGTGCGGCTATCCAGAGGACGAGCTCCCGCATGTGTGAGCACTCTTGCGTTAGCGCTTGCCCGGAGTCCCTCACCGAGAAGATCGAGTACATGGACGCGGCTGCCACCTTGGATGCCTCCTCCAACCCAATGTGGCAGCCGTGTCCGGCATGGCCATAGTACACAGGGAGCGACATGAGACTCTCTCTCTAGTTGAAGGAATGACCACATTTCCTATTCTGCGCTTCATGCGCCCGCTAAAGTAGCAGACGCACGCCCGCGCTCTACCTGGGCCAGCCCATCCCCTTCTTTTTTTCGTTTAAACATCCAAAACAAGCGATGGATGGAGCCGACCACATCGTTCGAAGGGAAGTGCAGCAACGGCCAGGGCAATAAGCTGCTAACGCACACCAACTTCATTTTGTTCTTTTAGCTAGTTCTTCGGTTCGCTTTGTTCTTTCTTTTTTCTTTAATGCGCATTTTTTTTTCAAATTCGTGATTTTTTTTTTCAAGATTGATGAACCTTTTCAAATTATATATCTTTTTAAAAATTTCATTAAAAAATCAAATTCATTGAACATTTTCTCAAATTCAATGAAATCTTTTCCATTTTTTGTCGATATTTTTTCCAAATTTGATGAACTTTTTCCAAAATTTGTGAGAGTTTTTCAAATTTGACGAACTTATTTCCAAAATTAATGAACTTTTTTTAAACAGGATGTTGTTTTTTTTTTAAATGGATGAATTTTTTTCAAATTTTATGGTTTTTTTCAAATTCATGAACTTTGTTTCAAAATCCATGATTTTTTTAATTCATGATTATTTTCATTTTCTCATTTTTTTTTCTTTTTTCTCCAATGTGATAGAGTGCGTGGGCTGACCCACTGGTGTTGGCGAGTGGGCACCTCAGAGAGCGTCCCAGAATGACGCTACTCAATTTTCTCGTACCCAGGCTACGAGTCATAAAGCCCACTGGCCCATGTGTAATTAGGACGTCTCACTTCAGAGGACATTGTGCCGACCTCCAGTGATGTAGCTTAGGCCCTGTTTGATTCATAAGTCATACGACTTTTTTTAATCCCAACTTATAAATCCCAAGTTTCTAAAAAGTCCCTACATGTTTGGTTCCTAGGACTTAACATGGACTAGAAGACCATATTAAGACTATAAGTCCCTATAAGTCCCTCCTTGAGAGTCTTATTTCATAAAAGTTCCAAATGCCCATTTTAAGTCTCTATAAGTCTCTTCTGTTTGGTTTAGATGGGACTTATAAGGAATTTTGTAAGTCCCTAAACCAATAAGTCCCTGAAAACAAACATCCTCTTAGCACGTGTGCGAGTGTGTAAACAATTGAAACTGGATTTTGGGTTAGCTATTTTGAATCGTTATTTACGGTTTTTTGTTTTCCTAACCAAATTTAAGAGAAAACTAAAGAATTGAAACTGGATTTTCAGTTTATAGCAAATGCCCACCCTGAATAGTTTGATTGGGTCTTCTTTTTTGTGTATGTTTTTTGCGAACTGCACTCTTTTTTGTGTACTTCAGTTCATGCTGGTCATCATTGTGTACATGATTGATTAACTTCATATTTCAGTTTGCACCTTGTTTGATTACAAACAATGTAGAGCCCGGAATGGTTTTTTTATTTGGATAATTTTTAGATTCTGGAGTAATCTGAAAAACATTGCTTATGTGCAAGAGAAATCAGTCTGACAACACAACTGAGCTATCATTCAATATATTAGCAATTTTTGTCCAATCTTTTAATCCTTTTAGTTCCTCACTTCCTTGTATTTTCCTCATAGAGTATTTTCCCCCTATGCAATGTGCACCTGAATATGATAATGTGATCGTTTTCTTAAAGGACCTACAATGGTTGTATGTCATCAAACGTTGTTTTCGTTCTTCTTTTTAGCTCATTTTTCTACAATTTTTTGTGCACCTACTTTATGTTACACCCCCTCGGTCCCATAATATGAATGTTTTTGCAGGCTATGCTAGCTGGGGTGGAGGGAGTACGTCATGTCCTCACTCACAGTGGCATAGCCACACGGGTGAGCCAGGGAGGTCCATGAACCACCCTCGGTTTTTGCTAGTGGCCCAACCCATAATCCAGCCTAGTGCCCATGCAGCACACAAGGCCCAAGCTGGCAAATACGCATGACTCAAATGAGGCCTTGTCGGTCTCTTGTTGAGACCAGCTCTCCAACGCTCAAGGCTCGCCAAACGGCGTTGGCACTCATGTGCAACTCTCACGGGCCGCGGGCCAGTTAGCTCGCTCGGGTCGTGAAAAAAGAAGTTTGCTTGAGTCGCTTGGAGTGTTAATTTTTCTTGCTAGTTCTCTGGGGTGTTTGCTTGTTCACTACATATTTGATAGATTTGGCAAAAGTTCACGAATTCAATAAAAATCTTAAACTTGAAAAGAAGTTCAATTTTTGTAAAAAAATCATGATTTTAAAATATTCACAAATTTGACCAAAGTTCATGATTTAAAAATAAGTGCTGGGATTTGAAAAATTTTGTGAAATTTGATTTTCCTACATGAAAAGGAAAAATAAAAGATTTTTTTCAAATACATGAGTTAAAACGTGTGAAAAAACACATAAAATGGAAAAAATTAAAACCCCAGTTGGATGCTTCTAGAATCTCCCCAAGACGGTTGGGAGGCTTATGCAAATAACAAACACCAAACCCCTAGATGGGCTGACATTAGAAACGAAGGTGGGCGTCTGCTACCGTTAAGCCTATATTGAGCGCCAAATAGGCTTTTCCTTTCAACATGCGGCCGCAGCACGATGCTACGTTTGCGTTGATGGTTTAGGCTTTTCCTTTCAAAACATGCGGCCGCAGCACGATGCTACGTTTGCGTTGATGGTTTTGGAAGCGGCGTATGGCCAGGTTTCCCGTCGCTTGCCTCAAAACAAAAGGTTTCCCGTCGCACAACATAATGCAGAGAAGCTACAGAGGGAATGCTCATTCGTTGTAGTTTCCGTACAAGTACCTATACTAAAGGGGGAAGCTTTCTTTTTTTCTGGTTTTTTTGACTATTTTTCTTATTGCTAATGTTCAATTACGTGTCCAGCTGTGAATAGTGCATAAGAAAAGTGTCCATACATGAACAGTAACTATTTGTGAACAGTGTCTGGTATGAACAGTGTTCGATGGAAAAATACACACTATATTAAAAAGTGGGATTTTATCACTCATCATTTCTCTCCACCGGCGTACCGATGCAGAGCCACCCCGATCATCTCCCGCTCCTTTTTCATGATGGTGTTGTCGAGGCACACAACAGTAAATCAGAACAGTCTATTTGCACGAATAGTAATCCATGGCCAGAATAAGTTCATGCATGATGGATTACTTTCTATTTTTACACCACGATAACAGTGAACAGTGCATCAACAATTACCTGAACAAAATCGTAACGGTGCCCGAATAAATCCAGAACTACTAAACAAAATAATGGCCCAAATGAACTCAAACAACAAACCCGAATAACCTTGAACATTAAAGCCAATGTACCAAAAAAAATTACCTGAACAAGCCGAAAGCCTTAACTCACTCAAAAAGTAAGTTGGGACAACATCCGAATTGTAAACTGTGTGAACATTATAATACATGAACTGTAAAACTAGAACACTAAACCCGACTAAGCCGGATCACCAAAACCAAATAAACCCAAAAGGCAAAAGTAGTAAACTGAAGCAGAAATCCAAATAAACCAATTACAGTAATCTGAACAATAAATCAGAACAGTAAACGTGAATAAACGGAAACAATAATCGACATGCCACGTAAAATATTAAAGCTTATGGGGAAAAATCATCGTCACTTTGACACTAAGTAGCAAATCACCGGACAACAATTATTGCTATTTCCATGTGCAATCCATGGAGCATATGGCGAACATAGACCTTCTAGCTCAAGTGTCATTAGGCAGCGATATGCATCCAGGCCCGACTAAACAGTCTTCTTGGTCCTCTTTACTACCCACTGATGATGCACCGGAATTATCTGTTTGCAGCCCGACCATAAGCAAATTGTGCTTTGTAGAAAAATAAAATGCCTCAATCAGAAGAACACAAGATATAGATAGTTATAGTATATTTTACAATACAATTAAGTAACAATACAACATTGATTTTGCTTCCCATATTGAATGTCAGGACGCCTCACATTCATACTGAAGAAATTCCGCAAGAGCAAAAAATGGAAAAACACTAATGAATTACCCACACACGGCAAACTAAAAAAATGGTTTTCAATTGTTGCATCTTACTTAGAACAATTTATTTTACAGCGCACCTATATTAC
Organism: Secale cereale; assembly: GCA_902687465.1. Taxonomy (NCBI): domain Eukaryota; kingdom Viridiplantae; phylum Streptophyta; class Magnoliopsida; order Poales; family Poaceae; genus Secale; species Secale cereale. Next base: position 789,508,644 of record LR738715.1, on the reverse strand, counting down.
TTAACTCTTTATCATAAATAAATCACAGTTCATTTAAAACTTCAATCCCATAACCCATAAAACACTTCTATTCTGTAAAAGGAAACACAAAATGGAAGGCACCTGCAACGTTCTTTGTCGTTCTATACAAAAAACAAGACAAGCATTTCTACATGCCAGGAGAAAAATAACAATTATAATGGATGTAAACATATTATAATTAAACCTATTACACCAATGAACCTTGCTAAAACGAATCTACATCTCATTTCCTTCTAAAACCCAAACAAAACAAAATAACTCCAACCGACTAAACATGAAAAAAAATACTTGCATGCAATAAATATAAAAAGTAAAGTATCTATCGAAAATATAAATAAGGCTTGCTAGATAGTGTCATGTAGACATCTACTCCCTTCGTCCCAAAATAAGTGACTCAACTTTGTACTACTAACTTTGCGGGGACACGGCGTTTCGGCTCCCGGGCTCACATGAGCCCATGAGTGAACAATAAACTGGTTTAAAATAGTAAAAAATAATTAAAGAACAATACCAATTTTTTTTTTGGTTAAAGATGTGTGAGTGTGTGCGTGATGTCGTGCCAAATTTTAACGCATTTGGACATCTGAGTAGCTCTCAACAAAAATGATAAATTTAAGGTGTGTGAAAGAGTTTACTGTTTGTGCACAATTCAGTATGATTTTGTTATTTATTCTAAGAGCTAGGAGTACTTAGGTATCCAAATGCGCTAAAAATTGGCACGGACCTCACGCACACAAACATCTTCTATACAGAAAAAAATGTTTTTTTTTAAATCTAGTACTTGTTTTGAATTTACTGTTCACTGGGTGCATGATGTAGTATTATAGCTTAAAAAAACTATATGGCTGGATCAAATGCTTTCTTTGATTTCTTGGTGCACATGATGTTCTGTCCTTGGATGTGCCTCTCTGCAGTTTCTACGACCGCAGGTCAGCTCCAGCTTCATGGATAGGTGGTCAACTCCTCTCGAGATGTTGGAAAACAATAAGAAGATGCGCTACTATTCTCCGGTGGCCTTAGCAGTCTAGTCGTTATGGATGTAATGAAATAACTGAATCTTCAGCAATGGCCCCAACGCCTTCCCCTGTAGGCACTGAAGAAAAGCATCAAAGCTTGTCAATAGTATTCTCCACTATGTCGTTATGCCTGATGGTAATAGTATATATTTGTGCTTCTGTGGCATTTGTCCTATGACAGTTGGTTTGATGTACTGAAGTGTGGACAGTAAAATTGAAATATTCCATGTCAGGTATTGCCGGAACAAATGTATCTTTTGAATAACATTCATTTTGTTATCTACTTCTAGTGGATTACGAGCTGATTATACTCTGAATTAATGATCAGAGTGAATGCTCGATGAAGGAAATTGCAATAGGGTTTTAAGAGGAATTAAAGATAGCGTTATCAATCACAAATATGAGCTTTAAGTGACTCGAAAATGCAAGTGGAATTTAGTTAGATACTGCCAGCTTGACTTTTTAAGCTAACTGTGGTAAGTACGAGCATAAAAATGATGTTTTGTAAGATGAAAGTTTGCACTGAAAACACAGGCTTGACCAGGACTTGGTGATGTGCATCGATCATGATCTTCACCATTTGGTGCCGAAAACCTACAAGATCATCATCATTGGACAGCTGACATGTGTTCAAAGTAGAGCAAAATTCTTACTCATTTTTTGTACTTATCTTTCTTATGATGGAATATATTTCTTCATGCCCTTTTTGAAACATTAATTAATATAACATGAATGGTGATTGAGCAGAATAAAGTAATAATTAATCTGTTTTCTTCGCCAACTATTAGCATAATTTTTGCCTTTTTTCTTCCTGACTGAACTCTATGCAAATGATCCTATCCATAAGATCTACTCTCCTATCCCTCAATTTAATTTTCATTATTAGATCACTATGGATTTCAATTATTTGATCACCATGGATTTCCAATTGCAGTTTCTGTAGCCGCAGAGAGCATGTACCTCTGCAGATTCTGTAGAGCAAAGGATGTTGTTGCTAGTGCCCTCTGCTTATTCACCAATTCTAATCAGTAGCCTGGACTGAAAAGAGCATGCACAAGCTAAAATCAACTTCCTATGTGATACATATAACTGGCTCCATCCAGCAGAAAAATGAGAAGGAAAAACTATATATGTAATCCAAGACAGGTTTGTCATCTTTGCAGTTTCATTGCATTGTCAGCATCTTCATCCAGCAATTTGGCTTTTGAGTGCCGCGGGGTATATTTGACTTCCATGGTACAACTAGTTCTCCTTTCAGTTGTTTTGATTTCTTTTTGCATAATTATCCCGATTCTTGGTCTGTTTCGCTTAAAATAGAAACGCTGCATGAAGAGGAAGGCCTTGGATCCAAGAAGAGCTGCACTTTCTTGCTACAACTGGATGCACTGTAGCAGAAAATCTGTCTTAGAGAAGCCAGTGCAAATGCAAGTATCTGTTAGCTCTGTTTTGAGTCAGTGACAAGTTTACTAGGTACTGGATAAGGTTGTTAGATGTGACTGGATCAGGTGCTCCTATTACTCCGCCTCTATGTTTGTGTTGCATCTTCTCGACGTTCCACGACATGCTCTCATCAGAAATTCCTACAATGCAGCGCAATTAGAGAAGTTAATTCTCAAGCATCTTACATGGGTACTACAGAAACATTTATAAATGAACCGAGAGCTACTGAAGGTGGTCTGGGATTGGCCTCATTTAAGAAACCTGATTGAGCTAATATATACTAGGTAACATGTACCTGCAGTTTTCTGAATAGTCTGATGAGTGAGTTTAAATGTGGGTGCAGCAGGTAAGCAATATCAGATATCAATTGACCTGGTGTTATTCTAGTTCTCCAACCAAACAACGAACATAACTTAGATTGTAGAAACAGCGAACAAACTGGTCAGATAAGATTATCATCAGAGGAAACAACACAACCTTATAATCTGTAAATTCTAACAACCGGGGAAATATTCATGAGTAGCAAAAGCATAGAGCTACGATTAATGGGACTACAATTTTTATGCAAAGGGGCAAATAAAACTTGTAAAATTAAATTATTTTCTCAACAAAGTCATACACGCATGCTTCTATAGTTGATGATGAAGTTGAGAATAGAACCAGACCCGGAAAGAATTAATCACAAAGTGCTACTGAATGTTGGAACCCAAGCTGTCAAACTCATCTCATAGGGGATATTCTGGGTCGTGTATGAGAATGAGACCCTATGATCCGAGAACCACCTCACGATCTTCATCGACTGCAGGTCGAGCCAAAAGAAACCATTGCATGTATTGATGAGCACAATGCCACTTTTCTCGGCGAACCACACTAGCTTGAAGTTGACTGGCTTGGTCGGCGGAATGCAGCTCAAGCCTGCCTTGTCAAGGAACCGCAAAATTGCCTCTGTCATGTCGACCACCACATGTGGTCGTTGCTGCCACTTGGCTGTATGTTTCGATTGTGCCCAAGCTGATAACTTATCGTCATGGGCGACAAGCACGAGCACATCCCCACCCAACGACGATGTTGCCAGAAGTTTTTGGTGCCCTCCGTTGTGTGGGAACCCTTTTGGGAGCTTCGTCACCATCACTTTTGCCCAGGGGCGGAGCCAGGATTTAGACGGGGGGCGAGACAACAACGAAGCTCAGAAATTTTTTGTGTCTCACAAACTACATAAGAGTTTTTATATCCAGATATAACTCCCGATCTGGCAGGTCTAGCTATAGATTATAGTATTGAACAACTCCATGTGCGTGCCATGTAGATGAAGTTGGTAATCGAACTACTCCAAAATACGACATAAAGTACCCTGGTATGGAACGTTGTCATATGTATGTTTAAGAAGACATAACCAAATCATGTATAACTAAATAGCAGGATTTAGCTTGCGTTCATATAGTTTTGAATTGAAAGTCAATCACTGCTTGGGACACCACTTACATTTACTTGATATACTTGATATATGTCAACGCAAACATACAAAAGCATATAGAATCAATATGTGGTGTATTAGAAAAAAGTGAGCAACGTCTCAAGAATACATACCTTGCTAGAGTATCAAATCCAGCCCCCGCAATCCCTCGGGAAAAAAAAAATCAAATCCAGCCCCGGCTCTTCCCATATGCTCTTATGAGCATTGTTTCCACAGGCCGCAGGCATGCGGCAATCATCGCTGGTCAAGCGTGGAAGGGTTCCCGGTTTCGAAAGATTGTGCGCGCCTATGCCTTAGTGTGGCGACGATGGTCGATGATAACGATAGATTAAGCCCTATCCTGGCGTGGGCGGCGGCGGCAAAGAGATCAGGTGGAGCTTGATTAGGTCGAACTGCAGGGAATAGAAACGAACGGCCTGTATATATGTGTGTGCATTACAGATCGATCGGTGATTCACGCACGGGAAAACCACCAAAACGCCATTTGTTTTGGGCTTGGGCCAGCCAGGAATATATGCACACATGGATAAAGGCCTGTACCCCTTTGCTAATGGATGGTACCTACTAAATAGCAATCAGTAGATTAGTATTAGCCCCCC